>CM032387.1:7621863-8299435 GCA_019049475.1 Eueides isabella
AGTGGAACGAGTGTCTTAACACTAGTTTCCCGGGTTCCCTCTGCCACCCTGCCTCGTGCGGATACAGCGTGAAGCTAAGAAAGAAAGAAAGAAATTTAATGTAACGCATTTTTTTATTCTTTTATTAATACTACTAGGTAAAATAAATAAAGCTTAAATTAGTGAATATAGTATAACAGGATTTGTTTTCTACTGGTATAACTCAACATTGAATGTCTACATTTTCTCTTGCAAAGGTTTTATGTATCTGTACCAGGTCCACACAATACATAATTATTATATACATACGCCGCACACTTACGCATTTCAATTATATCTTAACTTATATCTTATTTCTTGTTATTTTTATATCTTTTAGAGTTTTTTTATTACAATTTTTAGAGTCCTCTCTCGTAAACGTATAAATTTAAATATAATTAACTTTATTTTATTGAAATTCAATTATAATATATATTTTATTACCTATCTTTCCTATATATCTATATAAAATTCATAAAGAGCTTCACAAGTTCTCAAACTAAAATCAATACAGCAAACGCCCAGTAAAAGTTTCCGTCTGTTGAAATTGATATTGCACTGTGATAGTTATAGGATGCACTCCGATAGAAGGTTGGTTGTGACATGCTATTTCACAGTGGGCGTCGCTACGCCACGATTACGTGAAAGGCAGATTGCCTTTTCTTTTTGTGACAGAAATAAATTCTTAAAATCTATTGGCAATGTTAGAGATAATGTTATTTCTAATATTTTTTTAGGATTCTGGATCTCTTAAGATTTTTTTTGGTTCTGCGTCCGTGTTAAAAATATCCTAAAAAATGAATTTTATACAAAAAAAAAATATATAAATTTATATTTGTAGTTCATTTCACACAAAACGACGGCTCGTAAAGTTTATTTTGTCATTTGTATCAAAATCTGTAGACGTACACTTAAAAAAATTGGCATGAGTGATAAAAAATCTGTGAATTCAGAAATCTTATTCTTAAACAATGTATTTATGTATCTCTCTCTCAGCTTCACGCTGTATCCCGCACATGGCAGAATAGGCAGGAGGAACTTGAGAACCTAGTATTAAGACACTCCGTTCCACTTCCGTTCCCCACTTTCCGCCGAATTTGAGGCATTGCGTGTTGAGTGGCGGAACTCAACGCCGCGTTTTGCCTTGTACTAGAGCGAAGAATTGATAACATTAAATATTCCAATTGAAAATAAATTAATATTTCATGTTCTCGAGTGGGGATCGTACCCAGAATCTGTGGTTACAGTGATACTTGTGCCACTACGCCACGACAGGCCTCAGTTTGGCCTTTAAGCTACTCTTACACTAATTTGGACTTAATAAACTTAATGTTTAGTTATTTCATTTTTATCTAGGAAGACAGCGCGCGCGTAGTGCACGGTAAACGTTCGTGTATTCTATTCCAGATAGTCAAGTTCAGGGGTCAAGTAGGAAAATTTGTCTATATGCTCCCACGACCTTTCAATGAAAACTGATTTAGGTGAACCAAAGATTAGCACGGAGAACTGATTGAGTTCCGCCACTTAACACGTAATATCCCAAATTAGGCGGAAAGCGGAGAATGGGACGGAGTCTCTTAACATTTTATAATTTTATTTTTTTAAGAGGCCTTCTTTCGCTGCCATACATATACATGTTAGATTTTGATAACATATTTTAAAAAAATATATTAATATAATATATACTTTATTTTTAAGCTATTTAAGATAATGTCCAATAGACAAGCCGCGATACAAAAATAATTTTAAACATAACTATACCATCTACTGGAATTGAAACTTACGATTATTCTATTGTCAGCCATACGGTGTTCCAATGCGCAGCGATGGCAGTATCTTGTTTTGTTTTTTATTTTAAGTACACGCTGTATCTCGCACATAGAAGCATAGGCAGAGTAAACCTAAGATCCTAAGGTTAAGACATTTCCATTTAGATACTTCCGGTCAACATTTTCCGAAGCTTCGATCGTGTTAAATGGCAGAACTCAATACCCGCGCCTCATTTCAGTCCCAGAGCGAGAAGAATAAAGGTCGATTAGGAAACAAACCGCCAATCTGTCACTCTTATAGTCAAACACTTGGTGCTCCACGCCACGATTCGCCTTTATATGATTAAATAATCATACAAATTCAGTCAAAGGCCATAGCGTATACAAATGTATGTATGTATATGTATATACATATGTACAAAAGTAGAATGCGGGTAATAAAATGCTTTGTAAAATTTGTACTCTGACAATGTCCTAGATAATATTTCCTTATTAATAAAGCATTACAAAAATATCAGCATCAAAACATTACATTAAAAAATATCTGATGAGTAAACAGTTAATTTGTGTGTTATTTTTTGCTATACTTGTGTGGTAAATAGAATAAAGATTACTGACATTTATTTATTATTATATTTATTTGATAAAACATCAATAAGTAATGATAAATCTGTTTTTATCTTTTCTAAAGTCAATTCTGAAGTATATTAAAAAAATAAGATCAATACATATATTGTGGATTCGATCCCCACTCGAGAAAATGAATTATTATTATTTTTTTTTAAACATTTAATGTTTTCATTTCCTCTCTCTGGTACAAGGCAAAACGCGGCGTTGAGTTCCGCCACTCAACACACGATGCCTCAAAATTCGGCGAAAAGTGGGGAACGGATGTGGAACGGAGTGTCTTAACACTAGGTTCCCAAGTTCTTTTTGCCTACCCTGCCATGTGTGGGATACAGCGCGAAGCTGAGTGAGTGAGTAAGTAAAATATAGTAATAAAAATACATATACTGTATACATATAATTCTCTCAGAGTGGCAGGGGTGATTTGTGTAGCAAAACTAAGGCCCAGTGACCATAAAGCACCGGAAGCTTTTTGAGCACAGTAAAGTTCCGCTCACATAAAGGGTTTTTAGAAAGCATTTTAATATGAATTAAGTGGTTGGAGAATTTATAATATGTTACGTTAGTGTACATCAGCGTGTTGCGTTAGATGAGGAAATATTTCATTAAAGTCTAGTTAGCGTTTTCAATCGTAGCACTAATTATTTATTGCTGTTATAAAAAAACTTATCAAAATTATTATTTTTATTAACGGTTATTTAATAACAGCAATTCAACGTGTAAGTACACGTGTAAGTACACGTTGAATTGCTGTTATTAAATAATCGTTAATAAACATAATAATTTTGGGCCTTAGTTTGCAATATATGTATTGATCTTATTTTTTTAATATACTTCAGAATTGACTTTAGAAAAGATAAAAACAGATTTATCATTACTTATTGATGTTTTATCAAATAAAATATAATAATAAATAAATGTCAGTAATCTTTATTCTATTACCACACAAGTATAGCAAAAAAATAACACACAAATTAACTGTTTACTCATCAGATATTTTTAATGTAATGTTTTGATGCCGATATTTTTGTAATGCTTTATTAATAAGGAAATATTATCTAGGACATTGTCAGAGTACAAATTTTACAAAGCATTTTATTACCCGCATTCTACTTTTGTACATATGTATATACATATACATACATACATTTGTATACGCTATGGCCTTTGACTGAATTTGTATGATTATTTAATCATATAAAGGCGAATCGTGGCGTGGAGCACCAAGTGTTTGACTATAAGAGTGACAGATTGGCGGTTTGTTTCCTAATCGACCTTTATTCTTCTCGCTCTGGGACTGAAATGAGGCGCGGTATTGAGTTCTGCCATTTAACACGATCGAAGCTTCGGAAAATGTTGACCGGAAGTATCTAAATGGAAATGTCTTAACCTTAGGATCTTAGGTTTACTCTGCCTATGCTTCTATGAGCGAGATACAGCGTGTACTTAAAATAAAAAACAAAACAAGATACTGCCATCGCTGCGCATTGGAACACTGTATGGCTGACAATAGAATAATCGTAAGTTTCATTCCAGTAGATGGTATAGTTATGTTTAAAATTATTTTTGTATCGCTGGCTTGTCTATTGGACATTATCTTAAATAGCTTAAAAATAAAGTATATATTATATTAATATATTTTTTTAAATATGTTATCAAAAATCTATGAATCTACTTTTATTTTATATCTTAATAGATATCTAAAACTATTCTTGAAGTATTAAAACTTTGCAAATTATGAAAATGAATTTCATATTAGAAAACTTGAAAGTATCTAGTTAAATATTATCTCTGAAAAGTGCAACGACCGGCGGATATGAAAAGTTTTCAAAGAAGGATTTATCGCTAAGCTAGGAGTGATAATAGATGAGTAGATTATAAGACGAGGCAGTCAATATTATAAAAGGTTATTCACTTCTTATTTAAATTATTTATTCAGACAATATGTATGCTGCAAGTATAATACTTTTAAGACAAATATGAATTACTTATTTTGCTATTGGGGTATAGAAAGAACTCGTAAAACATTAACCACGGTAGCAAGAATTAAATAAATATCTTCAGAAAGTTTCCAATAAAAAACGAGATATATATTTTTTAGTATACTTAAAAGGAAATTAATTTATACCAATATTTTTCAAGATCACGACTTATACAGGGTCGACCACATAATATATATACGATGTTCACAATGAAATGGGCTGTAAATCGCTACCATAAATTCCACTTACCTACTTAGTGAAGCTTAACGGTTTAGGACTTAGTCATGGATATAAATTTTCTAATTCTAAGAAAAGTAGTTGCTTCGTGAAATCTTCTGCAAGAAAAGAATAAAAATACAAAAATGTTTCTGTCGGACTCAATGCAGTATATTTTTGTTTTTTAAATTAAAATTTTGTTTATTTATGACATTTCTTTCGCTTTCGACAAACATGTATATGTATGGCAGCGAAAGAAGGCCTCTTAAAAAAATAAAATTATAAAATGTTAAGAGACTCCGTCCCATTCTCCGCTTTCCGCCTAATTTGGGATATTTTTCTTTCTATAGGATTTTTTCTTTTTGAGCACAGTAAAGTTCCGCTCACATAAAGGGTTTTTAGAAAGCATTTTAATATGAATTAAGTGGTTGGAGAATTTATAATATGTTACGTTAGTGTACATCAGCGTGTTGCGTTAGATGAGGAAATATTTCATTAAAGTCTAGTTAGCGTTTTCAATCGTAGCACTAATTATTTATTGCTGTTATAAAAAACTTATCAAAATTATTATTTTTATTAACGGTTATTTAATAACAGCAATTCAACGTGTACTTACACGTTGAATTGCTGTTATTAAATAACCTCATCAAAAAAGTACACGTGGAATGAGCACTAATTTCAATACAGGGTAATAAATCATTCTCGACTTCACACATAAGAATCAGAGATCCATAAAGGTTATAACATATCATATCATATAATTAAAATCATTTATACGTACTGATTTTAGATATTATATTTGCATAGATATTTCGTTTCTCTAGTGTTATATATTTAGCGTAGAACTATAAAACTATAGGTTCCGGATTCGATCCCCACTCGAGGAAATGAATATTTAATATTTTAAATTATGTATATGTAATATTCTCATTTCTTCGCTCTTGTAATAAGACTAAGCGCGGCGTTGAGTCCCGCCACTCAACACGCAATGCCTCAAATTCGTCGGCAAGTTGAAATCGGAACGGGGTGTCACACTAGGTTCCAAAGTTCCCTCTGGCTACTCTGCCATGTACAAAGTGAGTATAATATATTATTGCAAAACCAAATAATTTATCTATGGTAAAGTAAAACTTATTCTCAGAAAATACAAATGGAAATCGAATAAACAGAGACGACGTTGTCTAGTTTAAAACGAGCTATATTCGAGTGTTAGAAAAGTCCTTTTCAGTTGCTTTGTATTATTTAGAGTAGTATTGTACACTCAATTGTTTGTGATTTTTTTGTATTCTCCTTTTGATATTTGCTCTTCAGCAATAAAACATATTTTCGTTAAGCACGTATAGTTCATTTATTCTGCAGTAAATTAGGTGACATATTCAATTAACTATAGAAATATTTATATATTTATAAGATTATTTATTTATTATATTTTAATTTACTCCTTCCGGTCATTAGAAAAAGCGCTTTAACATGCAATGTCTCTATAATTGGGCAGAGAGAGAGGCGAAACTGTTATAGCACGATACAGCCTAAAGCTACATCAATATAATCTCGCACTCTAAATAGACAAAAAAAAATATATATATTCTTTATTCAAGCCAGGCAGATTAGCCCATTAAAAGCAGTTGTGAACCGTCAAGTTATATAGAAATGTCTGCAGTGTCAGTCCTATAGGAAGCTACCACCGGAAGGCGGGTCTGCTGAGAAGAAAATCTGTCGACAAGAAACTCAACAGTTACTCTATTAAAAATATAACTTAAAGTAAATATATAACATTACTAGCTTCCTGAATGAGTACCAACAGCATTTAATCTATCCCACTTGGTGATTGAATCGTCTTCTTGGTGGTATCACTTAAAATTTTTAAAGTAGCTAGTTGCTAAAATCACTTGTGGCATTTTATTATACATACGTGTACCATGTCCCATAAACACCTTCTAACTTTTTGAACCCCTTCCAACTTTTTGAAGACGATAAGTGGGAAAGATCAGCTGGTTTTACTTCTTATATTGATATCATGTCTATCACTATTCTTTAAGTAATTGTAGATATCTTTCTGAACAAGATATATTTTATCATAAATGAATTGTGATGTACTTTTTTGACTTAGAAATATAGATTCAATATCTCCAGTATTACCCCAAAGTAATATAAGAATGGATGAAATATAGAAAAATAAAGATTGGGGTAGCATTTTATGATTTTTGTTTATTATAAATTATTTTATGACAAATATTTATTACCTGGTTTATTACGCTGAAATTATTATCAAATATCCTGATCTACTAAACTTAAATTTAAAAGGCGTATAAAAATTTTGAACGAAGCAGGATATGAACCCGCGCCTCTGGAATACCGTTCCAGAAAAAAAATTTTATACGCTTTTTAAATTTAAGTTAGTATTTTCTGTCCTAAGTGTGGAATAACACTTTAAAACATAGTAAAAATATCCTGATCTACATTTATGCATTTTTAAAGTTTGAAGATAGGAAAGGGAAACCTCTTATTATTTTAGTGATTCTTTTTCATTTTATTCCGCAGAATAGAACGCAGAAAAATTACGTTTCTCGTATGTATAGTGCCTATCGTCTCCTTACCTAAATATAAAATATTTGTAATAATTTTATGGGCCTGCACTGACAGCTTAGCGTTGTGGAGAGAGAATTTAAGGATTAAACAATATGTTGTATATTCCTTAATCTCGAAATTTTTGCGGAAGGGTTTTTTATTTTTTTTTTTTTCAGCTTCCCGTTGTAACTTAAGAACCTATAGTTAAGACACCCATATATAATAGATCTAGACACATAGATAATATAACATAGACAACTTTCTACTACCCAATCATATTTCCTTAGAAAAAATATTAGGCAACAGAGAATTCTTTTTTTTAAGCGGAAGATAGAGGAAATTATTATTTTCCTCAAATATAATCATATATATATATATATATATATATATATATATATAATATATATATATATATATATATATAATATATATATATATATATATATATATATATATATTGAAATAAAACTATAATACACCATATATATAAAGTTATGATAAAGTAACGTGTCACTAAAGGCATATTTTGATTTCTACATAGTCAATAACTTACGCAAGGCCTATTCAACATTGTTAGAATATTATTCCTCAATAACTTATTGCCAAAAAATTTTGGCAGATAGAATAAGAATAAATCTATGATAACAATAAGGTCGAGTACATGCGTTATCTGCAGCGTACCGTCATTATTCGCACACACGACCCGTTGATACAACGTAGATACGGTTCATTGTGTTCAAGTGATACGAGTCATATATATATATATATATATATATATATATATATATATATACATATATATATATATATATATATATATATATATATATATATATATATATATATATATATATATATATATATATATATATATGTATATATATATATATATATATATATATATATATATATATATATATATATATATATATATATATATATATATATATATATGTATATATATATATATATATATATATATATATATATATATATATATATATATATATATATATATACTAATGTTACAATTCTCAAACATTAATTATATTGTTAAGAGATATTTTTACATTTACTTCTATCGCTCGCATCGTAATCCTGAAATTTAAAGCGACATGACATTTTCTTTCATACAAAAAACTCAAGTGCGGTGGGTACTCCACTGTATCCACTAGACTCAAGTGGACGAAATGCAGCATCCACAGAACAACATTTACTTAAAAGTCTGCCTCTCTTTTCCGAACAGTTTAACGTAAATACGACCTTAATTTGTACTTAATAAAGTTCTTTTGAATAAATTCCATAATATTATTAGAAGCGATTTTTTAATGAAAGACTGTAAAGTCAGGCTTCATGGTGAAGTGGAGTCGCTTCGTTATCCGACTGCAGCAGGACCGAGCTAATTGAACTTCACATAGAGCAGAAACAAAGTATAAGATGCGTTTCAAAATGCAATGTGTAGATAGTATCAAAAATTACGCATTTTAAATATTGGTAAAATATACCAAATATTTACTCGTAGCATACGTACACTTGTACGTATTACGTAGGTTGTTGTCTTTTTTTTTTTCTTTTTTTTTTTTCAGCTTCACGCTGTATCCCGCACTAGGCAGGGTAGGCAGAGGCAACGGAAGTGAAACCTACTGTTATGACACTCCGTTCCACTTCAGTTCCCCACTTTCCGCCGAATTTGAGGCATTGCGTGTTGAGTGGCGGATCTCAACGCTGCGCTTTTGCCTTATTACCAGAGCGAAGAAATGAAACATTAAATATTTAAATTGAAAATATCAAATATTTCATTTGTAGGTTGTTGTCACACATTCGATACCTTTTAGACATTCTATATATTCACTGTAATATAGTCATATTTTCTTTGTGATAGAAGTGTGTCGTTGGCGCCCTGAAACGCCGTTTTATTTATATATAGAGTATTTATTGGAATTGAACGGCTTATAAATAAATAATACGTGTGATTAGAGCAAACATAATTGTCTATTCAGAGTTTACATACTGATTTTTTATTTCATTAACCGCCTTTTATTTCTATATTGTAAAGCGAGGCATTGAATTACATTACTTAACACGCAATACCTCAAATTCAGTGGAGAGTTGAGAACAGAATAAAGTTTCTTAACACGAGATACCCAAGTTCACTCTGCCTATCCCGCCTTGTGCTGAATACAGCGTGAAACTCAAGAATAAAATTTTTACCAAATTGAATCTTCTGTTTTTCATACTTTCAAAGTATGAAAAACAGAAGATTCAAGTTGGTATGTCACCTAAAAATAATAAAAAACAATATTTTTTTAGATAACAACGCCGAGTCACAGGCGGGGGTTAATTAACCTGTTCCATGACTCCCACACATCAAGAGAAACTAAATCTCCTCTGAAAGAGTGGACGTGGTACCTTGAAAAAGCACCACTATTACTCTCCCGAAACCAATTATGAAACTATGAACAATAATGAAAATGTGACGTCATGCAATCCGGCTTACACCCAGCGCTTGCAGGTACCTGAGCCTGATAGTGTGCCGGTAAATGCGCCTGGCATCAATAGCAGCAGCAACAATAACACCTCCAAAAAGCTTGTCCAGCAGGTTTTTCATCCTGGTCTGTTTATAAGACCAAGAACATCGTCTCTGGGAAACATTCAACACGAGAATGGAGACTGTCCCATCTCCAATGAGCAACCACCAATACCTGATACAGACGCTATGCCAATTTGTCCTCCATCATGGCAAAGAGTAACGGTGAGCAGAAACCCCAAGAGGAAGAAGATATCCCATAGCCCCTATACTGAAACTACAGAAATCTCGAGCAGATTCTCAGGTTGGGAGATCGATCTCAGGAACACAGATACTAAGGAAAAAAGGTTCTCTAAACCACCTTCAATAGTTCTAGACGGAGTCGAAGATGTGAACAAACTCACAGAACTACATACTTCAAAGTGCCACAGGCAAGAATGATTTTACCCTAAAACTTCTAAGCAGAAGTCGGTTTCTTAACTGACTTCTCTTTACAAGTTTTTTCTTATAAGTAGTACTTATAAGTAGTAAAGGCATTGAGACTTACAAAGAACTTATTAAAATCGTCAAAGAAAATGGTTTAATTGACCATACATTTAATAGAAAGGCTAACCAGCTCAAGAAGAAGGCAATTGAAGCTAAATGTAGATAGGAACAGGCTCACACTGATTTCCACATGTGAGCCTACATACTGGCCTGCGGACAAAGCTAGAATCCCAGATCTGCTGGATTTCTTCATTGTCAATAGATTCTCAACACGCTACATAAAGTGTGAGTCCTGCTACGAAAGTTTCTCCGATCACACACCAGTACTGCTCACACTAAGCGCAAAGGTTATTGAAAGAGAAATACCAAAACATTGTACAATATATACACAGACTGGAATTCGTTTATTGACTAACTTGAGAAAAACATTGAACTGAAAGTAGCACTTAAACCCCCAGATGATATTGAAACTAAGTAACTTTATATAACAAATTTGATTCAAGAAGCTTGTTTTAAAAGTACATCCTCAATAAATCAAAGACTATGAATGGTGAATTACCCCCTCGAAATCAAGAGACATGTCTTAGAAAGACGCAGACTACACCGGATCTGGCACCAAAGCAGACACATCGGACAAAACGAAACTCAATAGGCATTCTTCTCACTTAAGCCAACGCAAAATAAATTGACATAATGAAACCCTTGAGACTCAGCTTGAATATTTGACAGCTATAGAAGCCCCTGATTATTTGTTGTGAAAATTTACGAAAACTTATAATAGACTACATGTGGCTAAGCCCCCTCTCAGGAGCTCGGATGGCTTCAGAAAAAAAAGGCTGACCTCTTTAGCCCAAATGAAGTAAGCAATACAGACTCTAAGCAAAGGTGAAATGTGCACTAAATCAGGCGTTGCAAATATCCCTACTAACTACCCTGGCCACAGTACGAGAGGTCAAGAAAACTATTATATACTACTATACTCGACCCGACGACACCACACTAAACATCTGCTTAAAGTGTGAACTGAATGCAGATTAGATCTCAAAGAAAAAAAAAACATATATCTCATACATTGTCGCATGAAGTATAATTTATTTAAACTATCCATGAGCATACTCAATTTAAATTACAAATTTACTAAGCAAACAACTTCTCAAACTGTTCTTCCTTGCATGCATTGCATGTTGATTGGCGAAACGCTGCGCTTTGCCTTGTTACCAGAAGGAAATAAAAAAATAAATATATTCATTGAAAATTTTAAATATTCCATATCCCACTTATCTGAACCTAATTTTACATTAAGTAAAATGACTCTAATTTTACTTTAAGATAGGCAGCTACATAACTACTATGTAGTACCTCACTTGTTTAATGGCTAGAGTTGCATTGTTTCTATTTAAAGTAAATATTTGTTTGCACGGGACTTAAAGACACAAACAACAAAAGCAATACACAATATTAAACACATGCATCTCTATCTCATCATCCTTTCACGACAATAATATCATGCCCTATATGCAAGAATAAGTAATTACCACTTTGGCTGTTCTTGTTTTTAGCAACACGCATTTTTATTTAACACCTCTGTGAAAACTATTTTCCGTATTTTTAAATATGTTTATCAACATTAGATAGGAAATTCACGTAGTGGGAGAATTGCTCTTGCTGTGGAAACTGCACTAACTTATTTACTAACAGTACGTGGAGCTAAATTGCTAAACTGCAGCCGCGAAGCTTTATGACCTCACTGTTAAATATTTTTTAAAGAATATTCCAATAATGACAAATATAAGTAAATTGTATTTTATTTATAGTAGCTTAACGCTGTATCCCACATACAGCCGGATAGGCAGAGGAAACTTAAAAACCTAGCAGACAATCTGTTTTTTTTGGCCCAATTTTTGATGTATTGCATGTAGAATGGTAGATCTCAATATCGCGTTTTGCCTCTTTACTAGAGCGTAGAAAACAAAATATTAAATAGTCTATTCCCTCAGCAGGAAATCAAACCCACAGTCGTCGTTTGCAGTCGTTTAGGCACCTGTACCAGTACGGCCACAAATCAAGTTCAAAAACTTAAGTTACAAGTTTCATAAAAATATTGCAAAATTTATTATAACCCATTGTGGTATAGTTGTGGATTGGTATATATTTTATATTAATTTTTCCTCACAAGACAGCGGAAAACAGATTGGTTTTTTACCATATCTCCTACACGAGATAAAACATGAAGAAAAAAAAAAGAAAAACATATATATAAGTGTATATATAAGCGTTATAACATTATACACAATAAAAAATACTAGCGTCCATAAAAAATGTATTACATATCTAACCACTGGTTTTGATGTTGTATTTATATTTGAATAATAAAATAATAAAAAAATACTCTGTATTATACTAAACTTAAATTTAAAAAGCGTATAAAAATTTTGAACGAAGCAGGATTTGAACCCGCGCCTCTGGAAAACCGTTCCAGCGCTCTGACCAACTAAGCCATCTGTTCTTTTCGTTCAAAATTATTATACGATTATTAAATTTAAGTTTAGTATTTTCTGTCCTAAGTGTGGAATAATACTTAAAAACATACTAAAAATACTCTGTATTAGCTTGAAAGGAATTATGATTCAAATCACGGCGTATACCTCAACCGCATTTCAACTGGCAAAGTGGTAGGTAAATCGTTCAAAACCTTCAAACATTTCTACGAACAGAAACGAAACTAGTAACATTGGGGTACATGAACTTTACAAATTAGGATAATCTGAACGTAAAAGCCGAGGCGCTAATTACTTTGAAATACGAGAGATGACGCAATGCAGTAGCGGTGTTTTCGCGCTTTCATTAAGTGCAAAGGGAATGTCGTGATAGAGGCACACTTCCCGTAAAGTTTCACATGAAGATTTTAACTACAATGTTTTAGGTGTACCTTTTCTCTTACGAAAATATGAATTGATAGATATATGAATGATAAACGAGTAGTAATAAGATGTAAAGAAAATATTCAAATAATATTAAAGATATGATTTTCTTCATACCAAAAAAAATATTTGTCAAAGAACGTAATAGAATGTGATAAATGTATGTACCTTATTTCTTCGTCCTTGTAAGACAACGCAAGGTGTTGTATGACGTCAGTTAAATGCAAATAATAGAATATTTTGACACTAAATTATTTATAATTAGGATCGGTTTCACCATTAGCGTTACTCTCAATTAATTTATAAAATATGTATATCGCTCTGGTAATAAGGCAAAGCGCGGCGTTGAGTTCCGTCACTCCACACGCAATGCCTCAAATTCGGTGGAAAGTGGGGAACGGAAGTGGAACGAAGTGTCATAACACTAGGTTTCACTTTCGTTCCCTCTGCCTACCCTGCCTAGTGCGGGATACAGCGTGAAGCTGAAAAAAAAATATATATATATATAAATATATATATATATATATATATATATATATATATATATATATATATATATATATATATATATATATATATATATATATATATATATATATATATATATATAAGAATTTATACGAAAATGTTAAGCGTGAACATGGAGTACTTTCGTCAACGGTGTATCTGAACTATTACGTATGAAATAAAACACCAAGAACGTGAAACTCTCATACACATAATTGCTAAACTTTGAACGTGAAATCTTTCTCTACAGTTTTATTTCTTTCTTTAATATTTTGTATTCGTTATGTGTCATATTAATATTTATTGTTCCATGTATATTATTTACACAAATGAAAAACTTCGTGTATATAAAATTTGTATTGAGCTACTACTCGTATAAAATACAATAGAACTTCTATGTATACCAAGAAAGCAAAATAAATCAATAGTTTTATATATATAATGATAATTTAATGATGTATAATTCCTAATTTGCAATTAGGAATACTGTAAATGATTTGAAATTTTATTCGAGTCGGATTACTTCGCACGAAACTTTATTTTGCTAAGTCTCTGCTTTGTTTTGCTTTGATGGCATTTATTTATCTACGTACCACTTGAGACGTCGTATCATCTAACGGTCAACTACTCGTTAGATACGAAAGATAACACTTAATATTAAAAAAAATATCCATAATAGTGAGCTGATTCTGACAGTAAGTTCTCAGTAGGTCATATGGGTGTAGTAATTAATATATGTAGAATACAGTGTGAACTAAAAAAAAATTAAACAGTAACGGAAATATTTTGAACGTCGCCTATGTAAATAGGCCATATGTGCCTTGAGTAGGCAGTACAGAGAATAATAAGCCCTCGGATTTTGTTTCTTTCCACTCCTGTAAGGAAGGTCATTGCCGATGTGTTTCATGAATATGAGCTTCGTGTAAAAGAAGACGAATAAGTCACTAGGTAGTACTATGGAGCTAGTCCAATATTTAAAAAGGATCACAGTGCAACAAATATACAATATCCAAAAGTACATTATGGAAACCTATTGTTCACAGTATTTGTACAAGGATTAATTACTAATATTGATACACAAAGTGTAGCTCGAGTTCTATTATAATATTATATATAATTTGTATGGTTCTTTAAAAAATTATAAAATAAAGAAAAATGGTTTAATTCAATATATATTTTTACTAAAAATAACAATTGAATTGAGTGTTGACCTAGTCTCGTAGAAAACGTGGGAGCGTTTTCTAGGACAAAATATAGTGACGTATATTTTGTCCTAACCCGTGAAAAGGGACACTTGACGTAGCTCAATTAAGTTGACAAGGTATTGTCAGGCAATAGTTCTAGGATATATTTTTCATACATTTCACACATAAAAAATAACATGCATGTAAAATACATTTTGTTTAAGTAGTTATCTTTTAAATTTTTGTTCTTATCTGCAATCGATTTCTAAATAGCATTATAAAAATATCAATACATTGTCATTTTTTACTGTGCGTTTTGTTTTTTTACAGTGTGTTTTGTTTGTTTCTTTATTAGTATATTCGTGAAAAGCCTTTAATTTTCAATTATTATTTTTTTTTTTAATAATTTATTGGTTATTCATATTTACTATTTGTTATTATAAAACCTACTTTAAGTATTATAATTATCGGCGTGTGTTTGTCTACTGTTAAATTTAGTCCTTAATGTAATGCAACACTGCTTATAATTATTCTATTTTCAATAGTAAAACTTTAATTATCAAACATTGAAAGAGTTCTTTATTTTATTCTATGAATTAATTATATATGTCTATCACATCCCGCGGAATCCTATCGATTCCCATGTCGAAAAAACGAAAAATAAGACATTCTAATACTATAATTTTAACGTGACAATATTACTGTCATATTAAAACTCCTACTGAAACCAACTTGGAAATAGGATGATAAAAAAATATATAAACAGATATCGAAGGCTCATTATTTCTGAAGTTTTTTTTTTCCAGGAAGCCAATCACAAGCATGACTTTTAACACCACAGATTTTGGATTTAATTGCCAACACGCCAAAGTGAGGAACGCAAATATAGTTGGTTATTATTATTCAATGAAATTTAAAATTGTCCATAGGAATATTTTTTTAATTATTTTATTTTGATGTCTCTATGGTTTCTAACAAAATATGAACTGTCATTTAATCTAAATTAAATTACAAGACTAGAAGTCATGAAAAAGTGCCAACAGACAATATTTTTTTTTCAGAGCGTAGTTAATCATATAACAGGTAAAAAAAGTTACTTATCCTTCACAGCGACATAAATAACACTCCCAGCATCGAGGAATCCTCGTTTATCGATCATTAACAAGATTAGACCTTTCGTTTGTCTCTGTCTATGAAAAATATATCCACTTTTTCGTTCAAATTGAGATTTTTAAACAATTTTTCAATTTAACTGCGTATGATCTGTTGCCTTACGCTCAAGTTCTCTGATTTTCTGAACTTATTACTCATTAGGATTCATTTTAAATATTACTTGACATTATTTAATAAGTCAAATATTTAGGAAGAAAAGAAGTATATTAATTTATCGTTTGAGGCCTGTCGTGGCGCAGCGGCACAAGCGTGAGACTGTAACCGACAGGTTATGGGTTCGATCCCCACTCGAAGAAATGAAATATTGCGTTGAATTCCGCCACTCAACACGCAATGCCTCAAATTCGGCGGAAAGTGGGGAACGGAATGGGAACGGAGTGTCAACACTAGGTTCCCAAGTTCCCTCTGCCTACCCTGCCATGTGCGGGATACAGTGTAAAAATGAGTATATTGATTTGTATTTAATAAAGTAATAAATATCCAGTTTTAGCTTAAAAGCTATTATGATTCATAGCACGATATTTACCTCAACCGCCTTTCAACTGGCAAAGTGGTAGGTTGATCGTTCAAAACCTTCAAACATTTCACCGAACAGAAACGAAACTAGAAACATTGGGGTACATGAACTTTACAAATTAGGATAATCTGAACACAAAAGCTGAGGCGCTAATTACTTTGAAATACGAAAGATGACGCAATGCAATAGCGATGTCTTCACGCTTTCATTAAGTGCAAAGGGAATGTCGTGATAAAGGCACACTTTCTGTATATTTTCACTTACAAAATTTTAACTATGCTTGTAGTATACTTGTAGATGTAATAATATATATATTATTATTTATATATATATATATATATATATATATATATATATATATATATATATATATATATATATATATATATATATGTATATATATATATATATATATATATATATATATATATATATATATATATATATATATATATATATATATATATATATATATATATATATATATATATATATATATATATATATATAACTTATGAATAATGTACGCATCTATTCTCTTACGAAGATATGAATTGATACATGTACGGATGATAAACGACTTATAATAAGATATAAAGAAAATATTATAATAATATTTTAATTGAATGTAAATTTGGTTTTTATTTAAAGTACTTGTTAAACTGTATGTCTTCCTTAATAAATAAATAAATAAATATTATAGATATGTTTTTCTTCATATAAAAAAAAATATTTGTCAAAGAACGTAATAATAGATCGCGATAAATATACCTTCTTTCTTCATCCTTATAAGAAAAGCGCGCTGTGGCTTAACGCCATTTAAATGCAAATAACAGAATATTTTCTTTATACAAATATAATTCAATGGAACAAATTCCATAGAGCAAACGCGTCAGGCGGAAAACACGTTGTTAATATTATTAAAAACAATTAAATTTGTTGTGAAGATAAGCTCAGCACTGCATCTGTCAGTGGACACCCCATCCACATTCGTTATCAACCTGCAATAAATGTAACTCACGAAATATTCTTACAAATATATTTGATAGACTTCACCGAACTGCATAGTTCAATGTTTATTTGCGCTTATTAGTTTTGCGTAGCAATGACGATAATGGAACTACCCAGCGATTATTAATAACCACTCTTAGACCATTTGACAGACATAATTCATATGATTGGCCACACTGCAAATAAATATAATTGTAAGAACACAGAAAATATGGATTTAGAAAAAAAAATAAGTATAATTTGTAAGTTGTACGTGTAGATGGATTCCTTTGTTTTATATTGATATGACATCCATCTTCTCCTTGGGCTGAGCTGAGTTGACAAGGCAGTTCTAAATCTAAATCTAAAGCTTATCCTCAGTTATATAGTTTTACTAAATAAACCTTATTACTAATATATTTTCGATATAATTTTCACATAACAAATAGTATTAATGTAAAAATATTTTTGTGCGGTACAATTAGCAGTTTTTTACCAAAACAAGATTCTCCAGACCAACAGATCGAACCACAGATTCTGACATTTACAATTGCACGCTTGTATTTTACAGGCTTTATAAAAGAAAATATTGTTATAAAAATATGTATAATTTAAAAATAATTTGACAGCAATTTTCATTTTACTGCTCTCATGAAAAGACGAAACGCAGGGTTTAGTTGCGCAATAGCAGAAGTGTTGGAATATTATTTTCCTTCTTTATGCTATAATAAGAGGAATATTCAGTAAAGCTATAAAATAAAATGAAGACAATGATCTCATATTTAAAAATATACATTTTTAGTAATTGATAAGCAATACATCTATATTATATGTCTTATGGTATTCCCAAGTTTATCGATGCACTTTGACCTTAGAGTGTATATATAAATATATCTGCATGTCTATATTAAACTAGTGATGTTCTTTAATATAGGAAGTTTCTACGTTGAAAGAACAGGCAGGCAAAGCCCTGTTCTCTTTCGAGACTAACTTTATTTTATACTGGCCCCCTGTCCCAACCTTGCGGTTATAGACAGGTAGGCCAGTATACCTGCCACTGGGTTTTACCCCAGTGGCAGGGACCAGACAGGTCTGGCTCCTACCACTTGCGTGGTAGTACTTCAACGGTAAGTAGTTCCACGCAACCTCCGACTGCCCACCCGAAGGAAGACGGTCTTCAATCACGCTACCTCTGTTTCCAGATAGGCGCCGGAGCTGTAGGCATGCTCCACGACCTCGCTAAGGCCGCCAGAGAAGCCGACTCCCAATTTCCAGTTCGTACCGGAGTTGTAAGGCACACTCACTTCCCAACACGCATCACGCGGTCTAGCTTAGACCTACAAGAGGCTACTTTGGATACGGGTCTAGCTCCCGTCTCTCATGCTAAGCAGGCATGTACCCGAGCTGTAGCAGCCAATCAGTACTTAGGCCGCCACTAACGGTCGCTCCAAACCGCGCTAGGTCCACCAGGCAGCCCTTCGCCTTGGGCCGGTGAAAACACTAACTTGCTGCGTGCTAGGTCAGACGCCCTGGTGACAATTATACCGGGCAGACGAACATGCCCAACCTCTGCAGCCAACCACAACCACCGCGAGTCCAACACCAAATGACCGGACAAGGGCTTTGGGAACTTTCGATCCCCGCGGCACCCTAGACAAACAACCGGACCCGTAGTTCCAGCTGCGACCTGACTGGCCCCGGGTATTGGAACAGCCAGGGCCCGTGACGCTCAGATTCCTCTGAGCTTACGAACAAGCAACCGTCGAGGCACTATCAAAAGCTTCCCTCTACCTTACTACTGTCCGAGCAGCCACGCCCCTTTGAACACAGTCACCCTCCAAAGCAGGTGCTGGAATCAGTTTGCAGCTGCCCGGTTTTATGGGGGCAACCGGCAAGGTACAGGTGCATCCAAAAAAAGAACAGGCAGGCAGTTTAACTACCTGGGACAGGCAGTTAAACTACCTGGAAACTCTTAACACAAGGTGTTAAGATATTCCTGTTCTCAACTGTCAACCAAATTCTGAAACCGCCTTGGGTGCCAGACCATAGTAAAATAAATAAAAGGCAAATAAATAAAAATAATTAATTTCTTCAATGGACATTAAATCGACAGCTGCAATTACAATCAGTCACTGTATCGTTACGCCACGACAGCACCTGCTCAAGTTTGTTTAGACATAGATGTATTTATATTATAACCAGGTAACTGATATAATATAAATACATCAACATCCCGCCTTCAGCACAATTTTGAAGGTTACTTAGTGGTAACCTGATATAAATACACCTGGAACAGAAAAAAAAATTAGAACCTTATCTGCTGCAACTAAAAGGATCAATAACACCTGTTTAAATTTCAAAATAATAAACACAGAAAAAATTTATAAAAAAAAATACCTTTTCCTCAACACTAACGGTCACTAAGCATATTATACGACGTACTGAAATAAAACACACTACAGAGAACCTAATGTTAAAATATTCTGTTCTCCCCTTTTCAGTCTAAACGTCTTGACGTTGTTTGTTGAATGACTTGTTTGTTGAATGACGGAACGTAAAACCACGCTAACTGCTTTTCAATATTATATCGATTGTATAACTAATGGTTGCTTTGTGGTGGTTAATTTAATATTTTTGTTTCGTAAAATTCTATTATCGATAGAATTTATTATATATAAATGGAGCCGCACTAATGTTATCATATATGATATTGTATTGTCGCAAATGTAAGTCGTTTTTAAAGTGGCAAGAGATTTGAACTTAAATAGTTTCAAAGCATTAAAATCATGCGGTGAGTGTATTATGTGTTTATTCTTTAACTTTTTACTGTATCCTTTGAACCTACTGGTAATCTTTTATTCTATTTTTCTAAATTTTCGTCCAGCTTTTGACTAAAAGTGCTACGCTTCATCTTGATACCCGACCAGGAATTAAAGATAACTGTCGCATTTATAGTAAAATGTAATTGCAAAATTTTGTGAAACGGTTGTTAGCGCATTGAAATATCTAATTGACATAACGTTTCACTAACGTTACGCCATCAAAGTAGTGTTTAACTTAAAAACGTTATGTCTTAACAATAGGTTTTTAAGTTCCTTCTATACTGTCATGTGCCGGATATAGTGTGAAGCTGACAAAAAAATAATAATATTGGGTTTAATAGTGGTTAAGGTCTGGGTATCAAGGATCTCACGCTGTATGTCTCTTTGGCTACCCTGCTATTGTGTTATAGAGCTGACTCTCAAATTAATAAAAGTTAAGTTTTAATAAATTTTCATATTATGTTACAGGATTTGCAGTGGTATCATCTTTGTAGTGATTGTTTCATACTGTACAGCTCAAAAGAGTAAGCTAATTTAAATATCCTTCATTTTGAAATCATGCTATTTGTAGCTTGCATAGCAAGCAAATTTAACAACATTCCGTTTCATAATATTTATCAACTCTTCATTTTATCCACCAGTTTGAAAAATCAGAAATGCTAATTCTAAAATATTTGTGAAATAAAATATTTAATATTTTCATTTCTTCGCTCTGGAACACGTAAATCAACACGCAATGCTGCTTGAATTTGTCAAAAAGTGGGGAATGAACGGAGTGTCTTGACGCCTCCTCTGCCTACTCTACTATGTGCGGGATACAGCATGAAGCTGAAGAAAAAAATTAAGATCAAGTCAAATCAAGATACAAGATAGTATTTTTTTGGAGTTTTATTTAATTTTAAATTTTGTTTTTAAGTATGTGAACTGCCCAATAGTGCTGAAGAGGAGCAAGAAGGGGTGTGTGTCGAACCAAATAACTGCGACGTCGCACCTGATCCAGCAACATTATTTAAACCTCGGTAACATAAAAAAAATACTTATGAATTTCAATCACTTCTAATGTTATATTAATAAATTTAATAAGATCCTGGGGCTTAAAGAGGCGCAGGGGTACAAGCAAGCGACTGTAAATACGTCAGATTGTTGATTCGATTCTCAACATTTTTATTTTTGCAATTTAAAATAACTTTTCATTGTCTCTCACCGACTTTGTGACCTTTGAGATCTTGATTACAAACTTATAAATTTGTATGCCCTAGAGGATCAATCAAAGAAATAGTAAAATAAGTAAGGATATTTTATTCACTGTTTCAAGCTTACAGTCACAGTTACAAACAACTTAAAAAAATGTCACTAAAAGATGTCTTAAATATAACAAAGACTGTATTTTAAATTATCATAAATTCTTTCTATACTAGTAGTAGTAAGTCTGTAGAGACTTACTGTGTCACTGCAGAAAATTAAAAAAATTAGTCGCTTACGTAGATTAATTAGTGAGTAGTAGCTCACTAACTTATCTACCAAATTATATTTAAAACTGAATCAACTAATTCACTGAAGCAACTATTCGACAAAACAAATACAGCGTCAAAAAAATTAAGTCTAATCAATGACGCACTCGCAAATTGGAAATTTTGCTGAATTGATATTCAACAGCATGTAATATGTTGTGTTTGATTACTTGTTGTAAAACATATTTATGTGGGACTCGCCTATAATATCTATTATATATCATAATGTCTATTGTAATCTGAATACATTTTAATTTTATCAGCGCACGAGGTTGGTGAGCGAAGCGAGCAGGGGGCGAAGTATTTTCTATACATACATATTACATTTTTGACAATTTTTTTGTTATTTTTCAGCATGTTAAGAGAGGAATCCCCCCAATCGTGAGTACATTTTGTTATATATACAAGTTTTTTTCAGCTTCACGCCATTACTAAATATCTGGGTAAACAAAGAAAAGCTAGTCTCAAGACTTTTTAATGACTATTATCTTTTGCTTGTTCACAACCAAAGCTAGAAATTATTTAAAAATAACAAGTTCATTTTGTTTTAAGTTTTATCCCGCAAAAAATAGGCTGAGTGCAGAAAATCTAGTGCAGCAATAGCAATCTAGAACAGTCTCTTAACCACTTTTCACTTGATTTTTTGGGACATTGGGTCTTTAACGGGGTATTCGACACCGAGTGGGTTATTAATATTAAATCGCTACAGTAGTAAATTAATAATTATGTAGTAGGCGAAGCAGTGAACAGCATTGATTTTCCAGATGGAGGTGTAATTTTAAGGAAGTGTGCTGCCCAAAAGACAGAGTAAAGTCAGCCAAACAAAAAACGTTAATCGAGTTAGGATGTGGCTACAGTAACCCTGAGATTACAATAAGGAACGATAATGCTGATAACGCTGCGTACGGTGAATTTCCATGGATGGTCGCTTTGATGATGTATGTACTCATAAACATTCATTAATATATTATTATAGAGCCATGTCGTGGCGCGATAAGTCGTAGTTTCAATCTTCACGAGGAAATGATATTTTTTTTATATTGTTATGGGCTCTGGTAACTCATTCTATAAAAAGTAGGAAATAGGAAACGAAAAGTATTTAATGGGGACGTATAACTTTAAAATAACTTTAGGTCATGTGAGGGATTTAGCAAGGAGCCCGCTTAGAAAGAAAAATCTTTTCCACGCTCTAATAACAACAGAGCCGAAACTCAGTGTCGAGTGTCTCTAATCAACACGGAATATATCAAAATTTGAGCTATAAATGGGAAACACGGTATCTTTAAAAAAAACTCCTCTGAATATAAAGCTAAATACGAGAAAACGTGATACAACGTAGAGATAAAAGATCTGTAACATTAAGACGTTTCTTGATATTGATATACACGATGGTTGCGTATTCGTATATCATTAAAAGGAAGATTTTTCTTTTACTATATATCTACTCCACGATGCGGTTGGAAGTATGCAACGTAAATTTACTAATGTTTCAATATCAGATTTCCAGGTTACCTCTGCCTACCTGCCCATTAACTATATGTTTTCTTAATTATCAGCTATAAATATTCATGTTTTTTCTGTTTTGAAAAATATTCTAAATACATTTAGTTTGTCTTTAAATAAATATTTTTTAAATTCGTAAAAATATTTCTAGCAAAAACAATATGCCAGGAAAAACGTTTCAAGATGAATATATTGGTGGAGGTACTATCATCCATCCTTCCGTTGTGATGACAGCGGCCCACAAAGTGCATCAAGTTAAACCCGAAAATGTTAGTATTTCCTTATATAATTTTTTTTTAGAACAAGCGGACCACGCAGTTAGCCACCTTAAACTATATGAACATTCTTTTAGCTTCTTGAAGACACTTCCGTTTCCCACTTTATGCAAAATAAGATATTGTATGTTGTGGCGGAACTAAGCGCCGGGCTTTTATTTATTTCTTAATATACAATAATTCAAAACAAATGCAGATACAGTCAACAACATTCAATGTATCATCGTCAGCTGTTTTGAGTAAAATACTGTTTCATTCTGTATAGAAACTGCTCCATTTACAACAATTATGTCTGGGTCAAATATCATATTTTAAATTGATTATTATAAGTATCCTATGTCCTTCACAATGCTTCTAAGTAAGAGTATATAAAATTTCATGATAATCGGCATAGTAACTAAATTGTGACAGCGTAACAAATAAACATACATACATACATTTACATTTATAATAATAGTATTATAAAACTGTTACACTGCTTCTTCTTTTATATTAAAAAAGCCTACTTACTCATTTTTTTTCATGTCGTAGCGCGGGGTAACTAAAATGCGACTGTAAGCACAACAGATTTTAGATTCAATTTTTATTCGAAGAAATGAAATATTTATGTTATTTTTTTTTCCTATGGTAACAAGGTAAAGCGTGGTATTCCACACACAATATATTTGCATTGGCGAAAAGTGTAACTCTCCCAGACGTACTATAGTCGCCTCTTACGACACCATCAGTACCAGGGTGATCCTATTCTAAGCCGGAATCACACGACAAAAACCAGATAATATAGCGTAAACCAAAAAAAAATGAGCGGATAGATATTTTCTTTACGCTACATAACCCACATAGCAGGGTAGGCAGACGAAGGCAAAAAAATAATAATATAAATTTTAACTCGTATAACGTACCTTTCAGCTTAAATGCCGAGCTGGTGAATGGAACTGGTCAAAAGATGAGATATATAAATACCAAGAACGTGATGTAAAGGAAATCATCCTTAACGAAGAATTTAGTTCTGGTATATTTTTTTGAATTTACGCTTTATTCCTAGCGGAGTACCCAGGAAGGACAAAGCACTAATCCATCTCTTCACAAGTTCTTCTTAAGTTGTCATTATGCACTCAGAGGTTATCATACTCCTTTCGTATATATATATATATATATATATATATATATATATATATATATATATATATATATATATATATATATATATATATATATATATATATATATATATATATATATATATATATATATATATATATATATATATATATATATATATATATATATATATTATATATATATATATATATATATATATATATATATATATATATATAGATATATATATATATATATATATATATATATATATATATATATATATATATATATATATATATATATATATATATATATATATATATATATATATATATATATAAATATATATATATATATATATATATATATATATATATATATATATATATATATATATGTGTAAAGAGAATAGATAATCGGCTTGGAAGTCTTCTGGTGCTATAACGTCCTTTTATTTCCCACCGGAGCTACAATAACTTTGTAAATTACAGGGAAATTAAAATAAAATTAAAATAATCATTTAAAGAGAAAAAATTCCATAATACCTAGATAAACAGCTCTCTCTCTTATTGGTTCAATTTTTAAATTATTGTCAACAGTATACGTGCATTACGACGTAGCTTTATTAGTATTATCATCGCCTTTTGATTTGACAAATACACTTCACATTGGTGTGGGATGCTTGGAGCCCCAATTGCCTATGCCTGGCACAATTTGTTACAGTATGGGCTGGGGAAAAGACATTAAGAACAATAAAGAAAACGCTGTTATTTTAAAAAAGGTTAGCTTCAAATCCTGTTTCTTAGTTTTGTTAGTTTGCCTTGTAATCAGGACGACGGACTGGAAATATTAAACATTTCATTTCCTCTAGTGGGGATCAGACCCACAACTTGCCGCGTTTATAGTCACAGGGTTGTGATTTTGCGCCACATCATTTTTTTATAACAATATGTGTAGATTTTTTATGGTGATTTAATTAATAATAAGGGTATGTTTTGAGAGTGGAACGGAGCGTCTAAACACTAGATTCCCGCCTCTGCCTACCCTGCCTCGTGCGGAATACAGCGTTAAGCTGAGAGAGAGAGAGGTATTGAGAACCTACTGTTAAGACACTCTTATCTTAACTTTCTACCCGAATCGGAGACTTTTCGTGTCAAATAGTGAAATTGAATGCCGGATCAGTGACTACCAGATCAGTTTAATAAATTTAATCTCTTCAGAGAAAATTGAGTCCACAATCATTTCGTTTATAACAAACAAAGTCTTTCAAAAATATAGAAATTTTAATTAATAGGAACAGTATTATGAAATTGAGAACAATATTAGAGAATTGATTAAACACAAGGCCTGCCGTGGCGCAGTGGCTCGTGACTATTTGTTATCGAAGAGTCTTAACGTTATGGGAATCTAATATTATGTTTAGTTTTTGCATATGCGGCAAACAGCGTAAATCTGAAAAATAAAATCGTATTGACAAACTTAATTACAGATTAAACTGCCATTAATAAACAAGGATGTATGTGAGAAGAACTTACAAAATACGAAACTCGGTAAGCGTTACAAGCTGCATAGAACTTTGATGTGTGCTGGAGGTGAAGCTGGCGTAGACACTTGCCTGGGTGACGGAGGCTCCCCACTCGTTTGTCCTATATCAGTAAGATACAAAATATTTTTTTTAAAATACAAAATAGACAGCATGAGTCTAATTATTTATAAAATATTCTATTTTGACATGATAATATCTTAAAAAATCGGTGAATGCTGGCTCGTACAAAAATTTTCACGTTCTACCTAAGCCAGAGCGCATAAAAGCAATTACAATTTTTTCACTAAGCGAAAGCTTGGCAATTTAAACTGTATTTTGAATTACAATCTAATATGCTAGGAATATATATTTTACTGTCATTTTTTAGGATCCAGAAAGATCACGTTACTCGGTGGTAGGAATGGTAAGTTATGGAGTTGACTGTGGGCTGGCAAATTTACCTGGTGTGTACGTGAAAGCATCACAATTCTACGACTGGATAGTAAATAAAATGATTGAACGAAACTTCAACACTACTACTTTTAAATATAATATTATGTAAAAATAAAGTTGTGGTATATAAATATATACATAACACTTTTGTGTTCTTGTTTTTTTTTTTTTCAGTATAATTGTGTATCCCGTACATGTCAGGGTAGGCAAAGACTTGGAAGCCTAAAATTAAGAAATTTAGTGCCACTAAAATACTTTCGGTCCTCATTTTCTGTCGAATTTGAGATATTGCGTATTGAGTAGTCCAAAGCCGCACTTTGCCTAGTTACGAGCGAACAAACGAAAATGTGAAATTATTCGGCGTAATGTAATATAGCCTATAACAACTCTTGATAAACGCCCTATCCATCACGAAAAATTTGCTTAAATCAAAATTTCTGAGATTAGAGTATTCCACGAATTATACATTTCCTCTTTATAATATTAAAATAGACATTAAAACTTTATGACATTTTTTTCTATTATGAAATCGGTTTCATAATTTTATTCTTGTATCGAAATCATTTTTAAGATATGACTTTACTCTAATCACATAATTATATTAATCTTAAGTCTAATCTAATAATTAATATGCCATTTAACGGGCGATTTATTAATATTGGTAAATCTTGCAGCTGCTAATATTGAATTACAATTCAAATCCAATATTAGCAGATGCGGTCGATATATCATTAGATATTCACGCTCCAAGTAGCATCCTGATGACAGCACAATTTAAATTAAATGATTTATTGATATACTTATAAGATAATACTTAAATATTTATATAAGCAAAATATATTGAGGTGAAACAAAACAAACAATTCTTTAAGTGCTGCATAAAATATTTGGATAACTTTAAATGCAATTGGCAGGCATTCCAACAGAAAAACATATGGCATAGCCTACACGCAAATAAATAGACCAAAGAGCGTCACATAAATTACACTTACTTTGTGCTGTCCAACGATTTAGTATATCATAGTTATAAATTTTGGGATACGCCGTTGAAAATAGCTCTGCGGGTAAGGCTGGTGCAGCCAAACAGATGAAATGTTACCCGTCGGTCCATTAGGAATTAATGGGGCGATTTGAGAAATGTCCTTTTCCTGTAAATATCGCCCATTATTCATTTCTTACTTGACAACGAACAAAGCCTCGTCTTAAGCTATTCTGCAAGATGGTGACCGTTTTCAGTAAAGCCCATTGAATTAAGCCTGTCAAGTACAGTTAATATATATTTTGTATATTCTGATATAATATCTGTTTTGTTTTCGCAAAATATACTATAAAAATTTTTTTATAGTATATTTTTTATACATTTTTTACTTTTGCTCTTTGGCTCATGGTGTATCTAGTGTAGTGTCACAACGTTAAAAGTATCTAGTGTTTAGAAACTTTTAACGTTATGACATTAGTTATCCAATATCTTTTAAAGATACAAAGATAAGAGTATTAAAAAATAAGTATTCAACACATGAATTTTAAATTAAGAAGCTTTTTGCCAATATGATGTAACCCTACCCCGTAACCCTACCACCACCAATTTAATTATACCTTTCCGCTTGAATGAAACTAAAATAAATAAAAATTATTAATTAGTATTTACAATAAGACAATGTTACACACAATGGCGTCTATTTTCTTGTCTGCTCAAAAAAAATCGATAGAAATATATTTTATAATTATAACGTATATAAATTGGCAATTTGTCGTTTGATAAAATTACGAACAAAATGTACTAAATTATTACTGAGCAGAAGTCACTAATTGCTTCTGAGTCTATTAAAACCTCTTTACAGTCCACGATTCCTTGTTATAATTTAGAATGTTCTGTTCAACAGATGCAGATAATGAAGTTTTTTATCAAAAGTTCATTAAGTCGCTCCGACTGTGAAACTATAAATATTTAATATTATATTCTCCTTTATGAAATGTCTTTGATATCATAATGGAGCTTAAAATTAATTCTTAACAAGGTAAAATAAAACCTTGATGGTTTCGGCATATATTTTTTACTAATTATTTTTAAATTTTATAAGTACTTTCAAGTACTTATAAAATTTAAAAATAATTTTTATACTCTAAATTCATGAATAAGTAACCTTAACAGAATTAAAGCAAGGAATCATTAGTATTCTTCCTATCCTCTCATTAGCAGCCAGTGCTACTTGACTATTACATCAGTAGGCCAGACGGTCGCAATTTGGAAGGCTAATTAAAGAAGCTTTTTAATTTTTACTTAAGTTAAAACAAAATTATAAATAAAAAAAAACTAGTTCTACTTGTTCTAGTCGTATTTAAAATAGATGTTTTAAAGAGTTTGAAAAAATATTTCATAGTTTAATTTTTCCCTAATTTAAATTAATGTGTCTGCAAAATGTCTGTATACTATTAGCATAACAAAGGTGTCACTGTAACGAGTAGTATATAACTATATGAAAAAATATATCTCTCAAAACACAATTTCATAGTAGATACTTTAACGTTTTGTATATTAAAAAAAAAAGATTATCAGGATCTTTTTAAAGTCCGATTATACTTGACGTTAGCGTATTTCTGTTGAAAGTAGTTTAACTCATTCTGATAATTTCGTTTCGTTTGACCTTCTATATTTTATATATTTTAAAATAAATCATGGATTACCCAATTTCGTTACTGTTTTGTCTTGTTTTTATTGTCTCTAAAAACACGTGACTACATTTTACTAATTGATATATTAGTAATAATTTATTTATATAATGCATTCGTTAAAGTTGATATATACATACATAAGATTAAAGTATTTCTGTTGAAAGTAGTTTAAATCATTCTGATAATTTCGTTTCGTTTGACCTTCTATATTTTATATATTTTAAAATAAATCATGGATTACCCCATTTCGTTACTGTTTTTGTAATGAAAATTAAATTATTCTTATTATTTAATATATTTTTCAATACGTCTACATATATACATAGCTGTAGGCATTCTCATGGCAGGGTAGGCAGAAAGAATTTGGAAACCGAGTGTAAAAACACTCCATTCTGTTACTCATTTTCCGCCCTCATTGCGTGTTGAGTGGCGATACTAAACGCCGCACTTCATCTTGTTACCAGAGCCAATAAATAACAAAAAAATATTATTTACTTCAACAATGTTAAATCTTATTTCCTCGACTGGGGATCGAATTCACTAACTGTTGCGTTACGGTCAAGCGCTAGTGCCCCTGTGCCACAACAGGCCACATACTCTAATATTTCTAAATATATTTAAATTACTTATCGAGCATAAAACGCATGACAATGTTTTTACACAATGTTCTATCTTGTCTCTAAAAACACGTGACGACATTTTACTAATTGATATATTAGTAATAATTTATTTATATAATGCATTCGTTAAAGTTGATATAAAATACATACATATGATTATTAAAAGCTTGAGAGAAATATAGGATTTTATAGCAGAATATAAATTTCAAACAGACTGTAAAATGAGAATATGTCTCTGAATAAAAAATATATATTTATCAGTCTACTTTATTCAATTTGATTGCTGACAAATTTATTGTAAATTTATGTATTTGTCTATGGGAAACATAAATTTACAAGAATTCATCACACAACAAAAATATAAACTTCATTTTAGCTAAAAAAAACTCATATCTTATTGACTGGCATTATTTTATAATTCCTTAATGATTTATAATGATTTAGAAATGCTTATTAACGAGTGTTATAAAAATATATTGATGATAAACGATTCACAATCAATTTTACAATTTTTCTATTGTACAAAAAGATAGTTGAACTATATAAATGTCTAAGTACATTTATATTCAATCACTTGAGCTACTCCTTTACTTACTTGGGCAACGTTAGGCAATGCAGGCAAAGCTGAAGTAATAAGTTAGTTTGGTATAAATCACAGAACTTAATTTCTCTCTCTATTCTAGACTAATGAGCCAATTAGCGCTATATTAAAACTATGATTCCTATTTTTAGTTGAATGAATAAATTTAATTAATTGCTAAATAGCGTACTCAATGTTCGTATCGTGTAAAATTCTTAGAACGTATTCGTAATTACCAATTCAATTTATATTTGAAAATAATTAATATGTGCAGCCGTGTACACTGTAACTAGGCCTGGATTCAAATTCTTATATAGAGGAATTTGACTAACTTATAAAGTCTAAGTACTTAGATTCGAGTGTGAAGTAATATATAAAAATGTAAGGACAATATTTTAATGTGTCAATAAAATATTTCTATTTCACAAATTACGGGTTCGGCCTTTACTCAAGTTCTTTTTTATTTCCATGCTCTAAAAGACAAACTGTAACTTTTACAGCATGGAAACAGCAGCGTGTCTTAATACTAAATTCTATCTGCTTGCGAGAAGCGAGAAGCAATATGAAACTGTAAAAAAAATATTTTAACATCTTTAATAATAACAAGAGGCCTGTCGTGGCGCAGGGGCACAAGCATGTGACGGTAAGCGTGACAGGTTGTGGGTTTGATTCCCACTCGGGGAAATGTAATATTTTCAAATTAAGTACTTAATATTCTTATATCTTCGTTCTGGTAAAAAAAGCTAAACGTGGGGTTTTAATCCCGCCACTCGACAATGTTGTGAAAAAATTAAACATAAATTTAAAGAATGAAATATGGATTTTAATTAAAGTTGTTGCGATAATTACAAAATGTATACTATTTTTGATTTTCTTTTTTAGCTTCACGCTGTATCCCGCACGAGGCAGGGTAGGCAGAGAGAACCCGGGAACCTAGTGTAAAGACACTCCGTTCCACTTCCGTTCCCCACTTTCCGCCGAATTTGAGGCATTGCGTGTTGAGTGGCGGAACTCAACGCCGCGCTTTTGCCCTAATACCAGAGCGAAGAAATGAAACTTTCAATATTTAAATTGAAAATATTAAATATTTCACTTCCTCGACTGGGGATTGAACCCAGAACCTGTCGGTTACAGTCACACTCTTGTGCCGCTGCGCCACGACAGGCCTCTGATTTTCTTTTACTAATAAAATATTATAATAAACACAATATGTAGGTAGTATGTGATGGAGCTATAAATTATATGAGAATTGACTCGAGTGGTAAATGAAAACCTGATGACTTCCACTAGTTTGATTTTGGCTCCATCAAAATATGCTTTATAATATGTTATTATTGAACGTCACCAAATTAACGTGTAGTTTCTTTGTTTCACTATAATACCGTTAGTACAAAAGGATAAAAACAAATTTATTAAATTTTATTACGTAGTCACAAACTGACACAGTCAATTAAATAAGAATCATATTAATAAAATGAAACTGATTTCGGACAATGGCCTAATAATTGCCTAAATATGAGTGGAACGTAGAGAACACAACGAATCCCTGAATTGAATGTGCCTGACAAATAAAGACATAAACAAAGCTTGCAATAACCCGAGGCGAGGGGGCCAGCTGTCCCTTAATTTAAAAATAGAAGATAGTATGAAGATTGAAACATGTTTCCCACTCATCGCGTTTGAAACTGCAGCTCAGCCTTTCAAAAAAGTGCTTTGGTGTGCATATTTTATCTTGCCTTTGTCTAGACTTTTCTTAAAAGGTTTTCTAAAATAGAACGCTCCTTTGTACAGCTTTTCGAGGAGCCATTTGATGACGGATACCCATGGCACTTTAAAGCTTTCGCCTTGTTACAAATGTCAGAAGTTTTGCATTTGTAACAAATGCAAGTCTATGAAAATGTGTCACATTTTCGTAGTGCTCCCACTTTGTTATGTAATAAAAATGTTAAGTTAAAGTGAGTTCATATAACATTTTTGTAAAAATATTTTTTCAATTTTACCGTGGTTATTTAATTTTTTACATTATTTTTTTTGAAGTGAAAACTTCTTTAGGCGCGTTGAGCGTTTTGGTAGAGGGTAAAATCCTCGGTTCGCGTCACCGACATGCTAATGATAATAGCAGGCGTGCGACTAGCGCATGCGCTGTAGTACACGTATACACTAATATAGCCTGTGTACACGTATACACTAATACATCGACTATTTCTGACTGTATTATGTGTGCGTTGGACGCTTTTTGGATAAGTATAATTTTGTGAGTCACGTCACCAATACGTTATAGTAGCAGTACCTATTGCATCTTTTTTAGAATACAATGAATTGATTGAAACGAACAGATAATCTAAGTATTGTCGAAATTAATGTAAATAATGAAAATAATGTTCTAACTTGAATTCATTGAAATTCGCGTAAATATAATATAATTTTTGCATATAGTTTTAATTACTCTCAACTTAATAGTTCCGTTTTCACTTCTATCGGCAGTCCCACGACTGCTATTAGTTTTTTTTTTATCTTAGGTAGGCATACGTAGAAATATCCTAAAGAACTATCTAAATAATTTTATGTTATGCAAAATAAATCTTGATATATTATTATGACATGTTCCAAATTAATAAATTTAACTAAACATTATTTGACGACTATTTCAAGCCGTTAAACAAGTCTATTCCAGTTTGCTTAACAGTATTTGCGTATATCTTGAGATGTCCCCGGTACAGGACATAAGATTGCATCGGCACTGTGGGAATAGCGGCAAATGTTATATCGGCCAAGGATTTACGACGAATGTGTCCCACTCAGTGTCTTTGTTTACGAGTTTAATCAAAAACGTTGTTAGGCAATTTAACTGTAACATGTAGCTATGTTGTGGAATTCGTTGTAACATGCTAGGTAATAAAGTATAATAACCGGCTTTGAACATTTACTTTATTAATTTAATATTTTTTTGTATTATTGAAATAATAAAAAATATTTGTTTCTCATTAATATATGTTTTCGTTGCAATTAATATTTTTTAATAATAATAAAAATGACTTGAATGTAAACACGGTTAACTATAGGTTCGAACCCCGCATGAAAGTGAAATATATGTTCAAATGAAATATTGTTTAAAAAACAAATACTCTTTTTTTGTTATTTTTTTTTTAAATATATATGTAATATTCATGGATATTCAAATATAGAATTTAGTTACTTACTTACTTACTTACTTACTTACTTAGCTTCACGCTATATCCCTAGCGGGGTAGGCAGAGAGAACGGAGCGCCAAACGGTACGGTCTCGGCATACCTCTTTTGCCTCGTCCACTGTCATCAACCTCTTCATACATGCCCTCCGGGGGGTCCTCATGCTTTTTACGTGACCTTCCTCCAGTATCGTCGATACTGTGTTTTCGAAGGTCAATCGAGGTCTCCCCCTCCCTCTCTTACCACTCACTTTTCCTTCATAAATCTTTTTTACCATTCTTTCTTCACTCATTCGCTCGACGTGCCCAAACCACCTGAGCACGATCTTCTTCATTCTCACTGTGACATCCACGCTAGTACCCGCCATTCTGTGTATTTCTTCATTGGATATGCGATCAGATAAACTGACTCCGCATATCCGACGAAGAGATCGCATCTCTACAGCAATCATCTTTCTTATATTCTTCTTCTGTAATACCCACGTTTCGCTGCCGTATAACAGTGTCGATACCAACACTGCATTGTGTACGGCCAAACGCGCAGCTATGCTGACGTTTCGCCGTCTCAACAATGCAGCTAAGGCACCGTTAACTCTGTTACCGGCAGCAATACGCCTTTCTACATCCATTTCGTATCTACCGTCTCTGCTAAACATACTTCCCAGATATACTACCTCATTCACTTGTTCTAATTTAGTTAAGCTGTTTATTATTTTTTATGGTTATAAAATATGTTTGTTTGGAAGAAGGTATAAGTAAATAAATATTTGTTAAATATTGATTTACTTCTACCACATCGTAAAATGTAATCGAAATGCAGTCACGATGTTACACAAGAGAATTCTCTTTTCATACGCATTATTAAGCGCGATAAAACACAATGGTTGCCTAGCATAAATATTGCTTGAAGTTATCGCCGAAAGATATATGGAGGTACACTTAAACATAGATTTATATAATTTTTGGAAATGGTAGAAAATTGTTCTAAATATTCCAAATAAAATATTTTTCTAAATATATATTCTAAATAAAATATAAGCATCCGCATATGAATAGTATCTGCATATGTATAATACACTTGTTATGAAGTATAATTTGATTCATAATATATTTCTTTCTTTTTTTTCAGCATAACGCTGTATCCCGCACGAGGCAGAGTAGGTAGAGGGAACCCGGGAACCTAGTGTTAAGACACTCCGCTCCACTTCCGTTCCCCACTTTACGCCGAATTTGAGGCATTGCATGTTGAGTTGCGGAACTCAACGCCGCGCTTTGCCTTATTACCACAGCGAAAAATGAAACATTTCCTCGACTGAGGATCGAACCCAGAACCTGTCGGTTACAGTCACACTATTGTGCCACTGCGCCACGACAGACCTCAATAATATATTTCAATATACAATTTATCGAAAGATTTCATTTGTTTCTTTTTTTCATAATTTATATAAAAATAATTAATTAGATTAAGTACAAATTGAAATTAAATAAATATTGTCTTTAAACTATTATCGGTAAAAATGCCACTTCTAGTGAGTATCAACCTAGTGAAGAGCTACCTTCACTAGTAGCGCCGTGTAAGTCCTGACAGTTATTGCGTTTTTTATTCGTAAAGTCCCAAACAAATTCTATTTACTGGCAACAACGTTGACAGTTACGTGAAAATATGCGAATATAGTAAGATAACTTTTGCATATGAAGTTCCTAACTTCCTTTTACTGGAAGGAAGAAGTCGGAAGTTTTATTTTTTTTGTAATAAATACATAGTGTAAGATAAAAACAAGTGGGTGGAAAAAAATAGCGTAATAATTATTCTTATACATTTTATTAAAATTAAATTTAAAAAAACTTCTAAGCCCTCCAAGAGACTTCACGCTGTAGGACAAGCGGAGTCCAAGAGGGGGATGTTCGCTGCGTTCAAATTATTAAATGTTTTCTAAAAAGTATTTAATTATCGCTTTGTCATATAGCGCTGCACTAAATGTGCTAAACTATCTAATATATTTTTTTTTATTTAGAACAAATTGCATTAGTACGCAATCAATATACAATCTTTTTAATGAACATGATGTTACAAAAACACATTTTTGAATTAACTATACTATAAAATAAGGGAAAACAACTATTTAATACCTATACATAAACATTTCCATTTGGAATACACATAGGCACTATACCTGTTAATTACATTGTGTATGTAATCGGATTAGCTGCAGCCAATTTCAGTTTATTGCTCGCAATATCTGCAGGAAATGGCTCAATCGGCTCAAATCCAAAAGTGCCCTACATTAACAACACATATGTGTATGGTAGATAGATGTATGGTATTGCAATATAAAATTATTATATACAAAAAATAGATGTATGGTATTGCAATATACAAAAACGCTATATAATAGGCAGTGGCTAACAACCTTTATAGGATACCACAAATGGTGGGTGGCAGGTGAGCTTTTTACAACGCCCTCAAGGTATAGCGAGAATACTTTAATGCCGTGGCTCGATTCACTCTAACGCCTACAAGGTAAGACGAAAATCAAAATTCAGTTATTCAAATATAATTCAAATATTATTTTACAATCTAATATGAATATTTTAGAATAAAAACTTATAATGATCCTGTTAAATTTTAATGTTATGCTGAAAGCAATTGAATTTAGCTATAAAGCAAAAAAGGTAAATAAATCGAGTATGTGTACTGAAAATGTATTAACATTATACATTTTTAGATAAGAACTTCAATGATCGAATAAACGATCTGTTTATATGTATAAACATAATTATTTTAATACAATTTTGTACTACGTACTAGAATAATGAATATTGTAAAAGATGACTTCCATACGCCTATCCACTACAATAAATTTAATTTATAATTTAATTGTATCTTAGATCAAGTATTAAATTAGTCAATGAACCTTCTAATTGGTTATTTCGAGTCCATTCAGCACCTGTTTTATCCTGTGTAACCGACCCGTTCCTCCCGACCGTATAACCAGCCATGTGAGACTAATCTTTGATCAACGCGAATATCCGATAGCTGTTTTCGTACTAATAGGGGTGTTGTTACCTACCAAATGCTACCATTTTTTTTAGTTACCCAGTATTTTTAACACTTACATTAATGTGACTTAAAGTCATATATTCTTTCTCCTCAAATAGCTTAAACATTAAAACAATAATATCAGGATATTTGATATCATTATCTTTAGTCACAGAAAACTCAGAAAAAATATTTTTTTTACTAGGTTTTAGTCAGTTTAATCAATTTCATATTTCCTAATTGTATCGTCAATTCATTTAACCATCTAAAAAATATTTTATAATATCAAAATGAAATGAAAATTGTGAAAATTCCAAAATGTATAAAACAATATAAATTCAAAATTACGGTGGTAACCCTAGTCACAAAATAAGGTATAACAAAGCCACAATGACTCAATAAAACTCTAAATCAATCTATCTTTCCGCAGATTAACGGAGATGAAAGAAAGATACTTCACATTTGAATTCCCTTTATTGTAAACGAGAAAAGATCAATAGGGTTTCTACTATTTAATTTAAAGATTTTATTATTATTTGCCCCAGTGCCATGTCAGAATATATATAATATTCTGTCATGGCACTGGGGCACAATTATGCTACATTAAAGGCTACTAAAGCAAACAATACTGTTTATAGGGTCATTTCCACTCAGGATTTTTTTAATATTTTCATTTGCTAAAAAAATGGCGAAGAGCGAGAAACGGAAGTGTCTTAGAGAGACGAGAGTGTCTTAGCATTAAGTTATCAGATTCCATCTACCTACTCTGTGGAATATAACGTAAAACCAAAAAATATATATTTCTCTTATATCGTTTACGTTTAAGTATTTTGGCCAAGGTTTGAATTAAAAGGATGATTACGAGTTTGATCCCCGTTCGGGAAGCGCACTATATTCACGTTTCCGCTTTAATTGTGTCGCTCTCGAAGGGCATTGAAATATATTTTATTTTATTAATTTTATGAGGGACGGAAGTATCTAAATGAGAAAAGAATGTAAAAATATTTCTAGTATTTAGTTCGTTGAGGCCTGTCGTGGCGCAGCGGCACAGGCGTGTGACTGTAACCCACAGGAATTTAAATATTTAATGTTTCATTTCTTCGCTCTGATAAGAAGGCAAAGCGCGGCGTTGAGTTTCGCCACTTACCTAACACGCAATGCCTCAAATTCGGCAGAAAGTGGCGAACGGAAGTGGAACGGAGTGTCTTAATACTAGGTTCCCGGGTTCCCTCTGCCTATCCTGCCTCGTGCGGGGTACAGCGTAAAGCTAAAAAAATACTAAGGAACAGAATGTGTTTTAATATTAGGTGTCCTTTTCCATGCCTACCCTTCCACATGCGGGATTCAGCTTAAAGCTGAAAAAGAAAGTAAAAAAATATTATAAGCAAATTAACTGTTACAATTGATTTTGCACTCGAGAATTTTTAAATACATGAACTGTATATGGATATACATTACAGATTATATACAATCATATATGAAATGTAAAATCACTCGAGTGGTATATCTCTATGGCACGTACAATAATGAGGCTGCGACCGCAAACAGTTTCACATTATAATGATGGAATTAGGCTAAGAGCTAGACTGGAATTTATGCATACTCTAATTCAATATAATTTATGTGAATATTGTATTCCCATTTTATAAATATGAAAATATTGCGCAATAGGACAGCGTCTGTAAATATAATGCTAGCGAGTACAATCCACCCTTGGGGGAACATTTTTTTATAATGTTCTCGCTCTGGTGAAAGATAGTTGAGTTGAGTTGCATTTCTTAGTATGCGTGCACCATTAATCTGAAAATCTGTTAGAAATAAAGAATAAAGTGCCTTAGCACTGAATCTTCAATGCAAAAATATTTTAATAGATAATCTAAGCTAATACAATTTTTTTTTATGGAGACGGCGAACGGAAAAGAGCGTACGGGTCACCTGATGGTAAGTGATCACCGTCGCCCACGGCCCCGTGTAACTTCAGAGGACGTACAGGAGCGTTGCCGTCTTTTAAGGTGGATAGGCACCGGGGCCCGGCATTACCTAAAAATATTTTTTAAAATATACGAAACATATTTGTTATCTTTCTATTTTTATTTTTTTGAGTATCCTTTAATTTAAATATTTAGATATATAAACATTCATTTAATATAATTAACAATAAATGTCATTCGATGCACTTTATAAGTATGCATATATGCGTAATTTGCACAATAGTATACTTTAAGTAGTTTTACAAAAATTCTCAACACTTTATGATTAATATGTACATACGTACGTAGCGAAGGCAATGACACGTCTACGGCCACTAGTTCTTAGTCTAATAGCTTGTGTATTCAGCCGTTTAATTAGATAGCGCTGTCAACACTATTGCTTTATGCAAACCATTCGACCCCTGTAAATCATGTGAAATGCCCATTATCCGTGTCATGAATAAACAATAGAATTCATTGTAATTGATTAAACTATTCTAATTAAGGTATATATCCTAAAATAAATGGCAATTTGTTTATTTTTTTTATTTATTTTTAGCAATTCCTTTATGTTACATAATATGTAAGTAGCTTTTTTTATTTTTATATTTTCTTAACAGAAAAACAAGCAAGCTTTTTAATTCACCTACAGATATAAAGCACATTATACATGCTCTGCGATGGCCTTGTACTTTCTTCTTAGTTTCTTAGTTTTTTCTAAAAGTAACAACAACTAGGACAGTTGATTGATGATTAATATGCCTAATATTAACATTTTAATTTTCATATTTACAAATTATTTTGTAATATGTTGAGTATAAAATAATAGACGGTTAAATGTGATTGTTTAATACGACAGGCGACATTTGTATTGTATTAAACAATTCTACAAATTTTCACAGTCGATTCATATGTAAGTCAGATGTGACACACGAAGTGCTCATTAGAGCGTTATCACGCAGCACCGCTAATGAGTGTGGTCTGTGGCCTATAATTTGCAATGAGGGAGTTACTACTAGGTGTTTGGAATGTGAAGTTATAATTAAAATTCCTTTATTATTTCAATTTACCTTACGACAGTTTGACAAGATCGAATGAAATGGATGGGGTATGATATTGCTTGTGAACAAATATATAAAGAACTATCCTTTATGGCTTTTTAGAATAATTGTTAGTTATATACCTAATTATACAAAAAAATATTTTTCTCAATTTTTATATAATTTATAGTTTTTTGCTTTAGTGAAATCAGTAAGTACATCCTAAGTACTAAATTTGATATATGTAAGCCTATGCTTACATTATTCATATTTATTACAGTCCCGCTTGCTGGCAGTGTTTGTAAGCACAATATCCTTTAACGAGCTCGGTTAGTACCCAGTGCCCCGTAAATAATACTTGCAAGTACATACGGGCTTAGGCCTACATACTCGTAGTATAGCATTTATTTAGACTTAGTACGTAGAAATTAACATCTGCGTTTTACATTTCAATAACTGTTATCAGGTATTCTGTTGTTGTCAATTCAATAATATTTTGAAATATAATTTAAAATTTATGCATAAAAAACAATGTGATTTGAAACCGCATTGTGTTAAAATTAAACTATTTTCGTCTTATCGTAAGATTACTTTTTTCGGCTTCACAGAACTGAACGCCTTGCCTAGTTACCACAGCGAAACAAGGAATTTTTAAATATTTCTTTTCTGAGCCACGTCAGACTTCAGATGACATTTATTTCGGAAATAATTTAATTTCTTAAAAAAAGTGAAATTATTTTTTTCTTATTTTTTTACACACAAAATATATTTAAAACATAGCTTGACAATTGAATACAAAATATATTTAAAACATGGCTTGACAATTGCAAATAAATGTTGAAATTAATTTCAATATTTATTTGCAATGACTAAGCTATGTTTTTAAATATATTTTGTGTCATTGCAAATAAATATTGAAAGTAATTTCGTTCGCAGCTTTTCTCATATGAATTCTCTATAGAAAAGTAAAAGGATTTACTCTTTATCCGACAGAGATGTCTTTCCCAGCTTATGTCCACCTTCCATGTGAAAAGATCTTCTTCAATTATATATTAAAAGGAAAAGTTTGTTGTTATTTTGTGTTTATTTATAAGTATACGGTGCGTTCATTTTTAATTAAATAAATATATTTCTTACAAGGGACCTGCCCTCGGTGTCTCTCATTTTAATTATAAATAATAAAATATATTAGCAATTTCGCTCTTAATATTATTAAATTAGCGTAACTTCTTTAACCGATTTAAATAAAACAAACACTAAAGTTACATTTCACATTGGACTACATTTCAATCTAATTAGCCTTTTGTAAGAGTAGCTATTATATTAATATAATTATAATCAATAATATACGTCCCGTATATTTTTAAATATATCGTTCATATTGTTCTGTTATTGATTTTTTACAGATTTGTCATAAGTATTAAATATTTAAAGATAAAAAGTGAAGCACCAACATAGGAATCATTTTTTAAAAAAGAAGAGAAGATTCTAGCATTTTTAAATATATCTTACAACATAAAACTTCTAGTAATCGCCAGTTTTACTCGGAATATACTGTATATAAAGGAAATAACTGCTCTCAATCACATATTATTTCACTCAATGAAATGGCTGCATGTAGACGATAAGTTTTAACGGCCTACCAAAGAGCTCGTTGCCAAAAATCATAAACGAGAATTACATAATATAAATGTTATGGGCTTCGGTTGCTTCGGGGAATTATTGTTGTTCTATTATGTTTTCTATTTCCTAGTGTTCATTAAAAATATAATCGACAATAGAAAACAAAATAATTAATATAGATAATTAATATCGATACTTGAAATTTACAAATATTACTCTTACAGTTATGTTTTTGCGAGTTAATAAATAGAAAAAAATACGAAGGAAAAAAATTGTAAATTTTATTAGAGAGAAATTTTATTAGAGAGAAATTTGTAAATTTTATTACGTTTATTTTAGGCCAGCCGTGGCAAAGGAGCACAAGCGTGCGACCCTAAGCTCGACAGATTGTGGGTTCAATACCCACACGCGGAAATAAAGTATTAAATATTTTCATTTCTTCGCTCTGGTAACATGGCAAAGCGCGGTGTTTAGCTTCGGCACTCAATACACAAGGCCTCAAATTCGGCGACAAATAGAGAATAAAATGTGGAGTCTAATATTATTTTTTTCTTGCCTACCCAGCTATGAGCGGGGTATAGCGTGACTATATTATTTTGTCGTAAAGATTTCATATTTCAAGTAGCAGAAATTTCATTATATCCTGAAATGCGTCATGATCACATATATTTCGAGCGAAGTTGTTATTTTTTCTGTTGACATAATTGCTTTGTTCTTTTATAAATATTTATTTTATCATATCGCACTTGCAGAATAAATAAACAAAACCCCACATCATATGAACGATATATAAAAAATAAACGTACATTTTTCTTATCGCTGTTTGTGTGCTTATGAACAATAAAGTAAACATACTCTTCACATTTTCTGCAGATAGAGTTAAGAGTATTGTGGTTCTAGTTTATTTTCTGTGACTATCCTTCTAATAAATATAATGCGATAGTTATTATTCTATTTTTATTTGTATATAATGTAATAGTATATTATTCTATTAATAGTAATTTATTCTTAGCTTCACGCTGTATCCCGCACGAGGCAGGCAGGCAGAGGGAACCCGGGAACTTAGTGTTAAGACACTCCGTTCCACTTCCGTTCCCCACTTTCCGCCGAATTTGAGGTATTGCGTGTTGAGTGGCGGAACTCAACGCCGTGCTTTGCCTTATTACCAGAGCGAAGAAATGAAACATTAAATATGTAAATTGATAATATTAAATATTTCATTTCCTCGACTGGGGATCGAACCCAGAACCTATCAGTTACAGTCACACGCTTGCGCGTTAAGTGGAACGGAGTGTCTTAACACTAGGTTCCAGGGTTCCCTCTGCCTACCCTGCCTCGTGCGGGATACAGCGTGAAGCTGAGTGAGATTCTTAGAGTAAACAAGAATGATGGATGAATGGATTCATTTAACGTATTCTGTAAAATAATAATTTGCATAATGATAAATTGAAAAATAACATATTTTAAGATTTAATATAAAAAAAGGTAACAATATAAATAAGTACCTAATAGTACATATTTGGTGCAGTAGCGCATGCGGAATACAAAATTGTATAAACAACATAACATTAATGAATGTTTCAAGTGCCTTTTGATCATGTCAATTACGTAGTATGCAAATAAAATAAAATCACTACCCTTTTATAAATCTTACAAACGATGAAGGATTTAAATGCGATTTCTACTAATAAACTGACTAATTCCAGAGCAAAGCTTAATAGTACAAAACATTATTCTAGATCAAAGCCGAGAACATCAAACGTGATGTGATATTTTTATAAATTTCCGCGCTGAAGAAATATAGGTCCGGTTGATGTACTGTAGATTCCTTTTTTCAGTAGATTTCCGAATTCCTAATGTAAAAAACTTCATTCAGTATACAGTACGGTTGACAAGTCATGGCTGGCAGATGTTAGCTGAAAATCAGATATTCGAGATGGGTGTGTAGATTTAACTTTACTTTCTTTTGATTATATTATTCACGGCCCACGACTCATTTGCTGTACTATACACACATAAAACGACATCTTCATTGACTTATGATTTATGTTGTACAGGACACAATGTCTTAGGCGCCCCTGTTAATGCCTTCAGTTTCTATTGTGGCAGCAGCTATTGTACTGATTGTTTTAGCCATTGAGCGCACATTAATCGCCATGCTGCGGGTACGTAACTTTGCTAACAATGACGTTGGGGATCTTGTCGTAGGATCGTCATGCTGTATAATAGAGTCTTTCCAGCCAAGAATTATTCTTGATATGACGAAAATTACGAGCATTTTAGATAGATTTTTTAGTTTTTTTTTTCTTACACATGTACTTCTTTAAAAGTTTCTTATTCAATTGTATAATTTTAGATTTTTAAATTTAGTAAGTATTTTCAAAATGTTTTAAAGAATTAATTGCGAATAAAATTAAAATTAGAGGTAAAAGGGTGATATAAGTTTCATTTATTCCGACTATTAAAATGGTTCACTCAAAATATTAAAATTCATAATAAGGAGTTCGACTACACGTAGAAATTATCTGCGAGGATAATTTGAAAAGCGATGCGTATTACATCAAAAAGCTATATGTGTCTATTATATTGTTTTAATAACACTTCAACTTCATATGGCTGGCTCTGTCAGATCGTATTTTACTTTATTTCTTACTCAGTTACTATACACGTGATGTCACCGTTCTTCTCAGCTGCTGGAGCTGTTGTGTCATATATCCTAAATAAAAATGATAGTTGCGATACTTTCAAATTCTACAAATTTTCTCACAGTAAAATTTCGTAAAACACTTATTGTTTTTTTAAAACTAGGTAATTCCCATCTTTGGTGAAATTATTTCATCTGACAGCGTGTAAAGTTAAATGTCGAAACCATTACATTCTGGCTCTTAAAAACTGAAATGTCCCTCAAAACACTCCTAGTCTGACAACTAAATTCTGAGTCACACATAAATAACATATACTGTATAGTTTATATAAAAAATAAAAAAATAAAGACATCACTTCATACATCAGCAACTTAAAGTAAAACCATTACAAAGAAAACTAAGCATAACTTTTGACCGTCGAAAAGCCTAATTTGAGAGAATTTGCTGAACTGACTAACGGAACTCAACGCCACACTTTATCATGTTACCAAAACGTTTCGATGCGTGACGGTTATGGGACTAAAATCCATAATCTCATTAAATCTTACTACTTTATTATAATAATAAAGTTGAAGAAAGAAAATTATATATATAAACATGTACGCTCTGGGGCATAATGTTTATTTTGTTCACTGGCTTAAAACAACAGTCACATAAACTCCAGCTTAGATAATCTAAGATTCCAATTTAAAAGATATCAGTATACTGGTCGCTATCTTCGTAAATCTAGATGGACCCGATATATTTGTCTTCGCTCTCTTATCTAGAATAAATAAGCTCAAGAAATATATGGTTTAGGAACAAATAGTGCCTTATCTTCATTTTAACGCAACAATTACAGAATACTTTAATAAAGTCTTAAAATTTTATGAACAAAAATGTATAAATACATGTATCTGTACATATAGGAATATTGACGTATTTAAAAATATCCATATATTTCTAAATTTATGTTATAATTATACTAAAACTTAAACAAATAATTTTAAAATTGTTGTCTTTCTGTTTGTCCGATAATATTTTGATATGTATAGACTAGCACTGAAAGATACGATATAACTTAACGATTTATTAAGTTTATAACATAATAGGAAACCATACTAAAATAATAAATCACTTTTCACATACACAATGAAATTTGATGAGTGAGTGGGATTTACTCGTTTTGTAGGATAAAATGCGTAGCATACAATATAAAGTATATCGAATAAATAGCTCAGTGAAACACAAAAAAGTGTTTTAACTTTGTAAACAAACCTAATATGCAAAGATTTGAACTGTAGCATATATTTCTTTCTGTTGACTTCTTAATAAGACACCATTTAAAAAGTTCAAAGGAAAATACAAGTTAAAGTTATAATTACATCTCAGATCTTAATCTGATTTTGTTTTTTTATCCTTTTATTTACACTTGCAAATTTTACATTTTTATTAGTTGAGAATGTGAATTAATGATATCATTTTGTGTTGAGATTACAGGGTTACTAAATAGTTAGAAGTATGTATTGAGTACTGACTTAGTTGATAAAAAACGAAGAACATACTAATATAACTACTATTAGATTCTTTTTGTAATAAAAAAATCCACTTATTTCTCTCAAGAAGCTATACATTCTTGAATGTTCTTTAAATAAAACAATTAAACATAAAGCATTCATAAAATATGTTCTAAGATCACTTAAATACAAATTCTCCATTTATACTCTGTTCTATGACCAGAATGTCCATAAAGGAATTCTTTAAGTAGCCATTTCATTAAAATGTTTCAACTACGACGCCCTTGACGAGCCGCTTTTTAATTAAAACAGGCAATTTTGGCACTCGCAGCAGCCACGCTAAATAAGTGAACATTTCTTTTTATTACTTTAGTTTAATAAAACAGTAAAACTTATGTAATGTCAATTTTATGTATAATAAAAATTAAGCTCTATTTTTAGTTATATATTTATTTTTTATTCTTTTCGTCTTTCATTATTTATTTAAATATCATCATTGCAATTCAGTTTCAAATGAAAAATATATTCAGAATTTGTCTTTAAAAATTTTCATACACATACATTTATTTATAAAACTCTAAAATTACTTACAGTTAACTATATATCTCTCGTGTAACATCTTTAATCTCTGTAATATTATATTACACTAAATAAACTAAAATTAACTACTGGAAAGACTATCGTTGGTTTAATGTTAGGTTTATAATACTTAACGGTTAGTTAGCCAGCAATCCGACCGAGGATCTTGGCAAAGGATCATCGCTCCACATAATGGGGCAGTAACTAGGAATTATTTACGTCATCTCTTTACTTTTAAGCCACAATAGAAACACAATAGAGTTCACGCAACGACACAATGCTAGGTTAATTTATTTGCTCTTTAACCCTTCCTCTCATGGAATGAATTAATGTAAAAGCCTGGTTTGAGTAAATCAAAATAATTGTTTAAATTGTAACTTTTGAATGTCAAAAGTGTTTAATAATGAAGATATAGAATCTTTATTGTATTTATACTTCTAAATGTATAATGTATTTAAAATATAATCAATAATTGAAATACAATATAGAAAAAAAAAAACATAAAATATGCCTCAATTAACGTAATCTTTTAGAAAACTCATTTCCATACAGCTTAAGCTCCTAAAAGGTATAACAAATTTCATCAACAATAAAACTCTTAATTAATAATAAATATTCACGTCACAATCCGTTTAAAAGTTTTTAATAAACAATAAATTATGGTAATCATAACAAACTGGCCCAATATTACTTAAACAATAAAATGAGAAAATCTGGCTACGACGGACGGTGTTGGAGTGGGGAAGATCTGTGCTATAATTAATTTAAAACTTCCTCGAAAAGATTGGAGATTGTTATCATGTTCGCGAATTTTGTTAACAAAATTGAAAAGTTCATAAACATAATATAAAATGAAAAGATTACGTTCTGTGTTTTTCTTTAAAGTTATCACTAGGCAACGGTTGTCGCAAAAAACGTGAAGAAATTTAAAGAGAAGATATTTGATGTTAAATTTAAAAACACATAGCTATAGTTATAATTAAATTATTATCTGTTCTCTGTACGTCTGTTCACCTGTCAAGATCATTGTTCACGTGAAGGATTAGAAATATTAATGGTAATACGAAATTTCTATCAAATATCCAGGTTTACAGTTCCAAGGAGCCTATATACGTATACGTAAGTTGTTATTTATACGTAAGTTAAGTAAGCGTATATATAAGTTGTTATTTTTGTTCCTGCATTCTAAAAATTAGTACAGAATGCTGAGGAAATCCGACAAGTGACTTGAGTACTTTGTTTATTATTGAGCAAATTAACATCAAAGCATTGTAATATTTTTGCAATAATAAATATAATTTACAGCTAGAGGACATTATCGAATGTATGACAATAAATTTAGATGTGTTTTATTACAATTATTTCTTTATGGTAGATTCTACTCAGCTTTACGCGGTATCCCGCACATAGCACGTTAAGCAAACTTGGGAACCTAGTGTTAAGACACTCCGTTCCACTTCCGTTCCCCGGTTTCCCCAGATTTTAGCCAATTAGTGTTTAGTGGCGGAAATCGACACCGCGTTTTGGTTTGTACCAGAGAACGACGAACCCACAACCTGTCGAATACAGTCACACGCTTGTGCCGCTGCGCCACGACAGGCCCCAAAGATAGATCTATTGGTTGATTCTATCCATGTTTTAAATTTCCTTTCTAAGAGTTATATTAAAATCGCTTAGCTCATAAAACAGATGACACAACCTAAGTAAAGGTAAAAATAAAACACACATAGAACCAAGCTTATGGCATAAGTTCAAAGCTTGTATCAAAAGCAAATTTCATACGTAGGTATCGATATTGCAATGTGCAAGCAATATAAAATGCATTTTGGTAGAAGGTTCCTAGATCTACGATGTTTCGCCGCACAAGGCGATGCAATACGCTTATTTGAAAAGCAATCTTTTCTTTTAACGAAAGTCGCGATGAGATTGCGTTTCAGTTCCAACCTTCAAGATATATTAAAGTGGTGTTCAAATACTTCACGCTGCATTACCAATGAGATTTCAAATAAATGTTTCAACATAGGATTGGTATGGTGAACATATTTGTTATAATTCTTTAAGTTGTGGTGATTGTTATGCTATGTGTAACTGTACTAAAATGTAAGTATATACTTTAGCCTAATGGATGTCTTGTATTATATAAGAGACGTGATTTTATATAGATGCAGAACGGGGAAGGTTAAGAAAAATATCTTACGACGATTTCAGACTACTGACCCACGAAAACCAATAACTTATACCTAAGAGAAAGCGCTGCAAAGCCCCGGTCAACCACCAGGTCTAACGCAAGAAATGGAGCTAAATCGGTCACATGCTCTGCTGTGGTCCTGACTACATTCCAAGTTAAACTCCATACTAAAATCTCCAAGGAGAAGCGACACCACCGTAAACAAACTTGGTGGCGGACCATCATTCCAAAAGCCCAGGCGATAGGAGAGACTTAAAACGAGGTAAAACGCGAAGTTTAAGACTAGAAAATATGTTGAGCACTTTTTCATCACAAAAGTCTTACTTACTTTTATTATATTTAGTCCAAAAAAATGTAAACCTACCAGATCAATGATCAATTTTGTTTTAAATACAATATTCGTAGAAAATTATATGTAAAATATTTTTTTAATAAGAACAAGTAATATTATGCTACCGAGAAACCATGATTTAATCAATAACAAATAATTGTAATTTATATCTAAGTAGAATCATTAAATAAATGGTGGAAGGAACATATTATATTTTTTTTACTCCGCGATCTGGTAATACAAATTAAGTTTCGCAATATAGAAGGTTTAATACAAAATTGAACGTCTACCTACCAGGTAGATGTTCAATTTTGTATTAAATACAATATTCGTAGAAAATTATATGTAAAATATTTATTTAATAAGAACAAGTAATATTATGCTACCGAGAAACCATGATTTAATCAATAACAAATAATTGTAATTTATATCTAAGTAGAATCATTAAATAAATGGGGGAAGGAACATATTATATTTTTTTACTCCGCGATCTGGTAGTACAAATTAAGTTTCGCAATATAGAACCAAATCTCGATGTAAAATTATACTGCTGAAAGGACAGAATATGTAAACACTAGGTTCTTTCTGCCTGTTCAAAGCTTAAAAGTTCTGTTATTTATAAATATAGCTAGAAAGTTCTAGTACTGTGTTTGATAAATCATAAAGGGCTTAACTATCAAAAGTTTTCTGTTATTACTTTATATATACAGTATATATATATATATATATATATATATATATATATATATATATATATATATATATATATATATATATATATATATATATATATATATATATATATATATATATATATATATATATATATATATATATATATATATATATATATATATATATATATATATATATATATATATATATATATATATATATATATATATATATATATATATATATATATATTATATATATATATATATATATATATATATATATATATATATATATATATATATATATATATATATATATATATATATATATATATATATATATATATATATATATATATATATATATATATATATATATATATATATATATATATATATATATATATATATATATATATATATATATATATATATATATATATATATATATATATATATATATATATATATATATATATATATATATATATATATATATATATATATATATATATATATACAATTTCCCCTTTACTTTTATTTTTCTGAAAGACAGTAAACACATTAAAACTTTTGTCATTGTTTTATAAGTTATTGATATAAATATATACGTATAAACGTGATAGATTAAGGGTTTTCACAATAATTGTTATATAGATGTTACAAAGTCTTTAATTATAATAAAATAAAATAAAAATACGAGAATAAAAATAAATTTCGTAAAAATTGTATTAGGGGCATACATGTAGGTATATAATCCACATTTTTTTTGCTTATAAAATTGTCTTTTTATTTGCTTATCGATTTGTCTGTTTTACTGAGCGTTTTCAGATATAGATTTAATGTTTTTAATTTAAATTGACACATTTTCTTTAATATTTAGAGTTTGTCTTATTCGGATAAGTTGATAAATAAAAAAATATATCTTAATATAGTATTATGTGTGACAAAATTGATATAAAATAACACAAGTTTTCAGTGTTATAGATATTATCTTTAATGTAGACACGAAAGTAATATCGATGATTAATTAAATAAGATATTTTAAATAAATAATTGCGTTGTTTAAGCCGGCAAAGCCAAAACCGCGTTAATATGTGTTTGAATAAATCTGTTAGAAGGTAATTGATAAAAATCTTGTTCTATAAATTTCTAAATTGATTAGGTTTTAAATTACTGTATAAAGTTAATAAAAAAGTTTATAGCTTATAAAAATAAATCATTGAGAATATTTAACTGAGTAAATTTACGACGAATTTATTGACGTTCAATTTTGTAATCATGTTTCCATTACGAAGAAAAACATCCAAACGATCGAAATCCAAAAGATAAAATCGTCCTCATAAACGACTAAACTTGCCGGCAAGCACTTTCAACTTCTTTAAAGTCCGGAAATTACTAGAATTAATGTCATCTGAAAAAGTTTTCTAAACACACTTTAACTGTATAGCGAAATTAAAAGATGTTTTCAAAGTAAGCAGTGCTATTTAATTATATTGGTTAGCAGTAGCTATTTAATTATAAAAGAAGGTAAATATATAACTACATCGTAAGTAAAACATTAACTTGACTTAAAACTAAAGAGCTATTTCTTGAATATTCAAAAGTAATTAGATCCTTTTCTGGGCCTGTCGTCGAGCAGGGGCACAATATGGCTTTGACCCCCAGTCGATTCGATTCGGATGCTGCTTCCTGCAGATGGCTAGGTATGCAAAAGGAACTTAAGAACCTACTGCTCAGACGTTCCCTTCCTCAGGTTCCATCAAAATTGCGTGTTGAGTGGCGGGACACAACTCCGCGCTTTGCCTTGTTACCTAAGCAAAGAGATGAAACTATTAAACATTTCACTTTATTCCTTCTAGTGCATATTTTTCTAGTAGAGCACAACCTTTCGAGTCTATATTCACGCGCTTGTGTCCCTGCGACACGTAAGTATTATGAAAACACGTGAACTATCATATTTATACGTTATACCTACATTACTAACTTACAAAGTAATGACAGAAGTTTTGATGTATTTACTGTCTCAGAAAAATGACAGTAAAGGGTAGATTCTTAATAGATATTGAAGTACAAACTAAGCACTGTGTAAGTCTTAATTACTTTGATCTTTTTTGTAACTAAAGCCTTTTTACCTTATGAAATATGTTTCTAGATTTCATCATTTATAAATATTCTGTTAAGATTTGGATAGGCACAATTAACCTAGTGTTGACATACTCCACCTATTCCGCAGTATAATTCCTGATCTGAAAATACTTTTGAATTCCAAAACTTACTTTGTATTACCGCGTAAATATATACAAGATACATTATTTTCCTTTCCCAAGCTAGTTATTGATTCAACTTACATATTTCAACTATCGATTGCAGCTTCGCAATAGCATAACTTTATTTACTCAGCTTCACGCTGTATGCTGCACCACTTCCGTTCCCCACTTTCCGCCGAATTTAAGGCATTGCGTGTTGAGTAGCGGGACTCGACACCGCGTTTTGCCTTATACCAGAGAACTTATTATAAAATATTTATTTGTATTTATAAAAACGATAAAATTATCAATAATTATGGGGAAGTATGGTGCCGTCGTTAGCATGCTTATATATCACTAGGTTTCCTTCCAGGTTCCCCGGCCTTGTGTAAGATAAAGCGTCAGGCTGAAAAGGAAAAAAAATATATAACAATATTGCCGTGTACATAACATCAAAACGTTAAAGTAAATCTACAAAATGAAAGCAATAATTTATATAAACAAAACATCTTGGCAGACATTTTATAATTAGTTCTTGTCTTAACTCTAGTTAGCCATTTTACTAATTGCTCTGTTGCTTATTACTACAATTTTATGTTGATTATGACTTATTTTTTATCAGCTTCACGCTGTATCTCGCACATGGCAGGGTAGGCAAAGGGAACATGGGAACCTAGTGTTAAGACACTCCGTTCTACTTCCATTCCCCATTTTCCGCCGGATTTGAGGCATTGCGAGTCGAGTGGCGGGCTTCAACACCGGGTTTTGCCTTTTCGCCAGAGCGAAGAAATGAAAACATTTTTAAATTTAAAATATTAAATATTGATTTCCTGGCGTGCTGAATAAGTTAAAATATAGACATCCTACGCTACTATGGTGGTCACTATACCATTAGTGGTATAGTGACCACCATAGTAGCGTAGCTTACTATACGATTAGTGGTATTTATACTCGTATATACGAGTATAAATACAGGCCAAGAGTATTTTAAAACATTTAAGAAAAGCTGAGCGGGCAGCCAATGCTACAATAAGAAAAACAATGTAAGTCAGTTAATAATTTTTGAGATGACATTTTTATTAAATAGCCCACTGTTTCTTTGCTACACTTAATAATATTTCCGACAGTGTTTCCAACTGTAAAACTGCAGTACTTAACATTATACATGCAGAGAGTTGGAATTAAACCGAACGGCGCCGTCTACAACCGCTATCAGTGATTTATGTGTTCCATTCTTCGAGACCAACATGGTGTAGTAGAGGAACTTTTTACTGTAAGTGCGAATGTTATGAATTAGATCTTCCTTCGCGGTATTTAAAATATTTATTTTATCAATTTTACCATTTACCAGGTATTGTTACACTTTTAGAACTAATTATAATAAGTATGTACGGACTTACTATAATAAGATGAAGCTCAAAAATAAATAAAACAGCTGATGATTTAAAATTATTACACACTATATGATATATACATTTACACTTTTACATTAAACGTTATTAAACAAAATAATTAAACATAGAAACATCTTTATTTTCTAAGATTGGCCTTATATTTTGTAATTGACAAAGGAGTGAATGACCTAAGAAAACAATATTTTCTCAAACTAATTAATTCGAACTGATATAGAAAAAACACGTAAAACATTAAGTGCATACCACTTTTTATTATTATCACGAGTACGCGCATTAAATGCAGAAACTTTTAATATTTTGATGTGTTGCTGTGACTCATTAATTACTCCTTTCATTTAGTTACTCGGTATCACTGACCTTTAGACCGAACATTATGGCACATTGCTTGTATTAAATGAAATATTCATATTATTTATTAAATATGAATAAGGCCTGTCGTGGCTCAGCACAAGCGTGTGACTGTAAACGACAGTATCACCTCTCGGTTAAGTGAATTTTTTATTATTTTCAAATTAAATATTTAATTTATTTTCATGTCTTTGTTCTGGTTGTAAGGCAAAGCGCGGCGTTCAGTTTCACCTTTGTTATACTGAAAATAGTTTAAGCATAATCCTTTCCCCGTTAGTAAATCGAACACACTAACATCTTTTTTATCGTCCGACACTGTCCTTGCGCCAATATGGCCTCAATTTTCAATAATTACTATAACCATAATAATTGACGATTTGAAATTGTGGGTGATAATATGCTTTTTCCGTATTTCTGAAACCTTGCTGGTCTATTATGTTCCTTTGGCAGATGTTCCAGATCTTTAATTTTTATATGCCTATTAAGTTTTGCTAGAAAAACTTTTGCTCAGTTGCCATTTCATTATTTCTTATACTCTATATATCTATGCATCTTCATGAGATGTTTTAGATCTTTATTTGTTTTAACGTCTTTAGAAGATGTCTATCACATAGAGGCATCTCGTTGTACCCGGAACATGCCAAGGTAAGCAGAGGGGAGGGGATAAGACACTATGTTCACATTAAGTCACTTCCATTCTCCACTTTTTCTCAAATTTGCGCTTTACATATATTGTAATCAGAGTGAAGATATGAAAATATAAAATATTATTATATTCCATTTCCTTTAGTGTGATCGAACGCACAAACTTTCCCGCTTATATTCGCATGCTTGTTTCTCGGTGCCACGACAGTTCTCATTGCTTACTGATATTTTAAAAGCTTTGTTTCGTAAAAATCTTGTCATACTTTTTTTTGTTTACTTAAAATAATTAAAGGTAACTTTTTTATATTAAATGTGGGCATCGCTAGTTATAGTAAGAGCATTGAAAGTCGCAGATTGCATAGAAAATAACTAGTGGAAAATTGAAGCTGCAAACTCTTTCATCTAGAAAATATCTTAAGTTGTCTCTTTTACGAACTGGAAATAAAAAATGTTCATAAGAATTTTATTACCACTAACATTTTAAAAGCAGCAACTTTACATAAAGCACTTATAGTGCTTATGTAAAGTCCTAAGTTTGTACTAAACTTCTTTGAGTCTTTAAAACGTCGTACACAATAAGTTATAACAAAATACTACTGCTAATCTTACCGTGACTTTACTATAATATTATCTATAGTAGGCACACAGCTTAGCCCGCCCGCAAAATTTATAATTAATTACACTGAATTACGTTGTTTTAAAATTCAAATTCCAATATTTTTATAAAAATAAAAAGTTACAAGCTTTATTTTTGAACGTCAAACAATTTACCACCGGTTTACAAAAGTTACTGCCTCAGACCTGAGAAGAACCGGCGAAAGAAGCCCAGCGAGATATATCTTTTTTTTAATTTACATTTTTCATCATATTATTATTATTGACAATAATGCATTTGAAATAGCTTGGAGCGAGCTTTATATTTTTCCAAGGCTTATTATCATTAAAAATATATTAATTTCGTAATAACCTAAAACACAGAAAGTTTTTGGTGCTCTAAGATTATACTTATTTCTAGTATTAATATTATGTATATTCCCGATTTTGCTAAATTCATTAATATTTTTCAAAACCAAATCATTCTTTATTCAAATAGACTTTTGCAAGCACGTTTGAATCTTCAAACGTACTTAAAAATTACATTAATTAAATTAATTTTCCTTAACATACATAACTCTGTAGAGCCTAATTTATAGGTTGCGCGAATAGCTCGCTTTTGCAAGTTAAAAATTTGATTGTATACCGGCTGCATTACCTTAAAGAAAAATGCCGTAGGACATAATAATAAGCAAGTAGCAAAAATAAACGAGGCAAACCGTTACCACATCTGTTAATATTCAGATTTTCTTACCCACTAAGTATTATTACCATACCATACATTAGTATAGTCCTTGATCATTATAATGATCCAGGATATTTCTTACCATTCAAGGCTTTTATACGGTTTATTATTCATGAGTTTAAGAGAATTAAAATGTAATAACATTTGATTCAAAATATTTTTTACAAAAATTTTAGTAAATGCTACGAATGCTACGATCTGACATACTACCCTATTTAAATATGAGTATGATGGTACTAAATTTCATTAGCTCAAGATATACATACCTAGTCTACACAATTATTAAGCATATCAGCAAGATGATTAGCAACAGCATCTATTATATAACTAATAAAGTTGACATAAATACCCCATAGATCTGATGTTTTCCTTGACACCTTAAATGTTTTAACATAAAAGAATAAAGTCTATGTTATATTTAACACACTCCTTAAGCAATGATTCAGCGATGTCGCCGAATCGTGGGTTTTGGTTGTGGAAACTGGAAATTCAGCAAAAAATTGACAAAAACACAAGCGACTTCTTGATCACAGCTGGTTTCACTATTGTCTTTTTTTTATTTAAATTCATAGTCGCAATTTTTTTTATTTCCAGTTCCACAATTTATAATGTTCCATGTCATTCTAATTTTGTCAGAGGAATTTTTAATTTTGTTTCTAATATGTAAAAGTTTTGCCATGGAACACACTGTTTTTAAAACAATGTAATAGTTTCTAACATAATTAATAAACGATTCATTGTGGTAATATGCTTTTTCACTATCAAGTTTAGCCTTTGTCTCTTATGAACCCCATCCCATCCCAACTCGAAATGCCACCAGCATAATAATAGAGGAAAGGGAATCGAGAAAAGAAGTGTCCTAATGGAGAATGGACTGTCTTAACACTGGTCCGCCCTTCCTCTTACTGACACAGCCATTGCGTTGGGTGGAAGTAAATAAATCACTAGCACGGTATACGGATGTATAATAAAATTATACAAGAGATTTTGGACTTGCTACTTCAACAATTTAAAGTGAAAGATAAAAATAAATTATTAGGATTAGTCTATTATTTATTTCAAGTTTATTATAACGGTAAGAGTGCGTTAAATGCCGTTGGTACTCACTCAGGAAGATTATTATTTTATATATTTACTCTAAGTTATATTTTGAACAGAGCAACTGTTGAGTTTCTTGTCGGCTCATCTCAGCAGACCTGCCTTCCAAGCTGGTGGTAGCTTCCTGTACGACTGATTCTAGAGACAATTCTATGGAACTAAACGATTCAAAAATGTACAAGCACTTTTGAATCGTTATCTATTTGAATAAAGAATATTGTGATTTTGATTTTAGTGAAGTTTTTTTTAATTAATAAATAACGGATTCAAAAATTTTTTAAAAAAAATCATTTATTGTTCATTTATAATTTTTAAAAAATGTTTCATTATATATATATATATATATATATATATATATATATATATATATATATATATATATATATATATATCGATAGTTTGATATCGAAATGTAGATATTAGAGATGCCACGAATAGTGATTTGGCCGAATACCGAATACCGAATATTCGGCTACGTAATTGGCCGAAGCACCGAATATTCGGCGGCCGAATATTAGTAAATGATTACGTACTTCTTGTCTCAGTCACTTTGTACGAGGGCGGCGGAGCAGGCAAAGTAAGTAGAGAAAATACAGAGAAAAAATGACAAAACGAGATTGATATTTAATATTTTTACTATTTTTTAACCCACCAGTTGGTTTTAGACGCCGTCATTCTACTGTTGAACAAGTACATCGTGTGGTTGATAAAATAAGAAAAACTCTTGAGGAAAAGGAGTACTGCTCATCAGCATTTCTGGATATCCAACAGGCCTTTGACAGAGTCTGGTATGACGGCCTGTTATTTAAAATCAGGAAATGTCTCCCTCACAGTTATTATTTAATTCTGAAATCCTTCCTCACAGAAAGAATCTTCCAGGTGAAAGAGATGGGCTCGACCTCTCGATTTTATGAAATAAACGCAGGCGTGCCACAGGGCTCGGTACTGGGGCCGGTTCTGTACACGTTATATACTTCAGACTTACCACAAACTGACGGGATCCTGACCGCGACATATGCCGATGATACTGCGATTCTAGCGAGTGACAAATCTCCCGTTACAGCCACTAAACAGCTCCAAAAAGGTCTAGATGCCATTACTCAGTGGCTTAGGAAATGACGAATAAAGGCAAGTGCAACCAAGTCAGTGCAAGTAACATTTACACTTCGTAAGGACAATTGCCCTCCTGTGCACCTAGAGGATACTACACTACCGCATAAGAATAATGTAAAATACCTTGGCCTACATCTTGACCGACGGCTGACCTGGAATCAACACATTAAGAGTAAGAGAGAACAACTCAACATAAGGCACAGAAACCTCTATTGGATGCTAGGAAGAAATAACAGACTCTCCCTTGACAATAAATTGCTTATTTATAAGGCAATACTGAAACCAATCTGGATGTATGGTATCGTATTGTGGGGGAGTGCCAGCAAGTCCAGCATTTCTATTCTGCAAAGAATGCAGAATTGTATTCTTAGAACAATAGCACAAGTGCCATGGTTCATTACCAACTCGGAGATTCATATAAATCTAAATGTAATCACAGTACAAGAGGAAATTAGGATTTCCACGGTTAAATACTATCAACGCCTGGAAAGTCACCCCAATATTCTTGCGAGCAATCTAACAACACGCAGCTATCAGAAGCGCCTTAAAAGAAAAGATATAATATAGAGCATGTGTGGATAAGAGGAAAAACACTGAATAGTAAATAAAAGAGAAGCTATGCTCACTGGAGCTAGCACTCGACCCGACTACACCACACAAAACATCTGCTTAAAGTGTGAACTGATTGCAGATTAAATCACAGAAAAAAAAACTATTTTTTAAAGTGTTATTCCACACTTAGGACAGAAAATAATAAACTTAAATTTAAAAAACGTATAAAAATTTTGATCAAAGCAGGATTTGAACCCGCGTCTCTTGAAAATCTCCCTACAGAGATAACACGAAAAAATAGTAAAAATATTATTAAATAAAATAGTATTCTCTCTTGCCAAACGATAATCCTTACGAGTTTTCTTTGGGTAGTTTAGCTTTCTGTGGGTTCGAAAATTTGTAAAAATCTCCGTACAGAGATGCTAACAACATTAGTTGTAATAAACGTATAAGAATTTCGACGAAGCTTGGTGAGAACGAATTGCTTAGTCGGTCAGAGCGCTGGAGGGATTTTCAAGAGGCGCGGGTTTAAATCCTGCTTCGTTCAAAATTTTTAGACGTTTTTTAAATTTAAGAAATTGATACTTATTTGAAAATTGTCCGCCTAAACAGGTCACCAGACCATTACAAATAATGGTCAGCAAACGCAAAATTGTATCTAATACTGACAAATTTTGTTAAGATTTATCTATCGTCTCGTGGGTGTCTACAGCGAAAATATTACCAGAAGGAATTTTTGTTTATGAAGAAAAGTGTAATCGCTTGCTATCAACAAATGCTGAAAAAAATGTTTTCATTCATCTTAACTTACCTTTGACAGATTTTAAGCACTTAAGTATGAAAATGAACCATTTGTAATTTAAATAATATATGTTTTTGAATAATATCATATATAATTTTACCATAATTAGGTATTCGGTATTCGGCCGAATACTGCATGCTATTCGGCCGAATACCGAATATTAAAAAAAATAGCCGAATAGGCCGAATACCGAATAGTAGCCGAATATTCGTGGCATCTCTAATATATATATATATATATGTATATATATATATATATATATATATATATATATATATATATATATATATATATATATATATATATATATATATATATATATATATATATATATATATATATATATATATAACGGCACAAGCGTGTGACTGTAACCGACAGGTTCTGGGTTCGATCCCCGGTCGAGGAAATGAAATATTTAATTCAATCAATTTAAATATTTAATGTTTAATTTCTCGCTCTGGTAATAAGACAAAGCGCGGCGTTGAGTTCCGCCACTCAACACGCAATGTCTCATATTCGGCGGAAAGTGGGGAACGGAAGTGGAACGGAGTGTCTTAACACTAGGTTCCCGGGTTCCCCCTGCCTACCCTGCCTCGTGCGGGATACAGCGTGAGGCTAAGAAGAAGAAAATTACTGATATTAGGTAAAACTGCATCTTTATTATTTGTACTGCAGATGAGAGATATGAGATGGTAAATTTAAATTAAAGTTATAAATATTTTAGATGTTTTCTTATTTTAAGTGACATATAGCGCTTTTCAAATATATAAAGTAGGGTAGCCGCACTCGGTACTTCCACTACACATTGCACAAAAGTGTTAAAATATAGCTTCAGAAATATTGCTTTTATACCTTTTTTAACAACTAATGCATGAATACAATCATACATAAAAGCAATACCGTTTTTATCTATTGAGTATCAATTTAAGTTTACTAGTTGGACTACTTTGTTATACTAGTTAATTTGCACTATTTTAACTATAAAGTACACTATATATGCAGAAACAAATCTATAGCGATACATTCAGTACGGAATATCCAAGTTAAATACAAAATTAAATACTTACACAATAGTCGTGTTTACAGTCACACACTTCTACCACTGCGCCACGAGAACTTTAATTTTGAGCCATTTAAATTTCGAATAACATTAAATTTAATATTTTTTTATAAGCAAGAAACAGCTCCTATTAAACTCATTTACTTACGGTAAAAAAATAAGAAGCATATAATGAACTGTAATAAATTTCTGTGAAAAGTAACATTCACAAGAATTAAGGAAAACGTAATTTAAATTTGATTATTATACTAAGTATATTAAGTATTTTATAAAGAGAAGATATTTTCATTACATAAGCCTTATTTATTCTATATAATTTCCTTAACTAACATAGATATACATACTCTGTTTATAAAGCTCAAAAAGTGGTCTTAATTATAATTATATATAATATTATAATTAAAACGTATGTTTCGTTAAAATTACTTCAAAGAGAAACTTCAACTGCTTCACAACCACGCTCATAGTTTGAGTGATATAAATTAAAGCTAACCTAAAACGGGATTCAGTAATATTGAGATACATGAACTTTACAAATTAGGCTAATTTGTAACTAAAAGCCGAGGTGCTAATTACTTTGAAATACTAGAGACGACGCAATGCAGTCGCGGTGTTTTCATGCTCTTTCATTAAGTGCAAAAGGAAAAGTCATAGGAGAGCTACATTCGCTTTTGAACTGCTCTCAAAGATTTCGGTGCTCTAATTCACGTTTCAAGCCAAGTCATGTGTATAAATAGTGCAGATAAAAGTGCTAGGTGATTATGAAAATGTCTCACGGGGGAGTAACAGTTTCAGTTTGCTATATTTATTGTTTTAAATACGAGAAGTTAAGTAAATATTAGTATCAGCAATCAAATATTTTTCACAATGTTCTATAGTTTTTTAAAGGAACTTATAATTATGAGTTCTAATATCAATCAACTGATATTTAAATACAAGGTTAGGTCTAGAAACAAGCAACGCCTGTTATTAAAATGATTATTCGTAACGTAAAAAGTTGTTCAGCCACGATGTTTATGATGTATAAACTTTATAGATAAAACATTGAGAAATAGCAAAAAAAATGTTTTCACAAATAAGACATTTTACAAATTGCTTCACTTTCCGGACACTTCGAGCGTATATATGAGCAGGAGGTTACAATCTTCATAAATCTTAAGAAGGTCGGCGTTTTATCTTTGTCCCTTTGCTTTGGGTTTAGGCAAATACAAACCACCACAAATAGGCCATAACCTAACAAATATATAGGTATATATTATACATGTATAAATAAATTGACTTCGTTATGACTAGATGCGGAAACAAATATTTTACAACGTAGACGAACTAAGCTTAACTATTTTTCTTAAAATTGGACATTTTAAATCTGATACTAAACTATAAGATGATTCATGTGTACATTTATATTGAGATTGATATGTCATTTTATACATAACGCGACTTAGACAGTTCCATATATTAATTGTTGCAAACATTCAACTATAACTAACTATAATAACTATATATACTAAATATAACTATAATACAAATTTAATATTCCTATTTCAGTACAAAATATTGTAGGAAACCATTTTCTATTTCATAATTTCAATTAACCATTGTTCAACCCTTTGGCCTTTACTCATCTAGAGTGAAAGAAAAAATTAATGAAAAAATATGTTTAAAGACTTTTTATGTTGTGCAAAATTATGCTATTTAAATATTTTCCCCTTTAAAGAAATATAAAACTCATTGAAGCTTGAAATATGGTATTCAAGGGCGAGTCTGTTGCCGTGTCGACCTGTGCGTGCCTGCAAATGATGTGATCGAAATCTGTATTATTTTTTTTACAAGGCTTTAGAAAAATATTCTTCTATACTGTGAAGTTTCGTTCCTTTCTTACTATTTCTGCAGTTGCATTTTCTTATTTATTAAATAATTCATCAAAAAGTTAAATTTAACTTAAAAATATCAAGTGTTGAATGAATTGAATAAGTGTACAAAATAGATTTATTTTTATACATTCATTCAAGACTTGGTATATTTAAACTAAATTTATATCGCTCAGGTATACTTATATGTACCGTGTGATTCCGGCTTAGAATAGGATCACCCTGGTACTGATGGTGTCGTAAGAGTGCTAAAGTGCGTGTGGTAGAGTCACGTTGCCAGACGCGACTCTACCACACGCACTTTAGCACTGACGTGGGCAGACTCGACCGGATTATTACCACCCCCGGCATTTAAGACCGGCGTTAAGTAGTGGCTTTGGCCACTGCCTTTCGCATTAGGTAATGCCGGGCCCAGGTGCCCTTCCACCTTAAAGGACGGCAACGCTCCTGTAGCCCCTCTGGAGTTACGCGGGGCCGTGGGCGACGGTGATCACTTACCACCAGGTGACCCGTACGCTCGTCTGCCGTCTTTTCCATAAAAAAAAACAAATAATAGTTTCGTAACATAATCATTTATAAAAAATAACTTTTGCAGCATAAGAGGCGTGAAAAGTTACGCTTAAATAATTTTATACAGTTTTTTGGGTATTTGTAAGCGGAAGTGGAATATACAAAATTTTTACGTATCTACTTATTTCACTTAACGAGATAAGGCCTTGTCTCACCAGACAGATATACGGACAGGCAGGCAGAGGCGGCATTCTTTTTTATTACTGATAACCATATTGTTGTAGAACTTTGGGAAAGAGTGTCACTGGTTGCAATCGTACTAACTCTGCTTCACGCTATATCCCGCACATGGCAAGGATGACAGAGGAAACCTACAGGCCTCCACTCGTACTTCTCTCTGGTTCTTGGAAATTTTATTAAAAATAACGACTATTTATGTTGCTTAGCCGCAACATTTGTTTTTAAAAAAATATCCTCAATTATTGTAAACTTATTTTACCATAAAGAACATAGCATAGTATTTACAAATGAAAATTGACAGAGAACGAAAAACCTTTACACTGTTATACATTTACATATGTATATATATGTTATGCGGAAACGAACTGAAGTTGATTTTCAAACAGTATTCTTATATTTCAATAGAAAATGTACTACATACTTACTTAAATACTTTCTATTTACAGTGATAAAAATATACTTGCAAAAGCTTCTTTGAGCCTGAATGTGGTCTTGGCAAGTCACTAACGTCAAGAATAATCGGATTTCAAGAACTTTGTAATAACGCCCTTCGCTGAGATTTATTGCGCTGTAGAAAAATTTTATAATTTCACTCGGAAACTCAAGGTATGTTTGTGCAAGTTTTCTGGTTGATGTTAATCTTGGTAATTTACATTACAATTTGGTTTTTGCTATCACGATTGCAAAATAAACGCAAATTTTAGTATAAATGTTTATTTTTATTTTTCAGCGAAATTATTTTTTTATTATACACAAACTGAAAGCGTTTTATAATTATGAGGCGGTAATTGAATGTTAATTAACAGCATCCAATCAACATCAAAGCTTTTTACTCGAGCTGTAAATTCAGATTTAATAATTGTTCTAGAAACTATATAATTTCTTACAAGTTTCAAGAGTTCGTGGATACTCCTATTAAGTGCAATGTCGTCGAGATACTTTTAACGAACTTATAATAGAGCTTCATGAATTTCACATAAAAGAGAATATTTAAAAAAGTTTTTATTTTATAGGACATGAAGAATCTTTTTAATACGTGCTTAACAAGCTTTATTAATTTATGATAATATTAGATTAACGTCTATAGTTACTTAGTTGTAGTCTTTTATTATATACATATTAATAAATTCTTGAGCTACAATTTTGTGAATAACAAGGTTACACATCATCATATATATATATATATATATATATATATATATATATATATATATATATATTATATATATATATATATATATATATATATATATATATATATATATATATATGTATATATATATATATGTATATATATATATATATATATATATATATATATATATATATATATATATATATATATATATATATATATATATATATATATATATATATATATATATATAACTTGAGTGCTTGTGATGTGTTGATGTTAATCTTGGTAATTTACATTACAATTTGGTTTTTGCTATCACGATTGCAAAATAAACGCAAATTTTAGTATAAATGTTTATTTTTATTTTTCATCGAAATTATTTTTTTATTATACACAAACTGAAAGCGTTTTATAATTTTGAGGCGGTAATTGAATGTTAATTAACAGCATCCAATCAAAATCAAAGCTGGAGGTCGTTATATAATAAGCTAAACATTTATCTATCATTTATAATTTAAATATCACCTCATCACCTCTTCTGAAAAGTAAACAACTAGAATGTTGAAGAATATTTGATAACCTTCAAAGAGCTTAAAACCCTCTCGATTAAATAAAAATACATACAAATAGAAAAACATTTGTATCCTTTTCGGAAACATTCATACATTTATATAGACACACACACAGAGAGACAAACACACACACACACACACACACACACACACATGAACGCATACGTTTCTAACGTTTCTGCGTATATGGAACACGCCGACTTATCAAACCCTATACCCCTGAATGAAAAAGATCAAAGGATTAAATCCAATAAATCCCAATTAACTTTATAAACTACAACATTGTATACTGTAAAAATTTGATGCTATTGCTAAAAACGAAGAAATTTGAAAATTTCAGTAAGTTTTAATTCAAGTTTAAGTTACAATTTTCTATTGTTCTTGTAAGTAGAACAGAAATAAATATTATTTCCAAAAAGCAATTTTAAGATGCATCACATTATATAAATTACACTTAGTAAGCACGTATATTATATTTCTAAATAACTCACGAGTGTAATATAAATAAAATCTTCGATATGAATATTGCTGAAATTCAACCATGCGTACAATACATACAGCAGCAGCAACGGTCTGTTGGGAAATATAGAATACGTCGCATGTTATTGGATACATGCTATGCAGCTTAGTGGTAAATATAAATAACTTAATATTATCCGTGCTAGTAAATCAAAATCTGTTTTATTTTGTATTTCACTTGTACATCATGTAAAATGAACGCCACTATCAGCTATTCACACAATATTAATACAATAGGATATGACACCCATTTTGAAGTGTGTCTATTTAAATTTATGTAAATATGCAATTTCGCAGTGCATTATTTTATGTAGTAGATAAATAGTAGTAGATATATCAACAAACATTGCAATAAATATTTATCTGTTGTTTCTAGTCTACATGATTGACGTCATAGCTTAGTGGCTGTACTGATCTTGGACATCATAGCAAAGTGGCTGTACTATTCTTTGCGTAATTGATATATTTTTTTTATATTAAATTAGACGTTATATTAGTTACTTAAACTAGTTAGCACGTATACTACACCTAATACAAGTATATCTGACTGTATCGTGTGTGCGTTAGATTCAAAAAAATTTTTTGAAATATCACGACGGTGAGTCACGAGTGCTTAACCCTAAATTTGTTCCCTATTTAATAATATTTTTTTTTGATTGAGTATTAATTACCTCAATTATAAAACTATTTCTTTTCTTTAAACTTATGATATTATTATTTTACAATTTATGAGGCCTGTTGTGGCGCAGCGGCACAAGAGAGTGATTGTAACCGACAGGTTCTGGGTTTGATCCCCAGTCGAGGAAATTGAAATATTTAATATTTTCATGTTAAATATTTAATGTTTCATTTCTTCACTCTGGTAATAAGGCTTAGCGCGGCGTTGAATTCCGCCACTCAACACGCAATGCCTCAAATTCGGCGGAAAGTAACGAACGGAAATGGAACGGAATGTCTTAACACTAGGTTCCCGGCTTCCCTCTGCCTACCCTGCCTCGTTCGGGATACAGCGTGAAGCTATGTTATGTTATGTTATACTACTAAGTGATACTTAGTTAAAACTAAATAGATTTAATTGTACATACAATCAATCATATCAATCATATCAATGGAGAATTCAATTTTACGTATATCTCCATTGATAAAAGTGGCAAATTTATAAGCCTCAAACTATAAATATGATCATTATTTTCTGTCACTTCACATAAAAATGTACATTTACAATTTGTGTCTTATATATCATATTATATTATATAATCACTATACCATATTCAGAAAGCCGTAAGGTATAAGTTAAACAAACCAGAAAAATGTTACTTAGTAGGTCACAATTGAAGAACTTAATATCAGGTCAATCTGAAAGTAATACATTGATAGCACTATAAATAATACTATTAAATGATATCCACATAACTAAAGAAACTCTTACAGATTTGATATACATCAAATATTATAAACGCTTCAAATTATTATCTTTATTCTAATCACTATGTTGACCTAACCTAATCTAAGCTTACCATGGTGGAGTAACAGACTAAATCAACTAAAGAGGGATGTGAAAACCTAAAAGAAAGACCACAGAAGCCACATATAGTGAAGGAATACCTTGAGGACAAACAACTTTGAAGCTGACCCCTTACTTACATATACGAGTATCTGGAAAGAGTCCGACATTGTTTTTCGGCACACAGAGTAATTAGGCACTCTCAAAAGAGGTACCAGCAAGGAAAGACTAGCCAGGGGCTGGTAATCATTAAAATTCCTCTAACACCACAAAAATTGGAATTATTGGCAATAACCTTTTTCGCACAAGATGACACCGGAAATGACTTGGACGAGAACAGAACCCAGAACTCTTCCTGTCCCTTCTGAACAAGTGCCTTGAGATATGTCACACTTTTCAGAACCTTGGAAAGGCGCAGTAATCATCATTTTCCGGAAACTCAGATAGGTTTGCTATCGGTTTTAGGGAATATCCTGGAAAGGATCATGGTTCGTTAAATGACGTGGTGGCACATGCTCCCGAGGATAAATAGGAGGCAATACTTATTCGTCCCAAAGTGCAGCACCGAGTAAATCACCTTAGAGACAGGTTAAAAAAAAATTTGTCAAACCTAGCGATTTCTCTTGACATACAGGGGTATTTTGAAGAAACACGGGGGCTCGCTCTCAAATACTAGATAAAAGCCTAAAAAGGCTGTCCTATTAACATAAGGAAGCTGGCAGATATTTACCTGAAAGACAGGAAACTGACCGTCCAATATGCCGACCGACAATACACAATGATCACTGAAGTGATATCAATACTCCTGGACCCACTTATAAATAGCATAGCAGCTTTCGGGGTGCATTGCCGATTGCAGACCACATTATTTGTGCTTGTTATCTTGGGACACTCAGGATCCTAAAATTCTCAGAAAGCCTACAAAGTCATTGCCTGGGTGCACAAATGCGCATAATAAGCTCAATTTCGCACCTCACAAAACTTACACTATCTTAGTAACTAAAAAGCTAAAGTATGGCAAACATAAACACATTAATAGTAGCTCCAAAATAAATATAAACTTATAAAAAACCGTAGTAGCTCCAAAAGATAATATTATACTGGAGCCTTATTAATCTTGAGATGCGGATGAAATGTCTAAAGAGTATGATCGTCGACAAGAGCGGAGAAGGTAGCAGAATTGATAGTGAAGTTGGCAGCACAAAGCGTTGGCCATTCTGCCTCTCCTTTATGTCTTGGCGTCCTTCTGTGCAGTGTTTTAGGGCGAGTTCTATGCGCTCTACTAGACCAACAAAGACGCGTTAGGATCATCAGAGCCGTCAACCTGTTTCTTAAGTAATTTCAGCTCGACTCTGGAATTGCTGAGGCACCAGAAAACGTCCCACCTAATCGCCTTCTTTATAAAATAACACATAAAAAGAGCTGCAAAATACGCTAAGAATATAGGATTCTTCTGGGTAATTGCGCAAATTGGCCCCGAAAAACAAGAGAATGGACGAACTAGCATTAAACGGCGCGGCTGCCAACAGAAAGGAGGTGCCCGTAATGAATACTGCATCTCCTTCATTAAAATTGAGATTATCTCTAATATTGTTGTTGGCAACACAAAGCATTGACCTTTCTGCCTCTCTTCTTCTCCTTTCCAGCTCTCTTCTTTTTCTCTTAAATTGCTAGAACTTAGAGAGAAATAAAGAGAATACGGCCAAGGAATGGGAATACGGCAAAAGATACGGAGGGTCACAAACAGACCACACAATAAAAGTTTTCCTGCCAAACATATGCACCAATAATATCTCTGATTCAGCCAAAGGACCGGGTGTGGGTCATCATAAAAAAAATAAATCGAAAGGAAATTTGTATTTTCTTTACTCAAATACAATATCGAATATAAACATTTTTAGTTATAACGAAAGAAAAATAAAGACAATTGTTACTGATTATATCATACAAAACAATATAAAATCTGGATTTATTTACTATATCTTTTTTTTGATACCGTGAAAATTGTTCGCGTTAAAGAATGCTTTTTGGTGTTTTTACTCTGTATGTACTCTCCTAACGCTTTACTCTCCACTTTTCAGAACTAATAAAACTATAATAATGTATGATTGAATTGAAACTGAATGTAAAATTCAAAATTATTATTATTTATTTTAATTTAACAGAAAGCCGTTACCGTCAAAAACAAGTGTGAAAAATAAAAGAATAGTGCTGTCCTTACATTTGTCATTACTGTAATCTACACTACGTATTCATAGTAAATACATTGATTCAAAAATATTATAGAATCATAAATTCTATAATGTTTTAGAATCTTCTGGTTTAGAGTTTAGCTTAATATTTAATATCTACAGTTATATATAATATAATGTTTGTGTATAATAAGTTCTGTCTGTTTCCCTAATAAAAAATAAAAAAAATAAAAAATAAATAATATACAGCTCTCAAAAAAATTTAAACAATTTCCAAAATAGTAATTGCTACAAAAATAGTAACATCGAAAACAAAAAAATATCTTCTAATTTATGATTTATTGTATCAGGCAAACCAAGTATTTATCCGGTAGGAATAGCAAAATTCTGGACAGGTTTGATCTTAATGTTTACCTAACAATTTACAGATATTTTGTATCAATATGTTGGGTAAAAATTCCATATATCGATACTTTTTCAACAACCCCACTCATGATTATTTGTTTTTAGTAGGAAACCCGTACTACACAATCAAACACAATCAATATATGGCATTTTGTTATATGAAGATTTATACTTAATTTGCACTAGTTGTATGACGTGTTAAGGAACTTAGTTCCAAGAAACCCAATCTAAGCATCATACTGTATACAAAATTTCCCTTTGAATATTAATATTAAAATTAAAGTGAGAAATTGAACGGAGTGTCTTAACACTAGGTTTCCAAGTTCCCTCTGTCTACCCTGCCATGTGCGGGATACATTGTGAGACAGAGAATATTATTACTACCTGCATCAGAAACACTTTAAACAATCGTACAAAATGAATTAATCATATTAGAATAAGCATTATTCAGTGAATCTATTTGTAGAATATTCAATATTCACCTTATCTAACGTTTTAATATATAATTAGAGACTGTAAACCACATTATTCAAATCATAAATATATAATATTCAACGACCACATCTGTTAATATTAAATTTGCATTGCATTGGCCTCGTTATTAAACAGTTCGCTTGAACTATACAAATACACGACGTTAGAAATGTGAGTTTATAATAATATTTCATAACCTACCATGGTTCAGTGATTTTAAATATAAACAGGATGGTTGTGGGTTCGATTCCTATTGTGGGGAAGGTAACATTTTCATTTTTCCGCACTGGTAAATTACGAAACGTTGAGTTATGCCAATCAACAAAGCGGAAAACTTAACGCTATATTCTTTATTTACAAATTTTCAAATGTTTTCCATTCTATTCTGGGACACATTTAAAAATCTAAAATATATGTTAAGATTATAGTACCTATGGACTACCCTGCTTTATGCTGTAAAAAGCTTGAAGTTATTTATTACAAGCTGGTGCTTAATATATATATACATAACTCAAAACTCTCTCTTAACTCAGCTTCACGCTGTATCCCGAACATGGCAGGGTAGGTAGAGGGAACTTGGGAACCTAGTGTTAAGACACTCCATTCCAATTCCGTTCAACATTTTCCGCCGAATTTGAGGCATTGCGTGTTGAGTGGCAGAAGTCAGCGCCGCGTTTTTGCCTTGTATTAGAGCGAAGAAATGAAAACATTAAATATTTAAATTGAAAATATTAAATATTTCATTTCCTCGAGTGGGGATCGAACCCACAACCTGTCGGTATATATATATATATATATATATATATATATATATATATATATATATATATATATATATATATATATATATATATATATATATATATATATATATATATATATATATATATATATATATATATATATATATATATATATATATATATATATATATATATATATATATATATATATATATATATATATATATATATATATATATATATTATTTAAATTATTTAAGCCAATTAATACATAATATAATTTAATTTAAAAAATAAGAGTATGCGTGGTATAGATCTATATCATTCCTAATTAAATTTAAATTTTAATGATGTATTTAATTTTCTAACTTAAGCAAAATTAACATTAATGTACGTTATATATACAGTAAATGCAAAAACGACGGTTTTAAATAGCTATCTTCCGTGGCGGAGGGGCACAAGCGTGCAACTACGAGTATAACACGACAGGGTGTGGATTCAATTGCTACGCGAGGAAATGAAAAAAAATCACGTTTTAATTTCTTCCCTGATTCGATCGCCACTCAAAATTCACTACGAAATTCACTCGAAAAAAAGTGAATTATCGAAGGTTTTCAAATTAAATACATAATATTCATTTCTTCCCTGTGTAACAAGGAAAGCGTTGCGTAGAGTTCCGATACTCAACGCGCAATGCATCACATTTGGCGGAAAGTGGGGAACCGAACGGAGTGTCTTAGTCTTTTTATAATATGTATTGGTAAAATACACATTTAAGAATGTGTATGTACATTTTTTTGACGGTAAGTAGCGGAAGTCATTGCCCCATTTTAGTTTGTTACCGCAGCGGGAAAACATCAACCCCACACCCATCGCACTTTTAGTCTAGACACTACTAAATCACAACGGCCACTATTATAAAGTACGATACATAAGTGTCAGTACTCTCATTTATAGTTATTTTATTATTTTGAATTACTTTTTGATTAAGAAATAATAAAAGGTATACAGTATACAGCGCGATCCTGCGATAAAATATATAGGTACTCATACTTTTTTCAGCTTTACGCTATATCATGCACCTGATAGGGTAAGCAAAGGGAACCTAAGAATCTAGTATTAAGACACTTCCTTCTCCTCAGATACTTTCGTTCCCCACTTTTCGCGTAATTTGAGGCATGTTAAGTTTACGTTTGGCCTTGTTATCAAAATGAAGAAATTAAAACGTGATTTTTTTTTCATTTCCTCGCGTAGCAATTGAATCCACACCCTGTCGTGTTATACTCGTAGTTGCACGCTTGTGCCCCTCCGCCACGGAAGATAGCTATTTAAAACCGTCGTTTTTGCATTTACTGTATATATAACGTACATTAATGTTAATTTTGCTTAAGTTAGAAAATTAAATACATCATTAAAATTTAAATTTAATTAGGAATGATATAGATCTATACCACGCATACTCTTATTTTTTAAATTAAATTATATTATGTATTAATTGGCTTAAATAATTTAATTATCTCCTACCTACAACTCTTCTATATATATATATATATATATATATATATATATATATATATATATATATATATATATATATATATATATATATATATATATATATATATATATATATATATATATATATATATCTTATATATATATATATATATATATATATATATATATATATATATATATATATATATATATATATATATATATATATATATATATATATATATATCTTATATATATATATATATATATATATATATATATATCGAAGAGTTGTAGGTAGGAGATAATTAAATTATTTAAGCCAATAATTATATAATATAATTTAATTAAAAAATAAGAGTATGCGTGGTATAGATCTATACCATTACTAATTAAACTTAAATTTTAATGATGTATTTAATTTTCCAACTTAAGCAAAATTAACATTAATGTACGTTATATATACAGTAAATGCAAAAACGACGGTTTTAAATAGCTATCTTCCGTGGCGGAGGGGCACAAGCGTGCAACTACGAGTATAACACGACAGGGTGTGGATTCAATTGCTACGCGAGGAAATGAAAAAAAATTACGTTTTAATTTCTTCATTTTGATAACAAGGCCAAACGTGACGGTAAACTTAACATGCCTCAAATTACGCGGAAAGTGGGGAACGGAAGTATCTGAGGAGAAGGAAGTGTCTTAATACTAGATTCTTAAGTTCCCTCTGCCTACCCTATCAGGTGCATGATATAGCGTAAAGCTGAAAAAAGTATGAGTACGTATATATTTTATCTCAGCTTCGCGCTGTATATTGTATACCTTTTATTATTTCTTAATCAAAAAGTAATTCAAATTAATAAAATAACTATAAATGAGAGTACTGATACTTATGTATCGTACTTTATAATAGTGGCCGTTGTGATTTAGTAGTGTCTAGACTAAAAGTGCGATGGGTGGGGGGTTGATGTTTTCCCGCTGCGGTAACAAACTAAAATGGGGCGATGACTTCCGCTACTTACCGTCAAAAAAATGTACATACACATTCTTAAATGTGTATTTTACCAATACATATTATACAAAGACTAAGACACTCCGTTCGGTTCCCCACTTTCCGCCAAATGTGATGCATTGCGCGTTGAGTATCGGAACTCTACGCAACGCTTTCCTTTGTTACCACAGGGAAGAAATGAATATTATGTATTTAATTTGAAAACCTTCGATAATTCACTTTTTTTCGAGTGAATTTCGTAGTGAATTTTGAGTGGCAATCGAATCAGGGGTGCGCCACGACAGGCCTCAAGTTTAATTTTAAACTGTATAAAGTTGCTTTTTAATTCCATTTAAGGGGCAGGAGTTTTACAAATGAACATTAATATAAGACGAATATGTTTAATGTGAAGTTGCGATCATAAATTGACATTTACCGAAAATATATTTTAATTATAAATCTACAATTTTATCAAAATATCTAAACATTTATTTCGAATATGAAAATATATTTAATCATCAAAACAAAGGAATAATATTTACAAACTTCGTAGACGAAGTTACAAATTAATTATGAAATTGAATCTTACTTCGCACAAACGACGAGTAACTAAATTTTCTAATCCTCCATTCTAACTTTGTATCAGGTCACATTTTAATTGTTCAAAATGTACGAGAAGAAAATAATTTCTATGATTCATTAATATTTGTATATATATATTTGAATAGAATTAAATATTCAATAAAGTTTCTGTAAAACAATTAAAAGAAAAAATATTGTATTTTTTACTTAAAATTATAATAAGAACAATTCATAATGCTATTTTAACTTAACCTTTTATAAATAACTTTTAAATAACTAAATTAACTTTAACAAAATGGAGTAGGGCAGCTTATCTCAGCTCTGATAACCGTAATAGACAACCGAACCAAACCTCGATTTTGGTACGCCATCGAACCATGTTCGATCGTGTGGAGCATGGTTCGCCTAGAAAAAGTTCGGTCGAGGTTTGGTTCGGTCGTCTGTTACGGCTATGACTGTAAACGCTAGAGTTGTGGATTCGTAATACTATACGTTTCAACGCATAGTGTCTCGACTTTAATCGGAAAGGAGACGTCGGAGTGCCTGACGAGAATCACGTTATCAGCAATCGCTACATGTATTGGCCGTTTCTAACGGATCATTACCACCTCCGGCATTTAAAATTAAAATCCTAATGCCGGGCTCCGGTGTCCATCCATCTTATAGACCGGCAATGCACCTGTAGCTCCTCTGTTGCCACACGGGTCGTGGAATACCATCAGGAGACCCGTACACTCGTTTGCCGTGTCTTGTCCATAAAAAAAAAGCAGAGCTACTCTTTCTATCGGTGTGTGCTAGGCCGTGTCCATAATTAATAATGATCTAAAGCCACGCCCATGCCTGGTTGGTTATGAACCACACCAAGAATGGAGAATTTATCTTGACACATATTTCAACTCGTTTGGTTATCAACATTTTCTAAAATATGAAAATCTAGATTTGTTCGTTATATATTTTTTAATTTTAGGTATCGGCCAAAATTGCGGCTAACCTCGGTTTCTGTTGATTTGATCTGTAAACCCAATTTCGGTCAGACACCTAACAAATGTTTCATTATAAATATTATTTATTATTTACTTACCGCTTAATTCTGTGAGAGGCAAATACTGTCATTTCGTTAAATTTACATACGTTTTAATATTCAGTAGTTGTGTGTTTCTTCAATTAACAAGCTTAATGGTTTAGTAAACTTGAGACGAGCGCTCATTAAATTTGTATTCACATGAAGGTGTATAATATCAATTAGTGACATGAATATTTTGTAGTTATAAACATACTGTGTGAGGCCTATCGTGGCGTAGAGGCAAGCGTGTGACGGTAAACGCGTTACGATAGGTTGTGGGTTCGATATCCACACGAGGAAGTCTATTTTCATTTCTTCACTCTGTTAACATCGCGAAGGCGGCGTAAAGTTCTACCACTCACCATGCAAGGCCCAAATTTAGCAGAAAGTGGGAAACGAAACGGAGTGTCTCTTAACACAAGGTTCCTGATTTCTCTCTGTCTATCCTGCCATGCCGGGACACAGCGTGAAGCTTTAGAGAAATAAAAAACTTACTGTATAGTTATTATTTTATGTAAGGTTATAACTTTTTACAATAAGAGATAAGGTGAATATCTACTTGGGTTGTTTTGCTCAAAATGATAAAATACTGTGCAGTATCCTTTTGATATAATCAAAACGTACTTTTGATATAAAAAAAACGAGTCACTTTGTTTTGCATCTGTTAAAATTATTTATCTATAGATCACGTGGAGGTATCATGCTGAAAATAATATCAAATATTCAGATGCTCCGCCTCTTGGAGCGTAGAAAATATCAAGCATCTAGGTGTGCAATTTCAAAAGATACGAGCGGTATACAATATGCTGCATTTCTTCAAAAACTTGCTGCGTTATTTTACGTGGGTATACACTGATTTTGTATGAAATATAATACGTACAGTAGAATTAATAGCTTACAAACTATAAATATATTTACATATATGTATTATATGTTATAACACAAAGTCCTACGCGATGTCTAACTGTCTGTTTGTACGCAATAAACATAAAATTTACTCTACGAATTTTCATGTGATTCTAAGATGAACATGATTCTGAGGAAGGTTAAACTATATAATACGAGCTTTTGCTTGCGGCTCCGCTCGTATGATCGAATGGGAATGACTATACCATACATAGCCTTTCTCTGTTTTCTCAGATTAAAACGCTTTTTATAAAAATATATTAAGCTATAATATTTATTATCTACATACATCGTACATATGTACGACGTACCACGCTCGACGCGACGATCACTCTGCTTTTTTATTTTATTATAATATATAAAATAGTTTCGATTTTTTTTTTAATTGTGATACTGAGGGTTATATTTAAGAGATAGACAAACGCTGGCACCTGAAAGGTTATCAAATCTATCATACAGATTTTTGCTTTACCTTAATGTTTTAATCAGAGGGCGCTCCGAAATTGTTGATTCACCCGTACTATTTTCAAAGTTTTTATTTTTTTTTCTCCACTTCTATATATAGCCTTTTTCAATCTATGGGCTATCTAATGCAAGAAAAAATATTAAGCCATGAGGTCTTTAGATTAGCGTGCTCAATCAAACAAACAAACTCTTCTCTACTCTATATAATTATAAATATTCATCATGATTTATTATAAATTAATTGAGCAGCCGCTCGAGAATTTTATCATATTTTATCATAATTGATTTTTGAATAATATAATACAATGATAATATAATGAAAAGACAAATATGTTGATAATACTGTAATGATGTCTGACTGTTAAAATATATACATACAAAACGCTGAAATGCATGGAATTTACAGCGCAAATATGTGTTCGGAATGCACGCATAGGATTTACTTGATGTGAACGAGGTAACGCAGTTACTATTGCATTTTCGGTCGACTATTAATAGATCTTGTTATACGTAATAGATTTGATTTTAACGATGTTGTTCAGAGATTTTTAATATTTACACTGTTAAAATATTGTTGTATCTTTGTTTTACATCACGATACGATGCTTGTTGGGTGACGAACCCAGCCGCGCTGGGTTATGAAGAGTTTACAATAATTGGTTTGAATATTCTCTTTTAATATTTTCTTTATTATATCTTTTGTATAATATGTATGCTTAAAATGATGATATTTTGTTTTAATTTTACTGTTTTTGTGGAAAATGCTTTAATATAATTAGAAATTTCTACACACTTGCATTTACTAACGAAAATGTATTGCCTAAAATCACTCCAGTCCAGTTTCACGTCATTAAATCAGAGAGCGCAACCTATTTCCGCTTAGTACCTGCCATATCAGCATGAAAACGTAGCCGCCGCTAACTCTATTTACGAAGGCACAATATGTCTAACGTAGCGCCTAATCAACAATATTGATTTATTATTTTTCATATTAATGCTATAGCTCATTATGAAACAGCAACAATTCTCGTTAGCAAAAAAGTAAAAATATATATGTCGTGACACAGCGGCATAAGCGTGTGATTGTAAACGACAGGTTGTGGATTCGATCCCCAATTGAGGAAATAATATATATATATATATATATATATATATATATATATATATATATATATATATATATATATATATATATATATATATATATATATATATATATATATATATATATATATATATATATATATATATATATGTATCTATATATATATATATATATATATATATATATATATATATATATATATATATATATATATATATATATATATATATATATATATATATATATATATATATATATATATATATGTATCTATATATATATATATATATATATATATATATATATATATATATATATATATATATATATATATATATATATATATATATATCTGTATCTATATATATATATATATATATATATATATATATATATATATATATATATATATATATATATATATATATTGAAAATACATACTTATGAGCTTCATTTAATAGTTATCAGTAATTTGGGCTTATGACACGAAACAATAGGCAATGTTTCTAAAGTTTTGTTGAGAGGAAATGAGAAAACAGCTTTGTACCCTTCAGGCGAGAAACAAATTACACGGTATTCACAGGAAGACTTCCTTTTGAATTGTCTTATTAATTTCTATTGCAAAAGCAAATTTCAAATCTTATTATTAGTAAAATTTATGTTAAAAAATATAATTAATATTGATGTACTTATAATGTACTATTGCAGTAAGAGATAATGATCATGTTTATTTATTTGGTAATTATAATATTATTATAATTTAAATATTTGGATCCTATCGTAGCGTAAGGGCATTAGCGTAAGGGCATTAGCGTACTGTAAACGTGATAGGTGATGAATTCGATTCCGATTTGAGGAAATTGTTTATTTAATAATTTAATTTCTTTGCCCACGCATCAAGGCACAGCGCGTCGTTAAGTTCCGCCATTCAACACAATGCCCCTAAGGTTTTCCCAAATTTCCTCTGCCTTGGCTCCCATGTATAAAATACAACGTGAATTAAATAAAAATAAAAGTATATCATATTAGAATTCAAGTGTGTCTCACAAATAATGCTCTCTATTTGTTCTTAATGTATAATATTTTTTGCAGTTTGTTCAGCAATTTAGGTATGGCGCCTCGAGCGTATAGTTCAAAGTTTAAGTAAAAAAGACGATACAATATTTTATGGTATTTTTGTTTTATATTTATATATATTTTTGTTATATTTATACATTAAAATATAACTAAACATATACTTAGGTGTAGATACTAGTTTAATATTATTTATGCTACATATATTCACGAATTAATTATTGCATCAAATTGAGCACGAGTGCAGTTACAACATCTAAAAAATGCTTGATAAAAACATTGTACATTACAATCTGTATTAAATATGTTGTATTAAATCATATTATTTAGTGTCGCTTCCAAGTCTTCCAAGTCAAGTTTTTCCAATATTTTTATACAAAGCATAAAAAAGAGATTTAGTACTGGTATGGTCAATGTAAAATGTGAATACGCCACGTAATTACGTTATAACTTAAAGGAGAAGGTCCCTTAACTGAGGAAGTCATAAATTAATAAATAACGAACTAAACTGCAAGAAATGCCGTGAATGCCGTACGTTAGTTAAATATAACTAACGTACGGCATTCACAGGCGCACTCAAGTTTTCTTTTGGATACCTAAAAGGAAGAGGCCGCCTTTTCGTGATACCGCGCAAGAAGCGTTTCGGGAAGCATGGAAGCCGCCACGCGACCAAGCAAACTCGTTGGCAGCGGTTATGATTATTTATTGGTGTTCTGTCTTTCACAATAATTTCAGGCAATTTAGTGTTTTACTTAATACTTTGCAGGATTTTGATACAAAATCCAAACATGTATTTATATACAATTTATTTATTTAATAAATTTAGATCATTTTACAAGTTATCGTTGAACATTACTATGTCTAGACTAAGTTCAGCACCTTTCAAGGTTAACAACATATATTATTTACTCGCCTTGCCATGTTAACTTTAGCTACTTTAATAGTATTATGTCCTGCGGCATTATACTTTGGGGTAAAGTGCCAGTATTAAGTCAATCTTTGCTGAAAGCTAGTCACGCAATTTACAAATTAGACCCTAAAATGCCTTAAGGGAAAAAAATAAGATGTTAATAACACCGTTGCTTAATACACGATTAAAAAAATTGTATATATTAGAAATATATTAATGATTTTATAAACTCGCAGGGACAACTGTAATATATTTTTTTGTTCTTGAATATATCTATTTTTAATATAATTTATTTTATAAAATGTTAATTACAAAAAAATATAAATATAACTTCGCAAACTCTAGCGAATTCTACATTAAACCTGTGGGAATAGAGACAAATGTATCGGCTGTAGATTTACGGCGAGCTATGTTCCAACTGGCGTCCATATTTACGACTTTAATCAGACACCACATTGCAAGGTGCTAAGCTTAGTATAGTCTGAATAAGCAACATTCAAGAATCGTTTACTATCATAATAATTTTAGAAGTATAATATATAAACATATGGTGTGTTATAACTTTACTTACTTATGATATGAAGGTAGGAATTTTACATTTGCTTAATTTTTGGTTATGCTATTTCAATTCGAAAATATATGTTATTTTTCATTATTTTTTGTAGCTGTGAACTAAAGTAATTCTAGGCAGCGCTGGCCTATGTATATATAGTCTATGTCTTATATCTATGTAAAATTACACAAAATCAATAACTTATATAGTTTACAATATCATTTAACATTTTATAATATTCAACCCAATAATATTTACTAAGATAGAAATGGTTATTACAAGAAAATTACACTTTTGTCTCGCATATCAGTGGTATCTTCAGACGAAATGACGAATATCTTTAAAAATGCCACGGTTTAAGTTATCACCCTCTAGTTTTTATTATTCTAAAGACCACATGATAAAAATAAATAAATATTATGAGATAGTAAATGAATTTACCAAAAATAGCTATACGGTCAATTTATTTGCAGTAGAAGCGGGTGCAAGATGTACACCAGCCAAATCTCTTTACAACTTACTAAAAAACTTAAGCCTGTCAAGAACTGCAGCAAGTTCTATTTGAGAACAAGTATCTCAGGCTGCATAAGCAAGTTCCTATGAAATTTGGCTAGGCGGAGAGGGCAATAGAATAGAAGTAGTAAAGGTGAGTATTGACGTAAGTCACAATTAGGCTCCTTAAACCTACACCTGGAATCTCAAGTCCCAGGGCTACTCTGGGTTACTCTCTCTGCCACATGATGGACCCGGCACTCGCATGGTGAATCCATGGAATGCTAAGACGTTTGTCTATCTAAGCTCAATTTAATTTTTCAAGTTATTTTAAAATATAATAATTAATAATTGTATAAGACAAAACAACATTTATCAACGATAGTATATCGAAATATGAAATAATAAAATTATACTAATTAACTTTATGAATAATTTAAATTAAAATATCAATACAAACTAGCAAGCGTTGATCAGACTCGCCCACCGAAGGTCCCTTAAAAATAAGCATTAATTGTCAACGAAAAATTTTATGGGAAAAAATACAGCAAACGATCGCACGGGTCAACTGATGGTGAGTGATCACCGCCGCCCACGGCCCCGTGTAACACCAAAGCAGCTACTCGAGCATTGCCGGCCTTTGAGGTGGAGAAAGAAACGGTTTTTGAGAAGCAAGCAAGCACAAGTACAACACAAGTGATCGACTGCAAACACTACAAATTGTGGGATCAATCTCCACTTTGAGAAATAAAATATTTTTTTAAAGCAAAGCGTAAGGTAGCGTCCCGCTCTACACGCACCCTTGTGATTTTCGTCAAATATTAAGTATAAAATTGTAAATATGGTGCGTAAAAATATGAAATAAGAGTAAAAAATGTAGAGGGAAACTAAACAAAGTAATTCAAAATAACAAACCTGCAAAGAAATTCAGTTCAAATTTCATTACAATATACCAGCCACTAGCCAATGAAACTAAATCAATCTGTCCTGCCGAAGATAAGCGAGGAGGAAAGCGGGTAAACTATTTATTTGACATGTCCCTTTTATATGTTGAGATGGCTAAGAAAGATCGAGAATCTTATTTATCTTTATTAAGTCTGTGTAAGCGTCCCCAAGCTTTATAAATAGGGTCACCTTTATTAGCCTTATCAGTTTACATTATACGTGTTAGTGTAATATAATTTTGTACAGACTACGGTACCCATCAACAAAACAAATATAATATGATAAACTTAGTTATAACACAACAAATATTTTGCTGCTGAATAATCGACTAGTTTTTTGACAAAATAGTACTTTTAATTATTTTTTTTTTTAAATTAAACTTGTCTTATCTTAGTGGACATTTATATTTAAAGTAGGGACGGACACCTTGCTATTAACATTGTTATTTACGAGTATATACAAGTATGTCTTAAAAGTCAAATATTTTTTTACTTATTTTTAAAGGAAAAAAACTTCACTATAAAATTTCTCTTTTAATTTTAAACTTATTTTAAAGAAAAATTTACTTTAATGAAAACTTACGCCATTTTAGTTTAAAATTCTGTGTATTTTATTTAATATTTCGTGCATCCAATTCCGTTACGAACCAGACTTCATTGTTCCTTTGTTTTTGATAGTTTTCTCATCATTCACACAGCCTAGACTTTGATAGGCGAAAGCTCTCATCACCCTAGGTTGCCCTCTCGCAAACAATGGGAATCATAAAACATCTGACATTGTAATATATCACCACGATGCGTACAGTAATGAGGCAGAGGCCGCAAATGGTTGGGTACACAATACAATGACGAATAGCTTGTCTATCCGTTCGCTTAATTAGAACACATAAATCATGTGTATTGCGTATTGTTTTAATCGGTAGAGTGATTGTATTCATAATAATTTGCAGAATTATTATAAAAATTATGAAAATTATGTATATTATTTTATATTTAAAACATACATTTCTCGATTCTGCCACCATATACGTAAATTATCTCGCAGAGTGGTATAGTAGAGTGGTAGGGATTCAATTTGCATAGCTTTCAAAATGGAGTCCGTTCTACAAAATTAAATTCCTATATATTATAACGACTTGCTCAATTAGAGATATTTTTAAACGACAATATGTGCTTAAACTATTTTCATTTTACACGGGATTTTACAATATATAAATTCGTATTTAAGCGTTGAACGTAGCAGGATATGGCTCTGCGAGTTCTCTGCAACGCAATAAATTTTATATGTGTTTTATGTGTATTTTTTAGCTTTGCTCTGTTTGCCTCATTCACTAGGAAAATGAAACTATTAAATTTATAATTTTAGTGAGAATCGAAACTTCAACCTGTCGCGTTTACAGTAGGCTTTTTAATACTAATATATTTTAACTTTTGTAAAAGTAATTCCATAAGTAATTCTGGCAATATATGTTTTGTCCTTATAATTATAAACAGCATTTTTAAAGATAGCCTCATTTTCGCGTAATATACAGTGTAAGTCAAAGAGTGACAATCATGGAGTGTTAATGCTGCGTTATCACATAAAACCGATAATGACTGTGGTTTGAGGTTGGCTGTTTGCAAATACATTTCACCGCTAAGCTGCCAGATTGAAAATTGATAGTTTTTAAAGTGTTTATTTACATTTTTTAATGTCATAAAAAATAATATACATATATAAAGTTACAGTACATATATAAGCATGTATTGTAATTTTTTTGAAGTTTCTATATCTCTCATATAGCAAGAAGGACAGGGTATAAAAATATACTTTTTTGGCACTCCTTTCCCCATTGAGACATTGTCTTTCCACATAACCCGAAAAAAATCTTGATACAAATTTAATTGCATGACTCAAATCCACTCTTCGTTACCAGAGCGAAGAAATGAGAATAATTAATATTCTCCCGAGAATGAAGCTCACGACCATTGCGTTAACAGTCGCACGCTTGTGCACCTGCGCCATGACGGCCTTAAATATTGTAATAGTACCCTAAAAATTAGGCCCCTATTGTGAAAAAGTAAAACCCTATTGGAGTAAATAAAAATAAAGATTCCTTTGAAAGAATTAAATAAAACTTAAACAAACTCTGCAACAGTTAAAAAAGAGAAAAAAGAATGTTCCCTTCTTGCAGTACTTATGTTATTCAAAAACTGTCGGTTAACATTTCAGCACCAAATACAAAGATTATGTTTTAAGTACATATGAAACGTAACTGTTTAAATTAAATTCAGAATAATCTGTAATTTAATCAGACGTCTCGTTACGAATATTATGGAAAATAAAGACATTAAGCATTTGCTCAATAACAGGTAAAGTTTTTTATCTCGACAACATATATAGCAGGATGGGCCAATGAGTATATAATTTTGGTATTAAAAATATATTTTACTAACATGAATATCGACTTGATATGATCGAATTTTAATATATCCTAAAAGGACTTCACATGTCCAATTTACAGCTGAATTCCAGATTGTTAATCGATGAATGTAGCAATAATTTCCAGCAGACCACATAAGGGAAACAGCAACGTCCAATCACATACTCGTATTATGCCATTCGTATTCGAAAGCGCTGCGTGCGTGCGATAAGTTTTAACAACCTCAAAAAGCTCATTGCCAAAAAGCGTAACGATGATTATTATACTTTTATATGAGAATAATGTTTATGATTTTCCTGTTCGTAAAAATTTCATAGATGGAAAAGATTTCATAACATGATACAAGGAAATAATGAAATTGGAGCGCGATGTCTTTAATATTGTACGATGCCGAACAATAGATGAATAAAATTCAGGTAAAAGAAGCCTCTTCAAATTAAACGTAATATTTAATGTTTTGAATTAATTTCGGAAAAAATATAAGCGTCTTAAATGCTTTATTGAATAAGGTTATAAAACATTTTTATAAGGAAAAAAATACAATAATTTAAATGTTGAATAATTAAATTAAACTAGGTCACTAAGTTCTCACACACAGGTATATTAACAATTCATTCGTTATATCATATAGTAAGTATTACGAGGTCTTTATTTAGCTTTACAGCTAGCAAAGCAGCAGTGGGAACTTAGTGTTTAATAACATCCGTTTCCCGCCTAGTCGCCGAATTGAAGACATTGTCTTGAGTGACGAGATTCAACGTTACACTCTGCCTTATTACCAGAGCGAAGAAACGAAAATTTCGAAAATTTGTCCTTTCTAGAACCTACAACCTGCCACGTTTACATCGCACGCTTGTGCCTACCACAATAGCTTATTAATTTGTTTATTAAATAGAAATGCTAGTCCTACATTACTTTTCAGCTACTCAATATACAATAAGACCTTTGTTTTTCATAATTATAACACATTTTATCTTAAACAATTCTAACCGAACACTTTAGAGTATATCGCGGTCAGGGGTAGACGAAACATCGGGTTTCCGAAAAATATATAGAAAACAATATACGCGATTAATCCCGTTAAAATTATTTCATTTAAAATACTCAATATATATGTACTTACGAATCTATTTATTACTTAATACTTTACATGGATTCAGTTATACGTACTTATAATACTCGTAAACTAAAATTTGTATAATAATATGTACTATAGGTATTACCATATTATTTACAAGTTTAAAGTTCGTTGAATGTTTTACGATAATTGGGTTCAATTGGAAAATTGCCTTTAACGATTGAATTATAGTGGAGTTCTCATTCGCTTCGAACATTTCACTTAGTTCAAGATGTATTGAGTTTTTAGTGTAGTTTTATACTAATTCTCATTTTTGGAACGGTATAATCGGTAGAATTTGTTGAAAAAAGAGTAATCAGAACAACACAGCGTATCAAACAAAAGCTGTTTTAAATATATCTAGATAATTCCTTAAAATATGAACTTATAATCCTATAGCTTTTTAGTTTACTATATGATCGGTAATACAGTATATTTATACACAACTGTACAATCTTAATATATATTTTGAACGCACATCTACGGCACGTGAAGATACAAAGCCATTTGGAAATAAGATTAATTGTAGAAATCTAAATTGTAACCGGAAATTGCCAAATTTATCTAAGAACCGCAACTAATGCAATGGTTAAGTTAGTCTGTCTGAGTCATGGATGGAAACTAAGATTGGATTACTAACGATTACTGTCATTCCCCATTACAATTGAAGGTAGATTTGATATAAATGTAGTATTTATTTTATTTTATTCAATAAAATAAATACTACAATATAAATAATAAATATATTTTTATGTATAGAGAAACGATTAGATTGAAATTTAAGACACTACAAAAATAAATTTAAATAAATATAATATCCTCCAAAATAGCCTTGTGCACATCTCAAACACTTTAGTAATAAAAAAATATTTGTGAAAAATTAAAGAAATCCCTTTTAATAAACGTACGATCCAGAACCCTTGTCTCAGGAGTATCTTAATACTACTAGGTTCCCAAGTTCCCTATTATATCCATGTGCAGAAAAATGATTCATGCCAATATGTTTATGCATAATATAAGTGAATACAAATTGAAAGTAGTATATAAAAACAAACTGCATTCATCCAATTTTTTCTTTCTACATGGTATAGTAGGTACTACGAGAATGTAAATAGAGCTATCAATATTCATTGACGGCAGCGTCAATAATTGAGTCTTGGCTCGCAGTGAACTCCGCCGTGTTCATGCTTATTCCAAAATACAAAAAATATTTATAAAGTTTGCTAGCCATTGTATGATAACTTTACCTGCCCAATATAAATACTTTTCAGAACTTAAACTCAACATATAGTCAAAAATTAGGCCGTTAAGTTAGGTAAGTTAGGTAAATTCATATTAGGCCGAGGTTTAGATATATAGTCATGAAAATACGCATAAAAGGGCAATATTCATAAATCTTAAGGGACTTGGTCTTTTGTCTTTGCCCTCTTTTCTTAGTGTTAATAAATTGAAAGAACGTAGGGATTTGTTTTCCACAAAGTCATTTAAAAAGTTTTTATAAAAAATAACAGCTTTTTGATAAACAAATAACGAAATTGCTGTAGTATTGTTTCATTATTTTTTTCACTGAAACTACGTTAACATTGTAAAGACTTGTAAATATTAATTGAACCTAAGATTTTAAGCTACGCAAAAATCATTTATGATAGAATCCACGATTTATCTAAACACAAGAGGAGAACAGGTCTTCGTCAAGGTTTAAAATGTTGTTAACACGATGTTCCCAACTTCCCTCTGATTCCCAATTTCTCTGAAGAGTGTAGAAACTACCATGAAACTGAAAAAAATAGATCTAGGAAGCTAAAGTAACGAAACAAGTACCAAATAATTATAATAATGAAATTTTAAAAGGAAACTATAATTCATAATAAAATGAACATGTTTATTAAATACAATTTACGACAACATAAAAAAAATATTCTCGTTGTTAGAAATTTCAAAAACCATTTCATTCGAATATTACTACGATACCCTTGACGCGTTGCTTTTTAATTAAAACAAGCAATTTTGGCACTCGCAACGAGCCACGCTTAGTAAGACTTTTATTACTCCACTTTAGTATAATATCTGCGCTTTTATGTAAAGTTTGAATTTAAAATTACAAATATTATAAAGTATTCTACGAGCTTTAGGCTGAAGTAATAAACGTCAATTTTCATTTCGTATTTGAATAATAAAAAGAAATAAAATATTTGGAGTACGTTTATTTATCTATTAGGTCCTTATATTATATTACATATGAAATTGGTATGGGCGGAATAAAAATTTCATATCAATATTAGATTCGATATTATTTTAAAATAATATCTTTATTTAATCAAAGTCTGAATCATTATTACAATAACAACACAACAATCTTTGATGGCGGTTTGAATTGCCCCATTGTTTTTTTTGTTTTTTCAGCTTCACGCTGTATCCCGCAGGAGGCAGAGAAGGCAGAGGGAACCTGGGAACCTAGTGTTAAGACACTCCGTTCCACTTCCGTTCCCACTTTCGGCCGAATTTGAGGCATTGCGTGTTGAGTGGCGGAACTCAACGCCGCGCTTTATCTTATTACCAGAGCGAAGAAAATGAAATATTAAATATTTAAATTGAAAATATTAAATATTTAATTTCCTCGACTGGGGATCGAACCCAGAACCTGTCGGTTATAGTCCCATGCTTGTGCCGCTGCGCCACGACACGCCACAGTTACATTTTTTCAAGAAGTTAACCAAATTTCAAAAAAAACAAAACGGTAATCTATTGAAACAAAACCTGGAAACTGTTGTGGATGTGTTAAACATTCCAATTAAAACTCTTCTATTTTGGTAGCTGTCTGTTGTACAGTCTGTAACCTAGCATAGTCGTGAAGCAGCAGTGGTGGAGAGCAAATTAACCAAATTAACCAATCTCAGTTATTTAGCAGCTAGCTTTTTCACAATTGTTTGGATTTGCTGACATAAGGTGAGACACCTTACCGTAATCGTTTGGCCAGATATGGGAAAACTGTAATGAACGTCCCTATTTACCAAATACTTACAAGTAAATTTTGGATATTGTGTAGTCTGTCTTTTTCAAAAAAACAATAGATCATGTTACTTTAACCCTTTAAGTTGCTTATTTCTTAAAAACAATTCAAGCTATGTTTTGTGTTGGTTGTTGAAATATTTTAATGAATCGAAATTTACTTTACACAGGAGGATAGACCAGTACAAAACAAAAAAGCTGAAAAATATTTATTTATAAACCATAAATATTTTTTCTAGAAAAGTTATCTATGGCCTAGGCGACATTAATGCAGGCGTATAAGCCTACCACTTTAGGCTCTTTATCCTATAAAGCTGAGAAGAGTAAGCAACTAAATCAATATTTCGTAAAGTTTCGCGTTGCACATGCCCTTAGAAGGTACTAATCTTTTCACACTGAATTTGCCCTGTTAACACTGTGTACTTCAAGGTCATTCGAGGTTTTCCTGTACCTTAGAGATTACAGTAAATACACTTCATTACGAATTAAGTACAGAAAAAATACCTTTAGTCTCCGGCAGCACTGATATAGTAACGGTGACGAAAGAAATGCAAAGAATCACTGGACACTATGTCCCATAGGACTACCAGCATCACTGAAACTTTAATATTTTTATCATTACTTAATATAAAGAAAGTGGTTTAGGTAATCAACACCTGTTGATTAAAATATGTTTGAATTCGTTTTTTTATTGATCTTTTTTTGCTGATTGTCGTGTATATAAATTTTTCTATTACTTATTTCAACGCTCTACATCACTTAAACAGAATAAAATAGGTATGTCAAATTGACACATATATTTAACTTGGAGAATTATTTTTGACACTTATAATAAAAGAAAATATTCGTATAATTATCCAAATTATAAATATGCAGAAAAACATAATGGATATATCGTATTAATTTGATTTACGTCGGTCTGATGGTCTTCAATTTTTTTTTTTTTTGATTTCGATAAACCGACCTAGACCGAATAGCCTTTTAATCGTCGATATGTAAGTAATAAAGATATGTATTATACAAATATAATATATATATAAAATCATACACTGATAGTTTTCAATGAAAAATGTAAAAGGAGGGAGGTCCTCTAGAATAACATTTTATATTTGTATTTAAGAACCGCGTTGTAGAAGCTTAAAAGTATTTCGTCCTAGAAAGAAATAGATTTCACCATACGAAACTTTTTTTAACTATGTATGAGATTAGATCGTCATAGATATCTGCCACTCGGAATGCTTTATGTTCGTGAAAAGGGGGGAATGAAACAGAGGTTCCCAAATTCCTTCCACCTACCCTGTGATGTGCATGATACAGCGTAAAACTAAGGAAATGAAATTATAATCATTCATTTACTTCAGTTAAATAAAGCGCTAAGATCAGATTATATACATCTCAAAGTGTTCAGATTTCAGTAGTAAAAGTTTTATATTAATATTATTAACTAAATTGAATTTAAATTTATAATTCATCTGAAACTCGTTAAGGATTCTGGAACCAATTTAATAATTATAACATATATATTTATTACATTATTATTTATATTACATCTTAATAATTTAGGAAAATCGGGGTAAAATTTTCATTTATCCCCCGATTAATCTGGATTATTGTGAGAACTATTATATTTCCTTATTAACTATAACTTTTGTCTGCTCTTTTTCTTATTCTCTTATCCATTTGTCCAATGTCGAGGCATTGAAATTTAAGGGGCGGAAGACAATACCTTGTCTTGTCTATAAACGCGTCGAAATATGTTTCTTCGAATGGCAAGTATATTAATTATGGTACACAGCATAGTTATAATAAATAACAATTTCTTCTGTTATTTCCTCACACTATATCCCGCATACAGTAAGCAGAGGTAACCGGTGAATCTAGTATTAAGACATTCCATTCTCAATAAGACCCTTCCGTTCCCTACCTTCTGCTTAATTCTGGACGCATTGAGTTTTGAGTATTGAAACTTAACACCGCGTTTTGTCCCATTATAACCTACAACAGTAGCATACTTGTGATCGTGCGCCACAATTGTGTTCATAATTTCTACTCGATGAAATTTCAATTATTCACAAAATCATTTTGTAAAATTCGATTTCATACAAAACTGTAACAAAATTTTCCTTTAAAAATAATAAAAGAGCCGAAATAAATACGAACAAATATGATATAGTGAACGCAACTCCGCTGTGAGTAAATAAAGCCGGCTATAAATCTCAAAGTTAGACTTGACAATTTACATACAAAACATGTTGCATTCACCAAACTTTTATGTCCTGGGTCTCGTCTGTGCGGCAAATATGCAAATATTTCTATCAATATTCATCGATCGCAGGACAATAATTGACTCTAGTATCGCAACCAAGTTCATTCGACGACGTATCTTTTTGTTCGTAGAAATTTCAACAAAACTTCAAATTTTGATGTTTTATATCTCATAACTTAACAAATTAAACTAATGGGCATCAAAATAGCTATTCATAGCATATTTAAGGAGCTTGTTTAAATTTGTAAACTTAAAGTTAAAAATATAATTGCTTACTATTTTGTCTGTAAACAAGTAAATGCAGTAACTGAATCATTATTTTATTGAAAACTCCTAAACAAAAATATGATAAATAAATGTGTAGCTCTCAGAAACTCAGTGGCGACTCGATGTCGACGAGAGTATGATATAACATACCGTTTATACTGCGGAATTCGGGCATAACCTCTTAAACATATGGAGTGGTATTTTATTATTGCATTTTGAAGTTATTTAAAGAGGTAATACGTTCCAAATCTTCGCTGTATAAAATAAATTATTCTTTTCATAATATGTGTAAAGAAAATTAGATAATCCATTCTTTATTTTTCCTTTATTAAAATATTTCGATTTGAGGCCGTCGTGACACAGGGACACAAGAAATGAAACTCCACTCGAAGAAATGAAATATTTAATATTTTCATGTTACTCGCTCTGGTATTTATAAACGGTGCAAAGTACGGCGTTGAGTTTCATCAGTTAACATACAGTGTCTCAATTTGGCAGAAAGTTCATTACTGCGCTCCATCGCACGTTGGCAAACCTTAATGACGGATTTCTATAAATTGATCAAAGACCAAGTCTGGGCACCATACATGAGCACTGGAAGGATGCACATGTCCATTAGTCTTATTTTATAACGTAGGGCAAGATCTCCCTTCATCAGGTGCCTCATAGACTAGTAGCTCCTCCAAGCATTTTCAATTTGTCTTTCGACTTCCTTGTCTTCTCGGCATTGAAAGGCGACTATTTGACCCAGATAGATATATTCTTGGACATATTGCATTTCTTCTAAGCCTATTGCCACCTTTTGCTGTGTGCTGTTGGTCATCAATTTGGTCTTTGACATATTCATCTTTAGTCCAACCTCAAGGCAAGCTTTGCTTAAGTCTTCAAGTAAAGTTTGCAGTTCTGACGCAGATGAAGAGAAAAGGACAATGTCATCAGCAAATCGAAGGTTTGTTAACCTTTTTCCACCAACCACAATGCCCTTATCCAGCCAGCCGGCTTTTTGCTTTCGAAAAACTTCCTCTAGAACACTGTTGAACAATTTCGGAGACAACGGATCACCCTGCTTTACACCATTATTTATATTGAATATCGGACCCAAAATAACAAATTTTGTTGCTGCTGAACTCTGTTTATAAATATTGCGCAGTAAATTTATGTAAAATACATCGATGTTTTGATTTTGTAGAGCCTGAAATATGAAAAATGCTATCAAATGTTTAGTAAAGTCAACGAATACTATATATAATGGACGATTGAATTAGAATTTTTTTTTCAATGATTTGGTTGATGGTTTAAAGATGGTCAATTACTTTAATGAAATTTTTGTACAGGTGGGAGATAAGACTTATAGGACGATAATAATTGATTTATCACCTTTCTTGTATATGATATTCTATTCATATGATATTCGAATGGCAAATTTTTTTCAGAAACTTGCCCTTCGTAAGTATTGAATTAAATAAACTTGTAACATAGGATAAAAGAGTGATTTCGCCTGTTTTAGGAACTTCAGTTGTTATTCCATCCTCGCCGGGGGATTTCTGTATCTGTATTTCAACATTTTTATTGTCAACTGGACTTCATAGTGAGTTATTGGAGGGATATGTTTGGGGTATAAGTAGTTGTCAAGTTCGAGGTTGATTATAGTTCCAGTATTACTGCTACTATTTTGCTGTTGTGGTTGTGAATATATTTTTTTATAAAAGTTTGTGCTTATCTCTAATAACTTTTCTCTGTTCTGTTGTTTGTTTTCTACACTGTCTTTCAAACTGGTAATCGAAAGTTTTTCGTTACAAACTCCTTGTTTAGCTATTCTTAACGAAGTGTTTCTTTTCAAAACATTTTGGTATAGCTTAAGATCATATTCTCTTACGTCTTTTCTAATGTTCCTCTTTACTTCTATGTCTTTCTTTCTGAAATAAGGTGATGTTCTATCTGTGTTTAATCGTTCATCAATAAATTTGATCTTGTTATTAGATAACTTTGTAAGTTTTACTATGGGTGAACTATATCAGATGTTATTTAGTATAGCACTTACGAGCGTGGTTGTTGCATAAATTAGGAAATACAATCAAGCGACGACAACCAAAGCTCTATCATGAGATACTTATATGTAAATAACATAAATTAATGAATGAAGCCTTTACGTCTTAACCTTTTGTTTCTTATGCTTAAATTTGTAAATTCATTTAAAATTTATAATTTCATTATATTTCAGAAAATTTGACTAATATTTTATATCTTTAGTAGCATTTTGATAATAGTAACTGAGTATTACAATCTTTGTAAATAATTAAAGTGTTTTAATAAAAAAATATATTATTAAACATTAATAACAATCAACCCAGACAGATAGAGTTGTAATGAATTCGTCACGAAGCGCATCAAAGCCTTAATTAAGATACGGTCGCACCGATCCCTCGAAAGCGACTAAAGTTGAGCAGTTTGCCGTTTGTCTTGGACTACTTGGACAGTAAAGTAACTAGTCAAACAAAGTGCGGCCTCGCCTGCTGAACGCCGTCAGTTCAGATTTACTGAAATTAAATGCTCGATCACGTTTAACGTATAAACAGTTCGTAATATTTAGTTAATTTTGTTCGAGATTCTGCAGGAAGTTAAAGTTTTATATTATTTTTATGTGTTCTGTAGATTACCTCCTTTTTTGAAAAGTAGGTTAAGAAATTTTGTGAGAAAATATTTATAAGTTCTCAAAATTAGCCTAGTGCTCGTTAGGAGTAAAATATATTATGCTGGTATACTTCGAAACATACTAAAAAGATAAATTTCTTATGGGAATATCGTGTGAATTAGATTCGTTTGCGTCAAATTTGTTCCTACGTTTTTCATATTCATCTGTCACATACATAATTTTCTTGTTTAATTTTTTTAAATACAGAAAATCTATAAGTTAATTTCTCTAATAATTAGACTTAATACAAGCAATACTAATACTTGCGAATAAAAAATAATGCCATATTCTACAAAATTCTCATAGTAGCTATTTCTTCAAAGCAAACATTGAATTTGTATATACATATATTATTCATACAAGAATATCCGCCTTCTTATATATCTTTTAAGAATCCACTTCGCAAATTGAGCCCAATTTAAGGCAACTGAAAATGTTACATAACAAAATTATAATATAAGTACACAAAAAGATGCCACGTTTATTCAGGCAAGATAATAATGTTTGTGAACTCGTATGTAAACTCAACATTTGCTTTTCATTACCGAGCTTCGAGTCGATTATGGTCCAAGATAAACTTACTTAAAATGCAACAGTATATTTAAATGAAAGTTTTTTTAGTATGTTCAAACATACTCACAACTTTTGACTTGTTGTTTAATAATTACATCATAGAATTTTAAACACATTACCTATGTCCTTGTTTGAAAAAAAATTATAATACCTTAATACTTGCTTTTTGTTAATATTTTTAGAATTTTGTATATTGAAATTGAATGATGAAATAAAAAACAAATGAAATATAAAAATAAAAATTAAACATTGATGTTTAGTCGACATTAACATACATTCATCATATTAAGTCTGAGGCCTCATCATATTAAGTTTGAGGCCTATCGTGGCGCAGCGGCACAAGCGTGTGACTGTAACCGACAGGTTCTGGGATCGATCCCCAGTCGAGGAAATGAAATATTTAATATTTTCAATTTAAAATATTTAATGTTCATGTCTTCGCTCTGGTAATAAGGCAAAGCGCGGCGTTGAGTTCCGCCACTCAACTCGCAATGCCTCAAATTCGGCGGAAAGTGGGGAACGGAAGTGGAACGGAGTGTCTTAACACTAGGTTTCCGTCTTCCTTCTGCCTCCGTGCTTCGAGCGGGATACAGCATAAAGCTGAAAAAAAAAAGTATAACAAATTTATTTAGTAACTTGGAAATTTTATGTGAACGTAAGTTAAATCATAAGCAAAATATATAACGTTGAAATTTGTATTCTTCTTATAATAAATGTATTTTACTTACAATATTTTTATTTTATTTCTTTATGACAGCAAAATACGGAAATTATTTTCGTAACAAAGGTTATTTCTTTTTCTATAATTTTTGTTCAAGCCTTGACGGTTATCTATATTTATATCTTATACAAAATTCAACTTGCCACACATCCTTCGAAATTCCAAGAATAGCTCAAGGTTTGGTATCTACTAAAATATACATTTAAGTGGAGAAAGTTGCCGCTACAACTTCGAGCGCTGTTTTTATTTCATTGCACCCCGAGAACATAAATTACCGACATTATTGCGGATAAAATTCATGAATTTAAAGTTTAAATTGCTTTCATTTAACTTCGCTGTGCCGGTGTAGGCAACATATGTATTTGAGCGTAATTCCTTCGTGTAGGGAACATAAACTCGGAGCAAGAAGTTCGCTCGGTGATACTAACTTACTCTGTTCGACTCCGCGTTTATCTTGTTCTGCCTATATTTAGCTTCTGTATATTCATTTCAGTTTACATCTCGTGTAATTATTTTCCGTCTATAACTTCTGAAGCAGAATAATTTGAAATAAAAGTTAAATACAGCATATTTTGTAGTATCTTTCGTGTTTGGGAAACTAATATGTTTTTTAATTTCTTTACTTTAAGCATCTCAAATTACTAACTACAAAGAAAGGAAAAATATTGAGGCCTGTCGTGGCGGAGGTGAACAAGTGTGTGATTGTAAACGATAGGTAGTGGGCTCGATTGTTTAAATTTTTGTTTTAAAGAATTTTAGTGCCTAATTTATAGATTGCGCGCATAGCTCGCTTTTGCAAGACAAAAATTGATTGAATACCGGCTGCATTACCCCAAAGTAAGATGGCGTAGTATATAATACTATGAAAGTAGCTAAAATAAACGAGACGAGCCGTTTATAATGAATATATATATATATATATATATATATATATATATATATATATATATATATATATATATATATATATGTATATATATATATATATATATATATATATATATATATATATATATATATATATATATATATATATATATATATATATATATATATATATATATATATATATATATATATACATATATATATATATATATATATATATATATATATATATATATATATATATATATATATATATATATATATATATATATATATATATGTATATATATATATATAAAGTAATACAGCTATATTCATTTAAGGCAGCAAGAGATACGTGAAATTAGAGATGAGATAATTTCAATATGTTTGAATTTCAATAGCAACGTAGGTATCTCAATTTAATATCTAAATACATTGTAACTGTCTCTCAGGGAGATGAAAGGCACTGTTGAGTTACTCGACGCCTTTCATATTTGATATAGGTACATATATATGTATAAATCACAAGCTAGGCGCTATATGTTCATAGAAATGTATGTAAGCAGTATAATTTTATACTTCTTATAGAATTTTCAAGGAACTGGAACTGTAAAGTACATCTAATTATTTTGTTAAGGTATTTTTAAAAAATCTTCGTCCTACATATTGATTAATTTCACAATGATTTAGCAAGTGCTGTTCGTTGTTCGTATGCAAACTAAATTGCATTACAATTTAACTACATTTGCTACGTTTTCAATTGGACGTGGGATAGACCTGTGTCTATCGTGTGTCAAATTTCGACAATCTAGGTCTGTTATTTAAATATTGCAAGTCAATATATTTTGAATATATCTAAATGTCATGTTCGTACAATATATACATATGTATGTATTATCAAAATTACTGGAAAGTTGTAAAATGAAATTGAAATTGAACGGGACTTATGCGACAAGACTTAGAAAATTTGTAAATGAATTGATATTTTCACAATTATCATCGTGCTTACGATAGAGTTATTTAAATAATCAAATGAGCGCTCGTAATATCAACAGAATAATTATTTTCTCTTTGTAACTAAACAGCTATAGCATAGACACTCACGGTAGCGCGAAATTATTTCCTATACATTAGTTATTTATAATTTGATTTTTGAATTTATTGATTATGGAAAATTGGCCGAACTGATAGCACAGCTTAGAATGCATAGTCCAACCTATGCAAAAAATCATTGGAATACCACAATTATATACGTTTACGGTACATCACAGTTACTAATACATGTTATGACAGCTTGACGCCCTGCTAAAAGACAAATTTACAAATTCTTATTGGCTGCACAGCCCTTACGTCGATGTTCGTGAGCAACTCTAATATTGCTTTTAAAATTTTTATATACTTCCTCTAAATACAGGTATAATTAACGGTTATAATACTTCAACTAATATGTAAAATAAACTGTAAATTAAAATTTTGATTAGTTTTACAAATTAAAAAGTCAAGTCTCAAAGATTGCATGAGATTATTTCTTTTGAAATACAATGTTGTAGTTTATCAGCGCTTTCTCTGATATACGATTCTACGCCCCACCCTCCACCTGTTTCATTCAACTTTAAATTCTCACCTGGACCCGCCCTTTGAGTAAACTTATAGCCTCAGCAGGAAATTGTATTTGAAATCACATCGATTTTCAAGAAAAAGAAAGTATACAAAGGATTTTAAATAAAGTCAATACATTTTTTGTATATTTTGCCAAATTCAGCTTACTTAGAGTTTTTTTCAAATGAATTTAAGTAAATGAATTATTATTTTTTATGCTTATGTAAAATCGAAAGTACATATACAAAAAAAATGTCATATCAATTTGTACTTCCATATATTATCCTGATAACAAAAAGCTTAACACGTGTATTTCTTCGTTACATATTGCATATTAACCAATCAATGCCATTTCTGTTCAAATTCCTAATCAGAAGCTAAGTAGAATAAACGCGATAGTATCATACTTTATAGAGCTTGAAAAGACCATACTGACTGACTTAAGCTTGGTTTAATCTTAGAACGCTAAGCAAGTATTCTGTGTTACTAATACTTTAAAATTCCTTTGTTCTTATTAAAAGAAAACCAAGGGTACTGAGTGCGATGCTGAACTTAAAAGAGTATTTGTAGAAATAATTAAATTTTATTATATGTACTACTCATTAAATATATTATATTGTAAAAAGGATTATTAAACAGAAAGTGTAATAGTCTGACACAATATTTATTTGAAGTATAACATTTTTTGATAACACTTTAGTTAAATTTTAATGAATTTATCATTTACATAAATTGAATATTTACGACATAGTAAAATAACCAATTAACTAGTAATTCAACCTGTCGTCTGACGTAGATAAAGAATCTTAATTTCACGTGTCCCTGCTTCTTATTTCGGACGGAAATAGCATGTCTGAGAATTCTTGCTGAATCTTATTTATTTATATTAAGTTTATCCACAAAGGTCCCTGTCCGATATAAACTACAAGAGTGACAATATCCCTCTACAACTTAACTGAATTATATGAAAGGATTTATTGCTGTGGAAGTGCCGGTATATTGAACCTTTATGCACTCTTAAGAAAATATCTAGTGTACAAGCGGAATAAAACCGTTTGTATTTCTTTTCACACTCAAATAAAAGAAGTAAAAACGTTATGTCTAGTAGTTTTAGTAACGGTTATCGAGTACTATAATACAGAAATTCTATCCCCGACATAGAGTGAAGCTACAAAAGTGTATACACAATACTTTTTTCCTTCTATAACAATTTATTTTACATAGTATATTACATTTTGCGAAAACACTGTTAACTAGATTGTATATATATAAATAGATACGTATATTATATTGAAAAATAAAAATATTGATAAAAATGGCTTCAACGTCTCTAATGTATACACTTAATACGTTACGTGTATACAATTATAACATATTAATTACTATTACAAATATTCAAAACGTTGAGTTTCAATATGCACGCTTAATACGGCTTTATTTGTTTCATATTAAATGAACAATCAGAACTGTATATAGTTTACTGTGTGACTAATAGACTAACCATGCGGTCTCAGATAGGTCATCTCTATAACCACAGGACTCAAATTAATCTCGAGATGAACCGCAATAAAATTTAAAGTGTTTCGCCGTATTTTAAGACTTTACGTGCTGAGCGGCGGAGCTCAATATAAAGAAATGAAAATAATTAATTCATCCAAGTAGGCCTATAATCGTCACATTTACAACTTATCACTACGCCACAAATGCAGAAGGTTTTTTTTTATTAACATATCTTTCACATACGAAAATAATATGACATTAATATTCTTAGTATTCATAAAAAAATAAATGTTTTGATTTTCTAGTTTCATGCTGCATCAGCTGAAACATGAGAAGACTGCTGGTGGACACTCCGATTGGCTACTTTCCGCCGAATTCTTAGACTCAACGTCACGTTTGAACTCGTTACCAAAGCAAGGAGTGAAAGTATTAAATATTTCCTGTCCACGAGTGGGAATCGAACTCATAACCTGCCGCAATTACAGTGTTAGGCTGGCTTTGCACCACGACAGGACTCAAAGTTTTAATAATTCGTTATAGCCATCTAGATATGTATATACGATATACGTAGGTATATAGTTTACTTTGGCACATATTACACCTGAGCTATCAAAGCTACCCGTTTACTAATGGACTGATGTCCCTGAATAGATTATAGGCTCCTATTGAGCGATTGACGGCCATGAGAAACACAATAGTGATATAGAATAATCTATTGTGTACAGCCGGCTAAAAAATTAATCACAGAACACTATAAGAAGTAAATTATATGCACTTAAATATAAATCTGAATATTGGTTTGTTTCTGATTATAATTATGCCACTACTTTCATTTAAAACTGTTCTTTCTATTTTCTTTAGTCACCCATAGGATTTTTTTAGATATATTTTAGTTACTTTTATGTGTCAGAGCAGAAAAAAAATATGGTAATTGATACCCTCGAGCAGGCACTGGATATACACTAAATAATTAAATAATATGAATCTAAATGAAGCAATAAAATATCAAAATATATTTACTTAGAGGACACATAAAATCATTTAGTGGTGAGCTAATACAATGTGATGAATTAATTTGTTGACAGCAACCCATCGGCGAGTAGAATTTGACGCGAACGCATACACTGATTGCCTGGTCGATACCTATCAAATTAACATTTTGCCGCAATTAAGTTTGTTACACGCAACAATTCGCGTATTACTGTGTAGTTTATATAATTTACGTGACTTTCTTGCATGAAACGTGAACAGAATTGTGATGTTGGTCATATATCTTTATTTGTTTTCTTTTTTAATTTCACGTTGTATCCTGCACATATACCAAAGCAGAGGAAATCTACGAATCTAGCACACGCCGTTTTCTTCAAGGCGCTTAGGTTCCGCCTCCAACTTCTTGCCGAATTCTGGAGGCGTTGCGTGCTGTGTGGCGAAACTCAACGCCGCCCTATATTAACAGAGCGAAAAAATTAAAAATATTAATTATCTCATTTACTCCAGTAGGGCTCATCTCGAATAGGACCCAATACCTGTTGCACTTAGTCTCATGCGTGTTCCCTTGCACTATAGGCCACAAGTTTTTTTTCTTGTTTTATATGCAATTGTTTTTTTGAATCTGTGCTAGGGATAAGTCACCGTGTATATAATTTTAAGAGTGCTTAGATTGTTTTATTACTATTTATTTTATTATAATTTATTTAATTTTACACATGTAATTATTGGAAGGAGTCATGAGATTGTATTGTTTACAAATGATACTTTGTTGAATTTTAAAATGAAAAGGAGACTAAAAGTACTCCCTCTCTCAAAATAATACACTGATTTAGGGCTAATAACTTATTATTAAATAGTAAAAAAACTAAATGTATAATTTTCGGAACACCTAACAAGAAAATTGTGAAAGCCGATATACTCTTGAATGGTGAGGCCATTGAGTCCAAATCATAGTGGGGACTTCATATGATTGAAATGATTGGATTGGTTGACGAAAAGACTGAACTCTGCAGTTTTTGCCGTTCCACTTCAGTAAAAATATTTTTTTCTGAAGTAGGACGGCTCGCTTTGTTTACTTTCATAGAAAAAATAATAGTTACTAAAAAAAATATAGGGTATGTTTATTCATGTGTGTTTTGTAATAGGTGAATTGTAAATATTATTATTTTTTTGTCTGTTTGTTTATACGCTAATCTCATAAACGGCAAACATAAGTTTTCATTATTATATTTTGTCAACTTTTCTTCGACATTAATTGTTTGTTTTATTTAAATCGGTTAATAATTATTTTATCTACTCAATAAAATATAATCAACAGACAATATACAAATTTCTATGTTTAGCTTCGATCAACTATTCATAGATTAAGTGTCACACTCCAAAAAACGGCCCGACAAATAAGAGCACAAACCGAATTGTGTTCTTATTCGTTTTTAGTATGTTCCAACCATAGCCAATGTGCGGACGTGACAAAATGCCTCCGTGTGCTTATAAAAATTGTGTAAATAACCATCGCAACAGTAAGGTTTCAGAAGGAATATCTTTCTTTCGGTAATTATACGTTAGAATTAATTTTAAAACACTTAAAAAACAATATTAAACAATTAAATAACAATATTCCGTCGTTTGACCAATATTGGCGATAACACTACCAACGATTTCGTCAAATAACGGTAAGTTTGGGCTAAGAAATGCATAGAGAGATGTTTAAATTTTTTTTATTATATTTATAATAACTTTATATATATTTTTTTTGTATTATAGTTTTCCTACTGACTCATTTCGCTGTGCATAATGGGTATCTATTGTCGCCTAAGAAAGAAGGGAAGAATACTCAACGGCGTAGATTGGTAAAAATGGCGATTCCAAAATTGCAAGTATAATTAATAAATAATTTTTTTTTTTTTACATATACAGAATACACAAAATAAAAAAAATAAAAAAATATTTATTATAGGCTATTTCTTCAATTCTAAATGATACCAGAATCAAGACAATGGCTGTTTCCGTCAGCTCTAATTCTTCTACTACTTTACTATCGGACATTACATCTTTGCAGGATACTCCAAGAAAAGGATAATTAAAAAACAAATAATCGTATCACACTAAATAGTGTTTACTAAAACGAAACTAATTAATAATTTAAACAAAATTAATAAACGTTTTAAGAAAAAAAAGTCTTCGTTAAAAAATATTATCATATTTTTTGAATTAAATGTGCTTAAAAATAAAAAAATCCGTCGATGACTCAGTATTATTAGATCGATTGAAAAATGTAAAAGTAGCGGAACTTTTTAATAAAATGTGTATTGTAGTATTAATAAAAAAAAAACTAATAGCAGTCGTGGGACTGCCGATAGAAGTGAAAACGGAACTATTAAGTTGAGAGTAATTAAAACTATATGCAAAAATTATATGATTTTTTTTATGTTTTATTTATTAGTTACATATGATGGGTTAAACAAATCATGAACAAAATATAAATACAAAGTGGTTGAAAAAATAATTAATATACAATTATCTTAATTATACATAGTATTTATATTTACACTTATTTCAATGAATTCAAGTTTGAACATTATTTTCATTATTTACATCATTGTCATCATTAATTTCGACAATACTTAGATTATCTGTTCGTTCAATCATTTCATTGTATTCTAAAAAAGATATAATAGGTACTGCTACTATAACGTATTGGTGACGTGACTCACAAAATTATACTTATCCAAAAAGCGTCCAACGCGCACATAATACAGTCAGAAATAGTCGATGTATACTTAAAAAAACTACTATTGCGCATGCGCTAGTCGCACGCCTGCTATTATCATTAGCATGTCGGTGACGCGAACCGAGGATTTTACCCTCTACCAAAACTCTCAACGCGCCTAAAGAAGTTTTCACTTCAAAAACATCTTTAAATATTTTAATAAAATATTTTTCACATACCGTGTACAAAAATTATCAATTTATTATCAATAGAGTGACTCCATGATTTCTATTTTCTATTTTCTTACAAGTACTTACAAAGCGACGACGATGACGTGAAATTAAATGTCTTATATCTATTACGCGCTAGTCGAAACTAAACCTTAAGTTACGAGAATAAGGTATGATTTTATTAAGTACATTTTTTGTTATAAGTCTGTGTGTAATAATGTTCGGCATTTGTGTTTATATTGAGTGGTGCCACTTTTTTGAGCCGTATTTGTATGCAACGCTTTATCTAGTGAATAGTTGATCGAAGATGTTTAGCAAACCATATAACTTCTATAAAAATGATCTGTCAAGAAATTTAAATTTCATCTCAATCGGTTCCTGTGTAAACGTAGATTTCACGAATTCAGAATACATCTAACACAATCTATGTATGCCTTGTATAAACTATATTGAATTCACATTCCAAGTGTAGAATAAGTGATACACACTGAGAAGAGAGGAATAAGTATTTTTAAACAAATGAACATAATTATTAAATAACATCACAAATACTTTCACATGCAAGTTTTTTTTAAGTACTTGGTTTTTTTCGATTTTGCTAATGTTTGCTAATTAGTGACGTAAAAAATTTGCATGAAATAGATCGATATGAATGATAAAAAGGGAACATGACCAAATTTAGTGTTCTCGATAACACTGCGTTGTTTCAAAAATCTCCTTCACACGTTCGTAGTTGAAAACAAAAAGAATGTCTCAGGCAGTTCTTTCTTCCTTTAGTAAGTGAACTAAGCGTGCATCTCAAAGGTGAACATAGGAAGTGCACCAAAAGTTTTCGAACCGTCGACTTCTACACTGCCAAATTCAACAAAAAATAAAGGAAATGCCAGCTGTCGTTGAACAATAAATTGAATGTTCTAGAATTCGTTTTATTCTATATTCGATAATATTAAGAACAATTTATAAAATAGAAGCGTTGAACAATTAATTATTATTATAGCTTAAGTGACGTACTGTTGTCTGTGGTAAAAATATTTTTGCCTTTTCGCGATCATCACGCCAAGATATCGTCAAGCCAAGTGAAGCTATGTTACATTTTTTATATGTTATGTAACTACTACTATGGTAATTATCAATACAATTTAGCTTAGCTGTTTCAAATATTATTTTACTCAATTATTTATTCGCATATTGACACAAATATAAATTTACTGTCGCTGAAAGTCCATTACACGAATAAGAATGGATGTACTCGTATTCGTACAAAATATTCTATAATAGCGATTTTAGGTAAAGTAATAAAGATGATATTTGCGTAAGCTGCACAAAGCACATGGGTGTAACCCGCACTGTGCGGTTAATCATACTAAATGTACTTGCAGGTATTATTTAGGTGGCTCTGAATCACAACTGTGCTCGTTAAAGGTGCCAACATACACTGCCGACCGGAATTCGACTAAATATCGCTAAATTATAAATTAAGCACTACAATATTAAATAGGTGTTTTTCTATGAATATTTTGGTAAAAAATTAACAAAACCTAGTCAAAATAACAAAAAGTTTAAAAAAGTAGCACAATATCATTAATTTTTAAATATATGTATTTATCATTTAATTATAAATGAACAAATTTAAAAAAAATGTTTATATTTACAGAGTATAAAGTAAATGGAACAGCATATACGCTATAGTGATTTATGAAACGGAAACTTAGGTTCCGTTCCTCGAATGCGGTTGAAGATATTCTAACACAAACATTTAATTTGAAATCCAATACCGCCCGACTTAAGTGATAGCATTGAAATCGTGTGTCTTTATAATATAAGATATAAAGTTTATATCTTACTTAACATTTAACTATTTATCTTAATTTTAGATACGTCGTGGGGATACGTTATGGGTTCGTTCCACAGTCAGGGAAATGAAATATTTAGAATTTTCATTTCTATGTTCTGGTAACAACAAAGACAAAGCAGCGTTGAGTTCCGCCACTCAAAAAGCAATGTCTTAAATTCAACGCAAAATGGGGATAGAAAGTGTCTTCAAACTAAGTTCACAAGTTCCCTCTAACTACCCTACTATGTGCAGGATGCACTGTGAAGATGGAAACAGAAAAATCTAATAAAATTTTAAAAATCGTGCTAAAAAAAGGATCAGTTAATATTATTTAAGATATTTATTATAATTGACCTGTAATAAAATATTAATAGTAGTTGCAAAGCATATAATTATTACTATTGACGAATATTTGTTCCATACCGAACATATATAAGAGACATTCAATATTAAACAGGTGTTTTCATTTTGGAATCGATTTCTTTATGAAACATTTGCACAAATGACTTATATATGTATAATTCTGAGAAATCGTTATAATATGGGAATTTTCTTCGATCAACTATTCACTAGATTAAGCGTTGCATACAAATACGGCTCAAAAAAGTGGCACCACTCAATATAAACAAAAATGCCGAACATTATTACACACAGACTTATGACAAAAAATGTATTTAATAAAATCATACCTTATTCTCGTAGCTTAAGGTTTAGTTTCGACTAGCGCGTAATAGATATAAGACATTTAATTTCACGTCATCCTCGTCGCTTTGTAAGTACTTGTAAGAAAATAGAAAATAGAAATCATGGAGTCACTTTATTGATAATAAATTGATAATTTTTGTACATTTTATTAAAAATAAAAGTAATTGTAATCTTGAAACGTCTTTTTTGTTTTAATACTACAATATACATTTCGTTAAAAAGTTCCGCTACTTCTACATTTTTCAATCGATCTAATAATACTGAGTCATCGACGGATTTTTTTTATTTTTAAGCACATTTAATTAAAAAAATATGATAATATTTTTTAACGAACACTTTTTTTTCTTGAAACGTTTATTAATTTTGCTTAAATTATTAATTTGTTTCGTTTTAGTAAGTACTATTTAGTGTGATACGATTATTTGATTTTTAAGTATCCTTTTCTTGGAGTATCCTAGTCTTGCAAAGATGTAATGTCCGATAGTAAAGTAGTAGAAGAAGACTAGAGCTGACGGAAACAGTCATTGTCTTGATTCTGGTTTCATTTAGAATTAAAGATGCAGCCAATAATAAATATTATTTTATTTTTTTTTAATTTGTGTATTCTGTATATGTAAACAAAAAAAACATTTTTTTATTTATTAATTATACTTGCAATTTTGGAATCGCCATTTTTACCAATCTACGCCGTTGAGTATTCTTCTCTTCTTTCTTAGGCGACAATAGATACCCATTATGCACAGCGAAATGTGTCAGTAGGAAAACTATAATACAAAAAAATATATATAAAGTTATTATAAATATAATAAAAAATTTAAGCATCTCTCTATGCATTTCTTAGCCCAAACTTACCTTTATTTGACGAAATCGTTGGTAGTGTTATCGCCAATATTGGTCAAACGACGGATTATTGTTATTTAATTGTTTAATATTGATTTTTAAGTATTTTAAAATTAATTCTAACGTGTGCTTACCGAAAGAAAAATATTCCTTCTGAAACCTTACTGTTGCGATGGTTGCGATGGTTATTTACACAATTTTTATAAGCACACGGAGGCATTTTGTCACGTCCGCACATTGGCTATGGTTGGAACATACTAAAAACGAATAAGAACACAATTCTTTATGTGCTCTTATTTGTCGGGCCGTTTTTGGAGTGTGACACTTAATCTATGAATAGTTGATCGAAGGCTATATTTTAATATAAAACTACATATTTCGTATGCAAAGAATATGAAAGAATCTCAGATTACAATCTCAGTGCTGATTTATGAATTTTGTTTTAGCTGAAACAAGTGTATTTATGAGTTTCTTTTTTTTTCAACTAAATGGCATAACGAGTATCTCGCTGTGATAATGAAACGCCCGGGATTACAGTTGCATAAAGAATGGCTGCTGCAAAATTGAAATTGCAAACTTTTTAAATTAGCGAAACAACTACATCTTTCAAGCAATTTATGAAGAGTTTGCTTTTGGTATGCTTTGAATTAAATACTACATTAACTATTAGCCTGCAAAATTCATTGAATTTATTAAGTAGGTATCTTTAGGTTTAATGCGGAAGTAATAACATAAATTCGTGTGACATCGTAATTATCAGCGTAGTATCTTCTTTTTTTACTATCTTGCTTGTAATTTGTGATATCAAAAATTTTAACATTATTATTAAAACCATATTTTGAAAATAAAAATATTTTTTTACTGATGCCATTTTACAAATTATAGCACAAATTACTTAAAAATCCTTGAAACTTGAAGATCGACTTTGTAAATATTCTATGAAATTAAAATCGTGAATATGAACGCGTGCAAGAGTTGTACGTACTACATTACGAAGAAACAGTACTTTCTACATTTACTTTTTACGGATAAATATAAACTTTATTTCTCAGGGCTTTAAAATTTATAAAGAATTTTGTAATTATTATAAAATATAATGAACTATATAATTAAGTATTATTTCCTTAAAATATAATAATGAATTCTGGCAATTAAGTATTTAACCTTTACCCAACACGCAATGCCTCAAAAATTCGGCGGAAAGTAGGGAACTGAAGAGGAACGGAGTGTCTTAACACTAGGTTCCCGAGTCACCTCTGCCAACCCCACCTCGTGCGGGAGACAGCGTGAAGCTGAAAATAAAAAAGTATTTAACAAGTATTAAACATCTAAATAGACAAATTATCATACTATAATATATACAGTAACAATATAAGTATATTAAATGTATCAAAAAAGCAACGGTAGATAGGTCGAGAACTTAGTATTAAGACCTTTAGTTCCTTTTAAGAACATTGCACACTGAACGGCGTAAACGTCTACCTTACCAGCACGATGAGAATTTCAATTATCGAGTATATGTAAGAAAGATTTTCTTCTATAAATAGTATATAGGTAGTATATTGTATAAAATCATACTGGTGTCAATTAACTTTAATCAATGCACTTTAATATTTATTTAACGTTGCCCGCAATCGACGCGTAACGAGCGTAATGAGAAACAAATATTGGCTTATCATACGGCTCTATAAACATGATTATTCTTACTGCGTTCATTCTCTTTGTAAGTTACTGTTAAATTTATAAATCAGACAGTCCATGAATTATATTTACACAACTTTTTCTAAAAATATATCTACAAATATAAATAACGCAAATTTTGTCGTAGAATTAACTTATTGACGACAAATATTTAAAACCGATTAGTAATCAAAGTTACTAGTTGCTATCCGTATTGTTACGGCTATTTATTTTCGATTTACTTAACGGTGACAATGGCTGCTATCAACATCAGTCAACCGAAGTCCACAACTGAGCCATGCTGTGCCTGCCCATTGCTTCTTAATTTGCTGGGCCTTGTCGGTGACTTTTGTTCTTCGATGGATCTCTTCTTCAACACCTAGCATAGGCCTCCCCATAGCTCGTTGAGTGACCTTGAGCTTCACGCTGTATCTAACTAACAAATACTTATATTTGTAGTGTATGACATAAAATAAAGTATCCAAATACTTCCACAAATTAAGGTTTGCCATCTTTTAATTACTTTTCGTTTTGGCATCCAGTTCCAACATTAATAAACAACCCTCGTTGCGAAAATTTCACTCGCATATGTCCACTTTATTTTATCTAAAAATAAATTATTTTTATGGATCGATTAAAAAAAAAATAATATATGTAATTTTTATAATTATTTGACTTGAAAAAAATAAACAAGAAAAACGGACACATGCCCCACCCCATGACCATGAAGTACTACAAAGTGTTTAAGAAGTCAGGTTTAAAAAAATGTATAAAACTCAACAAGTAATTAATCCGGCTAAGATTGTTTTATTTAAAACTTGTTTAACTATTGACTAACAATAATCTCCTTATTTTTTACTCCCAACCGATCTAAACCCCTTTTATCCGATATTGACTCTGAGTAGAACATCTCAGGATTTATCTTACAGAAACTATTTGCCTTTGCAAGTGAAGGATCGGCGATCTCGGAAACTTTTCACATTTCAAACAAAATTTGCATATAGTCTGCAAAGCAATATTTCCGCTTGCGGACCGCATTTGAATATTGCTGACGAAACAAAGAAAAAGATCTATCAGAAATGATTACTACTCTTCAAGGCGTTATATTTTATACTTTTAATCCACAGCCAAAAAGAATAATGAAAAAAAAAGGCACCAATCAGTAAATAATGTTAAATTCAAGCTGTAGGGGAAAACCGGGATAGATGCCCCACTTTTTGAAATTGCCACCTAATTCGATAAAATATACATCATTTGTGATGAATTACTTTATTTTTATTTTAACAAATTAAATACAGATATTGCAAAAAATAACTTTTCGTGAAGTATTTATTTTGAGGATAGATGCCTACCTATATGGATAGTGGCCCCGCTATAAAAATATAGTGGAGGATAGATGCCTGAAGAACAGGATAGGCGCCCTTTATACTGAGTAAACGAAAAAACCAAATTAATTGTTAAGTAGTTCTAATTTTAAAACACCAATTATTTCTAACAAACATGAATCGTAATAATGAAAAGTATATAGCGTTTTTTTAAAATATCGCACAAATAGGTAGACCTATAATAATGTCTTTGTTTAAAGTGTTTCATTTAAAAATAGGTAGTCCTAATTAAAAATTTAAACGTTTGTTTAGTTAAAATATAAATTGTTAAGAGTACATTTATAATCATCTTTATGTAAAATATTACAACAAAATTACAATTCTTAATAGATTGCTGTTGTAAATCATTAATATCAAAAATGCCAACATCCACGTTGCACAAATATACATTTTTATAATAAAAAGAACACCATAATTCACTTACAATTTTCAAAGTCTTATTTATTCTGTTTTAAAATGTCTATTCTAATTCCCTAATTATCTCAAATAACAATTATTCGTTATTCTAATTTATTTGAAATTAGGTCAGATTGTGTTTTTATTTTTCCACATCTTGCGCAATAATTTCTGAAAAGTATATAGGTTTCATGTAGCCAATTCTGACACATTACAGATTGAATCTAGTCGGATTGCGACTTGATATTTTTATAATTTTCGAAGCATTCAATGCAGTTACCTTTATTTGTATGTTTGGCGTTATCCTGCCTCTTTTAGTTTTTTACGGGTAAATTTTTACGTTTCTTTCTTTAATTTTATGGTTAGATAGATTGTTTTTTTTATTTTTATTGCTTGAACTGTAAGTAGTTTGTCTTTTTAGTGGTGTTTGGTCTTCAATTCAAAATATCTGCTATTTTTTCGTTTTGTTAGCCACGGTCAAAAAAATTTTTGGAATAGGTGTCGTATCTATCAGAATTTTCAAAGGTGTTTGAACTGGCATGTAGAGCTACAACTTTCTCTAAAATCACAGCAATTGTTGAATTTCAAAGTGTCGGGATATTTCGTTTATCACCATGATTTTTTTATCCATTTCATCACAAGCTGACTGAAGGTTCTCCGAAGTCCAAGAATATACTCGAGCTCGCACTTCTTCCTCTCTTTTATATTTTCGTGGCATAGTAGAGCTAAAGTCAGTAAAAAGAAATATACTAATAATATAAAAATTGCTAATTTAATAAAATTGCAAAAATCTTTTTAAAATGTATACCTTTTTTTTTTTTTTTATGGAAGAGACGGCAAACGAGCGTACGGGTCACCTGATGGTAAGTGATCACAGTCGCCCACGGCCCCGTGTAACTCCAGAAAAGCTATAGGGGCGTTGCCGTCTTTTAAGGTGGATGGGCACCGGGGCCCGGCATTACCTAATGCGAAACGCAGTGGCCAAAGCCACTACTTGACGCTGGTCTTAAATGCCGGGGGTGGTAACAATCCGGTCGAGTCCGCCCATGCGTGTTGCCATTACTAGCAACGTGACTCTACCACACGCACTTTAATCGCCTCTTACGACACCATCAGTACCAGGGTGATCCTATTCTAAGCCGGGATCACGGCTAACTCCTAAGGGCACCTATACCTCGAAAAATCAGGGCAACTATCCTTTGTGATATGGGTAGATGCCTAAGTATTTTTATAGTAAATTATAAACAAAATAGAATCTATCTACACCTAGATGTACACTTAATGACCCAGTATACCGACGTAATGAAAAATAAAACGGAATTGATTACTAATTATAAGTTATACAACGTAAAATTCTAACCTTTAAATCTTTGACGCGTTTATGAATTTCGCCGCGGAGTTATTTACTTACACATGCGAAACGCGTCCTCATTGCACAAATCTTCGTGGATAACTTTGGTGCGTAAGGACTGCGGATCCTATTTGTACAATTTTTTTTTGTCGCGAGTTTGGGAAGTTAGATGTTTTGAATACGGGGCATCTCTCCCGCTGCGGCATCTATCTCGGCTTTACCCTATCAATTAAATATTATTTATAAATAATCTATGTCACACAACCAGGTCTTAGTAGTTTCATGTTCAAAGGCGGTCAACTATGAATATAGGTAGCTAAATCTGAAATTGACAACTCAAAAACTAGCCAATGTAATAGAAATGTTTGATACATTTTTTTTTAAATAGAAACTAGGTGGCTATTTCCAAAACTGGAGCATCTAATCGAATTTACCTGGTTCCACTCTAATATGTAATAAACACAAGTCACAAGTTATATTTTTACTTATCTCTACTACAATGATAATTTCAGTAACATTGTTTTGTTGTTCATTTCAATTGGTGCAATATTTTTTTTTAAGTGACAACATAAGTTAAGATGAGTTTGAACTTAACATTTTACTCTAAACGTACGTTAGCTACAAATTATAATAAACAAACTTGGAACTGAATGTTATTGATTACTGTCTATTATATCATAGCTTTTTAATAAATTACTTCAGCCTTTTTGGCCTATTACCTTATATAACTATTATATTTTAAAAGGATAAAAATTTAAATGAATTTTAAATAATATTTTTAACACATATTGTACGTTATACCTTCGAATATAATTAAATACTAAAGAAATATGTTTGAAGCAACGCAAGGCAAATGTATTTTCATTAAGTTTGCGGTCTTACAGTCAGTTTTAATTATTTCATTAATAGTTATTAAGTCCAGAGCAGAGAGGCGACAGCTTGGCGAATGTTGCTCGCCAAGCCAAAAGCGGTCGAGAAATGAGAGGAGAATCGATCGAGAGATCATATAGAATATTTAAAATATAGTCAACAGATTGAATAGATTTTATAATATATATAATTGATTTTATAGTAACACAGATGTGTAAAATAGTTATTTATTTTATTCATCCTATGTGAATATCTATTAATAAAACATAATTTTGACTGAAATTCAAATGGAAATAAATATTAAAACAAACTCATCGTCAATTCTTTTTAAATTAATGGTATCTCTTTATTTAAGTGAATAAAAATAGCTACATTCGACGCCACTTTTCAAAATTTAAAATGGGCGGACAGCAGAGCGCACTGTAATATGTCAGGCTTCTTTTGTCGTGGGATACACCCCTGATAGATGAAAGAAATTCACAAACACCGTACTCTCACAAAAGAAATTGTATAACCATATATTTCAATGGACTATCGATATTCCTTTGAATCGTTTTGCCATCTGTCCCAATTATATTCTCATTTTTAACGAAGTGCGGGCTTAAAGACAACACCGCCTCTAGCATCAAGTTATTAATGAACGCATTTCTAACAAAGAGATAGGTACCTAGGGGAAAATGTTCGTCGCTTATTTCTCTTAACAAAATACTTAATCCAGGATGAAGGAACCACTCTCCCTTCTAATTCCTTTGCAAACAATATTTAAATGTTTCAAGTAATGAAAATGGCCCGAGAAAAATTTCATTTAATCCGAAAAGTGTTTTTAAGTTTAAATGTAAATTTTGAATTTACTGAGATAGTGAAAATTTTAATTCTCTTTTTAGGGTTATCGCTATAGCACTTAGGAAAGCCGTCGTTACTCGGAGGGGCAGTTTTTATTGTGAATGTTATGGTTATGGGTTCAATCCCTATTCAGCATATGATTATATTTCAAATTATTTTCGATTTCCAGAAACAAACCACGACTTTGATTTCAACTATTAAATAACTTACATATCAGTGTCGACAAAAAAAGTGTGTAGAAAAATTTAATTTATATAATTAATTAAACTAATCACATACATAAGTATAATTTCAAAATTATAAGTTTTTGTATATAAATAAAATTAAGTAATAATAAATATTACTTTAACGTTTTTGGTATGTAGGTATATATCAACGTAAAAGGCTTAAGCCGTATTACAGGTTCGAAAATTTAAGACCCTTACTCCAGCCTAGAATTCATTTACAAACTAAGAAAGTTATATCAAGTGTTCTCAAATAATAACTACTTTTAAACTTTCACAATTCATTAATTGAAGAAGAAAATCTTCAAGCTGATCTTAAACCTAGTCGTAATTAATTTAATAAGTTTTAGAAGCATGATTTGATATTTTCTTCAGTGTTTGATAATTTTAATAAAGAAATATCTTTTGCTATAAACAAACGTAAAAAAATCTATATTATTCATTTAACAAATTAACAAACCTAACGTAGTATTCACAATTATAACGAAAGTTGTGATTTCAGATTGCATATATACAGGAAATTCGTTTTTCGTCTTTTTCGTTTGGCTTTAAAATCGTTAAGATTTCTTTATTATTAACTAAATACATTTCAACATTACATTAGTGATATTATTTAGAAATAATGTTCTGTTACAAAAACTGTCATTACGTAAATTCTGTCTTGTAGAACAAGTTACTACGTTTAGAAATTTCCTTTAAAAGTAATACTTTTCTATTAAAGAATATTGTATCGTATTTGGCAGATAAATATAAAGTATAACTAAAAAAATATGTTATCGTCGTAGTCAAACAATAGATAGTATAGTTTCAATAGAAATAACATATTATATAAATTAATCGAGGCCTATCCGGACGCACAGGCGTGTGACTGTAAATACTTAGATTGTGGGTTTGATACCCATTGGATTAAATGAGTAATGAAGCAAATGGTACCATATTTTATAACAATTTAAAATTATATATAAATGAAAATGCTAAGAATATTTTAATTTTCTAAGTAAATTGTTAATTTATAAAAGTGTCACATTTTATATAAATAGTACAGTAACTTGGGATTAATTAAGAATATTAGGTGCGGAAACAATGTTACGTGTAGCAACGTTAAATACTAGTTCCGAACAGATGGTGTTCCGCCAAGGTGCCGCTTTGTGTGTTTAGTTGTTTAACTTACCAAATGAGTTAAAGATAAACAACAAAATACACTACTTGTCTCACTACTACACGTATAATAGTATGTGTATTAGGGTGTAAATAACTTTAACATTGCTTTTCTTTACTAAATTTTTTGAATAGTAAGGCATGTTGGTACATTATACATACATATCGCTACATAATATTAAATATATGTAACAGAGTCTTAAGCAGACATTGTACTAAAATCTGTAACCATCCCTACAAATGAACGTACAAACAAAGATTAAAACCGCTTCGTGACAGGCTGAAATCCTGTCGCATCAGGTAGGATCATTTTCGGACCCGAGTTTCAAACGAGAAAATTCTACCTACAATAGAAACAATGAGTGAAGTAGGTGTCTACAGTAAGTTAATCTAAAAACAGACATATTTAAGAAACATTTTTTGTGTATCAACCCTATTTTAGGTAGAGTTGATTTTTCTCCATTTTTCTCCATTCTGTTTAATTTTTATATATGAGGAATATTGCTTGATAATAAATAATAATAATAAGATTCCATATCATTGTTAATGTTAATATTACATGTAATAACTATTTCTTTTTATTTCATGAGTCTATATTTAAAAATAATATTTGAATCTCTTACAGTATGTATGTAAAAGTATATGAATTTAATTTCGTACCTAAACTTAAGTAACAAAGTAATTCAATATTAGATATTTCATAGAAAAAAAAAATTAAAAATCAATTTGTAGGTTACTTCACACAAAATGAGAGCGAACTTAATAAAAGTGATAATGAGTGCAAACTTTGTCAATTTTTAGAAGGTCTTAATCCTGAAATTGGCACCCTTGGTGGTTCAAGCCGCACTTGACTTAATTTTTAAGTATATCTAGTACACACGCTAGTATTAAAAAATAAATACATCGTTGAAACAACACAGAATTATGAAAATTTTTAATCTATTTTTTTTTTTAATTAAATGTAAAATAAAAACAGGATTCTTTGAAGGGGTTTTTTAGAACATTATGCAACTTTTAAGAACTCTCATGGGACATTCAAAGGGCTCGAATTTCTCTGCGACCACCTGGACTAAATTTCTAAGCTCTACCAACAATTACGTACTTCAACTTGGTGATGCTAAAACGAAGATGCAAAGTTTGACGTCAACATCACAACTACAAACCATATTGTGTTAACAACGAAGACAATGTCTCGTTTCTCAGCAAGTTAGTACAGTACAAGTTTAACAACTAAAGTATCTTCATCAAATATTAATTGGAGAGGTAGTTCTGCTAGTGCTGCTCCTATTCAAAGACAAATACTTAGGACTTAGTTTGCTAGTGGTATTAGACTTCAAATGCTAAACTAGACAATAGAATGTATAAGTTCTCAACTTTACCATACTTCGTTAACTCAAACACTTTGAGTACTTACGACAGTAAACAAATGATACAAACAAATCGACTCAAAGTTAAATCTTAATTTCAGCTTACATTTAAAAAAAATAATCTTAAATTAAATAATATTTATTTTGAAAACATTATAAGAATTTAGCTTTTAATTTTTAATCATTTCAATATAAATATATAGTAATGCTTGCAGGTGCCTGAAATTGATCCTGACTACACTGACTTATAGTATACTACTGTGTTATGATAGCATTGCACATCATCTTTATTATTAAAAAAAAAAAAACAAGAGAGGTAATTTGATTTCAAAAGTAAAATTACTTTATATAGGATAACTTTGTACCTACTAAAGAAAAGAGAAGAAATTTTATTTCAATTTTGCTCGGAAGAACTTTTGCTAAGGCGAACTAAAGAGTAATATAAGTATTTGCTGAAAATTTTCAAGCGGGAGTGCAATCAAGAGCTGTTCGATGGTACTGGTTCAAGTTTCCGCCTGCGAATCCAACTTGTGACCCGAGAGGATGTTTTTTTTCCTCATCCTGAGACTGATGAAATTTTGAAACTTTTCAAGAAATTGATTCCTCATTTCGAAATTTCAATGAACGTAGACAATTTTATACGTTTGTTTTTTTTTTCACTGTATTGTTGCTAACTTTTATATATATTAAAATAATAATAATGAATATGGAGTGAGAAAAATAGTTATTTACTCACTCACTCAGCTTCACGCTGTACCGCACATGGCATGGTAGGCAAAATTAACTTGAGAACCTGGTGTTAGGACACTCCGTTCCGTTTCCCACTTTCCGCCCACTATGCCCTAGTGTGTTGAATGGCACTTTGCATGGCAGGGAAGGCAGAGGGAACTTAGGAACCTAGTGTTAAGACACTCCGTTCCACTTCCGTTGCTCACTTTCCGCCGAATTTGAGGCATGGCGTGTTGAGTTACGGAACTCAATGCCGTGTTTTGCCTTTTTACCAGAGCGAAGAAACGAAAACACTAAATAATTGAAAATATTTATATAATAATTGAAAATATTAAATATTTCATTTCCTCGAGTGGGGATCGAACCCACAACCTGTCGGTTACAGTCACACGCTTGTGCCGCTACGCCACGACAACCCTCTCAGGTTTTCAGGTAGCAGAATAAAATTACCTAATTATTTAGTTTCTAAAAATGATGAGTTGCTGCAACGCATACAAAGTGTAGGTATATGTTTATTACTAAAATCGTATAAAATATGGCCACAAACATTATCTTAATGAGATATACACTCACACTTATACACAGAAAAGTTACATGTACGCCTGCAGTAAAGTAAAATGCTCGTCGCTTTGTTAAATGAGAAGTGGGGAAAATGAAAAAAAAAACAATGAAAGTAATTACGAGTAAAAAAACTGAAAGTTGATTCAAACCTAAACCTAACTCCCGTGGTCTCGCTTGCACAGAATAGTTCAACTACATCCGCGATGAAACCGTCGGCATTGTAATAAAAAAGTTTTGTATATTTTTTTTAACTTTTTCCATTAGAGCGCATTCCCTGAAGAGCGGTCGTTCGCGTGAGAATGAGCAATTTCCTTCAGACCTCCACGATTTCGATCTGGCTTCCTGCCTGAGCAACGATTTTAAAATTTATAGAATCGCTTTACATTAAATTAAATATAAGAACAAACATGACTTCAGTATGCCAGCGAAATACTTAAGAATCACGGCATTCGTGCATCGCCTCTGAAATGCAACTGTGTCAGAATATTATTTTATGTTACATAATAAGTATTTACGAATTTTATAAGAGGCTTGTGGTTAACTATATTGAATATTCTAATAAATATATTCATTTATATTATTAAAGTACAGTGACAGACTCGATATCAATACAAGAAATAAAAACAAGCTGATCACTCCTAGTTTTCGTCTTCAAAAAGTTAGGTAGTTAGTACACGTATGTATAACAAATTTGCCACTTCAAAAAATTAAACTGAAAGTTAAAAATATATTGTTGGGCAAAGCATATTTTTAAATTCAAGAATATTATCATGATAAGAATGCGTGGGAATAAATGCTGTTGGTACTCATTCAGAAAGTTAACTATGTTATATATCTTCTTTAATAGATATTTTGAAAAGAGCAAATGTTGTGTTTCTTGTCGGCTCTTCTCAGAACCGCTTTCCGAGCCGGTGGCAGCTTCCTGTACCTGACCTTTCTATGTAACTTGACGATTCAAAAGTGCTTGTAATGGTCTACTTGAATAAAGAATAATTTGATTTTGTTTTTGATATACATACTTCAATATGTACTATTTTCTGTTTTACGTAATTTCCAAAACATCATTTGAATATAAAAATACTTACAAAGCTATTCTTTTCCACCGTTTCTTCTATATTTATAAGATTGTTGGCTGTGAAGCATAAGCTAACGCCTCGCTATCTTAACCAGAATCATTAACATGAATCCAAATGTTCGCCGCTTTTGGGATTCACAACCTCAAGCGTAATAAGAAATGTTAGTAAGTAACGTGGCACCGCATTGCACCACGACAATCGTTATTCGTTGGAAAGTTTATTTTCGTAAACCTTTCGTAAATTCTAGAAATATTTATAACTTTCTATTAAACATAATAATAAAAGCTTATTTTAAAAACATTTATATTATTACATTTTGTTTGTTATATTAAAACAAGAAAAAAAGAAGAGTTATTTTATTCGCTTCGATCATATATCCGCGTTTTTCTGCATATATTTGAAATTAATTAAATTAAAAAATATTATTATCCTATAGTATGAGATTACTGTATTATAAGACAATAATTAGAAAATAACCCTTTATATATAAAACTTCTATAACATAATTGTTAGACAGAATTGAGTATGTTGTAGTATTTTATTTATCGCTTTTCTTTATAGCTTCACGCTGTTTATCCCACATAGCAGGGTAGTTAACCTCCAAAAATTCTTGAGGCATTGCGTGATGAGTGGCAGGACTTAATGACGCGCTTTGCCTCATTACCAGAATGAGAAAAAGAAAATTTTAATATGAATATTAATTTGAATGCCGATTGATAATCGAAACCAAATCTGTCGCGTTAACTATCTCAACTGGAAAAATTTATCAAAGTAGACCCATAGTAACCAATAATTTCATTTTCTATTTATATCACTCACGGCTTATAATATTTGATAAAGATTTGGTTTGTACCTACATGATTTTAGATTAAAATATGACGTACAATTTAATCATTATTGCTGCACTTAGTCATTTAGATATAGATAGAATAAAATGAAATTGTATATCCAATTACTATGGACAACTCAAATATTTTTGTATTATATTTTATTTTATTTACAGGGAACTTGGTAACCTGGCCTTGTTACCTGAGTATTCAATTTTTCATTTCCTCGAGTGGCGAGCCACAACAAGTAACATACTTCTGCCCCACCGAGTATTTGTATGCCATCTATATTTCCTTGTAAAAAATATCTCTTCTATATAATATATCTTCTAAGAAGAGGTGCACCGTTGGGTTATATTGACAAAGTTCAACTATTTACTTGGTTCCAAGCTAATATTATTAAAAATACAAACCCTAATAATTACTATTCTTTTCTCTTATATCTGTCTCCTTTCTTATATAACTTATATAACATTTAATTGAATTAGAAACGTAAGACAAAATTTGTATGGGTGTACTTAAGTGTCATTACAGTATCGAGATTCACATGTTTATGCCTAATTCTGAAAGACTGCTAAAGGTTTATGACATTACAAAGCTTTTTACACGCGCATGTCTTAAAAGTACTACAGGTGTCATTGGTGTGAACGTGTTTTGTGCTACTGGCATATCTCAAGCTCTCAAACCATCAGTTTTTAAGAAAGTATATTTCAATGCAGAAATATTAAAAAAATACTAGCCAGTCACCCCTCCGATGATAGAATACAATACATTGCAATATTACTTATTGTATACAAAAAACACCTACAATATACAAACTAAAATAAAAAAACCAAAATGTAAAATAAGGCGGCTTTATCGCATGAAGCTATCTCTTCCAGGCAACCTTTGGTTATAGGATGATCCATAATCTAGCGTTATTACTAACGTAGATATTCTGGCAGGTAGCTCTAAAGTCAATGGGTCCATAAAGATTTTTTTCACGCCAATATATTTGATCACTCTGGCTTAAGACTAAAATCAACTTCAGCAAAAGGTCTTCACTCTACAAAAACCTAAATATGAATTAGTGTCATGGATGAAACTTAAGGGCTCATAGCGACCGTGCAGATCCAGAAAACGACTATTATATCTGCAATTTTCGTTGTTAGTTTTAAAACATGAAGCCTGTCGTAGCGCAGCGGCACAAAGGTGTGACTGTCTGTAATCGACAGGTTGTGGGTTCGAATCCCACTCGAAAAAGTGAAATATTTAATGTTTTCAATTTAAATAATTAATGTTTTCATTTCTTCGCTATAGTAAAAAGGCAAAACCCGTCATTGAGTAATGTAATGCTTCCAATTTGACGTAAAGTGAGAAATGTAAGTGGAACGGAGTGTCTTAACACCAGGTTCCCAAGTTCCCTCTGCCTGTATACCGCACGAAGCAGGGTAGGCAGAGGGAAACTGAACCCGGAATTTGAGGCATTGCGTGTTAAGTGAGTCATATAACTTACTTGATCTTAAATTGATAAATTTGCGTTTGCTAGAATGTTATTAAATTTTCTTTTATATTTACTTTCCATTCCATAGTAAATTATATAAATACGAAAACCGGTGATATGTTACTTCTTTCACTAGACCTCAAAAATAAAGTAGGGACATTACCACCGTTTTTCTTTGCTTAATATGAAACACCATCGATCGACCATTATCAGTTATCAAACATCTATAGTTCTAAAAGAATTTTTAGACACTTGCATTGAATTCTATTGAGCTTTTTAGTAGCAACTTTTTTGAAGGGGTCTAGGACAAATAATCCATAATCAATATGGCTATGGTTTAAAGCATTGCACAGTATTTTTTGAGAGTGCGCACCACCACACACCAGACACAGATATTAATCCATTAATACTTTTTTCACATTTTTTTCGTGAGATACACAGCATGAACTATTCCGTTCAGTTTTTTTAAAGGATTAACATTTTTAAGTTCTTCAAGGGAAAAGGAAGCATCCATTTCCATTCAAGATTTAACAGGCATTCAAATTTTATTATCTTAAAGAGACTTAGGCAAAGTGAGACGGTAAGAGAAGTTCAACGTAGGTAGAAATTATGATCAGAAGGATATCTCTTAGGGCAATTAACATATATTCTTCTGATTGAACACTCTTGGGACATTTTAATTTTAAGGGACTGTTACCTTGCAAACTCAGGACAGTCTTTATCTGTTGCGTTGTAAAATACTTGCTGCTACAGTACATACAGGCAATTTGAATCCTTAGTTATGCAACATGAAGCACTAGTATGATACTGGGAACACCTGTAACACCTGGACTTCGATCGACACAGTGATTAAATATGTCCGAAATTACAGTAGTTAAAACATTGTATTATTAAAAATTAATATGGTTCTACTGAAAACGAGAAATGATAAAAATAGACCCTATCACCCTACCCTACCCTATCAGGCAACGGCTGTTCACGAAAAGTGACTACAACCGACTGAGTCGGAAAATATACAGCCACTCCCTGACACACACTTTAGCACGAGTGTCAACCAAATAAACGTAAGCGAACTAAACGAAGTTCCTGGCTTCTCCTAAATACTTAAATGTGGTAATATCTCCATATAGAGAATTTTTTAAAACCCGGTGACGCTACCGCTAGGGCCAACAGCATTCTACACATCCGAAAAAAAAACACCAAGTCACCTATTTATTTAATAGCACATACTTTTCTACTAATTGACTTTAAATTTTAAAATCAATATTGATGTGATGACTAATAAGCTGTGGCTAATCTTCAATTCTTCGGATTCCCAAATTTTATTTGAAATGAGTGCACATTCACAGCGATAACTTATCAAATTAATAAGTACGTTACAATTTATAGGTAATAATTTGCCAAGATTATAATTGGTATAAATTATGATATAATTAGATCTTGACATTGACTATGTAAGTTTTACTAAGCTGTTACAAAAATGTTAAATAAACGAATATGTAAAAACCATAAGAACTGGTCTTAATAACCACGCATCATCATGTGTTATCTTGCGAGATTTAATATCATTTCATACAAATTAAAATAATTAAATAGTGAGCCATCGTTAGGCCTGTGGAAGATTTTAATATCTTTTGTCTGTTAGAAACAATGATCAAACATTATACTTTGTAAATATTGCATTGACTGTCAATTTTAAATATTAATATCTCAATACATGTTTAATATAAATGTATTGTTACTGTTATTTTATTCATTTTATTAATTGAGTTTTAAAATATCATTGAATCTATTGATAAATATTTTCTGTTATAACAATCTTATTTAATAAAAACTAAAAACTAGCTAACTAAATACATAACTGAAAACAATAAATCTTTACTTACACCCTTTTTTACAAAATGTGTGAATATTGATAGATTTTTTTTTCGAATAACCTTATCTAATCACGGCCACCATTTCCAATGCCCACAATTTTAGTATCTTGTGAAAAGTATAAGTGACTGCACGTGGCAAAGAAATCAAATAAAATGTGGTAAGTTACATTTATTAATACTATTTTAACATAAATAAGAATCTTATAAAATAGTACTAAAACAATTATTTTCTTGCTTTTACTTTATAAACATACTAGTATATTATTACAGTCCAAATTAGTATTTAATTACAGTCCAAATTGAAGAGTAGAATAAGGATAAATATATAAGGTTTGTTTACTATCTCTTTCGTTTACCTTGAGCACGACGTGTTCTCCGGCACTGGACCGCGAATTGTTACGTAGTATGCGCTGTAGATACATATACTTAGTATAAATATTATTGTATACACCTGTAAAAGATTCTTGTTATTAGTTAATGATTTTTTATCTTTTATTATATATCTTATACTTACAGTTTAAGTTAGGTAGAGTGACAAATTGCTGTTGTCATCCTAAGTTGCTCGAATCTTGCTTTATTAAAAATTTAGTCCCCTTTTTTATTAAAGTTACTTAAGTCTTGTTTCGTTTAACTTGTAAAACTCGTTAAGTTATGCTAATATACAAATTAAAAAAATAGATTTTTTACAATCATAAAGTAAAAATTAAAATGGTAACAACATACTTAAAATTATAATATTGTATCTTGTAAAGTTACATAGACTATTATATTTAGCGCGTTTAATTTGTTTTAAATAATATAATAAAGATGATTAATTTAAATAGTTAAAGGCTATAGTTACGCAATATCATTAAAGGCAAATAACCTTCCTTAGTAGTATGGTTTCTTTTCATTAAAGAAAATCAGTAACAGATTAATTAATTATGTATGTCAAAATGACTATATGCAAAAATAAAGGTGATTCAATTTAAAAAGTGCAATGTTATTATACCGAGAGATATATTTGTATAGAATTAAAGAAACGATAGTGATCTAAAATCCAATTATATTTATCGAAAAAAAAATCTTCTTATTAAATCACATACGTATTTTTACCTTTATATTATTATAATAACTATTAAAATTTTGCTAAGATAAGATACGATTGTTTTATACTACAGTCACGTTTGTTTATAATCTTCGTTAACATGAAAATTGATAACAACATTTTTTTTACGTTATCTCATGATAAATATATTTATTAAAAATAGATTCAATATGTAGGGTTAGGTTCTGTTGTCTTTTAACTAAGTATTAATCATTAAAGGACATAAAATAATAGGGATTTATGAAAGTAATAGATATTAATGCATCATAAAATGCAGAATCCACATAATAGTAAATAATAAAAATCCATAAAAAAAAAAGATATCATTACCTTTTTATGTTGTACCAGCACCAACGTTATCACGCCGGTATCCTTGATGTATGATTAGTTTTCCTAGATAGCCTTATTCAATACAATTTCCCTATAGAATCGTTTTTGTTCATCAGAATACACATACATATTTTGATATTTGTTTTGTCAGTTATATTAGGTTCTAATCTTTCCTATATTTGTTCGTAAAAACTACATATCAAATAAGTTACTTTTAGTTGATGGTTCATTATTACGTTATGTATATATTTTTAAAATCTTTTAGTGATAATATTTTTCGTATTGTAATTACTATAGTATATTAGTTAAAATTATAGATTTTAACTAATATAATTTAGTAATAACAATTCGGAAAATAAATCATTTAGTTTTGTAAGTCATACATTTTAAGCTGTCATTATATACTTATAATGACTTCCTAAAATGTATGTCTTATTACTATCATAGATAATTTATATCATGTTATGAATTTTATAGCTTTTAATTTAAATTTAAAGTAAAATTTTAAATATGAAATAGACCTAATAAAATTTGTCCAAGGATAACAAAACACAAGAGCCTAGTCAATGAGGAAATAGAAAATATACCTATTTAATCTGTTGATTATATTGTATTATAAGCTTTTAAGTTAAATAATACTAATTATATAATGTTGTTTTTTGTTTTAGTTTGTCTTGTGTATGCGGTTTATTATGCAAACTCATCAGTTTGGCTATATCATTGATCTTCATAATTGCTATTGTATTATTAATACTCTGGGCGACGGGAGTAATCTTCGTATCAGACGTAATTATTATTTATAAATTATTTTAAGGATCTAATGGTCTGAGGCCTGTCGTGGCGCAGCGGCACGAGCCTGTAACTGTAACCGACAGGTTCTGGTTTCGATCCCCACTCGAGAAAATGAAATATTTCATATTTCCAATATGAATATTTGATGTTTTCATTTCTTTGCTATGGTTCAAGGTTAAACGCAGCGTTGAGTTCCGCCACTCAACACGCCATGCCTTAAATTCGACGGAAAGTGGCGAACGGAAGTGGAACGGAGTGTCTTAACACTAAATTACCAAGTTCCCTCTGCCTACCCTGCCATGTGCGGGATACAGCGTGAACCTGAGTAATATTTACTAAAATAATGTTCAACTCCACATGGTCAGCAGAAAAAAAAATAAACTCAAGATTTCGTTTCCCGTTTGCTTCTTAAGAAAATAAAAAACTAAAATAATCTATTTTTCCGAGAACTTACAACTATTGTGTTCACAGTCTAACGCCGTTTCACTTTGCCACAATGTCCACATATTTAAAAAATCTAGAATTCATCTGATTAATTTTATTTTCTATGACAGTTTTTCCTAATAAAGTGTTGAGTAACATATATGGCGCACCAACAAACAGATTCAGTCTCTCTCATATATTTATTTTGACTATTACTTAAATAATTTGTTTAATTTTTTTAATATTCTTTTTTATTATTTTTTGACAGAGTAACAGCTCGTCAGATATATCAAATTCAGTGCGGCATGCGATGAGATTGGGTGTTGGAGGTAACTGACAAAGCATTGATGACTGAGATATAATCAATACTATATATAACTTAATTTAGATATGAAATAATACATAATTTCATTTTGATCATAAACTAATAATTTGTACCAAAACTGTATAGAAATTACCTAAAATGCACGTGTACTGGTAAATCTTAGATTTCACAAGTAAATCTTAAGATATGCCAACATGAAATAACAACAAAAAATGTAAGGATTTTACAATAATTTATCTGAAAGAAGTTCACTTTGTAAGTGATTGTTATATAAAAAATAATGATTAACTTACAATGTTTGTATCATATCCTTACAAGTTAATACAACTAACATAGATAATAAAGTTTATTGTAAAATCACAATTAAAATTTATATACAAATAAATTTATTTTAAGAATTATTTTAGTATCACGATGTATTGTGAAATATCATGTTCGATATTGTAAATATAAATATTTTTTATATAAAGGTGATAATGGTAATACCGAAATTTTACAAATAAAGATAAATATTTTGTCAGCCTTAATCATAAACGACTATTAAAATAGTTTTAACAATCACTGTCGACAATAATTAATTAACAAATTTAAAGATTTTTAAACAATTTTTGTATTTGGCAACTTATTTTGTATCACGTATGTAACATTTTATATTAAATCTATGTTGTTATTTATTTGCTAGGGTGAAATTCTTTTATAATATAAAAATAAATCTAATTTTCAGATTGTTTTATTTGACTATTGCCTGTATTATCATCTAATTAATAGAACATTCTCAGCTTATGTCTTATATATTTTAAGTAAATTGAAATGGTAGGTGAATGGTAGGTGAATAGTAAGATCAAATAGTTTAATCACGTTATAAATACACACATAGACAAAACATATTTTTTTGTTTAATTTTATTTCAATGACACTTTAATACTACTACTAGAAAATATAAAAAAGCAAATATCTAATATCTTGAGCAGATATTTGCATCTTAAGTAAATGTGAAAATAAATACCAAAATAAACAAATATCTTTTTTTCATAATAATTTTTAATAATAATTTAGAACATTAAAAATTTACAACAATATATAGTGCAATAAAAAAAATACACTACATATACTAATAATTAAATAATATAGATACAGTTGACATATGTCACAAGAAGAGAAGTAATATTTCAGTAAACATCGTGTTTAATTAAATTTAAAATAATATATCTAAGGCAAATAAAACTAATATTTTAGGATTAAATAACAGTTTACAGGTATTTGTTGATTCCATTACCTTATTATTAATATCATAAGTACACTCTATCTGTCACATGAAAATTGGATTTCCACATGGCAAGTCGTATATGGAAATAAATAAAATGAAGACGAAGTTACTTATAACTTTGTTCTTTTTGCTTATTCCATTTTTTATACATGTTTTTTAAAGTTAATATCAATAATTATATATACAAAGATTAATATATAGGATACGTTTGTTAAATTTTATGTATGACTCATAATATATGAACTGATATGCATATTGTTATCTTCCGCAAAATACGATTTTATCTATGTATATCTATATTGATTTTCCCAGTGACGATAATACTGATATTATATACTTAAATTGATAGTGAAAAACGCAACAATTATATACATAACAATTATTAAAATCAACAAGAAATAAGATATGACTTAATAAAACATATAAAAAATATTTGCAGCTTATGTTCCGTAGTAATAAATTCCATATTAAAAGATATAATATGCATATAATACAAAAAATAAAGCATTTTCCTATTGTTTATAATATTAATATTTTAAAATTCAAATAATGAAATAATAAGTGGCAGTTTAAATGTTAAACTTATATATTATATTGTTTATATTAAAAAATATAAAACATACATAAGAGTAATATTTTTTGAGATAGGAGAAAAATAAAATAAATTCTTCAAAAATATTTTGTATAAAAAGCTCGTCAATAAGGACCATTCAACAGCCACGACTCAATAAGACACTTCTCAGTTGTACCATAACGACTAATATTTATTTTCACATTCACGCTTTTTCCCACATAAGTATATTATAGTACATAGTAATATATTTACACACAATATATTTGTATCATCTAATAGACCCTATTAGATATTTGGGTGAAAATCTATTAGATGAAATATTTTATATTTTCACTCACTCAGCTTCACGCTGTATCACGCACATTTTATATTATTAATTTATATGGCAAGGCGTGGCGTTGAGTTTCGTCGTTCAACACGCAATGCCTCAAATTAGGTGGTTCGACAAAATTGCTACAACATTTTTATCAATTTAGCTGAAATTTTAGTTTTAAATGTATATTGTATATTGTTTTAAAAGTGACAATAACAAGAAAGTAGTCTATAATAGTAAATATTCTCTCAGCAGGGTAGGCAGAGGGAACTTGGGAACCTATCGTTAAGACACTCCGTTCCACTTCCGTTCCCCACTTTCCGCCGAATTTTAGAGGCATTGTGTGTTGAGTGGCGTAACTCAACGCAGCGTTTTGCCTTGTAGCAAAGTGAAGAAATGAAAACATTAAATATTTAAATTGAAAATATTAAATATTTAATTTTCTCGGGTGGGGATTGAACCCACAACCTATCAGTTACAGTCACACGCTTGTGACGTTGCGCCACGACAGGCCTCAGTAAGTAGTAAACAAAATCGTATAAGTAATACGGGCAGAGCCGCGAGCGGGTCACTAGTATATAATACTACTTGGGCGGTTATTTACTAGCTCTTATGGATTTCTAGGTAATTCCTGTAAAATCTGGTTATAAGTGATACATGACTATACATTGGTAATACAATATGAATCATAACATAACATAGTAGAATTTATTATTGCTTCCATTGTACATACAGGGTAAAATATATATTAACATATAACAATATAACATTATGTTGGATACTTATGAAAGTTTTTGTAATAAGTGCTTCTCTTTCCATTCAGATAGATGCATACAGACAAGTGACTGCATTCAGCAGAAGTATTTGCTTATATAATTAATTTAATATTAACTCTGAATAAAAAACTGGAATTATGTGGTGAGAATTTGTTATTAGTTACGAGTAGATATGTTAAACGAGACCTGTCGTGGCGCAGTGGCACAAGGGAGTGACTGTAAACGACAGGCTGTGGGCTCGATTCCCACTCCTAAAAAGTGAAATGTTTAATGTTTTCAATTTAAATATTTCATGTTTTCATTTCTTTGCACTGGTACAAGACAAAAACGCGGCGTTGAGTTCCGCCACTCAACCCGCAATGCCTCCAATCCAATCAGCGGAAAGTGGGAAACGGAAGTGGAACGGAATGACTCAACACTAGGTTCCTAAGTTCCCTCTGTCTACCCTGCCTTGTGCGGAATACAGGGTCAAGCTAAGTAAGTAAGAATATTAAACGTTCTTTATTATACAAAGAACTGTCCCATTATTTATTTTTTAACAAGAAAAGTATCAAATACACCTACATTTTGCGTTATTGTTTTAAAAAAAGTGTTTCACATAATTAACATGCTATAGAAAGATTATTTAAAAGATTCCTTAAAACATTTTTATATACAAGCAGCAGCCAGTACAATGTAGGTAAAGACAATGATTTTAATTTTATTCTCAATCATTCCAATTGTTTAAGCCAATGTCATAATTAAGAATTAATTTAATTTCAGTTTTTTTTTTATTTTTAGCTTCACGCTGTATCCCGCACGAGGCAGGGTAGGCAGAGGGAACCCGGGAACCTAGTATAAAGACACTCCGTTCCACTTCCGTTCCCCACTTTTCGCCGAATTTCAGGCATTGCGTGTTGAGTGGCGGACTCAACGCCGCGCTTTGCCTTATTACCAGAGCGAAGAAATGAAACATTAAATATTTAAATTTAAAATATTAAATATTTCAAAATTTTTATTTCAGTTGTATATGTAATTTGATATGTCAAATTATTACCTGCGTAGTAGTTATTGCAGTCATCATTGTTGTAGTAGTGATAGGGTTGTGGATCGGTGGCGTCATATCTGGCAAGTACTATTAAATATTATTTTGTTTTCTCCTGCAAATACTTTAAAACTTTTGTTATCAGTTAGCTTCTTACTAAACACTATGCCTAATTTTGGATAAAAAACGATAAATTTGAAACTGACTTCACTCTGTACCCCGCACATGGCAGAGTAGGCAGAGGAAACTTAGGAATCTAGTGGTACGACACTCCGTTCCGTTCCTACTTAAAGAAACTCTATCCAATTTATATACACTATGCATATTCATTATTTCTTATATAAATAATAGATACATATAATAAATAGGTGATAGATACGAATAATAGACATATTTAATATTTTTTAGTTTATAAAACGTCATTTTTATTTGTTAATGTAAAGAACGCAGTTATTTTTCATCGTAAAGAAATATGGAAATTATTAAATCTAATTCTGTTTTTCATTTCAGCTAAATGACAAGAGGAAACATAAGTTAAAGAAAGATGAAATCTAATTACAACTAGAGAAGCGTAAGCATCATAGCATACATAGCTTATAAATATAATAAATTATCTGTGGACAGCTTACAGCATTAGTTTATAGTGTCTTTTTCTTCATCTCTTATATCTCATAGAGTAGTAATAATCCTAGCAAAATTCTTTTATGTTCTTCACTTTGAAACCTTTAGGTATCATACACAATTGCTTGTTGTACATAAAAATAATATGGAGATTATAATTTCTTTAAATCTCAGTATTTATAAGTACACAACATTGCTTAGAAGGTAAAAATGTTACTGCTGACTTACATATAAAGGTTAATCGGAATTATATTTTTTTTGAAGGAAATGTTTATATCTGACACAATGTTCTTCGATTGGCATTTATTCTACCGCTTATTAAATTTATCTTGTCTAAAATATGTAGAAAATTGTTATTAGACGATTTTTACTTATTCTTAAGAGGAAATTTATATAAATAATGTATTATTAAATAAAAATTCTTAATTTTAATAGAATAATAAATATTATTTAGAATTGTCGAAGCTGGTTTTGATCTCTTGATCCTTTCAAAATTTAAATAACAAAGCAACGGCAGCAAATGGCCGACTCAAAAGTCTCTTGAATTGAAAATAAAATATTGCTCGTTAATATACAAATTTAAACACCTAATGTTTTTGTTGTTTGATTCTTAACTAAAGTAAGCATTATTTCATCATTGGTTTGAAGTCTCATACAGCATTTCTTTTTATATAATATCTAAAATTTATGACATCCAAAAGTTTTAATATTTCTGAAATAAATTAATATAACGTATATAATTGACAAGGAACCAATAGAATAACTTATACTTGATTGATTACAAAACTTATCCACTTTCTATTCTCTATAGAATACAGTTACTGACCTTAGGGCTCCTTTGTGTTTACATGTATGAGGGACAACCGCGACAATACTAGAATACGTACAGTATGCAGTGTATATAATTAAGTAGCACTAACACATTTATTTTATATTAGATATGTTCAAGTCTCTATGGAATGTCGTAATGTTATGTATAGTCTCGATGGAATACTGACACACACACATACATATGTACTTACATATAAAATGAATTTCAATAGAATAACGATTAAAGGTAAACAAATATAATGATCAAAATTTTTAATATATTTGTAATTTTAATTAATATTGACTAAAGCGTCCCTTATCGGTCCCAAATACATTAAATTTAAATACAAATAATTAAACTAACCAGAACCTTCGTAATTACATGTGTAAAATTAAAACAATATTATAATTTGATGGTATCTATAAAATTAATTTCACTCATCAATAATAACGTACAGTAGAGTAATATAGGTACAATTTAGTGCAATTAACGATGTATTTGTTGGCAATAAACCTAAAGTAACATTCTTTCAATTTAATTATATTTTCAAAAATAATTGAGTAATATATAATAACTATACTATATGACTACAGAAATATTAAAAGTGTATTCTGCCGCTGCGCTACGACAGGCCTCTAAATATAAATTGGTATTGCCATTTAACAGAATACAAATACAATTAACATTATTTAAAGATTGAAATACCAAAAGCCAAAGCAAGCAAGAAAACAAGGCTCCATCTCTTTTAATATTTACGAATTCTCTATCGCTTTGAATATTTCATTGATAGCGTTAATTAAAACTAAATTATCCTTATCAGATTAAAAAAATAATATACTGTAAAACAATCAAATATCAGTCTTACATCGAAATCACATTCAATTTATTTAATTTATTATTTGTAATTGAAATTGTTACTTTCTTAATAACAATACGTTATAAGCTTTATTAGCTACGTTCAATTCTTACTTGACATTGTAACTTCGTTACTATTCCTTGTCGACATGTTTTACACAACTGATTTTGTGATTCCATCATCTAACATAGTTCCACCAGTTAAAAGAAATGCTTTTACGGTTATATTACACGATACTAAAAAGAAAAAAATACTCAGTTCTTATTCCATAGCATATGCTTATAAACCTTTCTTATATTTTACATCGATTGTAGCCATGCACGCTTTTGTATACTCTAAGAGAAATATAAAAGTAAATGGCATATTCAGTAAAGTACACTGTTTATTTACAATAATCATGCATACTACAGCAACAGTTTTTATACGTCAAAAATCATGGGGAAGAACCGCGGCGGATGTACCTTTAACCTTGCTAGCTAAAACGTTTACCATTCTTCAAAATTTTGAACTAAGCTATAATATTTTCATGCTCTCTTTCGAGAAAAGTGCATTTTATTTAAATCTTATTACAACAATCGATGACATAGATGGTCATTTCGACATGGATGAAAAACGACTCTTTTCTAAGCGACGACGTTTCATACTTTTTTTATTATTTCTTACCATTACTTTAGTATTTTCAACACTTCTGTTTAACAGATTTCGATTAACCAGCCTATTAACGTATACTACCTTTTTATTTGTTTTGCTGCAAGGTGTGAACTGTGTCTTCTTTTTTGTTACTATTTACACACAGCTCCTGAATTTTAATAGTATTCTTTCCAGTAAAGCTTCTAGATTATCAGAATCTAAGAAATTAATTATAAAAAATGATATAACCGTAAATTTATTACAGGTAAGCTAAAAAAATTGTACCTTTTTACCTCAAAATGAATACATCCCAGATGGAAATGCTGCAATTCCTCCTCCTTATTTCTTTTTATATCCATAGCTTTAGATATATTTTAATCACTACCATTGTTATTTCAGAAAATACTCAGTAATTCAGTGAACACATTCAGTAATAACAGCTATTGTTGGTTTGAACTCATGCAAATATATGATAAAATTTCCGACTGCATTTATATTTTCAACAAGATATACGCCCAGCAGGTATTTTATTTTTTAGTATTATGTTTAATCATATTATTCACTTTAATCATAAATATTTAGAATTTATATATATATATATATATATATATATATATATATATATATATATATATATATATATATATATATATATATATATATATATATATATATATATATATATATATATATATATATATATATATATATATATATATATATATATGGGTCATTCTACAAAAATGGTACTAATCATTGTCCTCGCACATTTCATATACTATAATTATTAATATTTTGTTCCAAAATTGTAAACTAACAGCTTGCAATGTGTTTTATTGAGTACACATATTTAGAAACGAATATATATTTAAAATAAATCTGAAATCTCTCATAAAAACCCTAAAATGTCAGTCCCTAGACATGTCCGCACTCCAAAATTTTATGTTTGGGCATCCATATTTTTAGATACATCAACTATATACTTTATTTGATTTAACAATTGACTACTTTATCGTACATACAACAAATTTTATTAATATTTTGTAGGTTCAATAAAAAATAGTTCCATTTTCAATAGCTTAAAAAGTGTCCTCGATTTTATCCGTCATTCCCTAGCCACGCCAACATTTACAATTTAGCACCATAATAAGAATAATAAGTGAATGACATCTAGTGAATTTAAAAGAACGACACTAAATTATTCATAGACAATAATCGCTGAGCTGCTGTAATTTTGTAAATCAGTGCAAAGGTGGCAGTTGTTTCAGAAACACGGACTGATCCACTCACTTTGTCAGTCCCTCGGTGAGTAGTTTTATTGTTTTATAATATGAAATTAACGATAATTAAATAATATTTTCGTGTTATTTGTCGGTCTTCTTTAGTACATCGTTTAAATAGCTTTAATTAGAGGTGTAACCTACATTTCTCTTAAGTTTTACTCCAAATCGTCAGTCCCTAGACCATCAGGCCCTAGCTCTTAATTGTGCTAGGGACTGATAGATGTAGCTAGGGAATGACTTTTATTGTATATTCTGATATTTTTTATAAGTCATTTAGGGCATATGTTTTATACAAAAAATATTTAATAAAATGCCTAATGCGACATTCTACGATTGGCTTTTTTATTTTGAGTTTAGAAACTGAGAAGCTATAGACTGATAATAAGTGGTTTACAGTCGTTGGTCACAATAGTCGTATTAAGTGCTAATTAAGTGTTAAGTGTTATTAAGTGTTATTTTTCCATTTTGCAGAAAAATGCCACCCAAAAAGAACACAAGCTTACAAAGTTATCCAAAGAGGAAATAAACAACAAAAAATCATCTGCCGCTACAGCTCGATTGGAAAAATCAAGATTGATTCAATTCTGTTATGAGAATATAAAGAGAAAGAAAGACTGAGATATATAGAAAGAGTAGGGACCACATAAGTCTATTCAAGATATGACCCCACATGAGCAGAGAAAAAATAAAAAACAATGGAAGAATTATTCAACTAATTACAGAAAAAAGAAAACAATTAAAAAAGATTGTGAGAAATATGTTGCTCAGAATACGCCACCTACACCTGAAAAGGGAGAAAGTGTAGCTTCAGAACTGCAGATGAATGACTACAATAAAACTTTAGACAAGTGGAAGCTAAAAGAAGAAGCAGGCATCAACAGAAGATAAGAAATAAAGTGTTACAGGATAAATGTGCGATTATACTCAGCTTCACGCTGTATCCCGCAGAGGGAACCCGGGAACCTAGTGTTAAGCCACTCCGTTCCACTTTCGTTCCCCACTTTCCGCCGAATTGGAGGCATTTCGTGTTGAGTGGCGGACCTCAACGATGCGTTTTGCCTTGTACCATAGCGAAGAAATAAAAACATTAAATATTTAAATTGGAAATATTAAAAATTGTAATTCTATTTTACAAATAAATCTGATTTTGAATGTGTAACCAACTTATTTTATTACAATATCATTATTGTTTATCAGTCCATAATTATATCTATCAGTTCCCAGAGCTGTCAGTCCCTAGATGCCTAAATTAGAAAAACTCATTTTTTTTCTAAAATAACGGATATAATGACTGGCCCTCTTAGATGTAAGATACTTGATCAATTATATATAATATACGCTATTCAAATATCCGAAAGCATTTAAAAAAGGTTGAGGACAAAAAGCATCAGAAATATGTCGATTTTTGTAGAATGACCCATATATATATATATATATATATATATATATATATATATATATATATATATATATATATATATATATATATATATATATATATATATATATATATATGTATATATATATATATATATGTATATATATATATATATATGTATATATATATTATATATATATATATATATGTATATATATATATATATATATATTTATTTATTTAATTTGCCTAATATACAAAGTGTGATAATATATTATTTTAAAACGAATCAATTGCAATCTAAAATGAATCATAAATGCTTTATGAATTGTACATATTTATTTACAGATACTACTTATGTTCAATTCCTGGTTTTTATCTACTTTACTAGTCATATGTAGATCAATATCACCAGTATTAAAAGTAAGTTTATTTTTCTTACAATTAAAAAAAAATGATATATTGTTAAAGGTTAATCCATCCTACTAATATTATACATGCGAAATTTTATGAGTATGTATGTATGGATATTTGTTACTCTTTCACCCAAATAATATCTACTAAACCGATTACGATGAAATTTGGTATATAAGTAACTAAAGGCCCAGAATAACACAGGCTCCTTTTTATCCCGGAGTTATTGACAATAATGGTCTGGGTGGAGGAAAATATCTTTAAGATAACAATACCTCATTCATGCCTGCCTGCAATTCTATAAATGTACACCTACTCAAACAGGCGTTAGTCTGTTTAATGTACTGAGAGTGTCTGAATGTAAGTTAGATGATGATCGATTGATGCAAGGCATGTGGGTACGACGATTTCGGGACAATGAATAATTTTTAATTATTGCCTTTGGTAGATCAAAACTCCGATACTCAACGATCGATGCCAAAAATTCTTCAAAACTATCATAATTAGTAAAAAATTAAAGTTTTTGCAAAGTAAAATATAATTTAATAAATTCAAAAAATCAGTAAAAACACAAGAGAAAAGTCCTGAGGTCTGTCATGCGGCCCGTCGTGGCGCAACGGCACAAGCGTGTGACTGTAACCGACAGGTTGTGGGTTCGATCCCCACTCGAAGAAATGCAATATTTTATATTTTCAATTTAAATATTTAATGTTTTCATTTGTTCGCTCTGGTAACAAGGCAAAACTCGACGTTGAGTTCCACCACTTAACACGCAAAGCCTCAAATCCGGTGGAAAGTTTGGTACGGAAGTAGAACGGAGTGCCTTAACACTAAGTTCCCAAGTTTCCTGTGCCTACCCTGCTGCTGTGTGCGGGATAAAGCATGACGCTAAAGAAAACAAGAGAAATCTGGTAATCTTTCGTTTTGATGTTTTTCTTATTAAATAAATGGAAAATATTTTAAAAAATGTATTAAGTACTTTAAAAAATGTTTTAATCTATTGTATATGTTACAGGACTCTGATTTTGTTAAAACTGATATATATTATTATATATTTTTAAATCTACGACCGATAATCATAACTAAATTGAGTGAGAGCTTCATACAAGAAAGAAGAAAGACGTTGATTATTTTACAACACGTTTTAATTGATCAAGATTTAAGTAAGATTTTACTACTACTACTAACTTAAACATTAGCTACTAACTTGATTTGGAACATAGATTGCGCTGATCAATTTTAAATTCATATTGAAATATTTTATTCGACATAAGGAGTAAGGTACCTACATGCTTCATTTTTGAACGTCAAGCAATTTACGACTGGTTCACTATCGATTGCCTTAGACCTGAGATGAACCGGCGCAGAAAACTCTGTGGGATATTTTATTAAATAAAGTTTCTACAGATTAATAATTATTTATGGCAGTGATCCTTTTGAATTAGACAGGAGCGAGCTTTTCATTCCCATTGCTGTATCACCATTTATAAAATCATTAATTTGGAAATAACTTTTAACACAAAAATGTCTTTTCAGAATCGGCGAAACTCAACGCCGCTCTATGCCTTGTTACCAGAGAGAAATAATGAAAATAATAATTATTTTATTTCCTCGAGTGGGCATCGAACCGCTACCCGTTGCGTTGGAAATAGCAGGCTTTTTCCTAGCACCACAACCGGCCTCAACATATACCTATATCAGTAGGAAAATTAATATTTATTCATGATACTGTTCTAGATCACGTATATCGCCAACAAGTAGAAACAATGATGCAACTCGTAGAATCCAAAAATATGAAAGTATCAGCAAGCGTATGTTCAATCAACTTAAGATTGATGATCGCTTTTGCTGGAAGAGTTATATCTTATTCTGTTCTTATGATACAAAACTTTTATTTACGTCACTAGTTTCTTTTCTGTTATCGACTTATGCACTTTTAATATAATTCAGTTAGTGTTATTTGAAAATACTGTAAAACAATTAAATATTCAAATTCATGTAACATTATTATATTTAGAATTCATATACAGATATGTTAAAAAATATAATGTCACTAGACTGCAACTTATAATTTCATATTTTTTATTTACTTATAATTTCATATGCTCATATTTTTGTGTCACTTTACGTAATACTTAGGTATTTAGTTTGTAGTTAAACATTCTTATGTCTATAAACATAAACCTAGATGTAGGAAAAAAAAGAAAAAAAATATGATTTTCATATTAAAGGAGATGCTCATTCATATTATTACATCAATTAACTAAATAGCCTACTTAAAATAATAGGAATGTAAAAAAAACATGAAAAGTATGAAAAATTAAATTGAATGTATAAATGATACCGAGAAATAAAATGATAATTCAAAATATTTTCACGGACAAATGAGAAATAACATAGTTCTGTTATTTCCCTCGGGAGAAATAAAATCCAGGGCGAAAATATGAAGAATATGAAACACGCTGTGCGAAATAAATTTTACATTGTCCAACATTCAGCGACGAGGTTTATCTTTTCAGAGTTTAACAGCTTGATGAGTAGGTATGTTCAGTGAATTCACTACACACATTGCTAGTTAAAAAAATCCCACCTGCCTATATTTTAATCGATCATCGATTCGATCATTTAGAACCTACATAAGAAGACACATTATTAGTAGTATAAGTAGATAACTTTTATTTTTTGCCATATCATTACCATCGTGTAACATTTAGTAAAATTAAATAGCTTAATTACATCTTCTTACGAGAACATTTTACTTAATAACAAAAAAACTTAAATAATAAATACGTGCCATCTAGTAACTGAAGATAAAAAAATACCCTACCCGCACTCACATACAGGCACCACGTAGTCACAGATTATGATATCAAATATAGATTCTAATAAGTAGGTATAGATGGCTCTTAAAATTTTCTTTTTTCTTAATATTTGAGGAGCTAACTAAAAAAACATTATTCTTAGCGCAACTTAGACTACATTAAATATTCTAATATAATTGCAATGTATAAATGTACTCTAATAGTTTGGCCAAAATTGACCACTTTAAGAATGAGAAAAATGATGGCATTTTGTACTTTTATTTCGGCGCTCTTATTTTAATTTTATTATAGAGAATGAGAGAAATTGATTTACCAATCGATTTTTGCTTTTACTTAAAAAATACATGTTATCACAAATATTATTCCTCTTATGATATATGGCTAACAAAAGTGATTATTGATTAGTAACCATGTGACACGTCATGGAAAATGTGCAATAAAGTCGAGGCAAAACTTTTAAATTAGTTAAGTTTTACTTTGAACGAAGATTCATTGTTAAAAATAGTAGCTGTCCTAACTTCGAATTAGCGTCACCCCTTTACAATAGTACATTAATCTAACAATAATATAAAATTTTGTTAGTAGTAGTAAGAAATAATATAATTCATTGTTAAATGTAGCAAGCTACATTCCTTTCCTATGAAAATTAAGGTTTCATAAATATTGCTTATCGTTATATATGTTTTAGTATAGCACATTTAACAAGCTAACGCTTTTAAGAGAGACTAACGTCGTATAAATAGATATCATATTTTTTACTGATACTTAAAAATTATTACAATAACTAAATGATATTTACGTTGCTGCTTAATATAAATTTAATTAAAAAAATCGATTTCAAACACGACTTCTACCATCTAGAAAAAATCGATATATTGCCAACTAATCATCATACATCCCCTCCCTACCATTTAATCATAATACCATAGACATAGCGTTATACTCTGCTTCTTATTTACAATATCTTTCTGTTCATTTGGGTAGAGTAAATTTTAAATTATAATAACTAAAAGCATTACGCTTAATTAGCTTTGTCTTTATCGTTTTATCATTCCATATTAAAGTCTGATTTATCTGTCGTATAGTCCTTAAATAAAGCCATTGACAATACTACGTCTATAAAGTGTGTACGTGCAAGTATTAAAGTTTCACTTTTTATTTCAATTTGAATTAGTATCGAGGTCTGCTGTGTTATTTCTTATATCAATTTTTCAAGAAGATCTTAGAAGAAACTTGATTAAAAACTTTGGAAGTCATAATGTCAGGATGTAAGTATTACTACGATTTATTTTACTTGTTCTAAACAAAGTTTCGCCGGTATTATGAATTGTGAAATTGTTGCACCATAATTCACCAAATGACCTGTTGCTCATAATTTTTGTTTACGTAAAGGAAACTTTGCTTCTAGTTAGAAAGCTATTTGCAGATAATGACAAATATGTTTCACGTTTCGCTAATGTTATAAATCTTTGTTTATGCTGTTTTCGAAAAAGTTTATATATTGTTTGCCTGTAATATTTTGTTCTGAAAGTGTTTATTTTCGTTTTTGCTTACTGTTAATGAAGATGTCACAGCCTGTTCTATTTTAAGCAGCCATTTTATATATTTTATCAAACGTTTCAAGTAGTTAAGTACTTACCGGGTAAAGTTAATGACTGACTACATTACGATTGAAGTTAATGATAATTGTTAGTATGACAAAAAAAATTTACATATATCTGACGAAATATCAATCTAGCATTGTGTTTTAAACTAAATGGCTGCAATCAAATTACAGATCCATATGGAGGCAATCCTCAATATCCACCACCCCAGAATCAGGTGTATCCACAAATATATAATCCCTCAAACATGCCGCCCGGACAACCTGCACCTCCAGGCTACCCTTCAGGTTTTTTTTTATATTATATTAACTCTAGTTTTAGAATGGTTATTTCTTTTTAAAACTTGACAATAAAGTTGTCTTTTTACACATATAAAATATTTTAAAATATTAACTTATTATAAATTAAAGACTATTGTATGGCAGTGGGACATTTTATTGTAAATCTGTTGTATCAATTGACTCTTGTGGAAATTAATTATGTTATTCTCCATTATTGTATATGATGTTTAGATAAGTTCTGCCACTCACCACACTAAGTCTTGAATCTGGCTTGAAGAATTTGTATTGACACTAAGTTACTCAGTTTAAACAAATTGTTAAACTTAGTAAACTATTATTTTACGTTTTTTAGGTCAAAATCCTCAATTTCCCTATCAGCCAGGTTTTGCAGTGTATCCTACACAGGCTGGTCAAATGCCACCTGCAGCAATGTCTTACCCTAGTGGTGTACCAACTGCACCATCATATGGATATGGTTTTCCTCAAGTTGCACCACAACCGGTAGCTGAACGTAAGTAATTGAAATATTTTTCTCTATAATTACTTAACATAGGTATGTATGTATTTAATACTTTTTTGTTGTATTTTAATTGATTGTATACAATATTAATAAGTTACATTTTGAAATATAAAATGTTTGAAAATTGACTAAGCATTTGTCATTTTCTTATTAGATTTATCTTCATGCACACACTTACATTCATGCATACATAAATAAACATCCAAAAATATATGTTGATTTTTTTTTATGAGCCATCATGGCACAATAGTTGTAATGCATTGGTTGTGGGTTTAAAGAACATTCTAGAATTTTAATTATTTAGAAGAAAAATAAACAAAAGTGTCTCTACACTAAAAATAACATATGTATTTGACAAAAACTATGTACAGCATATGTTTCATAATAACTATTCTATTTTCTTTTAAATTACTATAAATTTACTGGCTTTTTTTAAATTATAATTTCAAGAAAATAATGTTCTATACAAATCTATAATAGTTTAGATGAAAAGAGAAAGGCCTCAAGCACAATACCATAAATGTTGAAGTAGTCTAATTATAGTCGCAATCATTATAAAAATACTGTTAAGTATTTTTTTTAGCCAGCTCCATATTGTATCCCAGACATGTTAGGATAGACCAGGGAACATGAAAACCTAGTGTTAATACACTCCATACCTTTCCACACTTTCTGCTAAATTTGAGGCACCAAGTGTTGAGTGGTGGAGTGTAATGCCAGAGCAAAGAAATGAACATGTTAAATGAAATATTTAATATTTTCATTTGTTTGTTATTTCAAAATATTTAATACTTCACTTCTTTGATTGGTTATTGAACCCACAACTTGTAGCCTCTGCGCCACAACATGCCTCAAAGTAATCATTAACTTACTTTCATAAAATGCATTGTTATAACATTAATAATATTGAAACAATGAAAAACAATAATATTCAAATTAAAGAAAAATATGCAGATAAGTAATCAGAATTAATATTTTATCGTTTCATTTCATTACCCAGTAATATTACTCTTGTGTTTGAGATAATTATTAGATAAGTATATTTTATGAATTTTATTGTGCTTCAATCATTTATATTTTTAGAATAAATTTCAATATGAATCATTGAATAATTAATTCTAAAAAGTATAATTTTATTCTGTAATGGTATATTTTTTTGTGTGAAATGTAAACAATGCATACTTATCTATCGAAATTATGAATCAGAACTTCATGACTAAAATATTATTGTGGTTAAAAAGCAATCTAATAACAGTTTACAATAATGATATTTTAATAAATAAATGCTTTAACAAATTGATACTGTCATTATCACTCTCATAATGGATGATAAGTATGTTTAATGATTTTTAAATATTCGAAGTGAATATTTGTAATTCATGTATGATGTCTTATTTGAATTTATAGTTTATGCTTTTTGTTTATTTCAAATCACATTTGGTATTTGAGTAGTATCTTTTTTCAATGGTTAGAAATATGGAGTATGTGGTAACGGGATATGGAGACATTAAATATTGTTATTTTACAAAATATTTGTCCATTATGTAATGCACCATAATTTATGTTTTAATAGATTTATTTTACCTACAATGTATAAGGTATTTTTTAATGATTGGTGATCTAAACATAATGAAATTAATAATTTCTAGTCCTTTAGCTTCATGCTCATTTGTGGGATACACAAATGACAGTTTAGCTAGAGGGAACCTGGGAACCTAGTGTTAAGACACTTTGTTCATGTCCCATATAAATAAATATAATTTGGTGTTTAAATGCGATATAAGTTTATAATACTCTTAAAGCCATAATGGTGCTTTAGCACAGCATTTGGACCCTACAATAGTTGTGGGTTCGATCCCCACTCGAGAAAATAAGATATTTAATATTTTCTATTTAAATATTTAATATTTTCATTACTTCGCTCTGGTTCAAGGCAAAACTCGGCGTTGAGTTCCGCCCCTTAACGCAATGCCTCAATTTCGGAGAACGAAAGTGGAACGGAGTATCCTAACACTAGGTTTTCCCGAGTTCCCTCTGTCTACCCTGCCATGTGCGGGATACAGCGTGAAACTGAGAAAATTAGAGACGGAGGAAACTAAATTTCCTCTGCCTACTGCTGCTATATATAAAATACGATATGGAGCTAAAACAGATGATGAGAAAAGTTTTTTCTTATTACAGGCAATGGACATAAATTGAATACCTTAATAAGTCATAGCAGGCTATGAAGTTAATGACTTAAGTGGTCCTAAAAATTAAATCATTTCCTTATATTATTACAGCAATTGTAGAATGGGTACCAACACATCCAAATGATGCAGTCAAGTTAACTAACCGGGCGGTTGTAGCGGGCTATGAAGGGCATGACGGTAGCCCACTATGGGTTATCAGAGCAAGGTTCGAAGGAGATCTTATACCTGGTAAATTGGCTATAAAACATAAAACAGCGTATGTGCCATGGGGCGGACGTGAGAATAATGTTCAAAATATTGAGGTAATTTGATGATTTCTCTTTTTTTTTATGTTGAATTTTATTTTTTAATTATATTTATAATAAGGGTGATGAACCAACATTAAATAATATTTAAAAAATTATAACTATGTTTTGAAATTATAAATATGTACTCGTTTATAAAAATCATTGGCTTGAAAAGATTTTTTTTTTTATTTTACGAAAAAAACAATTATTATAAAATGTTTATATAAGAAAACCGAAAAAATCAGGCGCAAGGCAACAAACATGGGACTGTTATGCTATAGATTGCGGGTTCGACCCTGCTCTAGAATATTAAATATTTGATAATTTACTTTCTTTGCTCCAGCAACAAGGCAAACGTGACGTTGAGTTCAGTCACTCAACATTTGGCGGAAAGTGGAGAACGGTATGGAGTGTCTTAACACTAGATTTCCACTTAACACTTACTTTATCACATTAATTTATAATGTAATATAGTTATATATATATATATATATATATATATATATATAATATATATATATATATATATATATATATATATATATATATATATATATATATATATATATATATATATATATATATATATATATATATATATATATATATATATATATATATATATATATTATGTTTTGCTTAACTTTTCCCAGACATCACAAATTTGTCTACCATTACCCAAAAGTACCTTATTTATTTCTAGGTGTGTTGCGCTCGCCCAGAGAGGATCCGTTGGATAGATAGCCGAGATGGTATGATACCTCCAAACGCAATAGTGGCTGGTAACACGTCAGCTGGTGAACCATTGTATGTGGGCAGAGCGAGGCAACAGGGATCTCTTACACCAGGAAAGGTGAGATGAATTTGTATTATCATGAAGGTAGACTTAGTTTAACAACTTTTACATCAGGTGCAAAGATGGCCTTATATTATATATAGTATAAGTAATCTTTAATTTATTTTCTCTTTTTGTAATATTCTGGACATATACATACATCTTCTTCCTGGCATTAATCCCGGCGCACCATACCAGGGTCTGCCTTTCTCTTTTACGTCTTCGGTGGTTAGACCATCGACTCTCATGTTCTGCATCACGACATCCAACCAACGCTCCCTTGGGTGTCGGTGTCCAGGGACAGACATATCAAGGCACTCGCGTCCGACAAAGTTCCTGAGCCGGCGCGCGACGTGGCCATAGCATTTCAGGCTCTTGGAGTTTATCCGCTATGTCACAGACTCCAAAACTACCTCGTATGTTTTACCCACATCCACCTCAGCCTCTTCATTTTCGTGCCGTGATGCCCCTAAGTGCTCGGGTCCGGTCTCCCGCAAGCCATGTACTGTGTCTTCAACACATATAATTTAACTGCGAGAGTACCATGCCAAAGATTTTTTTTTACGCTTTACGCTCTGGCATCAGTCGGTTCGTCGTCGTTCGTCACGTCGTCAATGAGTGTTATTACATATAATAATATTTTTTTCTGCAATGATACAAAAAATTGGAATAACGAAAATAGATCAAGATTTTGATTTCTTTTTTAATTGTTTTTTTTTTTTTAGGTACATCCAAGCCACAAAGCAATGTACATATCGTTCGCTGGTCAAGAGATTGCTCACAAAGTGTATGAAATACTATGCTCCATTTAAAGTTTTTATTTTTATAGTTTATTGCATTCTGTTTTTATTGTGTATACTTAACTTGATACATATAAGAAAATTTATGTATATTGCATTTGGATCTTACATTATTTTAAGAGAATTCAGTATTAGCATTATGTATTTTTTTTATCTCTTCATAGAGATTGTCTAATATTGAAAGTACTTTAATTGTTATTTGGAAAAGGATTTAAAAGACAATATAGTCCGTTATAAAACCTTATGTTTATATTTTGTAACAACTAGTTAATAAGCATTGTTACATTTTTAATAAAATGTTTTGTGAAAATGGTTTCTGTTATTTACCAAATGTACCAATGGCATTTATTAAAGAATAATGTTTCTGATTTTATTAATTCGTTAAATTAAATTATTATTATTTTGTGAAAAGAGTAATCAATAAATATCGTGCAGAACAGAACACAATGCTGTAGATATAGGTTAAAGTAACATAAAAAAATAATATAAATAATTTATTTCAACTTACAAACTTTAGTATAAGTACTCTATTAACTTAAAATATATTAGTTAAAAGGAACGATATATTACACTAACTCATAGTGGGCACACAATTTTCACTGATTTTAGAAATAAAAAGTTAATTAATAGTAGTTAATTCATATAATATTTAAATGTAAAACTCATGTGACGACACAATACAATTTTACACTTAAATCTATTCATTTGAAACAGTGGTTACAAAATTGTCTTTCGTATTATTAAATTTAATTATCATTTTTTATTAATTATAAATCAATTTAATCAAGTTCAATAATTAATAAATAATTATTTAAATTTATTTTTAAGGCTTACAGATTATATATATCTGCTTATTGCCTATACGCTCAAAATACACCAAACCGTTTCACTTGAATTTATGACAGTAACGCTGGCAGGTAAGTGGAACGGGGAAAAACTGTGTTCGTGAGCGTGATCATTTTAGTCGCTAGTGGAACGCCACCACGTGTGTTGAAGGGCGGGTGTCAATCACAATATTGTATATAAATTTACACTATAACTGTAGCTACTACCCAGATATATTTCCAATTTAGGTGAACTAAATTATACTAATGAAATATTAGAATAAGTACCTAACTAAAGATAATAAATGTTATGTTTAAATTTTAAATTATTGCGGGCTCACATCACAGATTGCAACAAATACAGTGCCTACAGACTATAAAATTCATTAGTTTTTAATTTTATACATTTTTTATATTGTAAATATCTAGCTTTTCTTGAAAAATACAAGTACTGTTGTATAACATATTTTTATATCAATTTTATACATTTAGTAGATATATCACAGGATTAGTATTTTTACGTTGATGGCTTGAATATATATTTTTTAACTATTCAGTTTTTTCGGCATGGATTTCAAGCCTTAGTTTTTATATTTAATACCACATAACATAAACGGTTTTACTTTATATAAAATACTTATTTATGTTTACATTAATTCGAATTTTATCTTTAATTTTGAAATCTATTATTTTTTACATTGAAAAGCTTCTGTAGTATTTATCTATATATTAGACTCAGAAATAAATTATATCAGAAAGTGATATATTGTATGATATGGCCATTTTAAAACTTATTATATTTTAGTTATTTATTTAAAACATTTTTATATAATTATCTAAGTATACTTAAGGTTGGAAATGAGTGGACGGATTTCTATAGTAGTTATATTATTTTGTAAATATAAATCGTTTTAGTCGATTGAATATTTATTACGCCAATGAAATCTAGTTAACAATCTCAACTCAACAAACTTTTACTATATTTTTTCTGCCCTTCTTACATTTATTAAAAACAAAGTTAAGTATGTTTATGTTAACAATTCGACTTATAATTTACTAGTACAAAGCATACTTTCAGTAAAGCCCATTTCGATTTGCGACTGGTTTACACTACTTTCCAAAGTGTCAGGTGTTTTCGGTGTCTGGTTAGGGTCTAACTTAGAAGGTAATTTACTTTCTTCAGCCTCAAAAGCTTTATTTTCAATGCCATTTTTCACAGATGTATCGTCTATTTTTGCGTTTTTAATATTTTCTTGATTTGTTGCATTGCAATGTTTCTTATTCGCCAAATACAACCATCTGTAAAAAAGTAAAGGAATAATTTATCTGTGTATTTAACTGTCGTCATATTTCGTAAGAGGGGAGATTCTATATACGTTAACTATATATTTTGTTATGTTTGTTCATCCATTTTTTCGCTTTTTGAGAACTTTTTTTTTATTTATATAATTTATATTCAGTAGAAGACTAATATAAACTTATGATTATAAAACCCGTTCTTAAAATAGTATTTCTAACAACAGTTACCTGTATGCAAGAACTTAAAAAAAATAATTGTAAAACAATATTTTTACTATTGCTTTGGTGAAGAATATTGAAAAAAAGTGAAATAAAATAAAACTCTTTTAACTGATGACCAAGTCTGACCAAGTCTGACATTTCTTATTTAATTGTTAGATATATGAAATGATTTCTAAATTGCTTCGCTTAATGCACCTAGCACCTAGTGACTGTGACAATGATATATATGGTAATATAAATATATATGCCAACATAAATAAATAAAAAATATTTTTTAGGATATATGTCGAAGTTACGTTCGAAAAAATTCCCCATTTTTTTTTTATGGAAAAGACAAGGCAAACGAGCGTACGGGCCACCTGATGGTGAGTGATCACCGTCGCCCACGGCCCCGTGTAACACCAGGGGAGCTACAGGTGCGTTGCCTGCCTTTGAGGTGTATGTAGACGCGCTTTTTGAAGGTACCCATGTCGTATCGGCCTGGAAATACTGCCGCGTAGGTCGTTCCAGAGATGTGTGGTGCGTGGAAGGAAATTCCTACGAAACCGCACAGTAGTAGAGTGATACGTGTCCAGATGTTATGGATGGTATAGTAACTTGCGGCGGACTGTGCGGTTAGAAAATTCGGCGGCAGGTACCAAGTCACAGTTCTCCAGAACACTCCCCGTGATAAATGCGGTAGAGAACGCACAGTGAAGATACGTCTCTACGCAAAGCCAAAGTGTCAAGCCCCTCACAGATCATTGGGTCCCCAACGATTCGAACGGCTCTACGTTGTACGCGATCAAATGGTTCAAGCTGATACTGGGGTGCACCAGCCCAGAGGTGAGAACAGTATTCCATATGAGGCCGAACCTGGGCCCTATACAGGGCCAGACGGTGTTTTGGCGTGAAATACTGTCTCGCTCTGCTGATGACCCCCAGTTTCTTCGAGACCAACTTGGCCTTGCTTTCCAGATGATCGCGATACTGGCAGTCGCTCGAAAAACTGAGGCAGGGCGCGTCTTTAAAGGGAGTGTTCTCGAAAACGGTGATACGACAAATGGGGTTTTTTTAGTGGTTAACGCGCAGACTTGTGTCTTCCGGGGGTTGAATTGAACTAGGTTCTTTTCACCCCATACGGAGACATTCTTGAGGCATGCCTCAACGGAAGACACAAGTTGATTTCGGCAGTGGTCTTGAAAGACTTGCACGGCCGGAGTATACAGCGTCCACAGTACTATCATCCGCATAACAATGTATGTTAGAGTCCTCCAACATATCATTGATATGCAGAAGAAATAGCGTAGGGGACAGCACGCAGCCTTGGGGGACGCCAGCGTTCACGGGCATGTATTCAGAGCAAAAACCGTCGACAGCGACCTTGATGCTGCGCCCAGTGAGAAAGCTAGCGATCCACTTGCATAAATTCTCGGGAAGCCCGTAAGATGGAAGTTTCGCAAGGAGCGCCCCATGCCACACACGATCGAAGGCCTTTGCCATGTCCAGACTAACTGCCAGGCCCTCTCCCTTACTATCAATAGCTGCAGCCCAGCGGTGGGTTAGGTAAACCAGAAGATCACCGGTTGAGCGACCCTGACGAAAGCCATATTGGCGGTCGTTAATCAATCGATGATCCTCTAGATAAACCAAGAGCTGGCTATTGATTAAGCTCTCCATAACTTTGGAGAGCAGGGAGGTGATAGCAATAGGCCTGTAGTTAGTTGGATCGGAGCCATCGCCTTTTTTCGGGATCGGGTGGATAAGAGCGCTCTTCCACGAATCTGGGACTACGCCGACTGAGTAAGAGTGCCGAAAGAGACGCGTTAGCACCGGAGTCAGCTCAGGAGCACATGAACGGAGCACAAGAGGAGAGATGCCATCTGGCCCACTCGACTTGTGAATGTCCAAGGAAGAGAGAGCTCGCCTAACAGCTTTCTGACTGATTTTAACGTCAGGCATTGAGCTCTGACACCGCGGGATGATTGGCGGCGTTGCTCCTTGGTCATCCATAGTCGAGTTTGAGGCAAAGAGAGCGCCCAGAAGATCGGCTTTCTCTTTCGCCGTATGGACCAAGATGTCATTCTCCGTGCGCAGCGGCGGAAGCGAAGGCTGGTTAAAGTTGTTTAGTTCAGCCTTTGAGAGGGCCCAAAACTGGTGAGTTCCCGACGGGTAACTCTCAAGCTTCTCGCCGATTTTAGCTTAGATGTGCTCGGACCTTGCTCTGGCAATTTGCCACTTAAAATACCTAGAGGCACGGTTGTACTTTCTTTTTAAGGTTTTCACCTTTGGATCCTTAGTGATAAGTGCCTTGGCCCAGGTTCGATATTCTCGCGCTTGCCAGAAGCAGCAAGTTTGCAAGACGTATCAAACCAAGGCTGTGACTTGCCACCGACTGGTACTACATAGCTAGGAATGTAAAGTTCCATACCCTGCAAAACTACGTCGGCAACAGCAGCGGTACAAGCACTAGGATCATCAGAAGAGAAGCAAACGGGCCCCCAGGGATAAGATGAGAAAAATGTGCGCATCTCATCCCAATCTGCTGACTTGTAGTGCCAGACACGACGAGTCGCTGATGTTCTGCGACTGACGCGGTTAATAGGCACAGCACTCCGTACCAGGCAGTGGTCAGAAGACCCTAGGGGGGCATCGACAACAACCTGGTATTGTTCTGGATGTGAAGTCAACAGAAGGTCCAATAAGGAGGCGTTCTACTTTTCCCCATTTGAAAGAAGTTTATTGTGGTTTGTTTTTCTTTCTTTTTCGATTCGATATCGAAACTGAAAAGGTAATTAAACGGAATGCTTGTTTTTATGCTCATATGTATGCGATTACGCAGTCGCAGTCCATTATCTTGTTAGGTTATCATTTTATTATATATATTTTATTTTATACATAAAAAAATCCAAAGGACTGTCGTATCGTAGCGTAGAGGCACAAAAGTGTGACTGTAAACGACAGGTTGTGGGTTCGATCCCCACTCGAGGACATGAACTATTTCATATTTTCAATATGAATATTTGATGATTTAATTTATTTGCTCTGGTAACAACGTGACGCCAACGTGGTGTTAAGTTCTGCCACCCAACACGCAATACCTCGGTGGAAGGTGGGTAACGGAATTGAGTGTCTTAACACTAGGTTCTGAAGTTCTCTGTGCCTACTCTGCCATGTATACAACATGTGTTGTATACATGTGTGTATGCGGGATGTAGCGTGAAGCTGAAAAAAAAATTGTAATATTTGTTAAGTATTCTCTGCTTTCTGTTTCGATTTGAAGCAATGGATTATATATCATTTTAATCACGTTTATACATGAGAATATAGCCAACACATTTAATATTCAATAATAAAGAAATTTCTTATCGCATATCGTACAAATTCTTAAACAGTATTCTTAAATACAATTAATTTTGTACAAAAATAAACAAACTTACAAGAATATAAGTACAGCTGGCACAGTAAGTCCACCGCCTAGAAGAAAGAAGGCACCAGGAAACGTTTTTATGGTAGCCGTGTATACTGTCGTGTACATGGGAGCGTACACTAATGGCATCATTGCTTCGGCTACACCGTAAAACGAATTAACTTTACCTGAAAAATCATTTTTAAATAATTTTGTTTACTTCTGAAACTCAATAACGATACTTTTAGTCCTTACAAGAAAAATAAAAGATTGAAAATGAATTGAGCTCTGTTAAATTGTGCTTTCCGTACATCTAAATATATAACCTTGGTATAGAATATGGTTTCATATCAATATCATAATAAAGGAATTATTAAAAGGGAAGTGCGAATCGGTCTTGCTCACTGAGGGCAGCACAAGACCGATTCGCACTTGACCGTTTTTATATACACTTATTTTTAATTGAATTTCCGTCTTCAATATGAATATGTAACTGATATTCCCGTAGACAATTTAATAATTGCCGTTAAAAAGGTGCTCTTCCTTAGTACATATTTGTTAAATAAATTATTTATAATAATTTAGTTAGCAAAGATTTTTAACTATATCTTCACTTCCTCGTCGTTCCTCTTATAGATGTCAGTCGTGGCCGAAGGGCAAAAGCGTGCGATAGTATACGACATTTGATTCCTACTCAATTCCCTCTCGAGGAAATAAAAACGAACCAAAATGCGGTGTTGACTTTCACCACCCAACACGCAATGGCTTAAAAAATTGGCGGAAAGTGAAGAACGGAAGTGTGTTAATAGAAACAGAGTGACTTCATACTAGGTTCCCAGGTTCCTTCTGCCTACCCAGCAATGGCTGCTGCGGACAACAGCGTGAAGGAATATATCGTGATCGTAAACATTTAAAGTTTAATGTGAGAATAAACATTTAAAGTTTAATCTATTAATATTTTGGTATATCTTATGTGGAATAAAAATGTGAAATAAGTACATATATTAGTTCTTCAACAGCATTTCTAACATTAGCGACAGGTTGTGGGTTCTATTTCCACTCGAGCAAATGAAATATATATATATATATATATATATATATATATATATATATATATATATATATATATATATATATATATATATATGTATATATATATATATATATATATATATATATATATATATATATATATAATATATATATATATATATATATATATATATATATTTATATTTATATTTATATGTAGGTATATAATATTTTAATGTCATCGCTCGCTTTAGTAACAAAATAAAGCGCGGCGTTGAGAGTTATATATATATATATATATATATATATATATATATATATATATATATATATATATATATATATATATATATATATATATATATATATATATATATATAATATATATATATATATATATATATATATATATATATATATATATATATATATATATATATATATATATATATATATATATATATATATATATATTTATATTTATATGTAGGTATATAATATTTTAATGTCATCGCTCGCTTTAGTAACAAAATAAAGCGCGGCGTTGAGAGTCACCGCTGTACACGCATTGCCTCAAGTTCGGAGGAAAGTGTCTTTTTTTTAATGGACAGTTGTATATTAGGTACCCAAGTTCTTTTTCAGAGTGAAGTATAAAAATAAAATATTGGCACGTTAATCATGGCACAGTACTGCATCTGACTCGTTGAGTTTAATTTCGATACCTGCACGAGAGAATATTAATTCTAGATTTCCTCCTTTAATAACAGTAACTCTCCCATTAGGAATATTTATATGAATTACGAAGAAAGTAGTTAGAAACTAACCAGTTTATTATTTATGCAGGTACACATACATTTTAACTGAGAAACGTGTTTTTGTCATAAGCGTAAGTTACAATTCCAAGAATAAATATTTGAACATAGACTTACCTAATTCGTCTCTCTCTACTAGCTTCGATACCATCGATCTCATTGCTATAAACGAGGTGCCGTTGAAGATTTCAATTAGAGGAGCTAAAATGCAAAGTTTAAATAAAAATATAATAATATAAACTAGATGCTGTAATAGTAATACTACAATTACAATTATTTAAAAAAAAACTTATTACTATGACAATTATTTAAAAAAAAAAAAAAATTCTATGGTATATAGATTTAAATGTAAATTCCACAAGGAAAATTGGATATTTATTCCAAATAATCAATTAAAAAACCGATTATTTAAAATTTTTGATAGAGTAAAGTAAACAAAAGTAAATAAATGTAACATCGTTCGTTTTCTTAAATATTAGAAAATATCACAAGAAAATCATATAATTATAATAAACAAATATTCTAGTATACCTAAGTATATGTGCCAAGTTTTAGTAGCAAACGCATACATAAATCCAGATAAAATCTTGCTCATACAAGAAATAACTCCAATAATGGCGTCGTCAAATTTTAACAAATGACTGAACACACCGACGGAAAACAGCGTACCTGTGAATATGCAATTGAATTTTATGAGATAGTAATTTTGATTAGCTTAAATATTTTAAGAAGTATTGTTGGAATGTAATTATTTATCTGTCTTACTACTACCCGGATGCACTTTGCCTTGTTATATAACCATTTATAACAAAAAATGTTTGGTAAACTTTGTAATTTGAATTTAGTGACTTTACACTATACAGTGTATTGCTGTATCATTATTTGTAATTAGTCATAAGGAAAAAATACTATAGATACAGTTGAATTCTTTTGTGTTCAATTGATTGTAGAACAACACATCAAAATCCGTACTTTTTCCATCTTGTACAAATTCTTAAATTTTATTTTTTATCTATAACATGCATACAAAGATTTATATTGAAGTAATTTTATATTTTTTATAAAATTACTTGTATGCCTGTCATAATGTAAAAGATTTATGAAGGAAAGGTGAGTGATAAGAGAGGGGGAGATCTCGATGGACCTTTGAAAACACAGTATCCACGATACTGGAAGAAGGTCACGTAGAAAAGAGTGAGGACCGCCTGGAGGGCATATATGAAGAGGTTGATGATAATGGACGAGGCGAAAGAGGTATGCCGAGACCGTAGCGTTTGGCGCTCCGTTCTCTGTGCCTACCCCGCTAGGGATATAGCGTGAAACTAAGTTATAAAAAATATAGGTAATATAGATAGTAAATTTTGTAACTTAGTTCTCATTCTCATATTTAAAATATTTATAGGCAATAATTTGTAGCTAAGTGCGCGCAAAATATTTCCACCGTTACATCAGGCTACTAAAGTGTGACAAAAAGACTTTATTTCATCGAGACGAGAGGTTAGTTCACAATATCGTCAGGTTATAAGGTTACAATATTAAAGTATAAGGATGTATTGTGTCGTTCTAAATAGGCCACTATTATCACAACAATACGTACCTACTAAGGAAGTGCACATGGCGTAAGTAGAAAACATGCTAAAATCCACTTCGTTCCAGTTAAAACGGTATCTCGTAAACAAATACATTACTGACATCTCACCTGTGAATAATAGTATATTAACACGTACAATAATACATATATAATCTTGTTTTGTAGGAATTGTCACTGCTATTTTTAACATTTTTAAAATGTATTTTCATACTAAGTCAAACATAATATTTCTTTTATTTACTCACTCTCCCCCACTCAGCTTCACGCTGTATCCCGCACATGGCAGGGTAGACAGAGGAAACTTAAGAACCTAGTGTTATCTAGTGTTAAGACACTTCGTTCCATTGCCAATTTAAAATATATAATAGAAAATTAAAACCAGTGGAATTGAACCGGCATCTCAAAATGTCTAAGCACCCTGCTTACACTTATACTTTTTCATCGTAGCTGGCTATGAATACAACTACCTTATTTTGTTATATATTTTCTAAAAAAGTATCAATACTAGGTATTTATTTATTTATTTAAAGAATTGAATAATATAAATAAATAAGGAATCTAGTGTCCAGTAATGACATTTCGTTGATTTTGCTTCTATAAACTAAATTTTAAATGATAAATCCTTTTATATTTATAGACTTTTTTGTAGTAAAAAACAGTTTACCATGTTACAGTATACAGTGAAAAATGAGATTAAGATTTTATATAAACTATGGTGATGCATCGATTTGTTCATTTTCGAGAATGATATAAATTTGGTATCCTCATGGTTAACTTACAACATGAAAGCTTTTTTATCTGCCTATTAAAGATGCTGAGAATATTCTCAAATACTTAAATACGTTAAAATAATACAAAGTAGGTACCTACATTATGTATTGGAATTGTTACTGACATTATAAATAAAATTGTAGAATTGTGGTTTGCAATGTGCTTTTAATGTTTTACATCATAAAAAAAAATATTTTATAAATATTCAACAGGATATGCTTTCTATATATTTTTATGTAATCTTGTACATACTTTATATGCATATTTAAATTATAACTAAACAAAATCTGTCTTGCTCTTTGCTAGAGATTATCACAAAAACTTGCAAAATAATTCCAGCTTCATTTTCTTCTCAACAAAATATATCATTTTATAATAATTATTATTGACAGATATATTTTTTTTAATTTTATCGTGACAATGGCACGGGTAAACACAACATTTATATATTTTAAACTAAAATTTCAGTTAAAATTGTCGAATATTTTAAATTGACTTTACTTCTTTATTTATTAATCGATTTAAATAAAACAAAACCTAAATAAAAAATATCAAAATAAAAACTACATTAGAATCTGTTCATAAGTTTCTGAGATTAGCGCGTCTACGTCAAACACACAGACATAGAGACAGTAAAAATAAAAATCACTATTTTGGGCACTATAACATCAATAAACGCCCTCTATAACATTTTTATAATATATCTTCTATGTACAAACAGTGATCGGTTACAGATTTATTATAAGTACAGATTAAACATTTTAATATTGAGGGACGCCTAAGAAAGTCCTAGTAGTTAAACCTCCTCCTTCCCCGCATTTAGGCCACCGTATAGCTTTTATACTTATAAAAGTCAGATTTGATTCTAAAAAGTGAGTATACCGTGACCACGGACTTGTGCCAACTGTTCGAAATGTCAGGTCTCCAAAAATACTAAATATACCCGATTAATCCGTAAATCTACTTAAATAAAGTTAATGTAACAATTTCTAAATTGAGACATCCTGTTATTATAATGTATTTAAAGTAAAATTTCATAGATAAACTAAAATTATCAATAAATTTATATCAATACTAATATATTTCTATTTGCATAAGGTTCCAGTATATAATTAAAACATAGAATGTAATTAAATAACCGCGATACTCAGACCTGAAAAGGATATAGAATTTTTTCATTCTTTTACAATAAACGGTTCCCATGAAATAAATAATAGAATGTACGCGAACAGTAATAATAGGTACGTATACGTATGTATTTTGTACCAATGGAATAACAATGAGGCTTTGTTACCTAAATCAGTCGAAGCGATACGACATAAATAGCCCCCTTTAAATATGCTAAAAATCCATACAGAAAATAAGTAATGATATAAAATAAATTAATAATAAAATTAACTAAACATTTCCTACTTATGTAATTCGTTCTATGTAATAACTAACAAACTGTACTTTAATAATAAACTATTGTTATTTTTAATTGTTGTAACATTTCAATTAAAATACAATAGGTACCTTTATATTTTATAATATTACAAAATAATGCTAATAGCGAATAAAGTAGGAAATAAACTGTAACACTTACAAATGACTAAAAAAATGAGATGCGTTTAATTTGTAAACATTTTGTAATATTAACCATCGTATCAAACTTTGTCGTATCAAAATAAAGATAAGGCAAAGCGCGGCGTTGAGTTCCGCCACTCGCAATGCCTCAAATTCGGCGGAAAGTGGGGAACGGAAGTAGAACGGAGTGTCTTAACACTAGGTTCCCGGGTTCCCTCTGCCTACCCTGCCTCGAGCGGGATACAGCGTGAAGCTGAAAAAAAAAGAAAAAAAAAACGAAATACAGGTGAGGATGATTGTTATCACCTAGAGAGGTTTCTAGATTTCGTTACAGAATTTGTATTTCTCTATATTAAGATCGCGTCATCTTTATTTAGATACGACAAAATTTGTTTTACGGATTTTACGACAGTTTTTTTTACGGATAAACACGAAATGTATTTTTTTCTATACATTACTTTAATTTGTACAATTTATTGAAAATGAGGTGGTCACTCATAACATGTTCTCAACAAAAATTGCAAAAACTATTTTCTGTATGCAAATAAATATAAAAAGTAAAACTTACCATATATAGGTCCTATTACTACACACAGGACAACTACAAGCATTATTACCCTCAGTCTGCGGTTGTTAGGCCCTGGCTTGAATGCCACCATCAGAGTATCTTTCACATACTGCGTGTCGAAGAAATTTCTCAGCCATTCACAACAATTGGCGGACTTTTTCTAGAATTGAACACACATTTATTATTTATTTATAAGAAAAAATATTTTGATACAGCCGAAAACAAAATAATTAAAAGACGGAACTAAATTTAAATTATTTTCAATATTTATTATACCCAATTAAACTTAAATTTCTAATCAATTCTTTGATCATGGCGTACCTAGAGTGCTAATTGAGCACAAAACCAAACACACACAAAAACAGACACCCGAACAAGAACGAACGGTCAAAAAAAGTTTAAAGTTACACAATCAGAGAATGCATATTTAAAAAAAATATCCAGTTAAAATGCTGCCATCACCTATAACAAAAACGATAAATATATAAACAATATATACATTTCTTATCTTAAAACCAGTCACAAAATAATGGCTATCATGTCGCCACATTTAAGGTACGAGTAGACCACATTTAGTGAATGCATCGAGTGAATTTGTACGAACAAGAATATCTCTAACAGCAAAATTCATTGTGACATGATCATAAGTATCGTATCAGCTGCTGTGAAAACATGTTGAAAGTAGTGTAAACTACAACTAACCAGTGTAAAACTAGTGTTGTTAAAAAGTTATAACACATTTTTGACATTTTGAATACACGGCTCTGCGAACAAGAAACTCATAATATTATCATCAGTTCGTTTATGAATAGCTCGGACACCAATTTCTATACATTTACAAATTGACACTTGCCAGTTCATACATTAATGTCTGTTGTAATCTATTCATATCTTTACGCTTACGAGGCTGAGCTTATAATATCTAGAAAGACAACAATCTCAATGGTATCAATATTACCTAACCCATCAAGAAACAAAAATAACATAAATTTCGATTGTTTCACCAAGTAAATGTATCGATAAAACGATTTTGCAATACAAGTTTTGAAAGTAATTACCAAAGACTGCATAAAATATACTTATACAAGTATGTTGAAACTAGCACAAAAGTTTTAAAAGCATAAGTGTTATTATGTTATAGGAAGTTATATTTACGGTAATTGCCGTTCGTCTAATATTCAATAATTTTATATTTCAGTAGTTATTGCTTGCGCCTTCTAACAATTGTCTGTTAGTTACGTTCAAATCATTCATTTGCAATTTGTATTATCTTTATGAATAATATAGATGGATACATAGTCGTGCTCAAAACAAATCAGGGCCTGTTCTAAGAAGGTATGCCTTTGTTGATATAGATGATAAATATTTGAAATTAATAAAATTTAAATTATACTATTCTAATTTAAGGACAATTCTATATTTAAGTGGCTACTTAGCAAAACAGAATAAATATTTAAATATATTAAGTAACAGAAACGTAAAAGTGAGTAGGAAGATTTCTTATTTTTGCTAATTAAATACCTGTCTGCGGTGATTAACAATTAATTTACGCCTTTGTCCTAATTAAATAATTCAATACACTAATTGTTCAATTTTCATTGCTTTGTACCCATAGTAACTCTTCAACCCGTACCCTAATCTCTGTAACCCGTCCAAATAGTATTTGGCATTTTTCTCTACAAAATAATAGTTTACGACGGTTATTACTCTTCATGTCACAAAAATCTTTATCCTCGGAACGCAATTTCTGTGATGAGGGAACAAAAAAAAAGTCGCTTGGGCCTAGATCTGCTGAGTAAGGTCATGCAGTTCAAACCGCAATTCGTGGAATTTCGCCAAGATATAAGCTGAAATAAGAGAAGGTGCGTTGTCTTTGCATAAGAGGATCTTCTTTTTCTGAAAATTTGACTGTTTTCTTCGGAAGTTCTGCCTTTGGCTTGTCAAGTAATGATGAGTAATGATGCATATAAGCTCATATATATATATATATATATATATATATATATATATATATATATATATATATATATATTTATATATATATATGTATGTATATATATATATATTATATACACATATATATATATATACATACATATATATACATACATATATATTTATATTTATATATATATATATATATATATATATATATATATATATATATATATATATATATATATATATATATAAGCTCCTGTAATAGTGTTTCCATTTTGAAAAGATAATCGATTAAAATAACTCCATGACAATTCCAAAAAACAGTCGCCATTACTTTTCCAGCCGAAAACAGTTTTTGCTTTTTTGGAACCGGTTCTCCCTTTGCAGTCTATTGTATGACTGTTTTATTGTTTCGGGTGTGTAATGGAGTAGCCAAGTTCGAATTTTAAATTCCAATTTATCTGGTCGAAACTGCGTCAAAGTGCGTTGCAAACGTTCGTTTGAACGTTTTTATTTGGTTAAACCAAACAATTTGAACGTGAGCAAACGTAGCACACAACGCGCGGACTGCTTCCTCACGTCTAGATATTGATTTAATATGTAACAAATACGTTCTTTTAGTGAAGTTTGGCGATATTTCCATCGGTAGTTGCAGTTTTTGGGTCCCAAAAGTTCATCCGTTCCGTCCTAAACGGTCATCTTTCAAGCTCTTACGGTCATGTTTGAATTCAGTTGTCTTCAGGTTGCGATCGGACGAATGACTCAAATTGCTCATTGTTTTGATACCAAGACTTTTTGGTTTATCTTAGTAATTTGAATGTGCTTGTAAATTTATCTGTCAATATATTTTTCAGAATATACGAAAAGATTTTTCCTACGCTATTTTCTATGCATTTTAACACTAGGTTAAGCCCACTTCCCTACCGCTTGCGAGTTACTGCGTTATGGTGACAAAAAAATATTTAATTAGTCAAAACGTAGATACCATTACAAGTGATGCTCAATGTCCCATTATTAATTAGTAAAGCTGAATTATTTTTTCTGAGAAAAACAGATACTTAATTATCGACAGGATCCTACATCAGTAAATAGATCTTAATCTAGATAATTCAAATCCGTTTGTAGTCTCGTAGTAACTGGAAATTGCTCCAATCATTATTATTCTATTAACCGAATAAAACTAACCTACGATACACATCGCTTCATATAAAAAATACTTGGAATAATTGAAAAATATACTATATAAAAAATACTTGACAAATATACATATATTCTCCCTAAAAGAAATTAAAGTCCATTATTCCAATACAAGGTAATGAATTATTAGGTCAAGATAATTCCTTGGTTTAATGAAACTTATAATTTCAGACTAATATTGAAGAAAGGCGACGAATGTCACAGTTCCAGATTAAGTATTATTTGTTTAAAGACAACATCTAGAATATATTTTTTGTTTCCCGGAGCATGACTACAGTCCTTCCTTTCAAGCGAGAGTGACACCTAAGTGGGTCAAGTTGACGGACTTTTTCTATTGTTACGCTCAATGATCTTATTTAGCCATTGAACTCAGGATCTATTATGTAAGTGAAGACGCAACGCCAATTTGTTAGTGGAAGTCGTTTCTTATATCTCAACAATTTTTTGTATTGGAATTTCAAAGCGTAAATTTATTCGTAAAGGAAATCCCCAAGTCTAGCTAATGTGTTTACTTATTTGGTACTCAATGTTTACTTTTATATTTAAAGACCGTATAATTTACCAGTTTATGCCTACATTTTGCTAAAGAGGAGTGTTGGCTTAAACTAGTTATAATTTTGTTTACCGTGCTTGGGGAAAATATATATTTTTAAATATTTTTATCTGATCCAATTAGGTAAAATTGCATGTTTTTTACATTGCACAGTGCAAGGCATTGTAGAGTTTTCTACTGAGACTATAGGTGTAACTTAGGTAAACATAAATATCACATTTACACACACACATATATGTATATATATATATATATATATATATATATATATATATATATATATATATATATATATATATATATATATATATATATATATATATATATATATATAGATATATATATATATATATATATATATATATATATATATATATATATATATATATATATATATATATATATATATATTGAAAAAAATTACTAGTTCTCCTTCTTTTTCAGCTTCACGCTGTATCCCGCACTAGCTGCCTAGTGCGGGATACAGCGGTAGGCAGAGGGAACGGAAGTGAAACCTAGTGTTATGACACTCCGTTCCACTTCCGTTCCCCACTTTCCGCCGAATTTGAGGCATTGTGTGTTGAATGGCGGAACTTAACGCCGCGCTTTGCCTTATTACCAGAGCGAAGAAATGAAAGATTAAATATTTAAATTGAAAATATTAAATATTTCATTTCCTCGACTGGGGATCGAACCCAGAACCTGTCGGTTACAGTCACACTCTTGTGCCGCTGCGCCACGACAGGCCTCCAATAAACCCTTAATAGGCCTTAAAAACTAGTTTTAAATAATATGTACAAGATGTCCATACATACCACACTGAGATCATCCCTTTTAACTTCTTGTATCCTATAAAAGCCATAGAAGAAGCTCATGACGTACAGACTGGCACTCATTGAGAATACACCATATAATCCAATTTTGCGCACCAAAATTCCACTAAGAGCCGCTCCTACTGGCACTCCCAAAGAATAAAACAAATTAACTATTCCTATTCGTAAGGTCCTTTGTTCCTCGGTAGTTACATCCGCAATATAACTAAACACACCCATGAACATAGTGAACCAACCACCTGTTAAGGCGGGGAATATTGCTTCAGTCACAGCCGCCACTTCTACTGGCAATTCGTGAAAGAAGTAAGTATTAATTATGAGACCTATACTTGTTAAAAATTCTCCTACAATAGGTAAAAGCATGCAGAATTTTCTTTGCCCAACTCGGTCGCTGTATGCTCCTAGAAATATTAGTATACCGCATGGCAAAAACGATTGTAATACAGTTTTCCATCCGGCAACTGAGGCCACTAATGTTTGTACCGCTTCTTCTTCAAATGTGTAATTAGCTGTTTGTCTCTTAGTAAGAGCATCGCATATATGATGATCGAATCCTAAATTAACTCTGCAAGCTTTTTCTAAATATAAATTCTGTGTAGCTAAAGCTGAAAGGACGGACGGCATTACGTAGCATGCCAGTATAGGTTCAACGGTGATTAAAGACATCATCCGTCTTGCTTTTTGAAACAAATTTAAATCTACGTTGTCTAGTTCTCTGACATTATTCTTTATACTAGTCTTTTCTTTCCCCATTTTATTTATAAAACTATTTCTAATAGCATCGTTTGCGTTTAAGTTACTGCCTCCGTTAGCTTTATAGTGTTTTCCCGAAGCCTCATTGTCGTTTACAGTTTTTTTTGCATCAAGAGTCATTATTACTTCTCACGAAACTGAAACAAAAAATCATTATATAATAACATTGACCACACAATAATTATGTTTTGACTTTAGTAATGGAATGTTTTTTAAGACTTTAAATAAAATAAGTACAACAGGAAAACATGTACCAACCAACATTTTCTAATTAATTTGACAAATTTCAATAGATACCAATTTTGTTTGTCGTTCGGCAAACTTTTGTACATTTGATTGTTAAATGCGCTAACGCAGTAAATACCGGACGTGGTAATCACCTCATGATTACTGCGTGCTTATTGCAATCATCTGAACACAAGACAGAATTAACTTTACCTAGACGCCATGTTTCATTTATCATATTTCATATCGTTGTTTGTTATAAAGGCACGAAATAAATTATATTTAATATTTTAAGCTACTTTTATTCTTATTTCATAAACATTGTTATATATTTACAAATGAGTGAGGTAGATACGACACGGATGTATCCAACTGATTACAAGTTCTGACGTCAAGTTCAATAGAATTTAATTTAATGGTTCAGCAAGTTACGCTGTCTAAAAACTGCGTTAATTTATTTCCTTCGTAAAAATAAACATACTAAGCTATGTCTAACATTGATTCAAATTTTATTTTAAGTTGGTGTAATGATTGACATGCTACTAAAATCAATTTCATATTACAGCGGTTACTACGCTTTTTATAGCTCCCTGAAAAAATTAAATTCGTACGTCTTAAAGAGTCTAAAACATAATTGTATACTTTTATCATTTTACCTACAAACATAGTGTTATTTTAACATCTTGGTTTTTTTTCAAATTTAACTCTATTTTTTTGTGACTGTATGGATTCTGCACAACATAATAAAGAACAGAAAAACGGTCGTACATCGTGTTGTATTTACGACTTACAACGGCCTCTCGTCGACACACAGATAAATCGAAAGATAATATTATAAACATATTATAATTTAGAATAAATTAATTTGAAAATTAAAATATTTAGTTACATTTACCCTGTACAGCGTATGAAGAGTCAACTTCATTAGGAATAATGAATTATCTGATTTAACAAAATTATTAAACATATTATGGTGAGTGAGTGGCGGGACTCAACACAGTACTTTGACTTGATACCAGACACAAGTAATAAAAATATTAAATATTTCATTTGAACATTTCATTTCCTCAAGTGTGAATCGATCCCACAACCTGCAGCTTTTACAGTCACACGCTTTTACAGTCACACGCTGTTCCTCTGCTCCACGACAGGCATCGATATTAAGTCTTTTTTTTTAAATATTATTTATGCGGATGCAATGATTATATGAACCTTGAGGACATCTCGACAATACAGGCTAACAAAAACTATATAACAGTGTCATCACATTGGCCTCGTCCAGTCGATTCCGTGTTCCTTGTCGAGGTTAGATCGAGGAAAGAAGATTTGTAAAATGTATGTGTCGATGTCCTAATATGAGCATTTTAATTAATTTTAAGTACAATGGTTGTAATAAAATGGCTTCTTAAATGATCTAAAATATTATCAAGTAATTAAATAAAGTTAAGTCAGCGAAAATTCTTGAATTTAATAGTTTCATAATAAAGCTACTATTTGAAAAATCTTATTCACACATACTAGTAAATTCTATGATTTATATTACAAATTTCTATATTTAAAAATAATATTTCAAAAAAATATTTTTTTACAAAATATTACTAAAATATTATTTCTTAAAAAATATTACTAAAATATCATTGACACAAAATCACAAATGAGCGTCATTTAATGTCTTGATAAATGGCCATAATATTCAAAAGTGATATGTAAAAAAAACTAACCATATACACAATATATATTTAACGCATTATATTAATGGATTAAGCTACAGCAAAATTATTTCGGTTGTTACTATACATACGTACGCAAATTTAAAAAATAAGATATGCCGTTTAGAAAGTTAGCACAAACAACATTAAAAAGAAAGTGTTAAGGATAACACAGAAAAAAATAATACATAATGCATACACGTAACCTTTTTAGTTTACGTCACAATACATATTAAAATAAATTGAAGCATTTTAACACCTAATTAATAAATTATTGAATAAAATGAGTTATAATGAATTAAGAATAAAATTTCATATTATGTGGTACTATTCTCTATTTTTATCCAAGGAGCGAAATATGACATGGAAATGAAGGTATGTGACCTGCATCATCAGAATGCGAGCAGGTACATGTCATCATCCATCGTCATCGTCATCAAATTGTTCAAAGTCATTCCGACTTTGATCAATTTGATAAAATAAAAGTTATATTATTTTTGATAAAATAAAATGAAAGCGACTAAAATAAAAGTTCTGGTATTTAAAAAGAGGTCAGGAAGCAAGATGAAAGATACAAAAACAAGTAAATGAATAATATTTACTTTATTAATGAATTGGTTTACGTGGCGGAGTAGGCAGAGGTAACTTGAGAACCTAGTGCAAAGAAATTCCGTTCTGTTTCCCATTTTCCACCTTATTTGAGGCATTGCATGTTAAATGGTGGAGATCAACATAGAGATTTGCCTTGTTGTTGGAGCGGACAAGAATAAAATATTTTATTTCCTCGAATAAGATTGAACCTACAGCCTATAGCGTTTGCAGTCGCACGCCACGACATGTTAATATATTAAAAAATATATTTAAATATATATTTACTAGAGATTCCATAAGGAAATGCTAAAATATAACAATGTATAATAAATTGGCAAAAATAACAAAAGATCAAAGCCTTGACACATGCAAAAGACAGGAAAAGGAATACAACGAGAATACGTTATGTAGTTACGCAAATTTTAATTTTTATAGCTCATGATTACTTTGGCGAGACTAAACACGTAATAACGACAATTTAACTTTATGTATATTATAATTTTTATATCAACGCTATATATTGTAAGTCTGTGTGCTTGTAAAAAGAAAAATTGAGATGATTGTTTTTTCTTTTACGAGTATATTAGTTTTAGATAAGCTTTAATAGGCTTAACATTTTTTTCTACAGATATGCTTCTTAAAGTTTTAACTTTTATATTTATAGAGTAATGTCATTAGCTATGGAAGTACTCATAGCATAGCGCAGGGGCGTAAATGTGTAACTTTAAACATGATGGTTGTGTTTGACGTAATGATTCGATTCCGACTCGGGGGAAAGAAATATTTCAAACTTTCATTTTTTCGCTCTAAGTGCCGCCACTCAACACCAATACCTCAAGAAATATATATATATATATATATATATATATATATATATATATATATATATATATATATATATATATATATATATATATATATATATATATATATATATATATATATATATATATATATATATATATATATATATATATATATATATATATATATATTGGAGGTGCATATTGCACTCCGATTTTCCCCAAAAAAAAACTGTGTGTCAATAAAGCAAGTATTAGTTCATTATATATAATCAGCGGTGCAAAAAACTGTCGGACAGATAACAATCCAACTAAAAGTTCTTTGCGTGTTGCTAAGAACGTATTGTGCTTTATATTTACGGAAATGATTCTAAGTCTTATGTTGGAGATGATTCTAAGTCTTAAGTACTTACTTACTTAACTTCACGCTATATCCCTAGTGGGGTAGGCAGAGAGAACGGAGCGCCAAACTCTACGGTATAAGTGGAGGACGGAGCTACAAATAAGTCTTAGTTTTGAAACAAAATGTTAACTACGACTAGATATTTTAGTAAAGACAAAATTACCTAAAGATTTTACTATTTTTTAAAGTGTTATTCCACACTTAGGACAGAAAATACTAAACTTAAATTTAAAAAGCGTATAAAAATTTTGATCGAAGCAGGATTTGAACCTGCGCCTCTTGAAAACTATTCAAGTATAGTAGTACTTACTACCTAAAGTTGTTCACGGCAGATATCATTGCATTTTTTTTATCCAACGTTGAAAGTGGCATAATTATATTTTATTTATAAGTTAAAAGTAAATGAACAAAAAGTAAAGTTAATCTAGACGGTTAGCGTGAATAAATCAAGCACCGGGCACACCATTCACTCAGAATTCTGCAGTAATTTAAGAATACCTTCGGCCTTGTCACTAATATTTGATTACTGTAAAATAAACAGATATTGAAGGAAGGATTATATCTAGAAATATCACAAATTTGTAAGAAGAGTCAGTTTTGTATGTTATAAACTTATAACACTTTTACCGATCTTTATCACATGTTTGCCATTATCATAAGCGAAAATATATAACTTTAGAAAGAGAAATCAGAAACAAGGCTCCCTTCATTCTTAACAAATAGTTCCCGCCCGTAAACAAGCGTAGTGAGATGTCCCTAAAGGCCTATGCTGTCGTATGCGGGATACATCGCCGTATCCAGCATACGACAGATGTTGGTGATAGAACGAGACGTTTCGTGTTAAGTAGCGGAACCCAACGCCGCGCTTTGCCTTGTTACCAGAACGAAGAAATGCTAATATCAAATATATCGGTTCCTCGGGTGAGGATCGAGCCCACAAAGTGTCGCGTTTACATTCGCACGCTTGTGTCACCTCAGCCATCATAATATGATTTTTCCGTAATAAATATGTATTTTGTTGTTATAGCTTGAACTCAAAATAAATATTTATATTGTACTCTTAAATATTGTTTTTTTTAGTTTTACGCTGTATTTTGCATATGCGAAAAGCCTAGGTATAAAGCCAGGGTTATTAGAGAATTCTTGAGACATTGCATGTTGAGCTCGAGCTTATTACAAAACAAAGAAGAAAAATATTTTGTCGAGTGCAAATAGTTTATCGAAAAAACAATCTGTCGCCTTTACAGTCCATAGTCATCTGTCTAGACTATATCAACCGGTCCAAAGAACAAAATCGTATATGAAAAATGATCGACTGGAAGTTCTGTGTGAATGTAATCATAAACTATTGAAAAGCTATTAAACATTTTTTTTTTGCAATTATTTTGTATTTGCGTTAATAGTTGATGATTACAGTCACACAGAACTTCAAAATCATACTGAAAGTCGATCATTTCAGAACTTCAAAGCCTCATATTGAAAGTCGTTCATATACGATTTTGTTCTTTGGACCCGTCGATATGTCCCGGCTAGCTACGCTTGTGCCCCCGCGACTGGTCTGAATATTGGGTTAAATTTGGGTCAGTATAATTGTATTGTTATCAATAACTGTAAGCCGTTTATAAGCCGTATATTACGTAAAGATTTTATTGATAATAATTAAGTCTCGAAAATTGAGCAATCACCAGGGTACAGAGTTTCTTAACATTAGGTTCTAATACATACACTAATTTCTCATGATTTAAATAAATAAATGTTAAGTTTTACTGTAGAGAAAATAATTACTATCTTACTTCAGCTTGATTGAAACTAGAACGTAAGATTAGTAATGCCTTAGAAATAACAATGCTATTTTTACACTGAGCTTAAATTAATAATTATCAAAGGCATAGAAGCATTTTTCTATCAATATTTTTTTTCGTGAAATATTATTTTTATAAATAAATATAAACTAATTTTATTAATTCGAAATGAGAGATTTTAAGATTTTACGAAATTAGATATAACATTTAAAATATAGATAAGTTTAAAAATATATATTGTAGATACGTTTAGCTGGTCCAAATAGATAATGACCTAGCTTTTACAGCCTATTAGCATATTCGTAATGTTTACAAACTTAATTAAAATTTATGTGTATACATAAAAAGAATATCACTATTGCAATTTAAATTGATATTTGTGAGATTATATTTGAGGTCAAGGCAGAAACTTGTTAAACTGCAGCTCACTTTATTGCCATTGGTATACATGAACATCTCTGACTTGCAAGGTCTTTCTCACGAAACTTAACTAATATTAAATCTATAATTTTGAAATGACTGATGTAGTCTTTGACCTTCCTTTATGCAAAGAAGGCAGAGGGAACTTGGTAATCTAGTGTTAAGGCACCCAGTTCCGTTCACCACTTTTCGCCGAATTTTTTGAGGCATTGCATGTTGAGTGGCGGAACTCAACGCTGCGGTTTGCTAACATATTGAAGAAATGAAAATATAAAAAAAAAACAATTCCTGGAATGGGAGTGGAACCAGAAGCTGTCGCGCTCACAGCCGCACGCCTGTGCCGCTGTACCACGACGGGCATCACATTTAGAGAAATGAATGTATTTACATAATATTATTTGAATGTAATATTTGTTAAACTTAAATTATTTACTTACACTCACAGTGAAAGATCAACAGACAATGACACGATGAGCTATTATTATTTTTATAAAACACATTGTTTTCAATATTTTAAGTATACAATTAGCCATTGTAAAGAAATACAATAAAACATCATATGATTATTATTATACTGCTATTCAAACTTGTATTTTATTACTTTACCACATAACCGATGAGTTATATTGTCACAGAAAGCAAACAATATTGAATTTTCACAAAGTGTTGTTTTAATATTCAACGCTTGCATATTTTTATAAACATACGTAAAATATTAAATTCATATTATACTTATTTATCTTATTTATGAAATTAGCTTCACCTCGAAAGTCCGTTGCTCGCTCATTTGTCATGATCACAACACTTTAGCGCTATTTAGATTTTATAAAAACTATGCACGTGATACCTTTATCTTTAATTGCAGCATTATAACTCATAGTACCTCGATATCGACCTTAATTAGTTCTTGAATATTTAAGAATCAGATAGGGAATAAATATATTAAAAAATAATAAAATTAAATAATATAAATGCAAGAATTTCATACTTATTAAATACAATAATGGCATTAAAATTGGGCATTTATTTTTAATCTATAATTCCTTAATAATGCGTTTTAATATCATGTGTTTGTTTTGTTAAGCGCGCTGATCTCAGGATTTGCTCTAATCAATGGGTCAATTGAAGTAAATGTTCTTGAGTCGAATTTCCCATTTATCCCATTTATCGAGGAGGTGTATTTGTTATATTACATTACATTAGATAATCTCTCTCTCTCTCTCTCTCTCTCTCTCTCACTCTTTAGAAGATTGGAAAAGATTACAAGGTGAACTGTAAGTCTGCCAGAATATTTTGTTAGCTACAGTTAATAAGAACAAAAACGAACACAGCTTTTAGACAAAATATTTTTAATAATATAATGTACCGTTTTCAGCTGTATAAAATATACATACATAACGTGACGAGACCACACATCTTGTTACATATTTACATGCTCCCTATAATTATACCTTTAGACAAAAACACAATTATTTACAAAAAAAGCATAGACAGGGATTCCTAAACTGATAAATTTTATAAATATTTGGTTGTATTGTTTTCTTTATTTAACAAAGCAAATACTCTATGTTTTTCAGAGAATAACTTTCTATTCTTAGTCCTAAATTTACTTATATATTTCAAAAATCAACCTGTTACCTCACCTGCCTTGCCTTGCCTATGTATTTGTATGTACATATTTTATTACACACTGCTATACAGTATTTAATTCTCTAACGTCGAGTGCTTTTTTATCGAGTACAACGCACTTGAAGCAAAAAAATTGCAAGTGTTTGTACTTAAATATCATGACGTCACCAAAGTAACACAAGGTATTTTTTGGCATAAGAAACGCAAGTTGAACGTTGAGTATATAATTATAACAATATTACTAATAAAAAGTTGGTTTAAACATCTCTGATTATGTTTTCCATGACTCATTTTAAATATCTGTTTCATTTTCTAGTTACTTTCCACCCGAAAGTGTGTAATGTGTATTAAATGAACAGAAATTGGAAACTAAGTAAATTGTCGTGCAGATGTGAAAGAGCCTTCACCTTAAAAATGCATTTATTTTAAATGAAATCAAAGATTTTGAAAAGAATAATATTTATAAACGTATAAATATTTAAACATAGCGTAACTCGATCTTGCGCCTTCAAAAACTTATGAATGATTTGTGCTTCCTTGCGATTTGATATAATATCGTACACCAATTACACTTGTTTCATGACAAAATAAAAAGTGAATATAACTCTCAATCGTGTTAAACTAAAATGTATAAATCCTTGAACTTTTAAACATAATTGATTTGTCTTTCATTCTGAACAACATCTGAATCATAGTTATACAAAAAACTTATCCAATACAATTAATTTATAAATAAACCGTTAATTTATAAAAGCGAAAAAGTTTCAAAAAGTTTTAATATGATATTATTTTGTCTTTTGACCATGTAGGGTTATAGCACCAGAAAGCAGCAAATACCAATGACCAACCTTTTTTTTAACTTTCGAAAATAAGGATATAAATATAAATTTCTTATATTGTAAACACATAACTATGTACCTTTACTTCCTGATAATATTTAACATTTATATATTTTCTCACCATTTTGTTTTAAAATTGCGAACTGAAACGTAGGTACATATAACGAAAGTTTTTACATTTATTAAAAACTAGGGATATACTCGCGACGTCCTCCGTTTTAATAACACTGTTTTATTTACTAATCTCAATTACTTTATTATTCTGTGTTTTAAGACAATATCTATACAGTGAAAACTAAATTTTCAGCTAAATGAACCAAAAATTTAAGCTCTCTTCTAGTTCTATTATGTGAAAGACATACTGTAAAGCTAAAAACGGCTTGTTACGGAACAAATCGAAGTTAAATTAATTTTATCCTAATATAAATAAGTGTTAATAGTCCTAAACTGCAGTTGTCTATTTATTGACAGGTGTAGGAAATATTATTATTGAAGATACGTTGTTCCCGAATTACCGAAAACACTGTTCTTTGAAATAAATGAGGTCATCATAGCCTTATCACAAAATTACAGAGTTTTATAATAAACTAAGAACATCTAATACACACGAAATATACATTTTATTATTAAAAGAAATCGAAATTAATTACTTTCGCTTGTATTTTTTAGCAAATTTTTTAGCTTATATATTTTTGCATTGTAAAAAAAACAACATTTAATTTAGATCGTCCCTGGTCCATTACCATACTAGATATAAGTATATATTAGATATAATATACATTATAAATACATATGATAATTTAAGGTTTTGCCTTAGTAATAACTTTTTGAAGGTCCTGTCGTGGCGCAAGGGCACAAGCATGTAAATTAAAACGCAACATGTTCGGTCTTCATTCGAAGAAATAAAATATTTAGTATTTCCAATTAAAATATTAAATATTTTCATTTCTTCGGTAACATGTAGGTACTTCTCTGGTAACAAAGCGCTATGTTGAGTTCTGCCACTCAACATGCAATGGCTTATATTCAGTGGAAAGCGGGAACGTAGTGCTTTAACACAAGGTTCTCATGTTCCCTCTGTCTACCCTGCCATATGCGAGATACAGCATCGATGTGAGTAGAGTAGAGTAAGCCTTACGAATTATAAAAATAAGAATTACAATAATTGACTAGTATTTTTTCGTTCAACATTATATTTATAAAATATTACCTTATTTATACGTTTTTATGGCAAGTTTTAACTTCGTGGAACAACTATTGTAAATGTATAAAGTACACTATTTAACTTTTATTTTAAAGCTTAATTCGTATTCCTTAAAAAAATATTAGTTCAATACATTCATTTTATTTCTTAGATTATTAAATAAAATATAATGTTATTTTCCCATTTAAGTTTATTTCGTATGATGCAAGAGTGGCATTGACATTTATATTTTAATTATAACATTTCTTCCAAACGTTAAACTGCTGCCTCTCTATGTATCTATATATTCGAAGACAAACATTCAAGCCGTCTTTTTGCGCTGAAGTTTTTATTTATTTCTAACCTCACCTATATCCTGTATATGACAGAGTAAGCAAAAAAAATGAAATGTTAAATGTAAAGTCACTCCGACTTTGCTTGCAGAAAATGAAAATAATTTGTTTTATCGAGAGGGCATCAAATAAATATACACCGTATATACTAGCCTCAGATTTTATATAATAATATTTAAAACATTACGTACTTTACTGTAGATGTAATATACATGTGTGGTTTAACTTAAACCAAAATATTTGCCTTTTAATAGTTACGCGAATCTTACTCGCTATTATAATTCGTTCGTACCACTACGTGCCAGACATTTTTTGCTTGACAATAAGCAACAAGCCAGAGCATAAAATCAACCCCACATTGTTCAATATAATTAGCACTTTAGATATTTTCTTACGGTTTTATCATTATTATTATTACAGAACTATACATTGATATATTTTTTATATACATTTGTTTAAAAAATAATTAATAAATCATCGGTGTATCTAGGCAAAGTTAATTGAACAATTGCATTGCATAATGTCGGCTTAGAGAAGATTCTATTGTAGCTGTGACTAGAAGGCACGTGCTAGATGTACTCAGCTATGTAAATTATAATTTTCGTCACTACTCAATCTCTACATCCTGCGATATTTTGTTCTTTGTTGAATTGTCCGAGACAATTATCTGCTTACAGAGAGTACAAAGTATACTGTAATTATGTGTATGTGATGTTGGGCAACAATTGAATGACAGACTTTGCAAGGTTACATAGAACCCATTAGGAACAGATACCATCATCTTTACACCGTTTTATATAATCTTAAATAATCTTTTCCGTCAAAACAAAAAATAATGCCACAACAAAACATAAATATGTGTGTAACGATATATTATTTTTTCAGGTCTGCCTTGATCTAGTTAATCTTAGTAAACAACGCTATAAAAGGATTTCAAACACATAGATAACATTTTGTGGCTATTATTAGATTTTTTTATTAGATTAGGTAATCAAAATAAAATCGCTTTTTCTATTTTAAAACGTCTAATCAATTTAGTAAATTTTACGTCTGCGCGATTATGCGACATGCATAAATATATTTAAATGTGTTTGATAGATGTAATGCTTTTTAATTGGAGAATATATTTATGCTTCTATACCTTTAATAAGTTAAGTCATATTCATGGTGTTACACGGTTGGTGAGCGACAGTGATCACTCACCATCAGGTGACCGGTACGCTCGTTTGCCTTGTCTTTCCCATAAAAAAAAATCGGTATTTTAAGTTAATTTGAAGTAGTGAATGTAATATATAGCATATGATATTTTATGTCTCATTTTTACATATTCATAACTAACTATTTTTACTAAAATACGTAATTCAGTAAAAACTCATTATTTGTAAGTAAAAATATTTTTATTCTATGAGTGTATAAGCATAAATTTATATACCAAATAATGTATTTAGTTAATAATACTAGTTATATAAAGATAGGTAAAAATGAAAAAAAAAAATACTCAAATAAGGTAACCGTTAAACGACATACTTGTACAATTATAAAAAAGTTGTAAAATTACTGTACTATGGAATTATAACAAGAACCAATTGAAATTCAAAAATTCACAATATTAAAAAAATATTTACCGAAAGGCCTGTCGTGGCGCAGCGACACAAGCGTGTGACTGTAACCAACAGGTTCTGGGTTCGATCCTCAGTCGAGGAAATGAAATATTTAATATTTTCGATTTATATATTTAATGTTTGATTTCATCGTGCGGGATACAGCATGAAGCTAAAAAAAAGAAGATTTCTGTGGACACAACTTAAACACACCGACCGTACTTAGACTTTTCGTAGTATGGTCAACCAGAATTTGATCTTCTATCACAAGATCAATTTGTTGTTATAGTACTTGAATATGTTTGTTAAGTAGGTATATTGTAGAGACTGTAGTGTCACAAGGTTCGACTCCCATTTGTGGTAATGAAATATATACTATTATAATTTTCGTCGCTTTGGTAATGAGGCAAAGCGTGATGTTGAGTTCCGTCACTCAATACTCACTGTGCCTTGAGAATTAAGCGAAAATAGCTTATTGAAGAACGGAGTGTCTTAAAACTAATATTAGGAACCCATTGGCCTATCTTGCTTTGTACGTTAAAATTATAGTACCCAAGAAACATATGCGGAACAAATTTTCTTATAATATGTTCTTAAATCTTTTAAATTAATTCAATATTTAATAATTAATATCTATTAGTATACTTGATCTCTATTATATATTTATATATATATATATATATATATATATATATATATATATATATATATATATATATATATATATATATACATATATATATATATATATATATATATATATATATATATATATATATATATATATATATATATATATATATATATATATATATATATATATAAAAATTGTCGCCATATTGCAAATGTGTCTATGGTAGAACACACTCATACGTAATCCACAGGTACAACAAAGTATCAACAAATTATATTTTATTATTACAAAACATTTAAAAATCCTTATAGAAATTTCGACAATGTAATCCTAGTGTATGTATTGTAGATAATCAAAGTATTAAAAAATCATATTTGTACATTTTTTGAGAGTACGCTACATAGAAAAAACGCCAAAGAGTTCTTTATGTGCATAGAAAGGGAAATAAACAAAGTAGAGCTACTAAATGGAATGTTAAGAGAAAAGCAAGTACGGTGGAGGGTAGTCTTATAACAGACATAAGAAGTTAAAGATAGACATAATGTCAACAAAGAAATTACAAAAATTAGTTCTGTTTCTCAATATTTTATCAAACTTAATGATATTATGACTTGACTACAGTTGTAGTCTTCAGGGGCCCCTTTACAATGCGCTAACACTCGCCCTCACTGCTCCTATTTTTTTTTATGGATACAGCAAACGAGCGTATGGGTCAGCTGATGGTAAGCGATCACCGTCGCCCACGGCCCCGTGTAACTCCAGAGGAGCTACAGAAGCGTTGCCGGCCTTTAAGTTGGATGGGCTCCTAATATAAATACAGATAACTTACATGTCTTTATGCATTTAATAACAAAATTAAATTCAAAATAATAATTAATTAGTCAACCAGTTAATTATTATAATAGTACTACTATACTACAAACTAGTCAGTGGCAGAGTACTAGAGTACCGATCCAAGACTCTACCCAATGCGGCCAATGCTCGTGCAACCATTTATATAATCGTTAACAAATAAGTTACACACGCCTAACAGTGGTGTTGTCGACAAGTACCGCATAAAAACGTAAATACAATTTGCAACCACGATACTGACATAATGTACAGTTACATAAAATAAACAATCATGCAATAAGCAATTCAAAATGGTAAGTTTCTACTAATTTAACGGAGCTTAGCTAGTCCTGTTTAATTTTTCCAATTTTATATCAATGAAAAATGCCTAACGCTTTGATCATTTGTCACAAAGACATTAAACACACTTTTTTATAGTCAACAGCATTTCATTATTTCTTATCAAGTAATTTTAGTTTATTATACTTTAGCTGGACTGCTATGGTTATTCATCAGATGTTTCAGATCTTCAATTTCAATATGTCGATCGACAATGTTTGACGTTTAATCACTTTTATCAAAGCAGCATTTCGTAATTCCTTACAGTTTATCTGCACCGTTATTATTGTTCATCAAATGTTCTGGATCTTAAATATTTATATTAACACTTGCGTAAGAAATGTAATAAAATTCCAGAAGATTTAAAGAAATTGAATAATATATATATATATATTTACTTGATTAATTAAAGCGCCGGAGTGTGATTTCAAAATAACTGGTTTTTCAAGTACTATATGTACTTGATACTACATATACGTGATTTACTTCGACAATTTTTAAAAGCAATATCAAATAAAATCCCTAAATTTATTCAATTCAACAATAAAAGATAACCATACTAAAATTATCTACCAATTTTACCTAAATACACACAAAAAAATAAATAAAAAAGCAGGAGTCATTAGTATTTATTATCATATTTTAGAAAACGATATATTTTAGAAAAAAGAAAACATAAAAAAGAAGCCACGCGGAAGTCTAGTATTCGATAAAGCATAATAATTCGTTATACTGTTTATATCGCTATTGAGTTTTTTCAGCTAATTTGATTTTTTATTGAAATTATTAATAAAACCTACATGTATGTTAAGTGGCAGTATGTATAATGCACATCATATAATATTTTAAATATAACTTCCTACATAAGTTCTAAATACAACAATTTAATAATTTATACAAAAATGTATAAAATGTAAACAATGTACAAATTGTATGTATATTATTTTTGATTTACGATATACAATAAGGTTACACCTTATTGTTTACGTTTAGGTATTTATGTAACATAATATTCATGAAAATCGTTCAATTAACGTTTTTTTTTCACTCTTCTCGTTTGATAAATATTTACCATAAAAAGAACCAATCTGTAATTGTTTCTTTTTTTCGATGGTTCTAAGAATAAAGATTTGATATAATACCTATATGATGTATGTACTGTGTATACATTTTAATATTAAACTAGTAAAAACATTAGTAACATTTTTGTCTCTGTATCTAACAACTGGTTAGCTTTTCACGAAACTTAATTTATGTTAATTTATGAATTTTAATTTATTTTAATTTATTTTGTGGATGAATTTTTAACTGGATTTTTAGGAATATACATTTTTCTATTGTGTAATTTTATCTTTTTTTTTTAACGTAGAACCTTCGTGTGTTTTACATCCAACGTGAAATTGGCAAAGTGATTCTGTGCTCATCTGACACGCTGAGAACGCTATAATTAAAGAACTAAACTGAACTATTGATATATTTTATAATAGCGTACCTCAAAAAAATAAATAAACGAAACCCGTATCAAGATGTTAATATCTATCTCCACATCTACAGTTACTTAGAGCACAGAAAAAAAAACTTCAATGTCAATGAACGTAACAAATACGAGCGCTTATACATCACCTTTGCCGCATTTTGTATTAAAATTCATAGAAAACTTCCCTTGACAATAACAAAATTCTTTGGTAAGAAGTGAGAAGAGAGAGAGAGAGAGTTATAGTACTAAGTATATGACAGAAAAAAGTTAAACTACAAACTTATATTTGTAGTATACATTTGAGACAAAAATAATGTACACACCCGCAAACATAAGCTTGTCAACTTTTACAATTTGTATCTACTTCCCGTTAATCTATAGTCATGAAATTGATACGGAACGATCATAGGACAAATTTTCATTTCATTTACAGCTACACCTGATCGGTATTTTTTTGTTATATTGTTTGTAGTCTTCGGCAACAGGTTAAACATTTTAAATATCTGAATACTTGACGTGAACCCTGACAGGCCGTCTAATTTGTAAGAGATTAATGAAGTTACTATTCTACAGTTGATTAACATTATGATTTTTTTTGCTGACATACAATAATCAAAGACCGATGTGGGAACCTAACATCTCAGTTGTAGTAAATGTTTGGCAAGGCAAGTATCCTGCAAGGTATTTTTAAAGTTAGGTAACCACTGAAAACAATAGCCAACTATGGTTTCTTCGAAAGGTCTATTAAAATAGCTAAATCAGCATTCGTGTTCCGAGGAATAGGCTTACACAATAGATAATTGACCTATGATATTAAATATATAGTGCATTATTTCTAAAAAATACATCTTTTTATTATAAAATCTTATTGAAAATATGGCTATATATGTCCAAGTCTTGTATTTAAATGTTTTGCTTCCTTAGGTAAAATCGTCCCTCGTGATGAATTTATTTCTGACTATATTTTAATTGAGATCTGATCTTTAATGAAACATCAAAATCGAGTTGGAATAAAAAAGGTATCTCACATGCCAGGGTAGGCAGAGGAAACTTGGAGCGTAGTGTTAAGACACTTTGTCCCTTTACCCATTTTCCGCCGAATTTGAGGCATTGCGTGTTGAGTGGCGGAACTTAACGTTGCGGTTTGCTCTCTTGCCAGTGCGAAAAAATGATAACATTAAATGTTAAATTAAAAATATTAAATATCTCATTTCCTCGAGTGGGTATTGAACCCACAACCTGTCGCGTTGAAGTGACCATATTATTGTGATTATTCTTAGTGGGTAGCACAACGTCTGCCAGGCCGGCTATTTTTAAATAACACTTATAATATTGCGTATATTTATAAATTTAAGCAGACAATATTATTACTAAGTACCTATGTTTAAATCGTTTTTATATGAAACGTTTTTATATGCTATCACATGCACAATATAACTCACGAGCGCTCGGTAGTCATTAAATTACCAGAATTAATTAGCATTCATAATATTTTGTTAATCTTTTAAAGACAATTTTAGGATATCCAACTTGATATGGTAATGCCGTAACAAAAATTGTAAATACTTTGTCCTGGCTGTATAACTTAATTGTTCATTGAATTTGGCGTTGTAACATTTAGCATGTATAAGGAACAATGAATGGAAATCGCAATTGAATAAAAATTTCTTTTTAACCTACCTATCTTTACTGAGGTGAATTCTTAGTGGCTTAGTTCAATCTATATGGAGAGTAACTGCCATCTACAGACTGTGTATCGTGCTAATTGATTATGTCAATACATATATTTTATAATAATTGTAAGTATATTGTGTAAAGATTGGGGCGGCACTTGTTCACTAAAAGTACGAAACAACTTATATAAATATACAATTGGTAATTTGACAAATTTTACTTTATTACAACAATAATTTTCAAATTACCTATAGATGATGATGTTAATATTAAAAAGATTAAATTTTATTTTGTTCAAATTGTGCATAGATCGATCAGTTAAATGTATTATCAATTTATAACCTTTCATGCAAATATAGTTCCTGCTGGTAACGCAGCACAATATGAGAACGTTTTTTAATAAAGTGCAATCGTACATAAAAAGTTGCAGTAAAATTTTGCGCCCGTATTTTTTATGTTACTTGTAGATTAGTACTTTTTTTAATGAAAAAGATTATTGTTAGTTATTTTTTATATTATATCGTTTTTTTTTCTCCGTTCTCTCTGCCTACCCCGCTAGGGATATAGCGTGAAGATAAGTAAGTAAGTAAGTAAGTAGTTTCCATTGATCTCTGGTCATGAATATTTGTATATCTACCAATCAATCTGTATACAGATTGATCCTAATATATTAGGAACTCATGTTTTAATATTAAAATAATCATAAATTTAAAACTAATATTTTGTCTTAGGTATCTTATTTATTTTCAAATATGAAAAATAAAATATATATGAACACTTTTAATTTTTTTTGTATTGCATATTCTTCTTTCTGCCGAATTCTTGAGCCATTGCGTGTTGAGTTGCTTAACTTAACGCCGCATCTCTTTACCGGAACGGGGAAAACAAAGTAATAATTCACGGGAATCGAACCCAAAACCTGTAGCGATTACACTCACACGCTTGCGGAACTGCGCCACGACTGGCCTTTAACTTTCTCTGATCGTATTAATAATAAACAATTCCTTTTTGATTCGTTATTGTTGTATTCATTTAATAATATTACTTACCCTTTTTTAAATATCACAACCGAGTTTCATCACTTATCACTGTTTTTTAAAGACAATATTTTTTAGCAACTAGCCAATATATAATATAAATATTAATGTATTATATTTTGTTTATTTTAAATTTAAATGGCCAATTTTTGTGTATAAATTTCACTGAAATAAAATTCGCATTCGCGACAATTCGCGTACACTGGGCGCGCGGTATGTGCGTCTCAAGTGGTAGCTGTCAGATGATTGCAGTTGTACTTCGCTCACACTCTTTAACTATTTGGACAGGTCCACGTATAGCGGATGCCCAGATTGATTTCGTTTCCATCAATGCTTTTGAATACGTAATGTTTGTTTACAAATATTCGCAATTTCTATGGGAGCGGACATATTGTTTGGGTTTTTAGCCTTTTTGTTGTATGACATTGAATTAGTACGTAGGTTGGTAGGTATGTAAAAATATATACAATCTTTTATTCAATCTATTGATTGACTTTTGATCGTTTGTTGTATGAAGGATTTCTTGTGAATTGTTATTTCGATGACATTTCACTACAGACAAACGTTACGAAATATAAGGCCATCTTGCTTTAAGTGCTTAGGTTCTGGTTGTATTTAATAATTATGGGTTGAGTTCTTGTAGAAACGAGAGAATAATTAAATTTATGTTACTTAAGATATATTTCTAAAAAAAAAATAAAGTGCAAGGCAAAAATTGCAGTTTTTATTAGACAGGTATATCATCAAATTCAAATAACTTACAAAGAAACTCTACGCACAGTAAATAAAATAAATAGCAAAACCAAATATATATTCATTAATATAAATTTAACCCTTAAATTAAACCCTTTATTTACCGACATAAAATTTTGGAACTTATCAATTTGAGCTTAAGTATGAAAATATTTTTAATACTTTGTCATTTATTTTGATACACTATTAATGTTTAAATATGAAGATCAAGTAATACTGAAAAAAATATGATATTTTCGACGTGATATCTTGTGAGAGAAGAAAAACAAAAGACAAATTACCCAACAATTTTCCTTAAAATCAATTTATATTCTATTATATAACTTTATAAAGTGTTAAAATCACTTGTATTCTTATTTATTTAACCTTTCATTAAATATCATTCAACAATTCAATATAGGTACAACCTTTCATACAGCCTTTGGAGCTAATAGACCGTGACATATTCTAGTTCAATCTCGTCCTGAAGTTTAAAAATAATAAATGGTTATATATTGATTGATTGATTCTTTGTTTGTTTCTTGAACAAGTTATTATTTTATTAAATTAATTAAATTAATAGCATTAATTACCGAATGTTACTATGTAACTTATTACTTATTGTTATAAGAAAATAACAGCACAATGAACAATCCAAGCTATTTATTGTATATATGTATATTGGCAATTTAAATTAAATATGTAATTACATGTAGTGTCTTAAAAGTACTTATTTGTGATAAAACTGAACGGTCAAAAAAACATTGCGATAAAAAAAACGAAACACTAAAAATTTAAACTTTATCCTCGCTAACTCCGCTAATATCGTTGGATTTTTCTTGAGATACATCATGGGTAACTATGTCTAGAGAACCATTTTTAGTCAATCCGCATACAGACAATGCCTTGCTTACCACGTTCCGTTTTTTCACACAGTAAACAATAAACATAAGTAAAGTTAATATAACAACTATTATTCCAACAACGATCGGAGCGCTCGTGTCCATGTCATCTTGAACCGTTTTTAGTTTAGCAGTTTCCTCTTGAAGGAAATCTTTTAGTGGAGCAAAATATTCTAAAATGCCTGCCGCTGAAAGTTCCGTTTCGCCTGATATTGTTTTCAATACGGTTCGCCAGTCTTCACTTGCTCCGAGAGACATGCCTTCACTGTAAAAAAACACTGTAATTTTAGCATATATGAATTGTGTAATCAAATATATTTTTTCTAAAATTACATATCGACGTCTAGAATTTTATTTATACATATTTTTTACAGAAAATTAATGTAAGCCGTCTTCTGTTTAAAAACGTTCAGAACTGGATGGCCTGGCAAAAGTATAGCACGGAAAGCATTTAAGACAAATTCAAACTACAACTATTGTGAACACAACACAATAAGATCGATTTCATTATGCTGCAATGCAACAGAGATCTTTTGGAGTGTTTATTTGAAATACTAACATTTTATAAATATTTGGTATTTAACTCGTAGCGTTTGAAAAAAAGTAAGCCAACTATCAATAATTAACATCTCAATGTTTATTTTAACAATAAGGAAGCCGTAGCTAGTTATGTTATTTTCCACGAATTTATCAAAATCTTTGCATTATAATGACAAAAATAGTATCTTATTCACCCATAAGGAAGTACCTTAGCAAAGATCCTGCTTCCTTCACTCCATGTAGAGAGCATTCGTGTAAAGGTCCTGTATAGTTTGCTGCCTTGCATAATGATAAGAGTATTTGAAATTCTAAAATATTTGATATCAAATACCTAAAATAAGATTTATTGTATTATAATTTCATTAAGTCACTATTGTTAGTTTATATTTAATTTGTTCATATATTTTCGCTTTGTAGTTTGCGGAAGTGAGAACTTAATTCAAATCACGCAAAGTAGTAAGTTTAGACTCCAATAAAGATGGAAGAATATACAACATCAATTAACTCAGTTCTTTTTATTTATTAATAATGTCCTATAAATTAAATAAAGCATACTACATATTTTAATTAGCAAATCAATTATAACTGAAACGCTTTAAGAATGCAAATACAATTTGTTATACCTGGCACGCTCGGATAAGCGTTAACGGCCAAGAAGCATCAACTATACTGTTTTTGCTAACTGTATTAAGGAAAATTTGGTAGGAACATAATGTGCTTGACAACACCAGAATAATAAATAGTTAATTATTATTGTGGCTAATTTTTTTTAGTAAATAAATAGTTAGTTAATATTTAACGCCTTTTTCATTAACAAAGTCGCTTAGATACATAGATTAGGTTTATATTTAAGATATTTTTACGTATATATTTTGACTTATTTATTCATCATAACTGTGTATTATTTCACTACTTATAGTTATTAATATTTAGAAAGATCATTTGACAAGAGATGTATGCTCGTTTGAATAGTTGATATTAATAAATGATGAACTTTGTTTATAAAATTCAAAACTTTTATACACTTATCGCTAAATAGTGATTAATACTTTTAATGAAATAACTGAAAATTTAAATCGATTAAATAGATAACTTACGTGATATATTGTACATGAGAAACCACATGATACTTGGCAGCAGGGTCTAAATCACTTTCGTTGCGAGGGACTGGTGGTGATATACCAGTTTCTTCAGTTCTGTAAACAATGTAATCTTAGTATATCTATCAACACCAACGTTTTATGTATATGAAGTTGTTGTGAACAAAAGAATATGATTTTTTTCGGTGATAGTAGGGTAACATAGAGAACCTATTGTAAATACATTTAATTCTCTACTTCCCGCTTAATTCGAAATATTGTGATTTTTCTTAACAAAGAAAAAAAAATCAAGTGTGGATGACACCACAACAACGAACAGCACGACGCTGCTGCCTTTCGCCATTTTGGAGCTTACAAAACTTGCAAAATGCGTTTTGAAACAATTAGTGAGATATCCGTGAAAAAACATAAGAAGTGAATATATTTTAAATAATAAACAAAATTGTTTTGTGCAATGATGTATAAAAAAATATGTCATTATTAAAACCTTTCTAAGACAGCTATACTTATAAATATGATATTAATACAAAGAAAATGATGAACTTTATTACGTGTTTTATCTTTAGCGTTTAACATGCTATAAATGTTAATTATTTTTATGAACAATGGAACAACTAAATATCACACAAAAGGTCATAAGTTATATCTATTTCAACACGATAAATAAAATTATTGGAAATTGTTTTTTGGTTGTTAATGAGATTTAAGTACATTTTGACATGAATGAGAAATATAAATATAACAAAGTAAAAACCTAAATTTTTACGCATTTGAATAAAACATAAATTACTTCTATAAATATATTTATATGTCGAATTAGACAAATTCAACTATAATTCCTTGGAGAATATTAAATATAAAAATATATTGAGAAAATGTTTTCATAGTAGTTGTCCTAACAATTCGTTAAGGTACTTCAAACTGCTTTTGCGCTAAGTTACATATTATTAAGTATCAAGTGTTTAATTATTTATTTATTATAAAAATAATATAAAACTATAACTATTCTAATACAAATATACAATACACATATTGCTATTTGATTATGTTTTATGGTGTTAAATCCTTAAAGTAAAAAACGAAACTGAATGCATACTTGAATTTCTCTGACAAACCTGCAAATATATAAGGATTTTTGTATACAATGAACAAGATAATTAAATAAATGAACCCACAACAAGTCGCGCTTAAAGTCGTACGTTTGTGCCAGCTAGGTCTCTGTAATAAATACCGTAAAATATACGGAACTACATTTCACGGTATTAATTTATCATATATGCAATTTATTTAGATGATCGACTTTCATTTTCTATAATAGTATGTACTTATTAGAAATTTCTATATAATCATGTATGTAATAAGTGTTATGGAAGAGTGAGACCTACTATACAATTATTAGACAGATTCATGTGACTTTATGAATATGTATGTATGTATATATATATACACTTAGCTGTGTTATACTAAGCCACAATGCCGCCCTGGGTATAATTAAATAACTTACCTTAAATCCCACCAATGTTTGTTCCAATCCTTCGTATTACTATTAGCAAAGATATCCCATCTCCATGTATCGAGAACATACGCATATGCCATTAAAGGAAACTTCTCCAAAGCGAGCCATAACAAATGGTTCATCATTGACTCGGAGGACGCTGCTACCTTCACAAAGTTCACGGTTTGCAAATACATCGGCGAGGTCACTTGTACCGCTACGATGTCAGATATCGCATCGTGGAAGGCTGTAAAGAAGCTAATAGTGACGGGACGTAACTTTTTAGTTTTATGTTAATATATATTCCATTTTTTTTTCAGATTAACGGAATAAAATATTACATTTGAAAATGGTAATATAAATATCAATATTAATATTTCATTTCCTCGAGTGGTAATCGAAGTCACAACCTGTTACGTTTACAGTCACACGCATGTGCCCTTGCGCCATGGATTCAGTATCACATTGTTAAAAATAGAATACTTTATAAATAGTACGTAGTAGGTATACAGAGAACTAGCTGCACCTATTTTTCAAAACCTATGGTATAATTACACAAACTCTTAGTTAAGTAATGGGATAAAAAAATATGAAATGTTATAAATGATTTAAAATAAATATATTTTTATCTGTAACTTATGAGCCATATTATGTATATTGTATAAAAAAGGAACCTGTTGAACAGTAAAAAGCAATCTTTTTTTAAAACGTAATTATCGACTCCATTTCGTAGGTAGATTCAACATTCGCAAAAAATAATTACAACTAAATATATAAGTATCGACAGTGACAACATACAATTGTATTATATAAAAATAATCATTACACATCCAATAAAAGTAGTCTTTTTTTACGGAAAAGACGGCAAACGAGCGTACGGGTCACCTGATGGTAAATTATCACCGTTGCCCACGGCCCTGTGTAAATCCAGAGGAGCTACAGCCTGTAAGGAAGATGGGCACCGGGGCACGGCAATGCGAAACGCAGTGGCAAAAGCCACAACTTAACGCCGGTTTTTATAGCCGGGGATGGTAATAATCCGGACGAGTCTGCCCATGCGTGTTGCCATTGGTGACAACGTGACTCTCCGACACGTACTTTAGACGCCTCTTACGACACCATCAGTACCAGGGTGATCTAATTTTAAGCCGGAATGACATGGCGTAAAGTAAGTCTCTTCACTTTTTCGTAAATGACGAATATATTATACTGATATCTACAAATGTTGATATCAAAACGATCGCTATTTTGCTCTTATTTCGTCGTTGGTCATTTCCCCAGCAATGTAATTTGGAAAGCGAGAACACAAGGACAAGGTGAAGTATTTAATACATGTATATAATTACTTGCATGTCATTTTTTATATGTATAAATACTACTCTTCGCCGCCGTTGGAAGACAATAAGTTTTGTCGCTTACAAACTTCGATGCGATATGGTTCGATACAACCGATGAAAAACAATAGAAATATAACAATATAACAATATATCAAAATAATACATGGTTATAGTTTTATAGATAAAATTACTAAATATAACATATTTTTTATGTTGTTGTAGTATATTATTTTTTGTACATAGTTTTATAATCTTTTTTTTTTATGGAAGAGCCAAGGCAAACAAGCGTACGGGTCACCTGACGTTAAGTGATCACCGTCGCCCACGGCCCCGTGTAACACTAGGGTGGCTTTATGACCACCAGTTTTGCAGATGATCGCGATACTGGCAGTCGCTCAAAAAGCTGAGGCCCAATATACTGATACAGAGTGCGGCTTTAAGGGGAATGTTTTTGAAAACTGGTGATACGACAAATGGGTTTTTTTTGTGGTAAACGCGCAGATTTGTGTCTTCTGAGGATTGAATTGAACCAGGTTTTCTCCACCCCATACGGAGACATTCTTGAGGGTTGCCTCAACGGAAGACACAAGATAACTTCGGCACTGGTCGACGTTTTCCCGAGAAAGACGGCCGGAGTATACAACGCTTACAGTGCTATCGTCTACATAACAATGTATGTTAGAGTCCTCCAACATATCATTGATATTCAGAAGAAAAAGCGTAGGGGACAGCACGCAGCCGTCGACAGCGACCTTGATGCTGCGTCCAGTGAGAAAACTAGCGATCCACTTGCATAAATTCTCGGAAAGCCCGTTAGATGGAAGTTTCGCAAGAAGCGCCCCATGCCACACACGATCGAAGGCTTTCACCATGTCCAGACTATCTGCCAGGCCCTCTCCCTTGCTATCAATAGGCGCAGACCAGCGGTGGGTTGGGTAAACCAGAAGATCACCGCTTGAGCGACCCTGACGAAAGCCATATTGGCGATCGTTAATAAATTGGTGATCCTCTAGATAAACCAAGAGCTGGCTATTGATTATGCTCTCCATAACTTTAGAGAGCAGGGACGTGATAGCAATTCCACGAATCTGGGACTACGCCGACTGAGTAAGAGTGCCAAAATAGTCGCGTTAGCACCGGTGTCAGCTAAGGGGCACATGAACAGAGCACAAGAGGAAAAATTCCATCTGGTCCACTCGACTTGTGGATGTCCAAGGAAGATCGAGCTCGCCTAACAGCTTTCCGACTGATTTTAACGTCAGGCATTGAACTCCGACACCAAAGGATGGTTGGCGGCGTTGTTCCTCGGTCATCCATAGTTGAGTTCGAGGCAAAGAGAGCGTCCAGAAGATCGCCTTTCTCTTTCGCGGTATGGACCAAGATGTCATTTTCCCTACGCAGCGACGGAAGCGAAGGCTTTGAGAGGGCCCAAAATTGGTGAGTTTCCGACGAGTAACTCTCAAGCTTCTCGCCAATTTTAACGATGTGCTCGGACCTTGCTCTGGCAATTTGCCACTTAATGTACCTAGAGGCGCGGTTGTGCTTTCTTTTTAAGCTTTTCAGCTTTGGATCCCTAGTGACAAGTGCTTCGGCCCTTCCAGTATTTTGTTTCCTTTTTCTATTTTCGTTAAGCAATAATTCACAGAACCACAAATGTATTTGTAGGTAAATGTAAAATATTCCTAGTCATTCGTCGTCATAAAAGTTGACACACTAAGTCTTATACGTATGGCTATACCATACGTACATATAAACTTACATAAAATTTATTTGAAGTTTTTTTAACCGCGTTCCACTAAACCATTCTTTTTTGTAATTGTAGTATGTTTAGTTAATGAGTTAGTAAAAAAGTAAATAATACCAAATATTAATAATAGAAAAAAGTAAAAAACAACAAATATGATTGATAGATAATGACACAGGCACTAGTTTGTTTCCCGGTCGATTAACTACCTACTACACGCATCGATGGCTTCTCTTAGCGGACCTTCCCTCTTTCTTTTGCAGGGCTAAGTTTTGACTCGGTCCAGTGCATATCAGGAATAGCTACATAAACATATAGCTGACGATGTAACGAATACAGTGTCTCTAAGATGAGTGGAAAGTAGAGTTGTTTTATAAAAAGATTCTCTCTATTATACACCGGTATAGTTGCGAGGTGTGAAATGTAACATTCTAAACTGCAAAGTTAATAAATAAAATATTCAGTTTCACAAACTTCAGGGGTCTGTGTTCTAGTCAGTGATTTATTTTTATCTTGATCATATAAATAGCCACTTTAACTACCGGCTAATGGAATTAAAAATCAGATAATGCATACATTTATAGCATATTTATCCATCCGCTTTTAAAGTGATCATAATATTACGTTTGTTTATTTTAAGAGACCTGTTTCTAATGCTGTGTTTTAAGCTTACAAATATTGATCTATAGCACGCACATATTATGAAAAGTGTAAATAAGGATGTTAAAATTTTTAACATTTACTTTAGCAATTGTTTAATATCTATGTAAAATGAGTTTCCATTTTGATGTTTTTTTGGCTATGTTGGGAGTAAATGAGAGTGATGTTTGCAAATTCAAAATTGACACACATTATTTTATCCCTTTATATGAATATTCACGTACATCGCAGTCAAAACAACCTAATATTGAGATATTAAGTTTTATATAAATTTTGTTTATCTGTTACTCGCTCACTCAGCTTCACGCTGTATCCCGCACATGCAAGCAAGGTAGGCAGAGGGAACTTGGGAACCTAATATTAAGACACCTCCGTTCCACTTCTGTTCCCCACTTTCCGCCGAATTTAAGCCGGTTGAGTGGCGGAACTCAACGTCGCGTTTTGCCTTTTTATAATACTCTTTATTGTACTAGAAAAAATAAATACAGAAATAAATAAAAAAAAACAGTTACTATACAAAGGCGGACTTATCTCTTTAAGAGATCTTCAACCAGTGTATGTGGATAAGTTTTTAATAATTTTACCAGAGCGAAGAAATGAAAACATTAAATATTTAAATTAAAAACATTAAATATTTAATTTCTTCGAGTGGAAATCGAACCCACAACCTGTTACAATCACACCCTTGCGCCACTACGCCACGACAGGCCATGTATTACATGTTTATCTGTAAAATTACATAATGTATTAGTCTACCATCTAAATCCTACAATGAAGAAACATTAAGAACGATAATCATTTGGAAGGTGCGTGGAACAAAAAAGTCGCTGTCAATGGAAAATGATAGATCTTTTAATTTGCATGCGCTGCAGTCCTTCATGGAGACAATAAAATATACACTTCACCGCTTTTGTTAAGATTTAGGCAGTGGAACTAATTCTAAGGTTTCTTTAAGTATTAAAAAGTTGTTTAAATAAAAGTATAAAATTTATTTATATTTATTTTTAATACTTATAGGAAGAGTAAGATATAACTCTTCCTATAAGTATTAAAAGTAAATATTTTATTATCTAGCACAGCGCTGAGTTCCGCTTCTCAAAACGCAACGTGTCTAATTCGGGCGGAGAGTGGAGAACATTCCACTTTTTCTCCCTAACCTACATGCTAGACAGCATTTTTAAATTTATATCGACATTCGATCTTTATTAATTTACCTGGGTTTGGTCCATCTCTATAAAGAGGTTGAAGATTTCGATAATGCTTAAAGTATTGGATATGGCCTAATAGCCTTGCTGCTCTTGACAGTTCTATCCTCACATCTGATGCCTTATCACCACACCATTTTATCCTACAAATTATATTTTTTATATAATACATGTAATTGACATGGAATTGATTTAAAATTTTTAATTATTAATAAAAATAACAATTGAAAATAAAATATTTCTAAATATAAAGTTCTTGCTAATTTTGGTCTAATTTGGGTCACATTATTGTAATTAAATATTTAACCTTATATGATAAAATATCAGCTGATTTTATTCACAATTTTTAATCACGTCTAAATTTTGCTTCGCCGCATTGATTTTATTTTTTAGTTCTAATTCATTACATGGCTAAGGTCCAAAGTCTTTTATCTTCAACTTTGTAAGACAATCCTTTTGTTTTTTGTTTCTAATTGTGACCGCCACAGTATGTCAGAGTCTAACTGTCGGCGATGGTTATAGGTTCAATATTTACTCACGGGCAAGAGAAAAAAAAATATTTGCCTGCGATGAGTAAGTGAGTTTTACAAGTAACTGTCTTCTTAACTAGCGTGAAGTTGAAAAAATTATACGTAAATAAGACATTAATAAATTACTTGTAATTAAAACCATCACACATGTCATGACTTGACGGTAAGCATTTATTTATTTGTGCTGTGTCATTGACATCTTGGAATGTTTCATTGGCACTCTCAAAACCAAGCGATTTGTGAAATTCATCAACCGCTTGAAAAAAATCTTTCGAAGATACATTTTCGCTGTCGATAAGTTTTGGTCCTTCAATATCAGGGTAAGCTGAGACTTTACTAAATATTGCTTGCCAATCCTGAGCCCATAGATTACCTGTAGCAAAAATATATTGTTATGAAAATAAAATATTTTTATCAATTTCTGCCATTTTTTTATTTGTCTTAAATGTTCAATAAAACTTATCAGTTTTTTTTATAAAAAAAATAGAAAATTAAATTTTATAATAATGAATAATTTGTAAATATTATTTTAAAAGTAAATTTTTAGATAAAAAATTATAAATTATTTAAATAGTTTACATACTTGATAGAAAGATCTAATGAGTACTTCATAAGATATACAAGTTCATATTAGTTAAAGTTATTAAAAAAGAGTAAATTTCAAAATAAAAATATTACCAAGCAGATGGGCTGGAATCAAAGTCGTTTTATCAAAGTCTTTTCGATAATGAGCTTTAAGCTTTGCTCTAACATAATCATGCAATACTTTATAGAAAGGTTTTACTTCAGACCAAAGGCTATTAATTTTTTCAGCAAAGTTATCGTCTTCAAAAGCATATCGCCACATATCTCCAGCATCTGTAAAATCTTCTGATATAGCGATATTGTTCATTCGTATCACGTATTTTTTAAAAATAGGACGAATTTTCTTTCCAGTTGCATCACGATAGGCTTTCCAATAGTATGATAATTCTTTAGTGTCGTCAGTTGTTTTGAATGTTGATATTATGTCTGTAAATAAATAATTGAAAGAATAATAAAATATATATTTATTATGTCAAAATCATATAAACCATAATAATACCATTATTATGGCTCGAGGAAGTGTAACATTTACGAGACCCTTGCTTGAATTACACTATTTTACAATTGCTATTTTTTTTTTATTTATTTAACTATAATTTTTCTTTTCAATGTATAGATATTGTCTTCAAAGTGATAATGTTATTAGAACAACAAACTAGTTGAGATTAGTTAATAAAATAATACATGAGGGTGACGCCGCGGGTGGGACGTTAGTGTATATTATATTTAAAATTAGACGGTATTACGGTAGGACTATTGTCTACCGCGAACAATTTATGATATAAATAAAAATAAAAAATATAGCAACATTCATATTTCCCTTAAAGTTTCACCTTACAACCCCATTTAATGTCATTTCTATTAGTACCTAATATAGCGTCTTTAAGTAATCTTTATTTCCTTAATATTAATAGCTCATGATAACTCTTGGCTGCCTACTCTTGTGTCTAAATATGCATAATCAATCTACGTTATAATAATATCTTTGATTTTCGCGATTGTTACATATTTTTAATTAAACTATTTTAACCGGATTGCTTATATTGATATTTACACCAGAGGATCACCTACTAGAGGACAAAGTACAGGCTCATTATGCAAGATTCCAGAGCGGTACACGACACAATTAAGAAATTCTTGGCGGTAGTTTTATATAATAATTATGTCAACTAACAGACCAATGCCACCTTAGTCTACACGTAACCACGGACTACTATAAAGTTTTCGAAACGTCGGGTTTTTAAAAATGTATGAATATTTATATATGTGATTAATCCGGTTAAAATATTTCATTTAATATACTATATGCCTATTACATATTTTCAACAATATTTATACAAAGACATCAATGTCAAAATAATATATGTTTATAGCACATAATGAAATTAATGATTTATGTACCTATTGTATAAATTACATACCATTCATAGTTCGTAGCGAATCTTCATTATTGCATTCAGTTACATTGTAGGCGCATACAGTCACTCGGCTCCAAATGCGCTGCATTGCATCTATTTCTTCTCTTTGCTAGAAAAATAGTAAAAGGAGTTTTACTTTTTAAACTTTTTTAACGCTTATAGTTTATGCTACAAACTCGTATCCCCATCAAAATTTTCTGATTTTCGATACAAATATGAAATCCAGAGGGTCCTAGAGACATATCTTAACTGTCAAGGAAAGTATTCAGGCAGCTTCACGCTGTATCCCGCACGAGGCAGGGTAGGCAAAGGGAACCCAGGAAGCTAGTGTTAAGACACTCCGTTCCACTTCCGTTCCCCACTTGCTTGCCACCGCTGAATTTGAGGCATTGCGTGTTGAGTGGCGGAACTCAACGCCGCGCTTTTGCTTTATCACCAGAGCGAAGAAATGAAACATTATATATTTAAAATGAAAATATTCCTCGACTGGGGATCGAACCCAGAACCTGTCGGTTACAGTCACACTCTTGTGCCGCTGCGCCACGACAGGCCTCAATATAGGAATAATAAAAAGAAGTATTCCTTATTTACTATTTCTATAAAAATGATCACGTACCTTGGTATGAGGCATTTGAACATTAATTCCCCTTTCTTTTATGATCCTTAGTTTTCTCCTTAACTTCAAGTCTCTAGTGTCAGTTTGTTGTGTTATATACTTTAGCTTCAGTACATCCCAATATTTCTTTTTAATTTCGTCCTCCTCAGCCGCAATATTGATCTAAAAAAAAATAATAACATCATAAACATTTTAACCCATAATTCGGTGTTCTCTGTTAACTTTTTTTTTATAGGATTACCTGGGTTCAGATCACCTTTGGTTATACTCGTGTTTTCTTTTTTTGATTGATTCATATTAGTGTAATAAAGTATTAAATAAACAATAAGTTAGCTTCGTTTTTAATTCGTTTCAGTTGTAAGCTTTGTTTTTCTTCAGAGTAGTCTTACTCTGAAGAAAAACAAATTACCATCACGAAAGTCTTTTCGTGACGGTAATTAGGTTAACTATAGGTAAAATTAAATATATATATTAACTCGTAAAAATATTACCATTTTATTCTTTTTAACATCACTAGAAACATCCGTTACGTATTCCCAAAGATAATACTGCGATAATTGGCATACTTCTAAACTGAGCCGATCCATTTCTTCCATAAAGTTATCTAAAGTGACATTCGATTTAGTAATTTCCTCCAATTCGTGTTTAAGCTTTTCTATTCTGTCATCAGTTTTCATGATGACTGTGGTAGGGTCTAATACTGTTTTTAAAGCAAAATCTAAAAATTTCTTATCATCAACTTCTGTTTCCACCTCATGACCACTCTCATCTGATTCGAGTGTTTTATTTTTTAGAATATTTCTTTCATCAGCTGACATTTCGGATGTTGGATTGCTTAAAAACTGAACTGCTGTGCATATTTGTAGTAAAAGATGGAAAATTAAGGATTTCTGGAAAAAGAAACAATATTTAATTTCTCACAATATAACGGCTGTGTAACTCTGTCGTTATAATAAAACGAACTCAGCATAAATTACAAATAAAAATAATTACATTTCTTGTATTTTATTAATTCTACTAAGGCACAGTTAAATAGCCAGGATTTTACGCAGTGATGCAAATGTCACTCGAAAAAACATTTACTAATAATAAATAAAATGCTTCTAATTTTAAAATATTAGAGTAATAATATCCGAAAATATTAAAGAACAGAAATGATAAATAAATTTTTGAATGTAATCTTTAGTATGGCAGTCGCCGCCTTCCAGCATTACATCTGATAAGATCATAAATTACACTTGCACCACACCTAATAATTATTGTAGTTAATTAAACTTGATACTAACTAACTACTGACACACGGATGACATATAAGATGTAATGTGGCTTGATAACAATACAACAATAGACAGAACGTGGCTATTAAATAATGATTACATCCTTGATACTCTCGTCCTTTTCATTGTTAAATTAATATAGTATTTTACGTACCTATAAAACTGGATAAATTTAAAACAGTGAAATTTCGTTATATATGATTTGATTAAAAATATACCTACTACAATCATCGTGTTGGTTAAATCAATCCAGACGTGGAGTTCTCACAAACACAAACTACATTTTCAATTTGTCGTCATACATAACAATATCGCTCCACTGGTGTGCGGTCAAAATGTTTATGAATTATGTAGGCACTATGCTTATTCGTGTTGTTAAGTTTTTCAATTTGAAACAATCGATCGCAAGTTTTGTTTTGAAAACGCTAAAAGGTATGTCGGCGCGACCCGTCCGCGAGCGCCAGCGCATTGTTCTGTGATATATTATACGATTGCCCACCTCAATTCCAGCCATAGAACATTTACAGAACCAGAAGGACGGTGTTTCAAAAATACCCGTTTCATTATTTATAATATTCTTCCATCTTATAAGCTATGTACGTTAAATACAGACAGGTTTTATAAGTCAATATACATCTGTTTTTCAAAAAAAAGTGTCAATTTTAATGATTTCATTTAATTGTTTAACACAAAGTGGGGTATTTAATGATACAAACAATAATTTTATCCTGCAGTTATTACTAATGCATTCAGGAAAAATAATTTCTGATCATTTATATAAAAATAATTTCAGATCATTTATTATAACTCACACTTAGCTTACATCTTTTCCTTCTGATATTTCAATAAACACACACACACACACACATATATATATATATATATATATATATATATATATATATATATATATATATATATATATATATATATATATATATATATATATATATATATATATATATATATATATATATATATATATATATATATATATTACAAATTAATTTTACACAGCATTTATGACAATAAAATATTGCTTCGGTGATACTAAATCAATAGGTGTCATGACCATCCATTAACTTGAACCCTCTGTGATCCTAACAACCAGGATATTCTCGTGCGACCGTAAGTTATGAACATATTCCTTGTTGCTAAAATTGTTATAATTTTTTAATTTGCACATATGATTTAACTTTGTCTTATATTGCTGATTAGATAGAAAATATATTTTAAAGAGAACATAACACACTTCTTTACTTTCCGCTCCTTTAGAGTCTTTATATATCGGAGTTGAACGCTTTTTTGTAAAACTAGAAAAGAAAATATATTTTTTAAAATATAATATAAACATCGAAACAATAACTATTATATTGTCCAGTCAAGAAGGTTCCGACTGTTCTCATGATGGCGTCAAAGTATTTATTTTATCTTATTATTATTTTTTTGTAGTAGCATTATTTTCAATTTTGCCAATTTCTATAACATGTTATAATATACTTTATTCACATAATATAAATATCAGTTGCAACAATTTAATATTTTATGATGCCTATAGCGCCAAGTCCTTACTTCAATAGCAAACGAACGATAAGAAAAACAATAAGTAAGTATGCTATACGTTTTATTGCAACCACAGGTAATGAAATAACAGTAAAATTATTTTTTATCTTTCTTCAAAAACGAGGCAAGCATTTTCGCACCACCTTGGTCGATTTCTACGTAGCCGTAAGGTTCTAGTTCCTTTTTCGTCCTTTCGAACCATTTCGAGACATTTTCGTGGGCACTGAAGTCAAATCCGAAAGCCTGTAAACAGTAAATCAAACGGTAATTGTAAATAGGTAATCATATTCGTATCAAAAATAGCCTATCTTAACTATTTACTCTTCGCAATTCTTTTTACCTAATAACTGACTATTTGTATGCTGAGTAGAAAGAGAAAATATTTATACTAATGTTATAAAGCTAGACCTTCGAAGCTTAGATTGTTATGACACAGTAGGTATGACTGTAAATAAGAAGATGGGTTTCAATTTTCAGTCGATGGAATGAATAATTATTTTCATTTTCTTGAGCTCTGGGAGCATATCAATACTACCTGTGTTCTACAGAATGTGGTGGACGGAGCTTTTTAGTATTAGATTTTCCCTGCCTATCCTGTTGTTTCTGCTATATATACGGGACACAGTGTAAACCCAAAATGAATAAGTAGGTATATCTAAACAGCCTATAGCTTAGTTTGTTAGAACGCTAGTTTCCGGTACCACTGGTTAATTTTGTATTTTTTTTATGAGTAGAAATAGCTCATTTATCGAGGACACCAGGAGAATAGGCTATATTACAATACATTCCATATAATTAATTGTACCTAGGGTCAGAATAACCTACACAAATTGTACTTATTAATTTCTTATTACAATATACAGGAAAAATCACAATTATCGGCTAACTATTTATATGAAATTCCACTTTCCTCTTTTTGTATTTTAATTGGCGTCGGGATACGTAAAAGATTCAAGGACAAGCATAGGTTATATCTAAAGCAAAGATAACGTAGGGCACTTTTAATGCAAAGCGTTATTGTTATTTTGTTCTAAATGTACAATACTCTGTTTAGCGTTTGAAGTTCCCTTCAAAATCTAAGAATTTCAATGATTCATAATTCACCAATGATCTAATGTTTATAACGTCATGTAAGATATATTACTTAATTATTGTAGTAAAAAAATCATGACTGTCTACTTCTATTTTTTACTTCTTCTTTTTTGAAATCTTCAATTTTATAAGTATATGGAGTTGTAAAAATATTATTGTACGTGTTATGAAAGAAAACTGAAAGAAAATGTTTTTTTCTTGACGTTTTCAATTATTGCAACACAATACACATTTGCTAACTATAAATAATCAGGCGCCAAACAAACTGACCCAGACTAGGTAATTTACACTTGATACAGCCACAACTCGATAATTTTTAAATTCTACATCATCAGTAGAAAACACCACTATGTTAGACATAAGGTCATTAACGGTATATCATTATGTCTCAATAGTTATATCTCAACTCAATAGTTATACGCAATGGTTTTGGATTCAATTCCCACCAGCGGAGACGACTGTATTTAATTTATTTTTATTTCCTCATTCTGATAGTCATCGTGCGGCATTGAGTTCCGTTTCCCATTAATCTTCTTAATATTCATTAGGTTTCATATCGTGGTGCCTACCCGTTTATATTATAAAATCTACACAAATCAAATAAAATTGTTTATCATTACCTCTAAATTAGAGAAAACTACTATTATAGAAATATCAGCTACAGTAAGATTGTCGCCTGCAACAAAAGCTTTTCCTTCTATCATGCTATTTAACCAATCTAAGGCTTCATTTAATTTCGCTGCTGCCTCCTCATTGTATGCTGCGCCAGTAAAAAGCATTGGTACCTAAAAGAGATAATTTCAATTTAAATTAAATTATAAAAAGTTCCGCTACTTGAAACTATTTTAGGTTTTTTACGGGTTAATTATGTATATATTGAAAACATCAAAGTTCAAAAACGTCGGTTCCGATAGTTATTTCATTTGATCTTTTTTTCAAACTCTAAATGTTTTTTATAGAAAAAAAACAATAGAAAAAAATACCATGTACTATAATGCAATACTTACGTAAAGGTCCATATATCTTTTATATAAAATGCCCAAGTCGAAATTTAACCGTTGATCGACGACAGCTCTTAGGCGAGGGTTCTTCGGGTAGAGAGAATCATCACGACCGTATGCACTTACAAGATAAGTAAGGATCGCACGACTGAAAAGAAGAAAAAAGTTTTATACTTTTTTTAATATTTTTTTATATTCTTTAGGTAAAGATTAAAAGAGAATAAGCGATTACATAAACATATCAATGTATAATATACATTGTTACTCTGACACAACCACACTTCAATTTTTTTTCTACCACCTCATTTTGTTTACTATGACTATTTTGATGATGATTATATGATGTTTTATATAAAATAGATAGATGTTGACGACAGCCGACAATTAAAACTTAAATGATGATCGTAATTTTTACCAGGCAAACATTATATTTTATATTTACTAATTGTAAAATATACACAAAAAGACAACAAAATGGCAGCGATTTCCCTCCATCGCGCCTAATGCATCGACCCGTAATAATTTAAAATCGCGTCAAAATTTTAAAAACAATCAATCTTTTATTACTACTTTTTATTACCTTCCGTGCTATCTTAGTTAAAATATTTAATGTGCAAATATCCTTTTTCTACTACGTAATATAACAATTTAGTTTTAATTTAAAATTTACCCATTACAATAAACAACTAGGTAAGCCGCATTGTGTTGGTTATTGTTATAATCTATATTTCTTTACCAGACATTCCAATTCCATTATTTTTTATATCAATAAAAAATAACTGTCAAGATGTGCATCTTTAACTTATGTTGTATTTTGTTATTTCTTATAGTTGAGCTGAACCGTTATGATTGTTCACGAGATGTTCCAGATCTTCTATTTTAACATGTATATGTAAAAGGCTCGCCATGCTCAAGAACTTTTGTTAAGAAAACATTTCAACATTTCAATATATATTCATTGCATCAGGTGTGGAAGTATTCCTAATAGCTATAGGCTATAGCAGACCTTATAGCTATATGATATAACAAAAAATAATTGAAATCAGTATCCAGTAGTTCAAAAGATGTGCCCGAACAAACAGACACAAAAAAATGATAATATTTTAAGACCCTACATTGCGTTTTCGTAAATAGATTGAATGTATAAATAATTTGTTTACTGTTTTATTATAATATAGACTAGCAAGAGAAATTTACATTTTTAACTTATTTGTTTTTTGGACTAATTAGATAAAGTGTGGAAAAAATCCATATGCCATAATATACTAAAGATTATACATTAAATAAATATAAGTTTTTCTTACCTTTCCCATAGAATGAAACCATTGTCATCCATAGTGGGTATTGTGTGTTGTGGATTCATCTGAAAAATATGATTTTAATTTATTCAAAAATACCTTTATTGATATTAATACATTTTTTACATTTTCTATAAAATTATTATATTTTTATAATATAAAAATATATATTTAGTAATAAAAAACTTAAACTATTATTAATATTAACAGAATTGGTTAACATCACTTAAATAAAGGTAACTATATAGATAAAAAAAAAATAAAAAAATAAACAAATTGGAAGTTCGTTCGGGAAAATAATATTTTTTAAAGTAGGTAATATTATTTCCCCGGTCTTGTAAAACAAAACGCGGTGTTGGTTTCCAAACCTCAATAAATAAAATTGTGTAATATAATGAGCACAAGTTTTAAAATTAGGTTCTTTGTTAGATGCGAAATTAACGGTAGACCTCATTTATAGGATATTTTTATCATTTGATAAATGAAATGCTGCTCATTTAAATATAATTTTATAGAGATACTAAAATTATATATTTAGGATATGTAAAAACGTGTATATTTTTTTCCTTGAATTAATCATAAATAAATTAACATAAAAAAATATTCAATTGAGGCCTGTCATGGCGCAGCGGCATAAGCGTGTGACTGTAACCGACAGGTTCTGGGTTCGATCTCCAGTCGAGGAAATGAAATATTTAATATTTTCAATTTAAATATTTAATGTGCGGAAAGTGGGGAACGGAAGTGGAACGGAGTATGTTAACACTAGGTTCTCGGGTTCCCTCTGCCTACCTAGCCTCGTGCGGAATAGTGTGAAGCTAGGCTAAAAAAATATTCAATAGGACCAAGGAATGTTACCATTGGCTAACAGAATATTTGAAACAAGTCAAATTCATCAATTATTAATAAAAATATACAAAATTAAGTCCTTATATAATTACAAAAATATAAATATGTTATAGCATAGAAAATATATAAACTCTACAAAAAAGCTAACTTACCTTTAAAAATTCTGGAGTCATGTGTTCCCCTTTCATTATATTCGTAAGTACCAAGTCGAGTTCCAGTCCCAGCACTTTCGCTGCCATCATGACGGATCGGCAAGGAGGCGATGGAGGCAGATAGTACAGTTTTATCGGTTGACTCGGCATCTTATTGCCTTTAGATCTTGCCGCAGCGTTACTGTCATACAAAAAAACATTAAGATAAAATACAAGGTATATTTATTGTTTAAAATACTTTGTAATTTATGACAGACCTGATATAATTTTATAAAAAGTCATGAAATAAATTAATAGATCCTTTTGAGTAATGACTGAAAAGAAATAAGAATATAATTGTAGCAGAGATCGAATTTACAATATGTATAATTGTCATTTGATTTAATACACAATCACGAACAATTTTACATTTACTTTTTCAGATACTTCACAATTGACCAACCAAATAAATATTATGTTATTGATGTAAAAGTGATGCAGCAGTAAAATGGTGAAAATAAAAAGGCGTGCAGGTGTTTGAAACTTTTGTATAAATAAGATAAATAATACTACTCACAATTACAGATCGCTACAGAATAATATTAACTGCCCAAACGAAGAAATAAATTGATATGTAAAATATCGTGTCTATATTATGCCATACATACCTACCTTGTACCTAATAGATATTTTTGCATATTTGTTTAAGTAGGTACACACAACGTGCAAAAAATACTTCATTTTTGTGCAAATATTATTTTATATATTACGCAAACATTGAGAATTAAAAGGTTATTTGTAGTTTAATACCATCCATTACCTGCACGCAAAATTTCACAACAAAATAAACTTACCAGTTTATATAAATTACAAGCAAAATTGATATTATTGCAGCGAACGATTTCATATTGAAGTTTTGAAACCAATAGAAGTATAAAAATAAATCTATTTAAAAACAAAGCAAATAAATTATCTATAATAATCTGTACCTATTATGCTAAACAATAATTTAAATAAGTGTGTTTATATAAACAAAACAATGCAAGTCAAATAAATAATCATGCATAATAACATATTTCCAATAAATATTTTACTATACTTGTCAACAAAATAAACTTGTGTCAAAAGCTAAAAAGAAGAAATTACTCAAAAATCCTATTAAAGTTATGAAATTTTGACTCACTTTACCGCTTCTAATTTGTCTACTATTGTTTTGTCCATACATTGCCCCAGTTTTACAAAATTTTATAAACAAAAATGTTATTGTATAATTTATTTAATAAATACTAAATTACCTATGTAATGTGTAGAATATGATAAAATCTAATTTATATTAAAGTGAATACGTGAAGTGAATCCCTAATAGTATTATCGAGCTTAAAGAAAACTACAAATATTTTAACAAGTACTCTTCTTACAATAAAATTTATTTCACCGAGCACAGTTAAAATCCAGCCGCTTGTACGATTGGTAAAGTTATGAATACAGAATATTACTTGATTTATATTGCTTCTATTGTTACGGTGTTATGGTTGCGGGGGCTATGGTAACGATGGGCGGTCTAATGTCCAGTCACAATGACGCTGCAAGACAAGTACTCCCATGGTCACTCGAATTATTATAACTCTTCTATTTCTAGTAAAATCGATACATAGGAACTTTATTGTACGTAAAAACAAAAATCGTAGAGGTTTTCATCCATTGCATAATACCTAAACGAGCTTATAACGTGAGTCATTTAATTTTTAAAAATGTTTTCTTTTTCGTTCTAATGTAAAACTTAAATGAAAAGTTATAAATTTTATTTTTTTAATGTTAAATTTTACAAGATTTTTCTCTTCTGTTAAGTCACGTGTTCCCTATTTATAACGACTCAATATATATGACGTACCTAATTATGTTTTGTCAACAAAAGGTCAAATAGACAAATAAATTCTGCCTGATTTGAAGCACTAGAAAAATATCATAAATTAAAAAATAGAAAAGTGTTAGTGTTTTGTTTATTAATTTTAAATGATTAAGATTTTTTTTATTTTAAAAATAAAGTGTTAAAAATGAAAAATAGCTTTATTTGGAACATTATCCTTTGGGTTTTTTTTTTGAAACAGTGATTTACCAAACCCTACTTAATTAAATTATAGAAACGCCTAAGTTGCAGTTAAGTGGTTTGTATAACTTTCTAAATTATTTTACTAAACTACTACTTTTGCTCCAGATATCAAATCTATATTTGTGTTTAAAAAAAGATTTTACAGCATGGGAACTCGGCAATCTCTGAGAGTACCTAATAAAAAAATAATGGGTATACTTACGTTGCACCACAATACATATATGATAAGATATACTTATTAGTAAAAAAAATCACAATTATTTAAAGAAAAGTGACAGAAATGACGAATAAATAAAAAGAACCTGATCACTCCTAGTTTTCATCCTAACTCAACGCCGCGCTTTGCCTTATTACCAGAACGAAGAAATTAAAACATTAAAATATCATTATTTTTTAATTTTTTCGAGTGGGATTGAACCCATCCTGTCACGTTTACAGTCGTATCAATTTTATCTAAGTAATAAATAAGTAATCAAATAGTATGGACTTCTCTATTGTTAAAATAGTATTATAGCTTGTAAATTGCTGGTAAAGTGTTCATTTATTTATATTATGCAATTATGTAACAAGGTCATTTCTCTTCATGCACATGACATTCATATAGAGGTCGATAGAAAGTCAACATGTACCTACACTATTAATTAGATAGGCTACACATAAATGTATAATACTATTTTAATAGTATTTGTTTTCTTGATCAAGACATTTATACTTTATCAACACATACAATGCGAAACTTTAAAGAACAATATTATAAAATATATAAAACTAGTATAAATAAAAATATTAACAAGTTACTATATATTAACTTTAGATTAGGTATGTATCGATACAATTTGTTTGTAGAAAAATAAAACAGTAAAATAAGATACTAAAATTATTAAAATATAATAAGAATTAATAGTTTATGATACATATTTTAGAACTGTGTACATCAGGTACTACATTAGATACTTCGGCGCCCAATTCCCACCCCTTCTTGGAATGATAACGGAGACGTTAAAGGAAGTGGTAAGTCGCACCCATAGTTAGATACGTTTTGAACCTTGCTGCCTTTGGCACACGCGAGGGATATTAAATCTGGGCTGAAGCACTTGTCCCTAAGAATCCGAAGGAACTTTAAAAAGATACTTTAAGTGGTAAAATAGGCAAGATCTAAACATACAGTTAAAATCAGTGACAGGTTTGAGAGCTACTCGTCCGTCCTGAAGGCGTTAATTTTGGTCCCTCTCCATTTAGCAACTTTAAAAAAAAACTTTTTTTTGATTCCATTACCCTAACTTTTTTACCTCCTGGAAATTATCAATAATTTTAAGTTTTGAAGTTTTTTCTTAACACATTATAATAGTTTGTCTTGGTACCAAAGATATCAGATCAAGTGTTTAATAAATAAATGAGACAATAACAAAAATGCAAGTTGAAACGTTAATGTATCAATAATCGTCTGAGTCAAATTTTTAAATTTTTTACATAATTTTTAAACTAGTGTGCCCAATTTCATGTGTGTCTGTAATAGAAGACGAGTTGAAGGGCCGAGCTTTATTATTTTACTAGATTTTTTCGCGAAAAAAATGTTAGGTCATTATTTATCTAGATAAGTAACAGACACGCGCGGTACGTTTTACCAATTCCGCGAGAATTCTGGGATATAAATTAGCCAATACATTGCTCCACAATCCCAACTATCTCTCAGTGAAAGTAATTTTAACAAACCCATTTTATTAGTTACTACGACAAACTGAAACTTTGAAACGCTGGCTTCCAAGTAGTGCAATAAAATTTATAAATTCGTCACGTTTCAATTATCTAATACGTTATATCCGGTTCATATTGATTATCACTTTATACTGTTCATGTGAAAACCTTTCAGCCAAAGTTTAACAGATACCTAGTAAAGATTAATATTTATAGATTTTTGGTTAATAATATGTACTTAATTCCTTACGACGGAAAATGGGATCAATGAAGGTACCAGCCGATAAAGCAATGCAAAATTTGAAAACTTTTTACATACTATTTAAATAATATAGCGCGGTGAAAACCGTGCTATATTACTTAAATAGTATGTAAGATAGATTTCCTATATGAAATTATTCTCACCAAGTAACGGGAAATTAAGTGCAAAGATGTGTTAACTGTAAAGTTACATGTAGCGTGTTTTTGGCAAATTTTAGCGAACTTAGACAAGTTTACGGGAGCGCGAGTGGGCTTTTTAAAAAGTAATAAAACTTTAATTTGAATTTATTTTAATTATGTATTGAACAGAATTTCATGTTCTTATATAATTAATTACTAAAGACTTAAAATACTGAAACGACCAAGCAGAAGCGCATGCTCTTGTCGATTGAAAACTATCCCAAGAGAAATTAATATTAAAAATACATAAGAATGTTTCCCATGGCTTGAGAGGATTCGCGTTACCATACTTAGAATGCCGATTAAGCATTTACCTGTACCGTTCTCATGCCATGAGCCAACATAACTCCTCCCTCCTTAAGTTCGAAACCATCGGAAGATTTTGGATTCTGAGGGTTTCGATTGAAAGTAAAAATTTTAGTTTTAAATCTATTAACAATCAAAATTATTATTATAATAATTAATATTAAATATAAAACTAAGGTACCGACACTGACACTATTGACTTTTATAATTGGCTCATTTTCACTTTCACTTTCACTAACACTTTTTGTCTTTAGAGCTGCTGACAAATATTTCACATCATCCAGGTTTATTCCTTTAATGTCAATTGGGGAGGAAATTGTAGAATAGTTTTGGTTAATCTCAGGTAACTTTATAACAGGTGTGACCTTATATGCATAACTTTCCATTAAATGGCGAAAATATATTAGATGAAGGTCACCAAGTAGCATTTCACAGTTAGGGTCAATTGTTAACAGATAGGTCCCAGATATAGTTGTTTTTGAAATATCTTCTTTACAATTATAGGTCATTACCATTTCATTCTGTGCATATATTATCCAACGAGCGGGTGATAGACGTTGCGCTTTAACTTCCTCAATTTGTATAACACGGCGTATACAGCGTGATAAGTTTTCTTGAAACTGCATTAACTGTTGCGTACACGTTGTAGTAGCATATGGCACTATCTCATGTTCAGTGCATAAGTACTGGTTATCACTGGAAAGTTGCTGACACGGCGCCACGAGCGACAAGTATTTAGAACCTTTCACCATAAGGAAGGGATATTCGGGGATAACAATGGAAGTTTCATTTCTAAATGTATTAAAAATAGGTAATGAATAAATCTTATAATAATTATATGTATTATTATCTGTGAGAGGTACTTCCATTATGAATGTAATCTGATTTCCTTTTACATATACTTTAATAATAAATGTTTGCTCTATTTTAACTAAGTTACTTTCTGTTACAGGATATATTAAACTATGAAATTTTTCTATACCTAATAATATATATAACAATTCCGTCGAATTTATTATCGATTGATGTAGTACAGAAATTTTACCAAAAGCTAAAGAAGTCTCAATTTCATTTAATTTTATATATATTGAACGAAAATTATTAATAAATGTACTGTAAATACCTAGAACATAAGTTGAATAAATAGAATTATTCTCTTTCGCGGCTATATCATTTAACATTTGTTCCACGCGTTTTAGGCGCTCACTAATAATAATTGAATTGTTATATAAAATTTCCGTACTATTAATATTATAATCCATCATTTTGGAAACCAATGTTATTTTACTTTCAATTAGACTTTCTTTGTCATGTAACTTATTAATGAGAGTATCGTATCGAATTGCATCATTATTATCTAAATTACCTGATATTGCTTTTATAAATGAACCTAACGGATTAATTAAACCTCTTTTAAATCTTTTCACTGGTGCTATTTGCCTTACTTTTTCAATTGTATTATTTATCAAATATTCTACTTCCATTTTCATATTAGTGAATTCAAGTAAATAAGGCTTATTAACATTAATTAATTTATCAAACTCATTATATCGGTTTATATTAAATTCTAAATCCCTAAAAATTATACTTAAATCTAATACTTTAATAATAATCCACTTATTCTCTTGTTTATAAGCCTGACCTTGCCTTACCGGCAATAATCCCGGGTTACCTTCAATTTTTTGAAGTCGAAGGGATTGGATGTTTTTCGCCGTCATCGCGAGAATGATCAAGCACCACCTGTGGAGGTCGTTTTACATTTTTAATGGGTACTTTTGTTTGACGATCCCCAATTTTTATGGGTACTATGTTTTTAGTAATTTCCCCGCTAACACACGCTTTTTGAAAAGGAGACTTATCCTTACTCCTCCTAGTGTTAACTGGTTTTGTGAAAATAGTTTTCCCTAACCCTAACTCTATATCTTGCTCACCATTACTTTTTTTTATTAATTCTTCTTTATTCTCGCGTAATTTATTAGAGATATACTGATATAAATACTTCGTACGTTTAACATGATCTTTGAGTAATTGTTGTATATAATTCTTTTGAAATTCTATATTAAACACGTCATTAGAGTCAGTATGACCGAAAACTAGTTCAAATGGCGTTAAGCCAGTAGCGCTATGTATAGTGTGATTATAAGCCATAATAGAATAGATCATAACGGAAGCTGCGTCCGTAAATTTATGCTCATATTTTGCTAATCTGTAAATTTCTATAATTGTAGAATGAAATCTTTCTACAATACCTGTTGAATTAGGATTATTAGGAGTAGTGATATGAAGAGTTATTTTATACATGTCTGCTAATTCTCTCATTAATTCATTATTAAATTCTGTCCCTGGATCTGCGGTAATTTTTCTAGGAATCCCATACATAGAGAAGTATTTAATTAAAGCACGGACTACTTCAGGGGTGGAACGATTACTAATTTCTATTGCCTGACCTAATTTGCTAAAAGCATCTACTATAGTTAAATAATACTTTCCTTCTATGCTAAAAATATCTATGAATACTTCTTGGAAAGGGGCGTCTTGAGTTTGAGTTAATTGCAAAACTGGTTTAATTGGTTTTCTATCATATTTCATCTTTCGACAAGATTCACAAGCATTTATTACGGCTGAAATAGTTTCCTGCATGTTATGCCAAAAATAGTTACGTTTTATTCTAGTCATAGTTTCTTTAATACCTCTGTGACACGTCTTACCCTGGTGATATTTTAATATAATTGATTTTTGTTCTCCCTCATTCTCTATAAAAACTACCCTTTCTGTACATTCTTTAATATTTATGGTGTCTTTTTTAAATAAAGCTATAATTGTATTTGCAAAATCTCTTCTATGTTGAGGATTTTCAAAATATATAAAGTATTTAATCTTTGGGCGAATATATTCTTTAAGAAATTGTTTAACTAACTCTAAATTATTTAAAGGTAAAAATACTTCAAGAATTTTCTCTTTTGGCCTAGATAAATCTTTAACATGTAACCCATTTTTTTGCCAGGTAAATACTAATATTTGATTCGGTTTTGTATCAATCGCCTCATGTAAAATGGGAATGCCTGATGTATCGCATTGAACATTTGAATGAACTGTTTCAGTGGCAGAACTTGAAGTAATGGAAGGGATAGGATATTCTTTTTCCGATAAATCTCTAGAACTAGCTGATATTGTTGCTTCAGAGTCAGATATGGTAATAGTCCTAGATTCGTCAGAGCTATGTCTTGTAGATAATTTTACAATTTCTTTTGTAACGTCACACAAATGCTCTTGAAGTCGAGATTCTTTTTCATCAACATTAACTACGAGAGAAGCGTTATCATCCAATTCTATAGCATTTATCTTTATTCGTGAAAGTGCGTCGGCGTTTGTATTTTGTTTGCCTTTTTTATAGATTACCTCAAAATCATATTCTTGTAAACGTAATCGCCAACGTGTAAGCTTACTATTAGGCTCCTTAAGGGAATATAACCAAGCTAAGGGACGATGGTCAGTGTAAATGACAAATTTTCGACCATATAAATAGGGTCTAAAATGTTTAACGGCCCAAAGTATCCCTAATAACTCACGCTCTATCGTACTATACCGTACTTCTGTATCACTAAGAGTTCGGCTAGCATAGGCAATAGGACGATCGCTACCAATAGGTCCTTGTGATAATACGGCTCCTAAAGCTAGGGCTGAAGCGTCAGTTGTCAAAATGAATGGCTTGTCATAGTCAGGGTATTGTAAAAGGGGGGCATTCGTTAATAATTCCTTACATTTCTGAAATGCTTCTATATATTTTTCGTCAATTATTAATGTATTTCGTTTCTTTAAGCAAGCGGTCAAGGGTTGTGTAATTCGAGCAAAATCTCTTATAAAACGTCTGTAGTATCCTATTAAACCTAAAAAGCTTTTAATTTCTTTGGTGGTTTTTGGTAAAGGGAAATCTAAAACAGCTTTTATTTTGTCGTCATTGGGTTTGAGTCCGTCTTTAGTAATCATATGTCCTAAGTATAAAACCTCTTTGCGTAAAAATTCTGATTTGTCAAGTTGTACCTTTAAGTTAGTCCTACGTAATCTGTCAAATACAATTCTGAGACTTTTAATGTGCTCTTCTAAACTAGGGGAGAATATAATTATGTCGTCTAAATAAACCATGCAATGTATACCTTGTAGTCCTCTCAAGACGTTGTCCATCGTTCTTTGGAAAGTAGCTGGGGCAGTTTTTAGTCCAAAGGGCATTCTTAAAAATTCAAAATGTCCTGTCTGAGTACTAAATGCAGTTTTTTGACGGTCTGATTCATTAATTTCTATTTGGTGATATCCGCTAGCTAAATCTAATGTCGTAAAATACGTGCTTTTCCCTAATTTGTCAAACAGGTCAGTGATATTGGGAAGGGGATATTTGTCATCAATAGTAATTTCATTGAGTCGTCTATAGTCTACAACCATTCTGTACTTAACTTCTCCTGAAGCATCCATCTTTTTAGGGACGAGATGAACTGGAGCGCTCCAAGGTGAGTAAGATTCCTGTATAACATTGTCAGTCAAAAGTTTCTCTACTTGTCGTTTAATCTCTTCACTTTGAACAGGTGCTTGTCTATAGGGTTTTATATATATGGGGTCCTCATTTTTAGTTCTAATAAAGTGCTTAACATCGTTAGTGAATGTCAATGGTAGTTGGTCACAATAAAATATGTCTTTATATTCACGACATAAAGTAAAAATTTTATTTTTCTCTATTTGATTAATGTGTTCTAACCTTAATTTCTCTAAATTTTTAATTAATAACTCTTCCTTTTCTATTTCCCTCATATCTTTCATAAAATTAACCTTGCTCTCAGATATTTCATACATTTCCACTTCAAACGGCGACTTTATACTAAGCTCCATTTGTTTATCTAATGTATTTTGTATAATAGTTTTCGCATAACCATTCACGCACCTCACTACTGCACTTGGCATTCTTACGCCCTTGCAAAATTCAGTAAAATTAAGGATTGCATCCCCAGAATGTTGATTCGTTGGTAAGGATACTCTTATTTCAGAACGCGGGGGTAAAACTAAAATATATTCTGAATCGTTATATATTATGGGAATTTTTGAGTATTTTGTTTTAAGTACTTTATGTTTTAAATCAATTACAGCTTCTAATTGTTTCAAAAGATCGTTACCAATTAATCCGTCATATTTTGAATCCACATTATATACGTAAAATTTTTGTATATAATTACAATTAAATGTAGGCATAAGGGGGGTTTTAACTACTTCACCATGTAAACTGGTAGCATGTGTGCTTGTAACTTGAAAAGGTTCATAGGTAATATAATTTTCAAAGTAATAATATGCCTTTTCAGGGCTTAAAAACGATCGTGTGCTTCCGGTATCGATCATAAATTTGGCATCTATTTCGGGAATATACACATAAGGCAACTTTAAATTTTTATCACAATTTAACTCTATACATTCTCTAGGTTTGAGGCTCGTATGCAAAAATTTTTCTGTTTTATTAGGTTGCTCAATGTTATCGGCTTTTTCCTCTTCATTCGAGTCATTTGGAAAGTCGTAATGGTCTGAAATGTTTGGATGGTAATAGAGATTATATTCGGGGTCATATACATGTTCTGGAGAACACATATTTTCGTTATTGTCGTAGTCATTGTCGTAGTCGATATCATACGTGTACATTTCATTTAAGGGTAAATTTGGTTTATTAGGTAAAGCACTTCTCATAGAGACATCATTTTGATTGGGTGTGCTTTTATTAAAATTAGGTTTATATCCAAATTGCGTTGGGTGTCCGTTATAATTATTTGCGTTAAACGGTGGACGATAACCTACCTGCTGAAATGGACGGTGCCCATAGTAGGGGTTAACTCTTGGCGGTGGTATATGCGGTCCCTTAGGAATACCGAATTTATATGGGGATAAGTTTGGCCTAAATCCAACGAGAGGGTTATTCGATGCTTGTGGTATACCGAATTTAAACTGTGGCTGTTGATTTGATTGATACAAAACTTTATTATTAAAATAACCGGGCTTCGCATGAAAATCTAAATGATTCTGTGATTTAAACTGTGTAATCTGCGTGGAAGGATTATTCTGTTTTAAAATATATTTATTACGTTGATTATATTGCTCCTGGAAATTCATTTCCTCTAAAACTACACTTAAAGCTGATTCTAAACTTTTGGGTGTTTTCAACCTAACTATCCGCACTAGATTTTCTGGTAAATTATATAAAAACACATTTAAAGAAGTGTTATTATAAATAATAATTTTACTTTGTCTTATTTCTTCATTTACAATATGATTGACCTTTGATAGAAGTACCGAACGTACCGATTGTACCCTATTACAAAAATCAAGATAACTCTCTCCTGTTTTTATTTTTAAACTCTAACTCTATAGCAATACATTCCTCACTACGCGGGTCTCCAAAATGTTGAATTAATAAATCTTTAAATTCCGACCATGTAACAATATCCTCACGCTCACTGATAAGCGCAGCGGCCCTGTCTACTAAGCGACTAGTAATAGCATGCATTATGTACCCATTTTGTGCATCACTGCCTTGAAATTTATCAATTACATATTCACATTTCCGTAAAAATAAATTTAATTGGCGTTTGTCGCCACCAAAAAGTGGAATTAATTTTAAAATTTCAGTGGGAATTAGAGCTATATGTTCCATTTTTTTTTTTTATTTAAAATCTTACAATAGGAATAAAATAAAGAAATTGATTCTTAACAATACGTTACCACAAATATAATAAGTATTTTAATTATTTAAAATTTAAATAAAATACACAGTAGTATTAATCAAACGTTATATTTCAAAGATTTGGATTCGAAATAATAAAATTAAACATAATTACTTAACTATAATATTTCAAAGATTTTGATTCGAAATATTAAGAAAATCAGACTACGTTATAATAAAAGAAATTCATTTTATTTATAACGGGATACAAGGAAGGTGAAAAATTCTACTCACCACCCCGAGGTCAGCATCATCAGCTCCAGGCTCCTCACGCACTGTCGTATTTATTTGGTTCGGGATAGTTCCTTACAGACCTTCAAGCCCTTTTTGCGGATTTTGACGCGTAATTTATAGATGAAGGCTGTAATTTATGTGGAAACTATCCTACCGGCTGCGCCAGACAAGTTTACGGGAGCGCGAGTGGGCTTTTTAAAAAGTAATAAAACTTTAATTTGAATTTATTTTAATTATGTATTGAACAGAATTTCATGTTCTTATATAATTAATTACTAAAGACTTAAAATACTGAAACGACCAAGCAGAAGCGCATGCTCTTGTCGATTAAAAAACTATCCCAAGAAAAATTAATATTAAAATACATAAGAATGTTTCCCATGGCTTGAGAGGATTCGCGTTACCATACTTAGAATGCCGATTAAGCATTTACCTGTACCGTTCTCATGCCATGAGCCAACATAACTACTTTGTCGTCCTTTGTTATTGTTTAATTTCTTCGCTCTGGTAATAACGCAAAAGCGCGGCGTTGTGTTCCGCCACTCAACACGAAGTGTCTTGACACTAGGTTCCCGGCTTCCCTCTGCCCACCCCGTCTCGTGCGGGATACAGCGTAAAGCTAAAAAAAAATAATAAAAAAAACATACATACATACGTACATAACTCATATACATACCTATATACATGCGATACATTTATATAAACATGGATACATAATAATGTAATATTATACTAATGTAATAAATACAGATAAGTAATCCAATAAAAATAGGAACTAAAGCTTATGTTAGTCCGTGTATTAAATAATGTCAAGATAATATAATTATTTTAAAATAAAAAAAAAAAATAAAAGAAGAGAAATTTGCACAAGCATAACATAAAATTATAAAGAAAACACCAAAAAAGAAAATTAAAGAGCTAAGTAGTGCGTTTTCAGAAGTGACTTAAAGCGCTTGAGACTTTTGGGAATGGAATTCCTTAATCGAGCAGCTGTAACTGTAAAATAGTTGTTAAAGAAGGAGGTGAAATGGGAAGGGATTCTTAGGACAATATTTTTTTTGGGATCGGCTAGAACGAGCGTGTGTGTGTTTTTTAAAAACTCATTTTTTTCTTTTAGATAAAGAGGTATTAAGGGGTTAAACAACACGCATTGTAGAAGATGTAATATGTGGATATTACTGCGAAGCTTAATAGGAAGCCACTTAAGCTTTTTGCGATAGTTGTAAATGTGGTCATATTTGCGCACACCAAATATAAACCTTATACAAAGATTTTGGAGTCACTAAAGCCTATTTAAATGCTCATCTCAAATATCGAGATAACTTGTAGCTCCCATAACAAATCTATGTAATGTAATACCTAAATGTCTTAGTTGTTCTGAATAAGGAATTTGCGTACCATCAAATATCAAGTAAAGTAAATTAACCAAGTTTAATTTCGATATGAACTACAGCTACCGATAATAATACTTTGGCTCTTAGTTAGCAACACCATCACAGTGACCATACGATATATATATATATATATATATATATATATATATATATATATATATATATATATATATATATATATATATATATATATATATATATATATATATATATATATATAATGTGAAAATATAAATATAATAACAATGACAAAAAAGTTATATAATTGTATATAAAAATATTACTTAATAATGGCGATTGTTTGTTACAATAACGAGAAATAAAATAATATAAGCTTTGATATGGTGCCGTGAGAATCACTCACCTACCACTTGCAAGGGTTATTCTTCACTTTTTACGTAACATATACAGCAGTGTATTCAATCTGTATTATAAGACTGACTAAAATAATCTGTTGTATTTATTTAAACAAACAAAAGCAGTAAACATTAGAACAAATAGGAATTGAAATTAAAAAAGTAGAACGAAGGTTTCAATTGAAATAATAATAATAATAAAAATAAAAGAGTTTAATAAAAGAAACCCTTAAGCTTCGTTTTAGAGAACCAAACTTAGTTTCGCACAGAAATGTATTAGTTATTACTTACTCAAAATATGAAACGTAATATTTATATTATATATAAAAATAAAAATATTACCTATTGTCTGAATTTTCTACTTTTAATTCAATTTCTTCTGATGTCTTTGATTCAGCCTTTAGAGCACCGCCACGGTGTTCACTGTTCTGTTTTGGTTGATCGTCACTTGTATTTATTTCCACTTTTTTACTTGAGCAATTCCCCATTTTGATTCTTATAATGAACTAGTACTAAGTTATAATTACATGAGTCCTTAATATCGACGATTTCACGTATGACTGGTTACTGATACAAAGATATCTGATAGAAAGACAGTTTATCTATAATAACCGACAAATTTATGTCTACTGTTAAATACTTTGATAAGTATTACCGTACTTTGGACTTGAGTGTAATAAAAAATAGGTATATTTTTTATTGAGCCCTTGTTTTATTTTTTTCTGCTTCGCACTGTATCCCTTGCATGGACGGTAGAGGAAAGTTGGGAACTTAAGAGACTCCGTTACAATCCCCACTTTCCGCTAAATTTGAGCAAACGTTGTATTCCACACATCACTAGGTGGATAGATAGAGCTTGGGAACCTAGCGTTAAGTCACTATGTTTCCATTAAGGTACTTTCGTTCCTCACTTTCTACAGATTTTGATAATATTTCATTTCTTCAAGTAAGAATCAAATCCATAAACCACAAATAGTTCAATTACGCGAAGAATTCCGCAAGGCTCAATATCAGGACCCTTTTTTTTTACTTTCCATCAAATAATTTTAAAAGCTCAACTAAAACTAAATAAATTGCATATTTGGTTTCAATACAATCTCCTTACAAGTCCCATATCGAAAACTTGTTACGTGATTTTTAAATCTAAATATACTTTATATTCTGTCTCATGATCCATTGAAAAAAAAATAATCTTACAAATGAAAACTTGTCGAAAATATTTAGGTCTTAGCAAGGATAGCAGTTTAACTTGAAATGTTCACATCGAACATATATATACGAAATAAATTGTCTTCCCTCACAGGCTGATTTCGACGAATCGCCCAGTGAATTTGTCACTTACGTTATATTATTTACAACTCTTTACTAAATAGATTTTACTAAAGAGTAGTAAATGTTGTAACCTGCTTTATTTCATAAACATATGTTGAAAAAATGCTAAAATACGACCAATCGATAGTTAAATTTTCAAAACAAAATTACTAAAATATTTTTTCATTAAAACTTTTTAACTTCAAATTCAGTTATATACCAAATCCTAGAAACCCATTTAGTGACCCTAAAACAAATGTATATTAAACAGCTCGATCAATCGACAATGAAATATTTGATATTTTCATTTGATCGCTTCGGCAACAAGGCAAAGCGCGGCGTTGAGTCCCGCCAATCAATACGTAATGCCTCAATTTTGGCGGAAAGTGGGGAACGGAGCGGAGTATCGTCACATTAGGTTCCTTAGCTTTCCTGCCTACCCTGCTACGTACGGGATTCAGTGTAAAAAAAATCAAAGATTGGAAAAAAAATTAAAAAATTAAATCACAGTTATAAAAAATAATAAATACTACTCACTTTAAGATAAAAATATATTAATAAATGCTTTAAATAAATAAATATTCTTTTTATAGAAAAATGTGTGATGGACACCTATATATGTGATTAATAATGCTTGTAATGTTAAATAATGTCTCCATGTAAGTAGCTGTCTGAAATTAAAGATGCTTTGACCTCAAATATTTATTCTGATGAATTTATCAAAGAATACATACTTTAATTATTATATATTATACAAATCAGTGACTGGTTTAATGTAATGAGTGTAACCAATAAATATAGTCGCCATATAGAAAATTGAGGCCTGTCGTGGCGAGAAGGCACTAGCGTGTAAGCGCGTTGTAAACGGGACTGGTTGTGGGTTTCACCCCCGGGAAATAAAATATTTAATATTCTTTTTCTTCGGACGTTCTTAAAATAAATATAGATCTAACGTCCATGTCACATCCATACCGGTTGTTGTCGAAAGCGTTGCTCTGGAAGCTGTTGACGAGTACATCTACCTAGGACAAGTTATTTACTTTGAGAGAGAGGTCAGTCGTAGAATCCAACTCGGCTTAGCAGCGTTCGGTAAACTACAAGATCTTCTCGTTCAGGTCACCTCAATGCATGAAGGCGAAAGTGATCGATCAGTATATGTTGCCAGTGTTGACCTACGACGTTGAAAGGTAACCCTGAGTGAGAGCAAGCCAAGCAAGCTATTCTCCAAATCTACAAGCTGAAGTGGCAATGGGTAGGTCGTATTGTTAGGAAGACCAACAACAGAGAGAAAAGAAAGATCCTCTGTTGGCGACCAAGATTCGGCATAGGCCACCTGCCTGAAACCTGCTGGATACAAAGGCCGTAGGACCGGACGAAGTGGCAAACATTAAAGGAGACCTAGGTCCACCTGTGGACTTTAAAAAACGTATGAAGCGATGGATGGATAGAACCTCTCAAGTGATTTTAATTCAGTGAGGACTGTAAATAGGTCTCTACAAGAACAAAAACCGCTATAGTCATTTGTAGATATTAAAAAAATAGAATGATAAAATTCCAAGAAAAGATAATGAACAATTATAAAAATCAGAACTTGCTATTTTTATATAAATTTACACGTATCCTATAATATTTAACTATAGTTTAAAAATCTAGATTATAACCTAGATTTTTAAACTACAAAATACCTATTGTTCGTACATGAAAACATCTAATTATATAAAATATTATTTTAATATATTTAAGAGTGTCTCCGTTCACAAGTTTCTATTAAAAGTTTTATAATTATTACGTAATATGTATAAACCGATATGTTTTGCACCGATAATCAAATTCTATTTGAAGATTATTAAAATTGTCGTCTAGTGCTAATAATTTACTCTAAGTTATACATACATACATGCATTGTAATAAATATTTTCTATGTAAACAAATCTTCGAGATAACAATGTGCTAGTCACGCTAATAATATAATGTATGATATTGAATCTCGTAAGTACCAGAAATTAACTTACTGACTGCATGGTTTTTATATTAATTTTATTTAAATAACATTAAACTTGCATATGATGCCCATGAATATAATAACTCTTATAGAGTTATATTTCATTAAATATATATGATTACTTTTAATTTAACAAGCGTTTTATTTCTATTTAATTTATTATGCCATTAAAGAAAATAAAATATGTTATTTGTATATCTTTTATTGTTTTATACTAATTTGAAATAACAGTATGTACTTATTTAGTGACTTTTTAATAAATGATAGAAAGAATCATATAAATTCCACATTGCCAAATTAACGTAATGGACATATCGTGCTTATCTGTAGATAAATACAGTGAATAATTCCAAAGTATTTATTACATTGCAGTAGACTCTATTAGGCTAATCCGTGTTTTAATCAGATTATTTTATTTCGTTAAAATTAATTTGACAAAATTAACGTTTCCATCTTGTTTATTTAACTAGTATAAGAGACACTATATATGTATGCTTACATATACCTATACGTAAATGTAGCGTCATTTATGAAAGACGTAAGTATAGATATACTTTCGTCACTTAGTTGCATCGGCATTTTATATTATTGATGTGTAATGAATATCACTAATTATATACATTTTTGATCATAATTTCTGTAAAAAGCAAATTAAAGAAACTGGAGGAGGTACACAAAAGTAAAATCGATATTTTTGGTATAAATTATTATTTCATAAAAACTAATGTTAACGTAATAAACTTAAATATGAATATTTTTTTACAATACCGCATTATAACTATTTTTGTAAAGACTGATATTTCTTAATGGCTGTTTCGACAAAATCAGTAGCTCTCTTCAACCGCTCCGGAGTAACAAAAGTAGTCAAATCCGATACATTAACAAAAGAATTCATGTTAAAATAGTTCCACAGTGATGTCATGTTGCAAATTCCCAAGAAAGAGAAGATAAGTGTCGGTATTGAAGTCACAATGTACATAATTGCTCTTTTTAAACATCCGACGATTGACTGAAAATAGTATTAATTAATACATTAATATTGTGATACACATTTTGAATTACCTTATTATTTTGGTTCATTTTATTAAATATACATATATGAATTTATTTTTTTTTAAATTTCTTACCGTGATTATTGAGCAAATCAGACTAAACGGAGATAGACTTATATCTTGTGTCTCTAATATAGGTAAAACGGAGTTGTGCACTTCATAAATAGTGTCTATAGTAGAAGGACGCTCATCTATTTTTATCAGTCTGGGTTCCTGGTAGGCATAAGGTAAAGAAATGGCCTGAAAATAAGATTCTTTAATGAAATATAAATATAAGGTATTTTTATTTTAAATCGAAGCATAGTAGGTAGTCCATTTTGATGTAATCAAAGAGATATACATATCTGTATATGTATACATTTGTACAATGTACTAAAGTAACTAATAAACTTTATGTAAAGGAAAAATCTAAATTTATAAATATGATAACATATAACAAAAGTAGATTCTTTCATTCTCAATATACATAAATTGAAACTTAAATGAACAGATAATGTTCTCGCCCATAAAATACCTAATAACCGAATCCCATCTACGTTATTATGGTTACTAAATGAACGATAATATTTGAGCAATCTAAACAGATTATGTAAAATAACTATTACGGCGGACAATTTACGTGAGCAACAACTGGAAACAACGACTCTATATTTTATTGTATTTACACTTATTATAAGTTCATCATAGAGTTCCTATAGTAATAAATTGCTCTCCTGACGTACAGTTATTGTAATAAATTATACCTTTGTGCAAAAGTTAGTGTGCAAAACACTAAATACATATGTATAATACGTTTACTAAATACATATGTATAATACGCCCATTTTTCTGTCACACTTGAAATAAGTTATATGAACCCACTATGTGAACAAAGCAATTATTATGTTTCATCAATATTATTACAAATATAAAAAACATCTTACTTGAGCAGAAGCGCCTCCATAATCAACCACGTTATTATCAAAATATGCATAACTATTTGCGTACGCCGCTGACAAAATTGAAGCAATGACCACAATTGTATACATCTAAAAAAATATAAAGGCATTAATAAGTAATATTAGATACTGAGTGTTGTTATTTTTTGCATATAAATCTTTTTAACAAAAGTTTATTACATTAAAATTATACGAGATTTATAACGTTCTTGTAGAAACTTACCTTGATATAGTATTTTCTCTTGTGAAAATTACAAAATTTTATATGTGTTATATGCAGAAGATCTAAACTAACAATAAATATATATATCCACTTGTCAACCGTATAAATACGAATACATCTATTAATTAGCTAAATAACTAATTATAATTTTTCATAATATGTGTAATTAAAGTTGAGTAAATTTTATTCTAAGACAATAATGAATTAACAAATGAATATTCAATATCAATAATTAGATAATGTATAAAATTTCCCGTAATTCCTAATTTACAGGATTACATAACAAAATCGTGATCAATATGATCTTTAATGTTTTAATAAATAAAAGTTACAAAGTACTTTAGTCGAATATATTTTTTTTTGTACCAGCGACCTGACTGCGGCTACGTACGACTGGGTTACTCTATTTTTTTACTCTTTCTTTTTCTATAAAATTATCACTCAGAAGACAATATCTACATTAAAAACTAAAATTTTAATAACATAATTAATGAAGTTCAGTAAATTGAAAAAAGTAACAATTTAGTTAAATTAAATATTCTAAATTGAAGCAACCTTTTTTTATGTTTTATTATTTAAATAAATCAAACAATAAATATTAAATTAAATTTGCTAAAATATAATAGTGAAATCTGGTTAGACAATTCTGAGCGTACAAACGCACATGCGTTTTATTATTAGACAACAATGAACTATTTTATTATTAGATAAAAAAAGCATTTTGACGTAATAGGACCAATATTACATTAATAAACATCCCATATAATATTTTTTTAATATATCTTGCATGTACAGACAGTAATCAGTTAAATATTTATAATAAGTAGGTAGGTATGTATAGATTTAAGTAGAATAGACATTTTACGAGAACATTGTTTTATTTATTATTAAATACTTTAAAGTATCGAGGCCTGTCGTGGCGCAGCGGCACAAGCGTGTGACTGTAACCAACAGGTTCTGTGTTCAATCCCCAGTCGAGGAAATGAAATATTTAATATTTTCAATTTTAATATTTAATATTTTATTTCTTCGCTCTGGTAATAAGGCAAAGCGCGGCGTTGAGTTCCGCCACTTAACACGCAATGCCTCAAATTCGGCGGAAAGTGGGAAACGGAAGCGGAACGGAGTATCTAAACACTAGGTTCCCGGGTTCCCTCTGCCTACCCTGTCTCGTGCGGGATACAGCGTGAAGCTAAGAAAGAAAGAAATACTTTAAAACACCCGTACGATTGTACAACATATGTACAACATATGACAGAAAAAAAATACAATGTTAAGTGAGAAGGCAGGCGGCTGTAACAGATTTCTTTCAGATTATAAAAAGATAAGATAAAACATAAGGAAATAAGCGGGTGGTGTACAAGTGAGTTAAATGTGTTTTATTTAAAAAAAAAGAAAAAATATTTCAAAATTTACATCTGATATAATGCAAAGAAAATACTTGAATTGTTTGATATACTACAATATTTGATATTCGAATAGAAAAACGCAATTAAATTAGAAGGGCCGGAATACTTAAACCCTTTTTTGTTATTTTAAAAAGATTTTTAATTATACCAATAAATTGGATAATTCATTTTTGGCTTAATTATACATGACTCAAATACATTTAGCTAATTAGATAAGCATTAAGTATAATTTACACTTATTATTCAGAAATGCTTTTAACTCAAGCCATTTACAATTGAACTGTGCCCTAAAACTTGAACTACAATACATATAATATTTCTAAAGGTAAGAACGGCAATTTGATAACCATAAAATATTGCATATTATTCTTGCACGTTTCTGTTATTGTTTTTTTTTTTTTTCATTTATTTATTTTATTTTAGATGCCAACGGTAATTTTTATTGTATCTGTCATAATGTTGATGGAAACTGTAATCGCGGTCTCTTCATGTTGGCGATATTTGATTGCGTCTCCTCGTCATTTTATCGAGCAGAATGCCTAAATGTATGCCTATAATATGTTAAATTTGTAGTATTATTAAGTATATTTAAAATACTTATAGGAGGTACACAATATCGTTTATCAATAAAATGGAAATATATTTATAGTATATATTTATAGCATTAAGAAAATGCGACAATGTATTTTAATTTTACGATTATGTTTATATAAATATATACACTGCCAATATTATAAAGATAAATGACAGTAATAACATTTAAAAAGAAGGATTGTTTTGTATAGAATTATTTTAATATAAAATGTACCCATAAACTGCAATTTCTACTATTTTAACAGCGTTTAAATTTATTCCTATAGCCTTTTATTATTTTCACACTATCAACAAAAGTGTAGATTTAGATATGCCTCAAATTTGGCGGAAAGTGGGGAACGGAAGCGGAACGGACTGTCTTGACACTAGGTTCCCAGGTTCCCTCTGCCTACCCTGCCTCGTGTGAGATACAGCGTGAAGCTATGTATGAATGTAGATATGCTACAGCGTATAATTAATTATTTAAGTAAAAGACGATGCACTATTAACGCAGCTGTTTGTTCTAGTCATAAATTGTGTGTAAGTTCTCACTTTTGTCGGAATAAGTGTATTTAAAATCACTTTATAGTTATATTGAAGTAAAGTATGTTATTTTTCAGCTTCACGCTGTATCCCGCACATGGCAGGGTAGACAGAGGGAACTTGGGAACCTAGTCTTAAGACACTCTGTTCCACTTCTTTTTCTCACTTTCCGCCGAATTTGAGGCATTGCGTGTTGAGTGGCGGAACTCAACGCCGCGTTTTGCCTTGTGAAGAAGTGTTGTTGAGCAAGAAATGAAAACATTAAATGTTTAAACTAAAAATATTAAATATTTCATTTCCACGAATGTGGATCGAACCCACAACCTGTCGGTTACAATCACATGCCTGTGCCGCTGCGGCGCGTAACGCCTCAATGTCATTTTAATTAATCATTAAAATATGCAAGTTAAAAAAAAAACAAATATGTTATTATTTATACGTTTATAGATATTTATGTAAAATAGTATGTAATTTATAGGATGTATATTTTTAAGTAAGTATAGGTACTAAAATTATAAGAGTTTTTTTTGTTAAACATTTGTACGCCTATCAATTTCAATATTATTATGTTCTCAGATTATTTTACGGTAAAGGTTGCCTGGAAGAGATCACCCATGGTGATAAGGCCGCCTTTATACCAAAATTTTGTTTTATATTCCTTATACTTGTATATACTTTTTATTGGTGTAATAAAGTGTTAAATAAATAAATAATAAATAAAAATATTGGACAACTAATATTTTGTAAATATACTTATAGTAATGTGATTAAATAGAAAACAAATATCTTTTGAATTTAATTTATATATTATTACATTAATTTTATTACATTTAAATTGTCACTATATAAATCAATAGAAAATTGCACGTCGTTTTCTGGTACCCGGCTCAGGAACATGCTGGATCTTTTGATATTTATCAATAGCCGTTTTGACGAAATCGGCTGCAGTGCTTATCTTTTCCAATCTCTCAGGAGTCATTAGAGCTCTCATCTCCTCATGTATGGGTCCGACGCCGTTGATTGTGATTTTACATAGATTGGTGTATGTACATACTCCCACAGTGAGAAATGATCCAAGAATCAATATAAACATACTACTTAATACCCAACTAAAAATCCTTCCAGTGAAACTCACCAATGTCTAAAATAAAATATTTTATGAATATTGAATAAATTTATACGTAGTTTAATTTAAATAATACAGAAAAAGAAATATTATATATATAAGAAATAAGAAAATATTTAAGAAAAATATTTTAAAACAGTGAATCATAAATGTACTATTGATTTCAAAGCGTATTCTTATTTCAATGAGCTCAACAGATAAAATAAAAATAACACTACCTAAATACCTCACGATATTCCCTTTTTTTTTGAAAAATGAAATAAACTTACACGTGCATCAGGTACTTGACTCCATAACAAACCAAAAGTAGATGTGTCAGGCTCCAAATAATAGTCAGCAGGGTTTTGCCCGTAAACATCGAAACTATAAATATAACATTTAATGTAGATTAACAAAAAAATACATGTAAATAAAATGTTTTATAATAAGTCATAATATATGTTTTTAAATTACTCACCTATTTAATGGATATCCAGTGTTATAACCGTATCCAGGAGCATACGGAATGTCAGGATAAGCAACTTCAACAGGGTTTGTCAGACTATAGCTGTTATCCTGAATTAAAAAAAAAATAAAAATCAACAACAATTTTGGATAGATATGCCTTCCAGTAGATAACTGCTGGATACTATCATACTAGCTTTAACTATATAATATATATAATTAGTTGAGTATCTTAAAATTAAAATTACAATATAAAGTACATATATTAAATAAATTGTTTAAGAAAAATGCAATGTAAATTCCATATACGTCCATTCATATAAAAATATACGTACAATTCTGTTGACATCCGTAGCGGCTGAAGGTTCGTCGGATAACATGTCATGTTTCCCAATGTTTCCAAGTGGCCGCACTGGTTCGATTCTGGCGCGTCCTTCAAATATGCGTTCTTCGCCTCTATATATTGGATGATGATCAAAATCTGAATTCACTTGTTTCTGATGGATAGGATGTGTTTGAAGACCATCTATTATATCTGGCTTGAACGTGGACTCTAGAGTAACTTGTGATGGTATTTCAGCACATAACGCTGAAACTATCGTGACTAAGAAAGCTAAAAGCTTATACATCTGGAAGAATAATAAAAGTAATACGTTTTTTTAAAAATACGTTTAAAGTTAATCTTGAGAAACGAATGCAAACTATACTTACTTTGTATGTAATGTTCTGATCCTTACTTGCCAAAATACGTTAAAGGACTGATGCACTATTCCATTTCCTTAAACTATTTATAGAAATTAAATCTAAAGGAGAAATTTTTGAAGGACTTATCTCCTAGACATTGTTGAACAACAATACGACTTCCATAATAACAAAAAGATAAGAAATTCGTCAAATCTTCGGAATGTACTGCGCTATTTTACATTCCCATTTTGACAATTTAATTCACCAAATACTAAGCAGTATTTAAAGAAAAACATGTAGTAAAATATTTGTTATTTTTTTTAACTTCAGACTGTATCCTCCAAGTAGAAGGGTAGGCAGACATAACCTAGGAACCTAGTCTTAAGGCACTTCCGTAGAATTTTCGGGGCTTTGCGTGTTGAATGGCGTAAATCAACAGCACCCTTGCGTTTCTTTTCGCTTTGTTACCAGAGGGAGAAATTGTAGATATTAAATATTTAATATTTTCGAGTTGGAATCAAACGCACAACCTGTCGCGTTTTTAGTGGCACGTTTGTATCCATGCGCCACGATCGGCTGGGGACTCGTATAATAATTTCTATACTTTTTAAATCGAATTTATAAGTCTAAACAGAAGTTCAGAGATAGTCTTTAAAACAAAAGAAGACCTCACCGTATATTATGTGTCAATAAATACAACTTCAGTACTAATTATGATTATTAAATATAAAGCTGTCTGACATAGCATAACGGATAAAAATATAATTCATTACAATATTCTCTACATAGGATATTAATAAAATTTTAAAATTTAAATATGGAATTTTATCGTTAAAATATATAAAATTAAAACCATCAGCATTAGTGACACAGTCGGTATATAACAGTAATTGTCACATAAACGAAACGTGCATCATAACTAATTACAAGAGTCGTCTATAGTCTATTCATTCGTAAGCTATTTAATCCTGACTAATAAGATAAATCTGAAAGATTGAGTGTTATTCTTTTTTCTGGGAAATGACGAGAGTTAGACACATATACAAGAACTAGTAAATATCTCCAGTTTCACGATTTCTGTAACGAAAAAAGAAATATTCCACATAAAAAAATTGGCCGTTACAAGCCGTTACTTTTGAGTCGTCAAGTTACTTAGAAATGTCTGCAGTGTCAGTCCTACAGGGAGCTACCACCGGCTCAGAAGGCAGGTCTGCTGAGAAGAGCCGTCAAGAAACTCAAGAGTTGCTCTTTTTAAAATATAACTTAAAGTAAATATATAAAATAACTAACTAGCTTCCTGAGTGACTCCCAATAAACAGCATTTAATCTTCTCTTATCATGATAATAGTCTTAGGTTGAATTATAGGCTTTGCCCAACAATATATTTTGAACTTTCACTTTAAATTGCTGAACTTGTGGAGTTTTATTACACATACATGTACCCATAAGAGATCTACTAACTTTTTGAAGACGAAAACTAGGAGTGATCATTTTTTTTACTTCTTGTATTAATATCATATCTATCACTGCTCTTTAAGTCATTTTGTATATTTTTATGAACAAGTAAAATATTACTATATATGTACTGTGATGATAGTCTTAATTTTTGCTACAATATTTTTTTTTTCTCGAAATATAATGCAGCTATGTATATATTACTATCTGTCTTCCAAATTCCATCTATTCAGTCGTAATCTATTCAATCTTTTTGTATAGCTATTCCAAAAAAATATTGTGCGATTGTTGACCAGTTACATTGTTATTTTTATAACATCGATGTTAAATTATATATAACGAAGTAAACATTTTCATATCTCCAATACAAAGGTGTTATAATTCATATATTATATTGACATTGAAAATAGTTTTAGTACAATATATTAGATTAACTTCTAAAATAAAATAACTGTTGCAAATTGTCATTTAAATTTCTAAGGTCAGAAGATTGTCTCATACAATTATGTAGCTTTCTCCATCCATGGCTATAATAAAGTAGACGCCATATTTATTTTATAAAATCTAACCTGAAAAAATTATTCGTGTGAAATATTTTATCTAATCTCGCTATAAAAACTTTACTTATTAGTTATTGTTTAGTTAGTGAGACTTGAACTAAAATTCGCTACGTTTAATAAATCACGTGCCAACTGTCAGAATTGTGTCTACAATAAGAATGCTGTTTTTAGTTGCATTATGTTTTTTTTAAAAAATAACATCATTTTTAATTTTACATTAAAATTAAATGATTCAAAAATACTATCAAAACACATGCTCCGTTTTTATCTTTGGCGCTGTTGAAAAGGGGACATGTAACTCCCGAGAAGCTACTGGTGCGTTGCCGGCCTTTAGATATTTGATATATGTATATTAGATATATTATACCTAGGGGGCGGACTTGGATCAGTTTAAATATAGAAGTTAAGCTACCTGATGTGTCATACTTCTAAAATAAGTAAAATGATGACCGATTAAAAATATAAGCTAAGTAATATGTATAATGTAATATTGACTCTTTCTGTAATTACATCCCATTGCTGGAAATTGTTATGCTAAAGCCTATTCTTCCCGAATGCAAAGGACGGATCAGTTAATAAAGAATATATATGTAATATTATTTATTAACTGATATTTCCAGAACCGCTGAACGATTTTACATAATTGAGATATTGGTAGATTCGTTTTAACAGCTTATGTGTTCTTAGATATGCGACGTTTAAAAAATATATTTTTTTATAACTATATTCAATAAATAATATGATAATCAAAGTTATTTGCATTATACAATTGTAATTTAAATAAAACATACATTAAAAATAATAATTTCATAATTTATAAATCATTATTAAGAAACAAAAAGTATAACACGTCCAGTACAAATAACCTACAGCACAATAGAATTGTGATGTCACTACGAGAGGAATTATTTTTGTACTGTGAGTCATGAACATACAAAGCCAAAGGCACATGAATATAAATGATTCCACTTAACTGCCGCAATAGCTTAAAACTTTATTAAGGAACTTTAAAAAATTCAAATAAAAATACAAGAAAATATGTAACAACGTGTTGAAATTATCAAGAAACTATAAACCGTCATTTGAATTACTCATTTTAATTGTGGTTTTCGAATATAGTACACGAATATGATATTCAATTAGGCTAGAAAAGGACAAAGTATATATTAGTAACATTCTCTTTAGCCACAATTCTTAGTAAAGTATTATTACTGTTTAGGAGCACATATGTATAACATACTGTATATTTTCATACAATGTGTAACGACAATATAAATAACATTGGCTTGTTTAAAAGACTGTGCCTTATCTTGAAAGCGCTGTGATACCATATGTTTTCGTTTTATATTTACACCAGTTGCAGTTTTGCATTGTGAGTTTGCGGTGCGTTGGCATTCTCTTATCACAACGTCACCAGCCCACGGAGCAGTGTTAATTATATAGATTTCAGCGTTATCAAGATTTTATCTGTGTGGTACGTATACCATAATACCAACGACTAGTCATATGTGAGATTGGACGCATTCAGGACACAAAATGGGAAATTCTAAAAGTAAAAAGATGAAGATTAGTCAAGCGGATGTCCAACCAACAGAAGATAACCGGGAGCGCATCAATACTATTAAAACCGAATCTCTGGACGTAAATGTAAGCAAAAATAGTGGTCAAATTGAAGTAGCCTCAGAACAAATGGAAGAGAAAAACAACGATAATGCTAGTAGTGCATCGACTGTGGAAGTTTTAGATGATAAATAAACGTGCCATATAGCTATAAGAAACTTCATACCCAGTGCAATCTCCTGTTAGATTATTTTTTTTTTGTGACTTTATCATGGTTTAAAAATATACTCATTCTTAATTAAAATATCTATTTAAGGGAAAAATAACTATATTATCATGAAAACTATGCATTTGTAAAAATAAAATGAAATTATTTCATAATTTAGTTTCTTTTTTACATTTTTATTAAATCGTATTTTCTTACAATGATCAGACGTTTTATTGGTATTTATATTACAAAATAGAGTTCAGCACGTCTCTTAAAATATAAATAAAGCTTAATAAAATAGTATAATAGCTAAATAAAATAGTTTGAGCAACTCAAGTAGATATCGTTTTAATAAAGTGACATACTTTTTTAGGTCTAAATTCAGGTCTAATCCGCTATTTCAATTGCTTTGTCACTATTTTTACGACATTACTCTTTAGCTTTATAGAGCTTACTACAATTAACATTTTGTTATCTATAATATAGATAAAGTTCGTATAATTTTATTTGTTAGCTTAAAATAGAAAAGATAAGACAAATGTGTATAATTTTAAACATTATGCCAATGACATCATGGTACAATGATGACCTAAGTATTTAGAAAATTTTCAACTGTACTTAAATATAACTATAAGTACATACAAGATATACCATTAGGTATAAGAAACAATTTCAAATTCTTCACGTATAAACATCACGAAAATATGATTGTAGGTCTCTAATATTTCTTTTACTTGTAACATTTGAGACTATTCTCATATAAGTACTTATTTTAATAATAATTTTAATTATTTTAAGAATATCTTAACTTTGACACATTAGTTCTATTTTCACTTTTTTCACAAACTAAAAGTTAACAATTCACAAAAGAAAATATCCATATTGTTATTTTTAAAGCTCTGTTAGTGCATAGAATTAGCCCAAAATATATGTATACATAAATACCTACATATTACATACATATAATAGTGCAACAGACATTACAACTGGTATTATTTATATCTATTTAGATATTCATCAGTAAAATATTCACGAAATGCAAAACCTTTGTTCAAAACATTCTTTGTCATTTAATACGTTCTAAGAAAAGGTTACAAAGCATTTACCTTTATTGGGATTTTAATATTATCATTTTTTTAATAAAATGCAATAAAAAAAATATTGAAATTTGTAGAATGAGTGAGTATAATAAATAGACTCTTTATAAGTTTGTTAAAAAGAACCAATTAATATAAGAAATGACGTTTAAAAATTAAAAAATGTCCCGACTTCAAGTACCTACCAGACTACATAACACTAAAAAGAAAACACCACGCAAATAGTTTATAAAAATATTGGGACCTGTTTCTTAGTAAATAAATTTGTTAATAAATAAATTTATCACGAGGAGTGTTGTGCATTGTAGGAATTTTAACATTTATATTTACTTCAACGTTGTAATAAGGACTGATTAGTGAAATATGACCTGTCGTGGCGCAGTGGCACAAGCGTGTGACTGTAACGGACAGGTTCTGGGTTTGATCCCCAGTCGAGGAAATTAAATATTTAATATTTTCAATTTAAATATTTAATGTTTCATTTATTCGCTCTGGTAATAAGGCAAAGCGCGGCGTTGAGTTCCGCCACTTAACACTCAAATTCGGAGGAAAGTGGGGAATGGAAGTGTAACGGAGTGTCTTAACACTAGGTCTCCTCTGCCTACCCTGCCTCGTGCGGGATACAGCGTGCAGATGAAAAAAAAATAATGATATATTACAGTATATCTGTTATAAATTTGAAACTCCTTGGGAAAAAAGCAGGAATGGTTGGACAACTCTAAATTGTTATATATCCAAAACTGTTATTTAAAAACAAAATATAACATTGTGCAATTATTAAACTATTTTGTTTCGTAAATGATGATTATGATATCTTTAACTTTTTTGAAATCCATATGTTGAGCCCTTAAATTTAATACCCATATTATAATATTATATATTATATAGACTGTGAGTGATAATAGTAATGTAAAAAACCAGTCAAGTGAGTATTGGATTCACCCATTGCAACTTCCGTAAAAAAAAATCATTGGCTTACAATGGTGAGTACAATTTACAAAAGTTAGCAAAATTATTTTGTATGAAAAATTAACTTCAAATATTAATTTGTAATATTTTTTTTTCTATGAAATATATAAAAATGTTCGAGCATTTTTCTCGATCAACTCATCTCCAATACGTTAATATTTTTCTTTACCATCTCTCCATCCCTCAAAGCCCACGTCTTAGAGGTATAAAGAAAAAGGTCAAACAAAAGTTCGAATCAGTCGAGTTTTAGTGTTGGTGATAATTATTCCATGTTTTCCTAAGCCTTCCCATTGCCATTGCATTGTATGTATGTACAGGACTAGACTCATTCACAATGTACCACACGTTGAGTTGATACAATAAATAAAGAAGGGTTCACAATCAACATCTTTATTAAAATATATACATATATAAATACACGTACGTGTATTGACAGTATTTATAATTTTTACATTTATTATGGGCAAGTAACTCCTAAAAGATACTCATTTACACTGTGTTTTAAGAGTTGGTGAGTCTTTGTTATTCTTTATTTCTCAATTAATGCTAAATTTAACACTCTGGAAGTTCCCTATAACTTTTTTGTTTGTCCATGGATAAATGAAATGTAGTCTGTGCTCCTTATTATGACGTCATGTCTGATGTCGGTTCATAGATTAGGTATACTTTTTATATTTTCTATATAGACCTATTTGGTCTATATAGATAATATAGTCATTATTTTACATCATATTTTACTTATGCTTGTAATTGACTTCATATTGAATACGCTCGAAAACTGAAGTTGACTTTATTAAAGTCATCTGCCCCTTGACCTAAAATCCTGAAAATGGTATAAAAGCTTCGATGGGTGCATGCGACTCGCAGTTGACTGATTTTCATAAAACGTATATCGATATAATATTGTATAGTTAGAGCTAAAATGTGACCAAATAAATCGTGGTTTTATTACCAACTTTGGTTGTTACGCATCTTACTAGCAATGTTGTAGCATCTTTCCCCACTTGTTAAGGACTTATGCTAACTAGTGACGCGTTTCTTTCTTCCAACTTACTTTAGTTACTAAGACATATAAATTTCAGCTATGCGGGATAATGTTCATTTCAACTTATACATATAATGCAGCTTTGAGTTCAACCTTAAGGTATTTGTTGTTCACCGAAAATGCCTATTATTTTTTTCCTAACTTCAAAACATGTAAACAAAATTGTATGATTTTTTTATTTTATTTAAAGCTAACAAGATTGTTTTTGGATTTCAACACATATAAAAATATAAAGTTTGTTGATTTGTAGGGCATCAGCCAGCCAGATGATGATTACCGTACTTATCATACTATGACTCATCAGCTTTCCTACTAATCGCATAGATAGATTGAGACATAATTTAAAACAAATAGATAAACCATATTCAAATTGAACTCCCGCAAATAAACATTAAAAAAACAACAAAAGTACTTAAAATTATATCAATATCATGCTTTTATGTTTATGAAAGTAATAGATATAGGTGTAGATTATACCTTCGTGTGGTTTGTTAGTAAATGAAGGGGGAACCACCCCATAATTCATATCTGACTAGTTGGATATAGATTACCTTCGTCAAACATAAAAGCCATTATTAAATTGTGCAAGCATATTAAAATACTTTTTATTTAGCCTATACACAAAACGATTGAAGTGGAATGGCTATAGGCTAATATTAATAGGGTGTGTGTCTTAGGTGCAAAAGTTATAATGAAATTGTGATATATTATTATATTTATATAATTGTGATATATAAAACGAAAAGTTTTGAAAGGCTCATACCGTTTGACATATTCCCAAAAAAGCTTTATCTCCTCTTCTAAGGTTACGTTCATCATACTTAAAATTGAAAAGTATTTTTCATTTATTGACATTTAACACTACAATCTTTTAAGTAATGACACACACTAACACTGTTGATTTGGTTTCAATTTCTAGTCATTATAATTTTAAACGAGATTAAAACTTTTATTGTCTTTCTATGAACGTGATGTTGATACGATGTTCCATACTATTACTATTAGTAATACATACCTACTGCCATCGCCACTCCAGCCCTACGAGTTCAGGGTTGAATTCAATCGATGCCCATTATTTAAGTTACTTATAGCTCAAGTTTCATATTAAGTCATTTCTTATTCAACTATTATTGATTATTTATTTGGTTCAAAACGGAAGTTTGTTACCTTCGGATTGATACTTATAGGTATAACACAATCTGATGACTAATACAATGCTGTATTTTTTTTGATCTTCTTAATTAATAACTTAATATTAATAGCGTATTTCTATCTTTAATGTTCACATTTATATTTATTACAAAAAATATTCATTATATTGTAAACTACTACCTAATTTATACAATATTAATATTATACATACAAGACTAAATTGAAACAAGTGGTGCAAATAAAACTCTCGACATTTATGTAAGCTCGCTTTCTCTTTTAAAAATTACCGTTAAAACTTTTAACGGCAATTTTTGAATAACAAATAAGTCCATTTTTTTAATTTGGACTTATTTGTTATTCAATCCATAACTATGCTTGAATTACGCACTACTTACAATAACTTTTTGGATTGCTCTACACCCAAGGCAGTTAAGTCAGTTTAGAACTTGAGACTTTATTGAGTACCTATTATGTCCCTGGGTTTATATAACTGAAATTGAAAGTAATTTATTAAAAAAATAAAATGATTAACTCGATTTCTCGCAGTGTGTGAAATATTCTACGAAAATATAATTATGTGAATCCCTCTGAGAACATTTGGTTTTCGTTTAAAATAACGAGATGCCCCGCCAAAATTGGGATTCTGGCAATGCTGGCTATGACATTAATTACCTTTATTTTGAAACTTAATAAAAAAAAACAAAATGTCAATTATGGGATTAAATAAATTAATTTTAATAACGTATAAGTATTAATAAGTGTATTGTCTTTAAACATTAATTACAATCAAACAGAAAATTATTATAAAAACTAAGTAATTGTAACTAATAAAATATTAAAAAAAAACGTCTAAATCAAACCGTAAATAATATCATGATTGTAAAGAAAATACCATTACATGATCAAACGTTATTGTCAGCGTCGGTTTGCATAAATAATTACAAAAGAGCTATCGAAGAACTGGTAATAAAATATACCTTTGTGAGTACTCCATACTTTTGTTGATGTTGTTGTTTCAATTTTATTTTCAGGTTTACAATTCTTTAGATGCAGAATCTACGTCAATAGCACTTAGACTTAATATTGAAGAAAATTTTATTCAAATATTGGATAACGGTAGTGGTATAGAAAAGTCTAATTTAACACTGTTAGGGGTTAAATATGCTACAAGCAAGTATATTAATATTACAACTTTAAAATCTGCACCTGATAAATATGGCTTTCGAGGCCTGTCCCTAGCAAGCTTAATTGAAATCTCTCAAGCTGTGAAGATCTCTTCTAAAGTAGAGAACTCTAATGAAACTTGGATAAAAACATTTTATAAAGGCAAAGAAAAAAATATTAGTCTTCATACTAATAGACCATCTAAAGGAACAACTGTAAGTTTTTTCACATTTTTCACATTGCCAAGTTAATTGGCATTTTCTTTTAATATAAAATAAATGTCTTTAGTGGATTTAATAAATATTCTGATATGCTTACTATTGACACAATTGTTTGATTCCCACCTGTAAGAGTCAATTATACTACTCACATGGTCACATCACTGTTGTCTACAAATATTTACCAGTGGGGACTCATTTTACTTTGAACAATTTTGGTTGTGTATAATTTTTTTCTCTATTCTCTTATGTATAGACATAAATAATAATAAAATTGCCATGGGGCAATGTTTTGAAAATTAGATGTAAAGTGGGAATCTGATTTTCAAGACACTGATCTCCTCTTTTTTAGGTACAGTTACAACAATATTGATAGTTTGCAAAAATAACTTGTTTATATGAAATATTTTTATAGGTCGAAATTATTGGGTTTTTGTACAATTTAAAAATTCAGAAGAAGTCCACCGAACCTGTTAAAGAATTGCAAAATATTAAATTATTTTTGCAGCAACTATCATTAGTGCATTGCAATGTTTCTATTAGCTTAAGAGATGATTGTAAAAACGAAATAATATTCACAATAAACAAAAAAAGAGATATATACCAAACACTTAGGTCTTTATTTAAAATACAACAAAATAACTTATGTGATCTTCAAGTAGAAAAAAATCAATATAAAGTTAGGGGATTTATAGGAAAAAATACAGAAAGTACAAAAAATTGCCAATGGATTTATTTAAATGGTAGAATTATCAACAAAACTGCTGTCCACAAGAAAATAAATACTATATTTAATAAAATGGGTAATAATTTAACTCAATTTGATAATAAAAAAAATAAGGTGCCTACCACATTTAGGTAATAATATATATTTTTTAAACCTTTTACAATTTTTTTAAATGTCTTTTTATATTTATTAGAATGTACCTGCAGATGAAAAATATTTGTTTAATAATAATCTCCCACATTATTTCATTTTTATATCATGCCCTAATCTTGATTTTGATATTATCTATAAAAATAATGAGACAATAGTGGAATTCCACAACTGGCAAATGATTGAAAAGCTTCTTGAAAAGTTGGTAAAATTCTACTCTGGAGATATAAATTTAAAAGTTATGAGTAAAGCAGAAAATATTATACAACATAATCAAAAGTGTAATGACACAAGAAAAAAAGTAAAACAGATCATGGAAAAAATCTTAAATAATCATGCTAACAAACCAAAAATATCTCAATTCAAAAAGGGTGTCAAAGGTAGAGAAAGTGTAAAAATGTTTAAAATAATTGAATTTGAACATTCTTTATGTTTTAAGTTAATTTTAAATTTATTTTAATAAAATAATGGATTTTTTAGGTAAAAATGTAAAAAGAAAAGAGGAGGCTAAAATTAAATTACAAGACATTTCAACTAAAAAAAATACAATTAGTAAAATTAACTTACTAAAGAAAACTATTGATTTAACAAAAATTATAGATAAAAAACTCAGCATAACCCCAAAATGCAAAGAAGATAATTTTAAAGGATCCAGTTCTAATAATCATCTAAATGTGAAAAATAAAAAACATCCTGATTATAAAACTCTTAAACAAAGCATACCATTAAATAAAGCTAAAAATGCTGATATAAATAATCAAAGAAAAAAAATATGTAAACAAAACATAAAAGATTTAAATTATAAAATATATAAGAAATTAAAGAGTTATAAAGAAAATAAAACAAATGGAATTGATTTCCTACCCAAAAGGAAATACATATCCGAAAACTCTAATAAACAAAATTATATGATTGAAAAGAAAAAATCTTATATGGATAAATTAGAAATTAAAACATCATATGATCTTATAAGACCTGCACAAATTTTTCAAACATACAGACCTATAGCGGCAAATCAGTATATATTTCTTCATCAACAAACTCAATCTTGTAAGCCACTAATTTAGTCTATAAAGAACCTATTCTTTAGTTTTTCCGTATTTACTATTTTTTATATACATTGTTGCCTATTAAACGACAGAATCTTGTTACCAGAGAGAAGAAATAAAATAAACATCTTAAGTGAATTAAACTCATGCTTGTCTGCTTACAGGCAGATACAAGGCCGGTGCGCCACATACAATTCGATGTTGGGTTACAAAAATTAAATATATGAATTGGCATTCTTATACTTAATTTTATTCTTCATACTTAAATCATTAACTAGCAGGGGCGACAGGGAACTGAATGTTAAGACATTCCTTTCACTGCATCCCACTTCTTTCACCAAACTAATAATTCTAGACTATTTGGAACTTAACACAGCGCTTTGCTTTGTTGCCAGAGCGAGTAAATAATTTTTTTTTTTCTATATTACCCCCGATTGGGTATCGAACCCACAACCGTCCCGTTTACAGTCAACCATTGCTCCTCGAATTTTGATTTAAAAGATATATTTTAATTAAAATACATATCCTCTAGATGTCGCCACTTGTGAGACATATTTCCCTAAAACAACATTTGATAGTCATAACTATAATAAAGCAATTGGACAAAAGAAAAATGTAATGAAGAAATTTATAAGTTCAAATTCTTGCAAGAACTTCTTATTACATGAAAACTGTAAAAAAGTCATGTATACAACAAATGATTTAAAAAAAATTAAAAGATCATCAACTAAAAAAATCATAAATGATTATGATTCCATTTCACCATATATTAATGAATCAATGAAAACTAAAATAAGTAGCACAAAGTGTGATATTATTGAAACATCTAACATTCAAAGTATAGATATTAAAGAAAAATATATTTCACAAAATGTTGTGAATGAAAAGAGAAGTGGTTACAATATGGATATTAATTATGAAAATACTTATACAATTGACATGCAAAGCTTATCGTTATTTACTTACAATAGTAACCATAACAAAACCTATAAATTACACAAAAATAATAATTTAAGCATAGGCAATAAATCTCTACATTCGTTTACAGTGCTTACTCAAAATGAAATATTTAATAACAATGCTGCAAATAACTTGAATAATAGAAATAATATTATTAATTCTGAATTTCAAACTTTGGAGCCATTGAATTATTGTGAAACTGTATTCCAAGTTGATAAATGTTCTGATTTTGAAAAAGAGAAAAGTTTTTTAAATAAGAACCACATGGAAAGAATAGATCAGTTGAAATCAATAAATAAAGACTTAGAAAATAATTGTGAAATAATGGATGAACCTAAATACGATAAAATTGTTAATGATTCCAATATGTGTGATCAAGATGTAATAGACATAGGTAAAGATCCAAATGTTACACATGTAGACAAACAGGATGTACAAGAAATAATGACAAAAGAAAAAGCAAAATCTGATTGTATTGTAATACACGATGTAAATAATTTTGAATTGAAAAGTAGACATAGTTTTGTCCCTAAAGGTACATAGGTTCTTATTGTTAATTTAGTTATTTTCTTTTTTTTTTTATAATAAAAATCATATATTTTTAGGAATGTCACCAATATTTCAAAACAATTATAAAATAGCACATGTTGTGGATGATGTACAAGATTATTACGAAGATGTAAGCATTTAAGCAAAACTGGATTAGCTATCAATTTTATTCCACTCGTGTTAACTCTATATAGCGTCACTCAATTAAACCACAGTCCCTATACCGTAGAAGTCACTCGACTTTGATTGGTTTACTATATTTTCCATAGAACAAATAACTCCATTACGATATTATTACATCTTTTTTTATAAAGACATGCCTTTTTAAATTGCCAAAATCATAAGAAACATGATCGTAAATAGTCGGGGGCCGTATGATCTGTGCCCATCCTAGAATAGTCTCGTGCCCACCCTTGACATTTTACTAAAAAAAATAGATGTTTAACATCTAACACTACACAAACATATGTGGAAAGGTCCAGGCCTCATATTTCTAGAGACGCTCCTATTCTTAAATGTCAGCAGAAAAGTGTGTTATTAATGTAAAAATCTTTTATTTCATTCTTATAAAGAATTCGTGTATAGTTCTTTATCCATATTTAAAGTAAACTGTCAATAACGCCAAAAACTTTGCAGTCGTGATGCTATGTGGAGTTTACACTGTATTCCCGTCATTTCTCTAATGTTTCAATTTTTGTAGGATGTTTATAAAAAATTTGCTGACGATGTTCTAAATAATTGTAAAATTTTCGAACCGGAAATTGAGAATATTAAAGATGTTGTTTCAAAGGATCTCAAAAGAGTTAACAATAGATTAAATAAAGATAACGCTGACTTGATATTCGATAGTTCTTCATTAGAAAGCGCTGAGGTAAATAATACATTAATATATTAGTACCTCCGCGTTCTTCACCGTTTATATTAAAAAATATAGTTGTATTATTAGTCTACAGTTTTTAAGTTAGCTTATATAATAGAAAAATGTTTATCTTATTTAGAAAATAACAAATTTTAGAATTCATATGTAAATTTCCATATATTTAATTTCTATTTTTAAATAAAGCGATACAAAGCAGCCGCCATTACATGATATGATTCATATATTCTTGTAAAAAATGTTATAACCGACAACAATCTATGGCCGCGGTCCGAATTGTGCTCACAGTGCTTACTACGCTAACGTGCGGTCCGATATTAGTGAGCGCGCCAACGTTTGAATGAAAATTCATAGGACGTTAGGTATTACAATTTGCAAAACATTTCTATAGTAAATTATTATACCTCATTATCAATATTATAGGTTTTAGGTCAAGTTGATGCTAAATTTATTTTGGCTATCATTAAAGGTAGGACTTCAGTGGGCAATAATTTACAGAGCTTTTTAGCCCTTTTTGACCAACACGCTGTTGATGAAAGAATAAGACTCGAGAATAATTTAAAAGGTAAACCAATTTTTTCAATCATTTATTTAAATGACGTAAATATATTAATCTATAACTTTGATCTAGATTATTTAAATGGCAATGAATGGAGTACTGTGTCAATAAATTCCGTTATAAAATTTAAATTAAGCCAAGAAGATTATTACTACGTCTATAATCATAAGGAAAAGTTTTATCGATTCGGCCTGCAATGGACGTTTGAAAATAATGAACTTTTAATTCATGCTATACCAACCGCGATTCTTGGTAAACATATTAGAGAGGTTAGTTTTGTTAATAGAACCTCTATTATGAAAAAGGTGTACGTGAAATTTTTCTACGTTTGCTAGATACTCTACTAGATTTTGGTTAATCATGATTATACTTACATAGCAAAGAGTTATTTGCAATTTCTAAATAAATTAGTTGTAATAATTAGAAGATTTAGAAGATGGTTTATATGATGATGAATAATCTCAATATAATCATTCATATAGAAAAAAATGTTGCAATTACGGGCGACTACTTTTGTTTATTGTTTTTTTTTTAAATAACTGTAGACTGAAAAACTTTTTTTTACACTTTATTCAAAATTTACTTTTAAAACTTGTTAGTCTTTACATTATACCTACATAATATCCGTTTTTAGGTTGAAATAGTAATGAAAGCTGTGAAAAATTTAATCTCCGAATTAATAGACGCTATTAAAACGCTTAGGGGTAACGTGGCGTCTTATCCTAAATCAATTATGAATTTAATTTGTAGTGAGGTAAGATCTATTTTAATGTATGATGATATGATGATACTTGAAAATTTGCATGTTTTATAATAATTTTTAATCACACTCTCTGGGCTTCACACTGTGTTCCGCACATGGCAGGGTAGGCAGAAGGAACTTGGCAACCTAGTGTTAAGACGTTCCATTCCACTTCCTTTCCCCACTTACCCCCAAATTTGAGGCATGGCGTGTTGAGTGGTGGAACTCGTGGCGTTTTGTCTTGTACCAGAGCGAAGAAATGAAAACATTTAATATTTAGAATGAAAATATTAAATATTTTATTTTGACGAGTGGGGATCGAAACCACAATCTGTCAGTTACAGTCACGACAGGCCTCACACAACAAGCCTAATTACAACAGCTTAATAAGAATGAATAACATTTGTGGGGGTGTTGTTTCGCAGCGGCACAGTCTGATTATAAATATAAACACATTAGTTCTAGGTTCGATTTATACTTGAGGCAACGAATTATGTTCATTTCTCACGATGGTAACAGTTAGTTGTTACCCAGTAAAAGCACAGCATCGAGTTCCGATATTTATTAGGTGAAAAAAGTATAATAAAATGTTGTTTCCTGAAAGTCTTGCAGATATGCCACAAAGTTTGGAGATAAATTATCAAAAAACGATTGTGTTAATTTGATATCTGCTCTCTCGAGATGCCAAACTCCGTTTCAGTGTGCTCATGGCCGACCTGCTATGGCTATTCTTACGGAACTTACAAAGAAGGAGACGAATTATACGGTACATACAGTATTTATTTGTAATAACACCCATTTTATTGAGAAAGAGTAGAAAATATACATATTACAGCAATCAATACAAATCTTAACGTATAATTTATTTCATTACGTTTAGTGTTAATCTTGTGGATTGTGTTTTAATTTTTGAATTTAATTAATATTGTACAACTGGAAGTATACAATTTTCAGTTTAAACGTATACATTTTTTTGTCTCGATAAATTTAAACTTTTCGTGTTACTCAGCTTTACGCTGCATCCCGCACATGGGTATGCAGAGGAAACTTGGGAACCTAGTGTTAAGACACTCCATTCCACTTTCCGCCGAATTTGAGGCATTTCCTCGACTGGAATCGAACCCACAAACTGTCGTTTACAGTCACAAGCTTGTGCTGCTGCGCCACGACAGGCCTCAACTTTTCGTGTTCATACCTTTATTTGTGTTGTAAATTCTCACGACATACCAAATATCAAAAATATACTTTTACGGGAAACACTAGGTTTCGAAATGACAAAAGTACAGACGGACAACAAAGTTGTCCTATAAAGATTCCGTTCTTTCCCCTTATATAGTACGGAGCCTTAAAAAAATAAGGAATCAACAAAAATAAAGCAGATAATTCCGACAAGGCATCTTTTCATTAAGGTCTCCTTAAGTGTGCTATGCGTAAAATTAATGTTCAAAAAGTCTAACTTCTAGTGGTCACGGCTCTTCGGTTTCATTGTAACTGGTATACTAAATAGAATTATTTAATATGTAACAAACCATCAAGTGTACATAGATTGTTTGATAATTAATAAACATTTTATTGTATTTGGATATGTTTCATAAAAACTGTTGAGTCTGGGCGAAAATATCCAATATTTAACATAGTTGCGCTACTAAATATGAAAATAAATAAAAAACAACGGCCAATACAGACTGGTTTAATTAGTTATATTCTGAATTACATGGTTTCTATACATGTAATAAAATATTGTTTTCATTTCAGGTAAATTTTAACAAGATAAAAGGATTACGAACTATGACTACATTACAAAGATAAGAATATAAAATAATAAACAAAAAATACATACACATATTTGTTTTTTAATAATAAAAAATTAATTAAGATATCTTCAATTTCTTTTATTTCCATGATTTGCAATAGTTGCAAACTTTTCTATTAATAATATTTCGTATCCATTGTACATACGATGATATTCTTGTGTGAACATCCGGAAATCCTACAGCACACGGTATGCCCCAAGAAACTATTCCAACCAATCTGTTTCCTATTGTCAACGGTCCGCCTGAGTCTCCCTAAAATATTTCCAAATAATGCTTAGATTATTTTGGGAATTTAAAATTGAGACATTGTTCTCAATTTTTCTCCGAAATGTGAAATACGCGAAGAGTTGCAGATCTCAATGTCCTTAATCTTATCCCTTATACCAGAAAGAATATTATAAATGATTCAAATTTGAATTGATAACAATAATATCGTTTACGAATAATTGCTGTCAAAGTGGCCATTTCAGTGTCAATAGTGACATTTGAGCTCATGATGCTATTTATTTTTTAACTGAACTATTCTATTTATACTAAAATAATGAAACTGACAATTTTGTTGATTTGGTTAAAATGTTATTATTTTAATATAAGTAAGTAAACTTACATGACATGAGCCTTCACCAATTTTAGTGAATGTGCAAAACATGCTGTCGTACACCTTTCTCGTATAGCGCATTGCGTAATTACAAATGTCTTGATCAAATACTGTTAAATTTATTCCGTATAGCTTTCGTGATGATTCGCCGTGTGGCTGTAAACATATAATTGTGTGTAATATGCGATTGATTCTTATTTTTATATAATATAATTTACATATGTTACCAAATATAAATAATCTACCTTACTAGCACCGAAGCCTGTTAATAAAACCATTTTCCCTATATTTAACTCCACTTCGTCAAATCTCAACATTTCTGCAACATTTAAATCAATTAAATCGTCGAGCATTAAAACTGCGATGTCGTTTACTCGAAGACTGGCATTATAATGTTCATGAACTAAAATTTCTTTAATTTCGTAACTTAATCCTCCTTTATCTAAATTTGCAGTACCAAAGACTGCCGTTATGTATTCTGGTTTGATTCTGAAACAATTTTACAGTAATTATTAATTTTCCTGATTATACTAAAGATATGATTTCTTCTACGACTTATATCTACAATTTAGACGTAAAATGTACGAGATAAGGTGATTAACCTTATGGGAAAATGTTCGTAACCTAAGGAATACTTGGCACTTTGAAAAGTTATTTTTTGGAGTAAGCTTTAATTTATACGTCGAACCGTAATATTTTAAGGATTTTAAAACTATTAAAAGATGCATCCCGGTGTCCACGATGATTCCTTGGTTTATGTACAAGATGCAAGACGTGCAAGTCGGTCCCAGCCACTAAATATTCCGTACCAATTTGATAATTGTAAGTCCATGAAAATGTCACTTATAAAAATTGTGAAACTTAAATATAAGTTATGTCACGATTATTTTTTTGGTAAATTCCATAAATTTTTCAATTTTTCAGATTTTTTACTTTCTTTGTACTGTAACTTCTCATTTTCTTTATTGTAGATCCACAGAAAGGAGTTATAAATTTCAGGTTGAATTTCATACAAATACTGGAAAGAAAAATGTCTTTGATTTTCGCGATTGTTATACATTTTAAATGAAACACTTTTAAACGGATTAATCGCGTATATTGAATGGTAAACATTTTTGGGAAACCCGACATTTTGAACACTTTACAGTAGTCCGTGGTCACGGGTAGACTGAGGTGGCATTTGTCTGTCAGTTGATATAATTATTATATCAAACTACCGCCAACGATTCCTTAATTGCCTCGCGTACTGCCCTGGATTCTTGCAGAATGAGATAACTGTATCTGGTCCTCTAGTGTGGTGTGCTGGGGATTTTAATTTTTTTAATAGTGGGTCCCAGGTGGTGGAAAGTTTCCAACCATCTTCTCTATTGAAATTAGGATGTTTTTGTATTTCAATAGCCTCGCGGATCATTCTAGGGATATATCTATTCTCCCTACCGAGTATGTGGGGTGGCTCACTATTGGACGAAAAGGTACATCTTTTTTGTGTATTTTTGGTAACCCATACAACTTTGGAGGTTTTACACAGCTAGGCACGAGAGATTTAATGTTGAGATCTAACGATTTTGCGTGTTTTTTAATTAAGTCGGATGTCTCTGCACCAATGTCTACCTAGGATATATAAGCGGTACGTAGATGACACATTCACAATTTTACCTACGGACAGTGTTTATATATTCTTAAACCACCTTAATTCTATTAATAATAATATTCAGTTTACAATGGAATTACAGGCAAATAATTCTTTAGCTTTCCTTGATGTTTTAGTCATAAAGAATTCTAATGGCACAATAAGCCACACAGTATATAGGAAACCCACACACACCAACAGATACCTCAATGGTAAATCTCACAACCACCCTACACAGTTATCTACCGTTGGCAAATCTTTGTTTCAGAGAGCCCACCACCTCTGTGATGCTGAACACCTAGGGAACGAGCTTCGACAGGTGAAGACTGCTCTTCATCAGAACAAGCTGCCAGTTCCCCGCCAGCGTTGTCAGAAGACCAACAAGCCACCCACAGTTGAGAGGCAACCAGCACTTTTACCATATGTAAAGGGTGTTACAGACAGGATTGGCAACATCTTAAGAAGAGCTTCTATTAAAACTATTTTCAAGCCTAACAAGAAAGTGAGCCAATTCTTGAGAACAGTGAAGAGTAATATTCCTTTGCAGTGTGCAGGTGTATACAAACTTGATTGTGACTGTGGCTTATCATATATAGGTCAAACAAAGAGAAGCATCGGTGTTAGGGTGAAGGAACACATCTCCGATGTCAAGAATGGGCATGTATCAAAGTCAGCTGTGTGTGAGCATACATCGAACAAATCCAACCATTACATCAGGTTTGATAAACCCCACATACTCGCTAGGGAGAATAGATATATCCCTAGAATGATCCGCGAGGCTATTGAAATACAAAAACATCCTAATTTCAATAGAGAAGATGGTTGGAAACTTTCCACCACCTGGGACCCACTTTTAAAAAATTTAAAGTCCCCAGCACACCACACTAGAGGACCAGATACAGTTAGCTCATTCTGCAAGAATCCAGGGCAGTACGCGAGGCAATTAAGGAATCGTTGGCGGTAGTTTGATATAATAATTATATCAACTGACAGACAAATGCCATCTCAGTCTACCCGTGACCACGGACTACTGTAAAGTGTTCGAAACGTCGGGTTTCCCAAAAATGTTTACCATTCAATATACGCGATTAATCCGTTTAAAAGTGTTTTATTTAAAATACATTAATAAAGTTTAATTGCTTTCACTTAGATAAGCCTAAGTTTTCTATGTTCCAAGGGACAGTAGACTTGGATTAAATGTTATAAAAAGATCATTTCGTTACGTTCTCATCTTGTAACAATCGTACGTTAAACGTACCTACTTTTTCTTTTATTCGTTTATGAATAGAAAATCTGTAAAAAAATATATGATATGCTAAACAGAAAATACAGCATTAAAGTTATTTGATAATATGCCAGTCGTTTTATTTGTCCATCTAAAACAAAAGTTTCATAAAAATTCAATCTTCTTCGGTTAGTAATCACTATATTTTTTTAGCTTCACGCTGTATCCCGCTTATGGTATAATAGAGATATTGTTAAGACACTCTGTTCCGATCCCCACTTTCCGGCGAATTTTTTCTTCTTTCTTTTATAAGCAGAAGAAAGATATTAACACATTAAAAATTCATTTGAAAATATTATACATATCTTTTTCTCAAGTGGAGATTGAGCCTCTCACGTTAATAACCTCACGCTTGTGCCCCTGTGCAACGACAGGCCTCAAGTTTTTGTTCTTGTTAGTACTTATAGTTTTTCTTTTACAGAAATAAGTAAGTGCTCACGCGTCTTTTCGGGTTTGTTTGAAGGACCGAAAAGTACTTACGTACGCTTCTAGTTTCACTGCCGTAAAAAAGGATCGTCTTACCCTTAGAAATTTCCTCCTATAATGTTTCTCTCTATATTTTTTATTTAATAAATACATAGCAAAGCTAATCTAAAAATATAAATATATTTATTTATTTTTTAATATTACATAGAAATATAGTCACCCATTAACACAATGTGCAGCCGTCACTATATATCTTTGGGATATAATAGCACCACCACATACATGATGTCCCGTACGATTTTGTAGTGAAACATGAAACTTTCCATATTCATAAGGGGTTTCAAATCCACCAACCACACGCTGCGAGCCTTGAAAAATATATGTTATAAATCTATTAGATATAAAATGGCCACATAAAAGTAAATTTGAAACTCAAAATTTACTTACCATAGGCTTGGATAAAAATTGAAAACATTAGTAAAAATAATATGTACATTGTATTTTTTGTAATATGTGTACAATGGAATAGTCTGATTAAATAATTATAAGAAATTAAAAATATGGTATCTTGAATAATATAGGTAATATCATATAAAATCTATCGGAAATTTCATTTATCTAATGATAATCGATATAAATTTATTGATATTTTATAGATAAAAAAATCAATGTAGGTATAAAACTAATTTTGGGCCTGTCGTGGCGCAGGTGCCGAAACGTGTGACTGTAACTGACCGGTTGTGGGTCCGATCCCCACTCGAGGAAATGAAATATTTAATATTTTCAATTTTCATATATATTTCTTCGCTCTGGTACAAGGCAAAACGCAGCGTCGAGTCCCGCCACTCAACACGCAATACCTCAAATTCGGCGGAACGTGGGGAACGGGAGTGAAACGGAGTGTCCTAACACTAGGTTCCCAAGTTCCCACTGCCTACCTTGCCATGGGCGGGACACAGCGGGAATCTAAGTATAAAACTAAGGCGTAAGCCCGCCAAACTTAACCATATATTTTAAGTTTATACAAAATAAGATGAATATCATTCAAAAGATAACGTGGTTCGTACGCGCAGTTATGTAAGAATTTTCTATGTAAAATTCTTATATTTAAAATAAGATATTATTCGGGACGCATAATATGATATCACATTGACATTTTTTTAAAGAAAATTGAGATGTATGTAACATGTAAAGTTATGGCCAAATGATAATAAATTCCTCGTTAGTGACGAAATTAATTTCACTAACACAAAGGGATCTGAATCTATGCTCTACATGATTTATGCCACTTTTCAAACAGGTATATCAAAGGATAATAATGTTTTTAGAACAAAGCTCCATAATGTCGCTTTCGGGTAGTGCAATTTTAAAATAGTATAGCATATAACGAAATGCTGTGTATAGCCCCGTTGCGTGTATCGAGCTTAAATACAAAAAAGGTCTAAACTAACATCAAGCACCAAACACCAATAAAAGTTGAATGATACGAGAATATTGTTTCATTTTTGCTACAAAAGAAAAAATAATCTAAAAAGCTAAAAAAATTCAAGAGAGTATAGAAAACGAAAATGTGAATACCGAAAACCAATGCTCAACGCCTAACTATAATTAGTCATTAAATATTAGAATATTTATTTATTAACACAAATATTTCTTTTCATTTGATACTTATCTTTATAGTTTACTATTTTGTATACTTATATATATTTTTAGTGCTTTTGGTTTCAAATATTCTTTAAAATTTGCCTTGAAAAAATATTATAAAACAAAAACAGATTTTCCTTTTGAATTATTTAAAATGTAAGAAAAATCATTCTCCTGACCGCACTTTTTTTACTTCATTTTTTTATCATTAATCCAGAAATCTTCCGCTCGTATTTAGAAAAAATTAATATGCCTGTAAATATTACGTGACGCGAAATAAAACATAAGTATTTCTTCACAATGTATTCCACCCAGTCAGCGTAGGGAGATCTTGGGAACCTTGTGTTAAGACACTCCGTTCCGTTTCTCACTTTCCGCCGAATTCGAGACATTGCATTGCATTACATGTCTTGTTGAGTGGGCAACTTTACACCCGCGTTTCGCTATGTTACCAGAGCGTAGAAATGAAAAATGAATTAATATCTATTCTGACAAAATTAAATATTACTTTTTCTCGAGTGGGGATCGACCCCACAACCATTGGCATTTACAGTCACACGCTTTTGCCTTTGTGCTACGACAGGTCTCTATTATATAAGACACATAAAAGTGACAATATCCAAATATAAAAAAGCACTTTCATGTTTTGATAAAAGTATTATTTTTGTATGTATGTTTTCAAATATCTTTCATGTCCAGCTATCAGTGATAGCGATCAGTTAAATTTGTGTGTATGAGAGACGACTAGCTGGCGAATTTGCCCCCATGAACCATATTTTTATATATATTATTTTAGTAAATAATATTTTCCTTTTGTGTCATCTTTGTATATGGGTGTCACATTAAATATTGTTTACCAGTTAAGAAAAATACAAGATTTGCAACTGACGTATTCTCCCTATAATAGAGGCGTTTCAATTTAAAAGAAACCAAATATAAATTAAATATATATTTTGCAGACAATGTCTTTAAAATGTACTTTATTACGTATAAAACTTGATAAAATATACATGTACAAATACCTCATAAAATAAAATCATAATTGGAATAAGCACTATACAACACTTTTTGGAGCACAAATTAACACAATTTAACGTACTACAACCAAATTTATTTTATCTTACCTTACCCTGACTTTAATTAAATATTATAAATATTTTAGAATACTATATAATTTTGTTCAATAAAAAAAGAATCAAATAGTAATTTTACTGACGAAAATTATTCTAGGTAGAGATGAAAAAAAATTTTTTCAGTGGTGTATATAATCTTTTTTTTCTTGTATGTAATCTGTGGCTTTTTAAGTTTAAAAATACCTCTACTCTTGACAGATTTGTCAATGAATTACTTGTCAATTAAAAATTTTACTTTGTTATTAAATACTGCGTTTCTCTTAATATAAGAATAACAATATGGATATTCTAAAAGCTGAAATTGCAAGAAAAAGAAAACTATTAGAAGAAAAAAATGTTTTGGTACATTTGTTTGTTTGTTAGCAAGTATATACAAATATACTTGCTATGCTTATTGAGTTACATTTAAAATATATGTTCATATACTTTATAAATTACAGAATTCGAAAAAATATTTTAAAAGAGGAGAGCTACTAGCGAAAGAACAAGAAGAATATTTAAAAAAATATGGACCAAATATTGTAGCTGAAGAAAACCAACAGACAATCAATGTTGAAAAAAGTAAGTTATTTTTTTGAAACTACATTGGAGACTGCAGCCATATAAAGTACTCTATAGTAAATGATCATTTCATAATTATTTACAGCAAAAAAGCATGAAAATGAAAATGAACAAACAGAAAGTGCATCATTACCCAGAGCTGAAGTTATCAAAAGATTGAGAGAGAGAGGGCATCCTATAATTTTATATGGAGAAAGTGAACTTCAATCATTTAAAAGATTGAGAAGAATTGAAATTCAAGAACCAGAAGCTAATAGAGTGAGTGTCAACATATAGATGGAAAACTGTAAGCTTCAGTTGATACTTTTTATGCACTAGAATTATAGATATAATATTGAATTAGAGGGTGTTGTGGCAGACACTTGAAATTTCCAGATAAGGGAGTGAAAATGTAATATTGACTTCTGTAAACTGAACAAAATATATTAAAAACTGCTAAAGCTTGACAAAACAATATTGTATTTTTTATATGACACTGTTTTATTAACATGTATTTTTTGCAGGGTCTTAGAAATGACTTTCAAGAAGCAATGGACAAAGTTGATCAAGCATACCTTAATGAAATCTTAGCACTAGGGACACATGTAAGTAAAATATATTCATATGAAAAAAATATTTTTATTTGTTCATATAATAGAAAATAATGCTTTCATTAATGATGAGTATAATATGAAAAATAATTATATGGAATTGCAATTTATTTTAAAACCTTTGTTAATATAAAGTATTTTAAGTTCAAACAAAATATTAATTAATTTCTAGAATGACAATGAAAAATCACAAAATGAAGATGATTTAGACGACTCTGTCACATATGAATTTATACAAGAGATGGCTAAGACTATGGGACAAGGAGACAGAAATCATGACATGAATGTGATTATGACATTGTTACAAGTATGTATGATGCATTGAGTATTGAGTGGTGAAAAATCAACCCTTTGCCTTGTTTTCAGAGCAACAAAATGAACTATTAGCTTACATCATATATTTATTATTTACAGTTCCTTTTAAAGTTATGGGGACAACAGCTAAATTCAGCTAATTCATCAGAAAAAACGGCTATAAAACATAAAATGACAAGAGCCACATACACACAGACACAAGTATATCTAAAACCACTAATGAGAAAACTAAAGAAAAAGAATCTTCCAGAAGATATTTGTGACAGTCTTATGGAAATAACAAAACACTTATTGGAAAGAAACTATATCATGGTATGGGAATATATTTTATTAAAATTATTTAGTTTTTTTTATTTAGTCATAAGTTCTGTGTATTTTAACAAAGGAATATTTTAGCCGTTGTTGGCAAATACTTACAAAGTGGGCAAGTGTAAATCTGACAAATGTGGGTTACATTACCCAAATAACAAAATATTTAATATTTTCTTTTTTTTTTCACTCTGTTAACTATATAATTGCTATGTTGAGTTCCATCATTCAACATACAATGTATCAAAAAATCGAGAATGAAGTGTATTATTGGAGAATAACAATTTTTGACTGTAAATGGTTGTTAGTTTGATATGCGATTGGAACAATTAATTATTTTCAGGTGCCTCAATACACAATCTCAGAATATAATTGGTTTAATGGAGTTTTTAGCACTAGTTTCTTTCTATCAATCGTATTTTTTTAGTTGTTTTGTATCTTTAGGAGTAGCCATCTTGAATTGATTTCTTGCATATATTATAACATTTTAGAAGTTCACCTTTTTATATTTGTTAACATATTATACTAGATATAATATAAACTCATTTTTAATTAGATTACTTATATATGTTATTTGTTAACAGAACTAGCAAAGGAAAATATTTTCAAGAAATATAAATTTATTTTAAATAATGACACAAGGGTGTGACTGTAAATCAACAGGTTGTGGGTTCAAATCCCGATCGAAGAAGTGAAATATTTAATGTTTTCAATTTAAATATTTGATATTTTTATTTCCTCGCTCTGGAAAAAAAAGCAAAACGCGGCGTTGAGTTCCGCCACTCAACAAGCAATGCTTCAAAAACGGCGGAAAGTGGGAAACGGAAGTGGAACAGAATGTCTTTAACACTAGGTTCCCAAGATCCCTCTGCCTACTCTGCCGTGTACGGGATACAGCGTGAAGTGAGTGAGTTAAATAATGGCCTGTCGTTGTTCAGGTACAAGCATGCAACTTTAAACCTGTTTCTGAATGTTTTCAATTTCTTCACTGTGGTGACTGGTCCAAGTGCTGAGTTGAGTTTTGCCACTCAACTCAAAATGCCTCAAATTGACGAAAATTTAAGAATAAAATGGAGTGTCTTAACACTAGGTTTCGAAAAATCACAAAAAATTGAGGGGAACAATATGCAAGATAAAGAAGTGAAGTTAAAAATATAATATACTATCATATTTTTTTAAAGCCATTATTTGTGTATAATAACAATTGTTGTACAGGCAAGTGATGCATATCTCCAGATGGCAATAGGAAATGCTCCATGGCCGATTGGAGTAACTATGGTTGGTATTCACGCCCGTACAGGTCGTGAGAAGATCTTCTCGAAAAACGTCGCTCATGTAATGAATGATGAAACACAAAGGAAATATATCCAAGCATTGAAGAGGCTCATGACAAAATGTCAAGAATATTTCCCAACAGACCCATCTCGATGTGTAGAATATAGTACAACTAGATGAATATATTATTTATGTACATCAAAAAGTTTTTTTTTAATAATTTTTATTTCATATCATAACATGAGAGCCTAAAGAGGCCTACCGGGGCGCAGAGGCACAAACGTGCGACAGGTAGCCTCTTACAGCCTCTTCTTAACAGATTCTTGAGGAAATGAATTATTTAATATTTTTATTTCATTGCTTTTGGTAACAAGGCACGTTGTACTGAATTTTGCCACTCATCTAAAACTTGGCGAGAAAATTAATGATGAAAGTTTTTCATCATTAATTTTTTCGCCGAGTTTTGAAGAAAGAGCAAGAAAGAATTATTAAGAAATAGTGAGTGAGTGAGAGGAGTGATATTGTCGATGATACTGGAGGAAGTTTAGCTAAAATGCATGACCATTGGGTTAATAATAATATGTTCTGTGCGCATGACAGTGGTTGAGGCGAATGAGGTATACAGATAAAGAGACTATCGTTTGACGCTTCAATCTCTGGTGACCCTGCTGAAGATATAGTGTGAAGTTAAAAATAATGACGAAAATCAAAGATAGTATTAAAAAAAGAGATTAGTGATATAATACTTAGAGCTAAATTTTATAATTATATAATCCTTATAAAATTATACTTAGCCTATAGTGGCTCAGAGGCACAAGTGTGCGTTCAATGCCGGCTCGAGGAAAATAACTATTTAATAGTTTTATTTCTTCGCTATGGTAACGTGACGTGAGTTCTGCCCCCCTATTCGCAATGCCTCGAAGTGATGAACGAAAGTGTCTTAACTAGAATGGGGTTCCTTAACACTAGGATGCAAAGTTCTTTCTGTTTTTACTATGTTTTAAAATGTTATTCCACACTTAGGACAGAAAATACTAAACTTAAGTTTAAAACGCGTATATTTTTATACGCTTTTTAAATTTAAGTTTAGTATTCTTTCTGTTTACCGATACAGCATAAACTTGAAATAAATTTGGGTTTTTTAAATTGCTAGCTATGTCTCATTCTAACTAGCCTTATTAACACCTACAGTATATATTTTTTAATTAATTCTCTTTATTCTATTTAAATTCAAAGAAGTAGTTAATGATTTGACGGTGTAGTTTAAATATCATTACTGTGACTGTGAAACCTGACGATTGATCATCCGTAAATCGCTTAAAAATATAATATCTTTGTAAAATATATATAAAGACGTCAGTGTATAAAGGAATACAGACTTTATATATGATATAAATAATGAATATTTAAGGCAATTAAATTGTATAATAATCAGATTACATAAATATTAATTATTTTCTTAGCTTCATGCTATATCGCATATATCAAGTAAAAAAACTGTGATTCCCAGTTTCTGAATTTTTCTTGTGACATTGTGTGTGGAAACACAGCACCGCATTTTTTTTAGACAAAAAATGTGATAATAAGTTATTGGAGCGAATATATTAAAATTTACCACTGCCCCGCCTGAAATCGATTTTAAAACCGCGCTCAAATTCAAGCGCCTATTCACCCATCGATTTCTATTCGTTTCGTTGTTTATTATTATAATTGCTCTGTTCGCTTTGTGACTTTACTGCTTAGGATAATCTGTAAACTTAAAATGAAATTGACATTGTGTACTAAATAGAAAATACAAATATTTGAATTTCAATTTTTGGTTAACAATGCCATTTTATTTAGTGATATTTTGTTAAATAATTTTATTTTATAAATTACACAATTTAAAATCTGATCTTAAAACCATGATAGTAGAATATATAACATCGTTTCATTTACAAGATTGCTTGAATATTTTATCAGAGCAAGACATCCTAGGCTATTATAGTATTAAGATAGAGTAAGTACAACTTATCTATTTTTTTAGTATTTACGTAATTTAGAAATATTACATTGTTTAAAAATTGTTATAGCTTTTTGAAACTCTTTGAATCATATCCTGATATTGGTGATAAAGTTTTATGTAGTCCAGTAGCTACATTGCCAGCTTGCGATAAGGATATTATAAAAGTACAGCAAAATATTTTAGAAAAGGATGAATATAAGCCATTACTCAAAAAAATATCATTTACGTATTTGAAAAGAAATGTTCATGCCAGATTCTTTGGGTTACCAGTATGTCCGGAGTTACATAGAAGTATATTTCCTAAAAATGTGGACCTGGGATGTTTTTTGAAAGTAACAGGTATAGCTTTTGTTATATTTAGTTTACCTTACACACTTCCTTATAGGCCACTGGACAAGTGTCGGTGGTCATATGGAAAGTGAAGAAAAGAATATCTAGACAGTAGGCTCTTTCTGCCTAGCCTGCTACTTTGTTATACAATTTTGTTATCATAAATACATAAAAAATTCTATTATAAACTATAAATCATATTGAACACTTTCAGCTACCATTGTCCGTGTCACACAGTCAAAGATGTTAGAATATCAACGAAAATATGTTTGTATGAAGTGTAAATATGAAAATTGTGTTGAAGCAGACTTTGAGAACAGGTACATATTGAAGGCTCCATCAAAATGTGGAAATACTGAACACAGATGCAGATGTTCAACATTTACTCAAATTAGCTTGGTTTCTAGAGAATACTGTAAGGATTATCAAGAAATTAAAATACAGGTAAAGCAAAACTTAGTCTAATATTTAAGTGAATACTCTATTGTTCTACTTGTGAGTGTAAAGTGAGTTATTTATACCCTTTTTTTAGTGGTTTCACACAGTAGTTGAAGATTATAAACAAAAAATGTTCAGATTTTGATTGGTCCTTATAAAAATAAAAATATTTTTACTGTCCTGACCAGTACACAAAGCAAATATATAAAAAATGTCTTAATACTAGTTTTCTTCTGTTTAGCAAATTATAAGAGAAAAAACATGTTTATATTTTACATATCCTTCTATATTTCAAGGAACAAGTTAATAAATTGAGTATTGGCACCATTCCTGGATCTATGTGGGTTGTTTTAGAGGATGACTTAGTTGATTGTTGTAAACCAGGAGATGATGTTGCTATATGGTAAGTTAGTTAATATGTATTTAATATATTATTCACATTATTATTATATCATTTTGCTTAAAAAATGTGATTTATTTATTATCACACTTATGAGCGGCTAGATGTAAATATTTATCAAGAGTTTCAATTATTATTCATAATTAAAATTGTGCTCCTTGTAATATGTATTATTTTGATAATACATTTATTAATTTTTTTGAGGTTCCTTTGATAAGGGTCAGGTCATTCCATTCACTATTTTCTGGTGAGTTTTCGTTACATTGCCTGGTGAGTGGCAGATCTGAACACCTCATTGTGTCTTTTTACCAGAGCAAGTAAATAATAATATTAAACTTTATTTCCTGCGTGATAATCAAACTCAGACTCTCTTACAGTCACTCTGTGTCATTGTGCCACAACAGTTACGAAATCATAATACATCTTGATATAACTGCATATCCACTTAAAACAACATATTTATTGAATTTACTTTTATTGTTTTTTAGTGGAATAGTCCGTCGTCGTTGGCGTCCATCGAACCAAAAGAGAAAATCTGAAGTAGAATTAGTTTTACAAGCTAACTACATAGCAGTCATAAATTCACAAAGATCACAAGTTATTGCAATGGCGCCAGATATTAAAGATTGCTTCGATGATTTTTGGGATAAATATAAACAATGCCCTCTGAAAGGGAGAGATAAAATATTAGCTTCTGTATGTCCACAGGTGAAGAATATATTCTTTTTCTTTAAGAGTGAGAGATAACTTAGTGTGAAGACATTATAAAGATGTTATAATACATATCAATAAGAAATATTATTGTGACCTGTCGTGGCGCAGCAGTACAAGCGTGTGACTGTAACCGACAGGTTCTGGGTTCCAATATATCCCGGGGATTAAAGAAAATATAAATCATTATAATAATAATAATAAGCCTTTTTATTTCCATGAATTTTACAGTTGAGTTGTTAGTGGGTAGTGTTAGTACTTAACTTTAGATAAATTTCTTATTTTATATGTTAGTATTGTTAGTTCAAAGTTCAGTTTAATTCATCATGGATCCCTCTTAGGGTGAAGGCCTCCTCCAATCTTTGCCATTCATCTCTGTTTTTTGCTATCTCGGTCCATTTCTGTCCAGCTGTGTGTACAATGTCATCCTTCCAACGTTTTTGAGGTCTGCCAACACTTCTTTTTCCAGACGGTCCCTGCCACAAGGTTGACCTTATAGTCCATCTAGAGTCAGAAAGACGCGCTATGTGGCCTGCCCATTTCCACTTTTGTTGTAAGCCATGTTTTAATGTATCAATGAGTTTGGTCCTTTGTCTGATCTTTGTGTGCTTTATTCCTCTCAGCATGCTTCTCTCCATTGCTCGTTGAGTGCTTCTGATCTTTTGTTTTATTTTACTTGTGTAGACCCATGTTTGTGAGCCGTATAACAAGCATGGCAAGAGGCATGTATCACTAACTTTCTTTTTTATAGCCATGCTATAGTCTCCTTTTAGTATTTCTTTCAAAGACCAAAACTTTTTCCAAGTTATGCTTGCTCTTCTTAAAACTTCTTCTTCATTATTGGTCTTAGAGAAGGATACTTGTTTACCTAAATATATATAACTGTCTGTGTATTCTATTAATGTGTCTTTGATAATGATAGGTTTCTTATGGCTGTTAGTCATTATTTTAGTTTTATCAGTATTCATTTGTAATCCTACCTTTGTGCTTTGGTTGTTTAATGAGCATATCATGTTTTCTAATTCTTTGTGACTCTCTGCAAATATTACAATATCATCGGCGAATCTTAGGTAATATAAATCATTATTAAAACTATTTATATATATTATTCTTATTTTTATTTTGCTAAGTTATTGCTTACATAAACTCAAAAACAAATAGTCAAATTGATTTTTTTCTCCTTTTTGAAGTTGGTATGACTAACATTAAATACAACCATGATAAACTCCTACAGATCAAGGAATTCCCCATTTTATTTTAATTTACTTAAATATATCGATTAGATTTTTTTATTTTTTGCCTATAGCGGAGACAACCCTTTGAACTCAGAGAGTTCAAAAAGCCTGTTCTTTTAGCCATTTATTAATAATTATATGAAATCTTTATTTTCCAGGTATATGGCTTACATTTAGTCAAATTAGCTGTGCTTTTGACGGTTATAACAGGTTCAAATCATGTAGTAGAGGATAGTAAAAGTTCAAATGATGATCACATCACACATGTTAGGGGGCAGTGTCACTTGCTGCTAGTTGGCGATCCAGGTAATTAATAATAGTAAAAAAAACAATAGATAAAAAAATCTAAAATTATAAGGCCTGTCGTGGCTCAGGGGCAGAAACGTGTAACTATAAATGCGTAGGAGTGTGGGTTCGAACCACACTTGAGGAAATGAAATATATATTTTTTTAAAATTAAATATTTAATGTTATGGTAACAAGGCAAAGCGCGGTGTTGAGTTTCGTCACTCAACACGCAATGCCTCAAATTCGGTGGATAGTGAACGAAATGGACGATCTGAACTTCAATAAACTACTCACTCAGCTTCACGCTGTATCCCGCCAATGGCAGGGTAAACAGAGGGAACTTGGGACCCTAGTGATAACACATTCCGTTAAACTAAATTGAAAATTTCAAACTATCGCTTTCAATCATTCGACTTTTATTGGGTAGTATACTTGAATAATTTCCAATAGGCCTAGATTTAATTCTGCTGCATGCAATGGGGAATGGATGGGGAAAGGTTTCCCTTTTAAGATGGACATGTAAAAAAAAATGTCTCAACACTAGACTTCCTCAGCTCATACGGAAGATAATAATTGCAGGTACAGGCAAGTCACAATTGCTTAAAGCAGGCGCGGAACTAACTCCCCGTTCTGTATTTACTTCGGGGGCCGGCAGTACTCGCGCTGGACTCACGTGTGCTGCGTTGAGAGTAAGTTATTGTGATGAGATTTCATAGAAACTTACCTCCCTTTTTCACCTCCGTTAAGGCAGAATTTCCAAAAATCCTTATTGTGTCATTCTTAATTTGTAACCAAATATCTAAATATTAATTTTAATCGAATTAGTTTCAAGTACAGTACAGTGGTCGGTTACAGATATATTAATTAGTGTAAATAACTAGATATATATAGATACCATGCTTATTCTGATATATTATGTCAGCGTAAATTTTTTATACGTTTTCTAAAATATTTTCTATTCCGAATGTCGAATAACACTTTTAATAAATAAAAAATGCATAGTTTTGCGTAATCGTTCTTAACAATAATAATCTTTGGGAAGCAGAAATTTATAAAGATCTTCCTACTGATCACGTAAATAAAACGTGAGGACTAGATAAAAGGCTATGGTTAAAAAGGCTTAAGGCCAGTGCTCTTTGACTGTTACCAAAAGGCGCGGGTTCAAGTACCGTTAAGTTCAAAAATTTCTGCTAAAGGAAACTTTAGCTTCACACTGGCCGTGGTCCGAATTATGCTCACATTGCTCACAACGCTTATACTGTTAACGGGCGGTCCGATATTAGTGAGCGCGCTAACGTCTGTTAGCAGTGCTAATAATACGGACCACTTGTGAGCGTGCTTACGGCTTTGACAAGTTAATATGTTTAACTTGTCAAATTCGTAAGTACCTAATAGATCATTTTTTGTTATAAATATGAGTGGAGTATGCGCTATAGCCGATGAAGATTATAAATTTCTTGTTAAAATGGTTGTATTCAAGCATTTTCCGCAATTGAGGAAATTGACAAAAGTGACATTGACATGAAGAATAGATTAAACGTCAAAATAACATCAACGCTCACGGTGCTCACGCTCCGACCCGTCAGCACAGTGAGCACTAGCCAGTGACGTCATACTATTCACAACGCTAACTGTGAGCGATAAAAGCCCAATACGGACCGACCGTTGGAGCGCTGTGAGCGATGTAAGCTAATTACGGACCACGACAACTGTATCCCGCACAGGGCAGGGTAGGCACAGAGAACTCTGGAACCTGATATTAAGACTCCGGTCCTTTCTCTAAACGGAAACGGAACCGTTTTTTTAAGTTATTTTTATGACATCTGCCGATTGTTCAATTTTTGTTAGGAAGAAGGCGAATGGCAGCTAGAGGCTGGGGCGTTAGTTCTATCAGATGGTGGCGTGTGTTGTATTGACGAGATATCACATCTAAGAGACCATGACAGAACTGCCATACATGAAGCAATGGAGCAACAGACTATATCTGTTGCTAAGGTAAAGTTATTTTGTTAGAAGTTAATAAATTATTATTCTACAATATTAGAAATTCTTCTTAAATATTTCATTTCCTGGAGTGGAAATCGAACCCAGACATCTTGTGTTTAGTGTCGCTTATGTTTATGCTCCTGCACCACAACGGTTTCTACAACATTAATTATTGAGGAATTATTATTATTAATTTTATGTAATGGCGGCCCCAGAATATTGTACACAGCAGTATATTATAAGAATATTAGTAATTTGTAAGCAATTTTAGCATCGTAATATATATATTTTTATTTTTTTCTTCCAGGCAGGCATAGTGTGTAAGTTGAACACTAGGTGCGCGGTCATAGCGGCCTGCAATCCCAAGGGCCACTATCAAACTGACCAACCGTTGAGTGTCAACGTGTCTTTAGGAACACCGTTGTTAAGTAGGTAAACACTATATATGTTTTTTATTTCTGTAAGTGTATTTCACACTGACAATAGAAAATGGCTTTTCTTTTTTTTTAATATAAAAAATTTACCGTAATAAAGTCTAGTTTGGCCAAGCGTTCACTACTTAGCTATAGCTGTATTGTTTAGCTTGACGCTATATATATGTCAGATAAGCAGAGTGTTAAGGCACTGCGTTTCTATTCAGAGACTTAACTTAGTGAGTTCTTAACTTTCCACTGAATGGTTGAGGCCTGCCTTAATCATTCAGTGGAAAGCATTGTAGGCATGTCCAGTGGGGGAAGCCCTCACCGAGTATGACATTGTACCAAGAACCAAGTAATGTAAATATTAAATATTTCATTTCCTCGAGTCCACAACCTGTCGCGGCTGGCCTAATCTATATAGTAATGACTATCATTTTATTATTTAGAACTTAATTTCGTTATGGGTGTGTGTTTTTTCCACAACCATTCGATTAATAATTAAATTTTTAAATTACTATTATTGATAAAGCATTAAATTGGGTTACAAATTCAATCTATAAATATTTTTTTGTGTAAGAGAAAAATAAAATATCGGGAAAATTGTAGGAAAATAAATCATAAAAAAAATAATTAAAAAAAAAAAAAATACGAACTAAGTCTATTTTATAATAATAATAATAATAAAGCCTTTATTACTGATTAACATTTGTAACTTATCATATAAGATGTTATAAATTTCGCACATCAGTCATCAGTGTGTCCTGCTGACACATAGGCCTCCTCTAGCTTCTTCCATTCTTGTCTATTTCTGGCTGTTCTTGCCCAGAGACTCCCAGCTGTCGTATACAAGTCATCAGCCCATCTTTTGAGTTGTCTACCTCTTTTCCTTTTCGTGTTATGACGCGGCGTCCATTCGGTAAGTGTCTTTGCCCATCTCTCTGCTGGCTGCCTTATCATGTGGCCAGTCCATCTCCACTTTAGTCGCTTGCATTTCATGTTAACATCCTCGAATTTGGTGATCTTGCGTAGGTCAGATGCACGCATCTTATCTCTTCTTTTGTATCCGAGGATGCTCCTTTCCATGCTTCTTTGAGCAGTTCTTAATTTATTGTGGAGTTTTTTGGTTAGGGCCCAAGTTTGACAGCCGTATGTTAGTATGGGTAGTAGACAGGTGTTGAAGAGCTTTCTCTTTATGTTAATTTTGAACTTTTTGTTCTTTAAAATATCTTTAAGTGCCCAAAATCGTTTCCATGCATTTGTTATTCGCCTGTCTATTTCTTGTGGCATCTGGTTTTGGAAAGATATTAATTGCCCTAGGTAGGTGTATGTATCCGTATAATCTATTTTCTCATTATCAAGAAATATGGCTTTTTCTATATTATTTGTCATCACCTTGGTTTTCGACTTGTTAATTGTTAGGCCCACTTCCTCACTTTTACTAGCTAGGTCCTGAAGCATTGATTGCAAAGTCTCTGGGTTATCTGTTATCAACACCAAGTCGTCTGCAAACCTAAGATGGTTGAGTTTGCGGCCATCGATATTGATCCCGAGATCATCCCATGTTAGTTTTCTCAAGACCTCTTCCAGCACAGCAGAGAACAGTTTAGGAGATAGAGGATCTCCCTGTTTTACTCCTCTTTGGATTGGGAAGCTTTTTCCACATGTTTCAAGTTTAACAAAAGCTGAGCTGTTGGAATAGACATTTTTTTATCAGCCTTATATATTTAGATTCGACTCCTTGATTTTCTAGTGCTCTCCAAATCCAATGATGTTCCAAGCAGTCAAAGGCCTTATTATAGTCAATGAATGCCAAATATAATACATATCCAAACTCTTGGCATTTTTCTATTATTTGTTTTAGGCTATGCATGTGGTCTATGGTTGAGTATCCTTCTCTAAATCCTGCCTGTTCTGGGGGTTGGTGAAATTCCAAGGTCCTGCAGATTCGATTAAGTATTATTTTTGAAAAGACTTTGTACATATTTGACATGAGGCTAATAGGGCGGTAGTTGTTTATATCGTCTTTATCACCTTTTTTATAAATCAATATAATTGTGCTACTTGTCCACTGAACAGGTATGTACTCAGACTCCATAATCACATTATAAAGGTGGGTAAGATTGTGAAGATTCCCGAAGAAGATTTGGTAGTGTAATTTTTATCATTTCATTTGTGATATTATCTTGTCCCGGTGACCGATCATTCTTCTGTGATCTAACTGCGTAAGATACTTCTGATTCTAATATGGGGGGAATATTTTCCTCTTTATCGCCTAAGGAGCCTGTGGTATCTATGGTTGCCTTCTGTAATGGTTCTAAGGTTTTACTTGAGTAGAGCATCATGTAAAAATTTGTTGCTATGTCTAGAATGCTTTCTCTTTTAGTTTCAGGTGTTTGTGTATTGTTTTTAAGTTTAGGTATCCATGTTTTTGAGTTTCTGAGTTCTTTGAGGGCTTTTCTGATCCCCCCAGTCTTGTATATATGGTTGTTAATGATTTTGATTGTTTTCCTATTTCTGTCTTTTTTAATATTCTTGCTTATTTCCTTGCTTATTTTTGTAATTTCTTGTATGATGGTTTTGTCTTTCTTATTCATTAGCATAATTTTTCTCTTCTGTATTAATTCTATGGTGTTCGTGCTTAGTGTGTCTGATTTCTTGTTGTTTGGTTTTGTCATTGAGTTGCTGCTATACATGTTGTAAATTTCCTTGTTGTATAATTCTTGAGTCTTATTTATGTTATTTTCTATATTTTTGTTTCTGTCATTGTATGGGGGCTGGTAGCAATTGGACTGTCTATAATTTCGTCTACATTTCTTTCGTTCAGCACCACGGAGAACTGCTCTTACCATGCGATGATTGGTATTGAAATTTAACTGTTTGACTGTATCGACGTCATGGAAAATTATCGATTGATTGCTTAAGATGTGGTCTATTTCGTTCAGATAGAGACCATCCGGCGATCTATTTTATAAAATAACTCAAATATTACTAATAAAATATTAGTGAAATATAAAAAAAAAATAAAGAAATATAATGTCTTTTTTTTCAGATTTGACCTTATATTTATTTTGTTAGACTCAAAAAATAAATCATGGGATAAATTAGTGTCGTCGTACATATTGTTTGGTGGCACAAATCAAATAGAATGTAAAAAGAAATGGACTCTTGAGAAGTTACAGGTAGGTAGGTTTATTTTATATTGAAAATTATTGTCTTATTTTAAAGAATCAAACATTAAAGTCGCCTATTTAAATAATATTTTTACATCGTGGAACAGCAGCATAGCATATGGATTTAAAAGCGACGGTTGTGGTTTGATTTTTAGAGAAAATGAATTATTTATATTTCTTCACATTGGTAGGAAAATACAGCGCGGCGTTCATTTCTGCCAATTAACAGGGCAATGGCTCCAAAATTAAATATTGGTACGAGTGGTACGGAGTTTGTTGATACTAGGTTCCCTTTGTTAACATTCATAAATTTTAGGGCAGGTTTGTTTTAAATTTAATTGCAACTGTCAAAAAAAATGTTTGGTGGCGGGATACAGCGGGAAGAAAAAATAATAATATTATAACTACTACTCGGCTTCACGCTGTATCCCGCATATGGCAGAATAAATCCAAAATTAAATATTGGTACGAGTGGTACGGAGTTTGTTGATACTAGGTTCCCTTTGTTAACATTCATAAATTTTAGGGCAGGTTTGTTTTAAATTTAATTGCAAATGTCAAAAAAAAATGTTTGGTGGCGGGATACAGCGGGAAGAAAAAATAATAATATTATAACTACTACTCAGCTTCACGCTGTATCCCGCATATGGCAGGCAAAGGGAACATGGGAATCTAGTGTTAAGACATTCCGTTTCACTTCTTTTTCCCATTGTCCGCCGTATATAGAAAAAAAAAAAAAAGGCTAAATGATGACTATATATAATTAAGATCCAGATTTTTATACATTTCAGATGTATATAGGATTGGTAGGACCGAAACCAACTAAAATGACAAAATCAGCCAATACAATAATACAGTGTTACTATATGAGACAAAGGAAATCTGAGTACAGAGATCCTTCCAGAACTACAGTTCGGATGCTCGACAGTTTGATAAGGTAGTGCCGCAAGTAGCTATACATATATAGCCTATTTTAATTTATTATTAGCCCTTATTTAAGGACTCTCTATATGCCATATAAGGATAGAGTTTACAATCAATAAAAATGAGCTGTAATATGTGAAGAAAATTAAACTGTAGAATAGAAAATATATTTTTTGAAAATGAGAGTTATACAAATATTTTTTACTTTTTATTTTTTTTAAGAGAATTTGTATTTTAATTACATATATAAATAATGTTTTTTACATTTTAATTTCGATATTTTTTATCATGATTTCAGATTATCACAAGCTCACTGCCGACTCATGTACAGAACCACCATATTGCCAGTAGACGCTATTACAGCTATTTCATTAGTTGATCTCTCAATGCAAGATTGTACTTTAGAAGATACTGAAAGTGCTTTGCATTCAACATTCTCGAAATATCCAGATTTTGATTATCTGTGTACTGCCAAAAAACTATTAAATGCTATGAATTTATATGAAATATGGCGGGAAGAGCTTTTATACTATGGAAAGATGCTTCAAGTTGATACAAATTCGTTAGAAAATGATATAGATAGTAATGACTCTAAATTATTTTCTAAGTATGATGACGTTTTTGATGATAATGCACCTTTATCTGCGTCTTTGGTAACTAGTTCTTACTTTAATAATAAGAAAAGTCCAGAAAATATAGAAAGTAAAGAAAAATCTAATACAGTAACAGATAAATTAGCTGCTACATTAAAAAAACATGCCGCATTAAACAAAATGCAAAAGAATCCACCTGTTAATAATAAAAAAAAGAATATAAAGCGTAAACGAAAAATAGTTACCATTGATACTAGTAAATTGATAAATAAAAAGCAGAAAGATACCAACAAGGCTAAAAAAAATAAAATTGATTTTAACATATTTAATAGTGATGAAGAGAATACTGATAATAATGTGAATACAGATAGAGAAAAACAAGGCATAGATTTTATATCATCAGAAGGTGAATCGAGTGATGACTTTGATAAAAGTAATTTACAAAATAAGAAAGAAAACGAAAGTTTAATTACAAATAAGGATAATAATATACAAAATCATGAAGAAATGGAAAACAAATTAAATGTAAAATCTAAAAAACGAGCACAAATTAATAAAAATATATACCCTACGAAAAAGTCTAAAAAAAATAAAATTGATTTCAACATATTTGATAGTGATGTGGAGGAGACTGAGAATAATGTGATAATAGATAGAGAAAAACAAGGCATAGATTTTTATTCATCAGAAGGTGAATCAAATGATGACTTTGATAAAAGTAATTTACAAAATAAGAAAGAAAACAAACATTTAAATACAAATAAGGATAATAATATACAAAATCATGAGGAAATGGATAATAGTGACAAATTAAATGTGAAATCTAAAAAACGAGTACAAATTGATAAAAAAAGATCACCTACTAAAAAAGAATCAAAAGGCAAAGTCGTTAATAATATTGGAAAAGACAGAAAGAAGAATAAAGTAAAGATAATTGATAAAATAAATGACGACACGTCTGATAGTAATAATGATTGCAACCTAACAGATATGCTTAAAGCCATACCGAGTGTAAATGATGATTTTTCCAAAATTTGTTTAGATTTTAAAATCGGTAATAATGATTTAAATATTGAAATAGATGATGATAAGATAGATGTTATAAGTAAAAATGTAGAATGTAAATCAACTTCTAATACAACTATAAATAAGTTAAAGCAATTTAAATTTTCTTCTAAACAGGATTTGGATAAATATTATAAAGAGAATAATGCAAATGATGTGGTGAAATTAAATAAAAGTCAGAAAACAGTAAGTAATTGTTCAATACAAAGGCAATCAGCGTCCAGTTCTCAAATTTCTATGTTTGAGAGTTCCGACTGTGATATTGATTTAGATATATAAATACTGTTTTATTGTGTTATTTATTCAAGAATAATAAAGTACATGAGTAATAAAAATGTTTTTAGATTTATGCTTTTTTATATATATTTTTTGGGTTCGGAGAAATAAATAGTAAGACAAAGCGTGGCATTCAGTAGTAAACTTGAAGATGAACAATGGAGTGTCTCAACTAGGTTACCTATGCTTATAATACTATTCTGTATGTATATAGCCATACATATTATAGCTTGCGTTAGATAAAGTAATGAAAGGGAAATTAAGAAAACTAAAGTCATGAAAAAACTAATTTTTAAGTTTCAAATTAAATTTTCATGGAAAATAAACAAAGAAAATTGTAATAAAATTATATTTTTTAATAATTATACCTTATTTTTTAACATTTGTTTCTATTTATTATTGATTAAATCTTCTATTGATCTTCACTTGAAGTAGATGGTTTGTATGGATCTTCATCATAGTTCTCAATTAATAATGTTTTAAATCTTCTTGCAGTTATGTATATACTTTCTTCTTTGGCTGCAATGTTTAATATTTCGACTCGTGATATGTATAAGTGATCTGGGTTTTTGGGACTTACACTTTTTATAACATCTATTTCATGGTCTACTTTTACCTGTTGAACATAGTAAGCTGAATCAGTAAAAAGGATATTATAAAAAACTTTGTAAGTAAAGATATGAGAATTCTGATATATTTTATAGTAAACATACAAAGAATAAGAGTAGTATGATGTGATATTTTATGAAACACCAAGATGAGAAACAATTATTGACTAATATCCACAATCTAGAAAATCAATAATAACGAAAATCAAATGTAAAATGGACAAATTTACTTATTCAAGTACTTCTCTATCCCAATGTTACGTTAACATATCCCAACATTCATAAATCCCTGCCATCCTCATAAACACTGCTTAGACTTGTACCAGTTGTTAATTTTATGCAAAAATATTTATTGTGGCAAATACACTCCATGTTTTTATCATTTAGAAGCCTTTATTATTCAATTATTGGTTGTTTAAATTTTATTAGTCAACATGTCGACAATGTCACTATGCCATGAAAAAATTAAACTATGATCTAAAATAATTCCATTCAATAAAAATACATTCAAGTTTCAGATTTGTGCAATGGTTATTTTAGATCTCTCGGATTATGAGCGTTTTCTAGACTGTTACTAAGTAGTGATTTATGAGAAAATTTCAATGTCTGCTGTGTCTAGGCATTCTTAACTCATGTCACATTATTTTTATTAATATCTGATTATGTTGACTTAGCATGGTGTGGTGATCATAGTAGTATTTTTTCAAATGTTCAATACAAACAACTTACTGGTAAGCTCTTCTTCATAATTTTCTTGCCATTAACTCTGATTTTACTCTCATAAAATATTTTTTCTATTTTGCTGTAAAGAAACACAATTTAAATTAAATAGAAATTGAATTCACTTAAATTGGTTATTTCTCTATTAAAAGAGATAAATATAGCATACAGTATTAACTTTTATTAGAATTATGCTTTATTGGATATATAGCATGGTAAACATGGAGAACCAGTGCTAGCTGACACATTCTTTGTTACCTTGTGAAATTAAATACTACAGTCAAGCTAATAATTTTACTCTGTCCACTGTCTTAAAAACATAATAATTATGATATTATAATGATATACTATATTAAAATAGTATATAGAGGGCCTAGCACCCATGATTAAACAATTAAGCTATATAATGCTACAATTTTTTTTAGTACAAACTAAAAATACCTGTCACAAACTTGAAGGTCTATCAGATTTAATACACATACATAGATATAGACATGTTTATTATCATCCAGTGTGTAATAGATTACCCATAACAATTTTAAATCCAATAGAAATATTACAAAATTATAAAATACTCACTTCCTAGCTATACCTAAAGCTGATTTTAATACTGCATCAGTTCTTAATGAAGTAGTATTAAATTTAACAATTTTAGAATCTCTTGTCAACGAAAGATCGCCATCATCATAGGATTCAACCTCATCGTCAGAATCTGCGTCATTTTGCTGTAATAACAAAATATAAAATATGCTGTAATAACAATTTAATCTATAATTTGCTTCATTAAACAATATTATTCAAAACCTACAAACCTTTTTAGACTTATGGCGAGTGACATTGTAATAAAAACTATTAAGTTTGAGTTTTATAACTAAAACATTTGGTTTAGTATTTTTTGAGTGGTCACAACAGGTAGACAATGGTTGCAATTTAGTCTGATTTGACAAAACTCGAAATATATTCTTTGATATATTTGTTCGCCTCCATATAATATTCATATTTAGTTAGTATATCTTTCACTAATACGTTCTTAGGTTAACCGTTTATTTATTCATTACAGTTTAATTCATAAAATCAAAAAAAACCGAGCTGTTAGTGTTACTAAGATCTTGACGTGTGACAGCTGTAAATGACATTTTAAATTATGTAATTCCTACCTTTTAAAGAAAATGTCTAAATTCTGTTTTTATTATATACTTAGTACGATGTGAAATTTATAATTATTTTTATATTACGGTATGTGTATGTAATTTTTGTAATATATTTCAAACAATTAAAAATCGTCATCTCAATTGTTTTACTACTATGGATGTTTTTGTAAAAATACATTAGATGGAGCTACACAAAAATTGTTAACGCGTGAAATTATTGTAAATAGGTAATTCGAATGTCTCTTTATGAATACAAGTGTATCTAAATGAAAAATTTATCGTGACATGATAATTAATGTCATATCATTCATACATAGCAGTGCGCACAATAAACGCATTACATTATCATCGGGTTGCGTGTAAACAGATTCAAAATAATTTCCTCATATTTACAAATTTATATTGCTCATGCTCAATCACAAAAATCCGTACAAGTATTATTATTAATAATTTTATATAAAAAAAATATACTTATTAATATTTTAAGACACACAAATATGTTTATTTCAATTGCTTTGTTGCCAACGTCCATACTACGTTGAACACACCGGTTCTCGTCCGATCACCGAAGTTAAGCAACGTCGGGCGCGGTCAGTACTTGGATGGGTGACCGCCTGGGAACACCGCGTGACGTTGGCTTTTTGTTTTGAAATAAATATATTTTCTTTTTCCTGTTTTGAACTGATTATTTCTTTAATCTAGTTATTACGATATTAATTTGTCTACAAAGCAGAAACAGTTTCATTACAGATATTATTTTTTATGTAAATATACATACCTAAGTTATCATATTTTTACAACTATATATAATATATATTACCTAAATAAAGATATATTTAAGTTACTCGATGAGTTAAGTCTTGCCTAGGTATTGAAAAATACACCATCTCGCTGTCTATCGAATAAAAGGTATCTGTCTGTATATGGGGATTGAAAAATCGGCCGTTAATTTATAGAACACAATATTCGACAACTAGATTCTATTACTATAGAATTCTATATTATAAATATATTCTTGCCGAGTATGAAAAACCATTTTTTTTATTTTTACTCATTGATTAAATGTAACTTTTTGTCATTAATTGAAACTATAAAAAATATGAATATTTATTTATCACGTTTGAACTCTTAACCATTCTCCCTTGTAACCTTTAATGCAAACTCAATATTTGTCTTACAGATTTATTAATAGCTGTATGTTTACACTTGTCATAATATATGGACCAGCCACTTGAAATTACGTTGGATGATGACGAACACCCCTTCTCGATGTTTACGTTATCACATTTGGTTCGCGTAAGAACTAAATCGGTGATCTTGGCCATTGCTCTTACATATCTTACAATGTAAGTTCTTAGTCCATCTTTAAAGTTATCATATTGATAGTTTATGTTCGTCACTTATTTATAGTAGCTAGTTTATGTACGTCATCTATACTTATGTATAATTTTATAATCCATATTATGAAAGTGAAGAGCTTATTTGGTTTAACGCGCTAATTTCAGGAACTACTAATTTTAAAGATTTCTTCTTATATTGGATAGTTAACTGTATTATAATTATTTATGAGTAATTACATAACGACAGGTAATCGTTCTGCCGTAAGCATAAATCCTTAGATACTAATTTAAATTAAGTATTTCATGTAGGTATCATAAAAAATCTAGGTGTCTAGGTCTATTTGCGATTAAGCATACTGGCGTAACTGCTGCTAAAAGCTAGTAATAATAAAACAAGATAAATATGTATTAAACATTCTCTTTAATTAAAAAAAATCTCAAATATTTTTTTATTAATATCATATCATAATATTTATTATATCATAAGATTTAAAATTTTAAAATTTGAATAGTTTGTTTGTCCATGGTCTGTGTCTGTCATCAGTATCGAATAGTGTTCTACCAATATAAGCGAAGTAAGCATGAAAAACGTTGCAATTGCAAAAAGAATCTCGATGAAGATCTCGAAAATTTCCGTTTTTTGCTCCTATTCAAATGACCAATATGTTTTCACTTTTAAAAATCTAAAAATATTCATATGTTTCTCCTTCAAGGTAGAGTCAGTAAAAGCTTTTTTGGTAGTCAAAGTGGTTCTAAAAAATATACATTACTTGCTTCTGTGAGAGAATTTATGTTTATAAAAATAAAAACTTAAATTCTTCGTTAAATATTTAATTATATTATTTAATTATAACAAATATATATTTAATTATGATACTCTTAAATTGACGATGGTTTATTGTCAAACGAGAGTGAATTAAGTTAAACATCTCTCGATCATCGTTTACTGTATATGAGATTCAATTTAGCTTATAATTTGTTACGAATACGATACCCAACTTTCAGTATCTTGATCTATAAATATAAATTTACAGCAACAGTTTTAATTGCGTAGTTAGCCAATGATATTATTGATTTACAATAATAAACAAAACATTATCTTACTAATGGCGTAGTTAAAAGTAAAAGATCGAGATTATTATATTTTACAAAAATCATCGTTTATAAATAATTAAACATAAGATATGTTAGAATGCCTGTTTTAATTTAGGCAGTGGTGTCAATATCCATATTATTTTTAGGGTATACCGAGGTCGTGGGAGTCTACTTGACTCGAACATGTCAGTCTGCGTTGTACATCTAACTCTTAAGTTACATCGCAGATTATTTTTACTGCACTCAAAAGTAGTTCTTCCTACTGCAACATAAGGTATATATTAACATGATTTTATATAAATATTATGACTGCTTGGTGCTTGCGTGCTGGTTATCTTGACTTGGCGACGGAAAGGCGCTCCAAAGTCAACACCGAGACATACCTACATATCTGATAGTACACATATTTTTTTCATTGTAATTGATATTAGTTTGCAGTTGTTTTCGCGAAGTACGAAGTATAAATTTGTATATTAATTAGTGTTTATGTCAGTCACAGAAGAACATCACTACATTTTGATGAGTTATATCGATCTGTAAATCTTGGATGTCTGTACATAGAACATACCTATATTAAAAAAATCATATAGAAGACCTTTATTATTGTAATAGAGGCCAAAACAGTAATTTCTTGAATTTTCACCTTTTTGTCTGTTTATGTGTTTGTCTATACGTTTGTTTGCTAATCTCAAACACGACTAACCAGATTTAAATACAGTTTTCACTGTTATATTTTAACAACCTGTCTTCAATATTTTGTTATAAGTATTTAAATCGTTTGGGTTACTACATAAAAAATTTAAAATATTTATATCGACAAAATTGATACAATATTTTTATTCATTAAGATGAAAGATAGCGAGACCTTAGTGCTAAATAATTTTCAAATTTTGTACCACTATGAGTATATGATCATTACTAAAACCTACAATTATCCTGCTCGCGTATTTTAACATTCTCATTATCTTGAAGCCTTTTTTTTTGGATTGCACATTGCCAACTTTACTTTTACGTAATAAAAAAACCAGTTAACCTAAATTTAAAAGATTCATATGTTCATGACTGTTAATGTTATTATTATCGAAACTAATTAACATTTAAATAATCCACCCAAAATCCAACAAAACCTATACCAAAAAGTAGTTAAGTAAGTTTTATTTTGTATCCAATGATAATAACCATTTATTAGTGACAATACAAACTTATCGCCTATTACTTAGTTCCCCACAAAACTGTCATTATTTTTTATTAGGTTGCTTTTAAGGTAGAGATAAAAGAGCACGATGTTAGAAAAACAATCACGATCTATTTCAACACACCCTACTGAAAGTCAACACTGTGCGGTGTAAAAATAAGAGCACAGCAATATTTAAAAAGATGGTAATTAAAATCCGTCTCAGCGGTACGGGGCTATAGTTTATCACATTATGCACGGCTCGGCTCTTAGTAACATGTGGACACATGTCTCGAATTCGAAATGATTTTTTTATTTTCCTATACGATCATGTTCACGGCACCTTCAAAGGGTTTTTAATTTGACACAGTTTATGACTATGTCTCGCCGTTTGATGGGCGGAATAGACACTACGTGTGTGGATGGTATCAATTAAATGAGAAGAAGTTTTTGATAGAATTTTTGCTACTGGATTTTTAAGGATTTTTCTTATTGGCTTAAGGGAATTGGGGAATTATTGTTAAGATACTGCGTTGCGTTTCCCACTATCCGCTGAATTAGAGGCTAAACCTGTTGAATGGCGGTACTCAACTCCGCGCTTTGCCTTATTATCCAAGAAATTAAACAATTAAATACATCATTTTCTCGAGTAGCGATCAAACCCATAACCTCTCGGCTTTACTGTGGCTTCGCTTGCGCTACAACAAGTAAGTAAGTACAGTACGTAAGTACCTTGTTAAGTATATTATTATTTGTAATTATAACGTTTGAATAAAACTTTACGTTGGCTTAAAAATAACATTAACTATATTAAAAAGTAGCATAAAAGTGAGAAATCTGTTTGTATAAGGATTTAGTAGATATTTAAAAAGATTGTAATATATTCATTTCTGTGGACTTACATATAAGTGGCTTCACTTGCTCGTAACAAATGCAGTGCCATTAATAGCTTTGTAATGCAAAATTATGCCGAGTTTATGCAATCCTTTGTTTGTTTCTCTGAAGTAATAACAATGCTAAATCTCGTACTTATGTTCTTATTTGTATTTTTTCATGCTTTTCTTTATGTTTTGAATGATTAGTGTTAATATAACATTTAAAATTGTTTATGCTTTGAGGCATGAAGTGGCACAGGGGCAAGTGTGGGACGGTAAAAGCGAGAGGTTGTTTGGTTGGTTCGATTTCCACTAGAGGAAATGAAATATCTATTTTTTTTCGTTCTTTCGTTCTAATAACAAGGCAAAGAGCGGCGTTGAGTTCAGCTACTCAACCCGCAATGCTTCAAAATTGGCGAAAAGTGGCAAATGGAACAAAGTATTTTAACACCAGGTTCCCAAGTTCCCTCTGCCTATCCAGTAACGTGCGGGTGATTCACTCTGTCGTGAAACTAAAATAATTACTCGTAAACTTGATTTCAAGAGAAGCGTATAAACTAAATATTTTTGTTTCTGCATATTGATATATGTATTTCAACAATAATTCGCATACTTGAATATATATAATTTTAAAAAGCAGGCAAATGTAAACTAAAGACTATTTGGGTCTTTTTTTCCACACATAAAATAAAAAATATTTTAGTTATGTTTCTAAGGAAGGACTTTTTTTCAGATACGAATCTATAATTGCTGTTTTATTTTGTACACACTACTTGAAAAGATAAATTCATTTTCAACTGGGAAAACTGAAACCTATATCAGCTTAAGTTCATCAATTAAAACAAAATATATAATTTGTATAAAAATAATTAATTAATAATTTAATTTAATAAAGAATCCTTAATATGCATTTAATATGATTTAAAATTGAAATGAAAATAAATCTTTGGTATAAAAAATAATATATTTAAAATGTTATATTAAAAAGACACACTCGACCCCAAAACTAGCTACGAAAAAAAACTACAGCACCGTTTATTTCTTTTCATACTTTATATTATGAATGCAAGGACGGCTTTCAGACTGTGTACTTGAAAAAGTTCACTGACGTCTATGCTATGCACTTTGCCAAGTTGCAACTCGATTCCTTTGCTGAGATAAATTCATAGTGTCATGTCGATTTCATTATTTTGGATTTTTTAAATTATTTTCTTGTTGAAATCAGCTACAACTTTTTTGTTTATTAATAAATACATATATTTTGATTTTTATATTATATTGTTTTACATTTATTTAATAGTATTTACACTTTTTCATTAATTTATCTGAAAACATAAATATCTATAATAATTTAACACAATTTTAACACGTAAATAAATATTATAGTATTTTTAGCATTTTTAAATTGTTATTCCACACTTATTAAAGAAAAAAATATATCAAACTGTATTTTAAAGTTATATTTTAGCAAGTTCGTAATAACAATATCTATAAATATAAGTAAGTAAGAAGCTACATACGACTTTGGTTTGTAATGTGTTTTAAACTTTCTTTGAATATAAACCCTTTCAAAGAAAACTTATTTTAAAAGTTTTGAAATGATTTTAATAATGAAAAAGCCCTTTTCATTCAAAACATTCAATTAGCTCTAATAAGCCAGATGTGATTTTATGAAAAATTACATAGGAGCAGAACAATAAAGTACTTCGGCAAATCTAATGAATGACGAATGGCATTAAAACAATAAATTCTTTGAACAAGTCTCGTTCGTAAGGTTATATTTAAAATAGTCTTGGCGTTAAGAAATATATTTAAGTATCATTATAAAAAATATTACTGCATGCTATTGGTCTCGAACCCTTTTGCTTAAATTGTATTGCAAAAAATCTTTTGTTAATTCTTAATTATGCCTAGCCATATGGAAAATATATAATTATATAATAATATTTATCTTTTTATATTTGGCCATCGTCAGTCTGCCTTCCTTTGCATGCTTTTCAATATGGAGGATATTGAAAACTATGCAAAGCGGAATCATCATGACATTTCTTCCTTAGCTTTTTTGATAAAACACATTTTTTTCATTTTATAATAGCAAATTACATATTTTAATGAAATTAACGCGTGAAATTAATGTAGACGTACGTACCAATAGCATAATAATCGTCACATCGGTGACTTATTAAAGAGGTATGGATGGCTATACAAAATAGGTAGTTGCTGGAGAAATTAAAGGTCATTAAAATCAAATTATATTATAATATAATATTTGTAACGGTTATCATCATATTAGCTTGGAGGTCAACGGATCATTACTAATAGCTCGGCCCCCGGACAAAAAAGCGTCTTGACATGAAGTAAGATATCGTAGTTTCTACCGGTCGCCAGCTAAACTTTCACTTAATCAGTTGAATAACTTTATAATATATATCATACAGACTGCAGTCGTTTGTTGTAATCAGATATGTTTGTTTATGTACAATGTACATTCAATTTGAAATCAGTAGTTTTAAATTGTGTAATTTAGTATTTAAAGAATGATATAATATTTCAGATAAAATATTGGAATATACATGAAAGTAGTAGCAAATAGTTTATAATAATCATAATTTGAACAATGCAGGAATGTGATGCTTTATACCAGTCGACGACGGAAGTTATGAATACGGAGGTCGGGTTACTTGTAATGTTAACATACAAACGTAAACACAACCGCAGACTATATAAATCATTTCACTATTCTTCATAAGTAAACTGATATATTGCAGAGCAAATAAAATATTTATTAGAAATCATTAAAAAAAGATATATACAGGAAATTAATATAAATTATAAAAGTATGTCACGCGTTTGACATCTTCCTCGTGTTACAAAACTAATTCGATGAAGGAAGTAACGGGAGTCAAGAATTAGATTTCTCATTTGCCGCGATGTCGTATCGTTTATCATCCGGAGGTGACACCTCATCATGTCACGGTGCTCGCTCTTTGTGTAGCCGTTGGACTGTGAAACGGCTGACAGGCAAGAAGTCGAATCGTTGAATAACCGCCCAATTACGAGCATTATCGTTATTGAAGCGATATTGAAATGCAAACTCAATACATTTTATAATAACCGCTTCATACCGTGTTATATTGCCGATTTTAATTAAGCGTTGTTTCATCTATCTTTATTAATTATTGATGATTATGCCAGTTATGTTGAACCTTGGGTAAAGTATATATTTGTTATAAACGAAAATTATATATATATTTTCTGTAAGTGTACAGTAATTATTGTAGTTTTATGTAATGTTGTGAAAATATTTATTAAAAATGTTCGATCTAAGCCAAAAGAGGTAGCCGAAGGTTTGAGAACTTCGTTTTAACTACCCATTATTTAAAATTATTAAAATAACGCTAAATCTTTTTATTTTTATTTGATTAATAATAGGAATGATTTGAAGCATGAACTCTTCACTAAATTATGTATTTAGAAAAATGTTGTACTCGTATCGTATCCAATTAAAAGTAATTTTGAAATTAGATATAATATTAAGTGGTAAGTACATAACTGTTAGCTTTTACAAGACCCTCAGGATGTCAGTAATAAAATTTATATTAAGTAGTATAATGCTAACTACTTACGACTTGTGTGTTACCAATTATTTATTGAAAACGTTATTAATTTAATTTTAATTATTAAGTATAAATAATAATTAATTAATAATTAATATTAAGCAATAATTAAGGCTTGTCGTGGTGCAGGGGCACAAACGTGTGACTGTCAACGCAACAGAATGAAATATTTAATATTTTTTTTCCTTCGCTCTGTTTAAGCAAATTAAGAAAGGTAAAGCGTGGCGTTGAGTTCTGCCACGCAACTTCGAAATCAAACACGCAAAATTCTCAAATTCGGCGGAAAGTAGGAAATGGAACAGTGTCACACTAGGTTCCCAAGTTCCCTCTGTCTACCCTGCTACGTGCGGGATATAGCGCGAAGCTGAAAAAATATTATATAACTTAAAGAAAATTAAAACAGTTTTTAACACAAAAAATTGAATTCTAAATTATAAAAGTAAAGAGAATGTCTTGGACCAATATCAATCAATCATATGAATTACTATTGTCGTAATGATTTATTTGAACTGCTCATATTATATGTGTCAGTTTTAATTTGACAACTGTTTCTTTTGTTAAACTTTGACAATAATTTTTCTACAAGGAATATTTTTTGATTGTATAGAGTAATTTAAGTTAATTGTTCCCTGGCATTACTTTTATTACGTTTTATATGAGGAATTTATGAGTGAGCCACATTGACCAGGGACACAAACAGTCTCACTAATGTAACTTTTACGAGTAATTTCATGGTTATTCATTCGCCTCGCAGGGGGCGATCTTAGGGCGTTAACAGAATTCGTCGCACCCTGCGTTTTTGCTTTAAGTCATCTCAATTCTATATTTAGATCCGATACCATATTGACCCTCATTTATGTCAATGAACCAGTAAAAGTTTTCTTAATCATTATACTTATAGTAGTAAAGTTTATGTAAGCATATAAAAAAGTGCTGTGGTAATAAAGTAGAGTATTACGAGAATTTATTGAAGAAATGTGCGAGAATTACTTTGCACTTTGAACTGTATAAAAGTTAAATCGGTTTATGATTCGCAATTTGCTCGGTTACTATCTAATATCAACATGCGAAGATTTCTTATATTTATGATGAGTAGCTCGTTTGCGATCATAACATCCGTATACGATGTACGCCATTATAAGCTCATTTTGTCGGCTAACAGGGTGATGTGAGCTTAATTAAAATTCTGCACCATCCATCATTGGATTATTGATTTTGTGTCACGTGCATTTGGCGGGTTGCCTGTCCTTTATCAATTAGTTATGAACGGTTGATGCTGGTAGTCTTGGCTAATGTCTCGGAAATTAATTGATACGATTTACAAGTTTGATCGTTTCTAATGCTAATTAATTTGTTTATAACTTTATGTGAAGCGTTCTTAGTCTTATTTGGAAAAGTATCTACGTAGTGTCTATTCAAGAATGTATATTTTTTATGTTTTTTGAAACATTAAATTGGATCCTTCCAATTTAATTAAGCCCCAATGTTAATTTATGTCCACTAAAACAAATTATCGGAACATTTCTTTAATTTACAAATAAAGTCTGAGATATTTCCGAAGAATATTAAAGTAATTTATTAAAATCATCGAAGTGTCTTTATGTTGAGGATGTCTAATGTATTCAAATTGTTCATTATCATAACGCCCTACGGAAAGTAAGATAATGTAACGAACACAGTGACTTAATACGATAAACGGCTTAAGGCCAATAAAACTAAACAAGTTAAACGACTTCGGGCAATAAACCACCGCCTCTATACTTGGTCTTGGTAATGATATTTGAGCTACCTCCTTCAAGCTAACCGAAAGACAAATTGGGTGCATTAGGGATATGAATAATATCGACGCGGACAGATCTGTAATTGACATGCGGTTGTAAGCAGAGACTTATAGTTATAATATCCCTTTACTGAGTCACACAAGACTGTAATACAGCTAACACTCGAAACAGATGGAAATATTTTTAAAATGTTATTGCTTTTACATGTTCGCTAATCCCAAGTTATGACATTTTTTTATTGTAATTTGATTTTAAAGGCAGAATCGCAGACGGTTTCCTAATTTGTTCCACATTTCTTTTGCGATTTCATCTAAAGGATTTCATGAATTGTATAATTTTATATACAGTCTCATCTCTGGATTGTAGCCAGAGAATAACAACTGCATTGCGGGAGGTACAGCACTTAAAATTGACTCTGGTGAAGATTTAAGGTGTATTGGTAAGTAACTTTCAATTCATGGTTTTGAGGGAAATACTGACTGTATTTTTAGTGTACAAGACATTTACATGTTGATGCCTAAAACTTTTTTAAATGAAAATCCTCTTTTTTAATTTAAAAAATAAATTACACTATGTAATAATGAAGTCCAAGATTTTCTATTCATTTTAATGTAATGTTAATTTCTTACAATGGATTAATCTTATTGTAATTTGAATAATAAATTACAAACATAACATAAAAAATCTTTATTACACACTTAAAATACAAAAAAAAAAAAAAATTATAAATACAAAATACACAAAGACAGAGAAAACTTTATATTAAAATTTAAACGTCTAGAAAACTTTAATGCGGTATGCTATGGCAATGTCAAAGCGCTACACTGTGGCTATGTCAAAGCTCTTTTACACCTACACATGATTCAACCGATCAAATTAACTGAGCGCTTTGTAATCCAGTCTTAAACCAAATTTGGTTTCGCAAGCTACATCAAAGCTCACCTTAATAAACACTCATATTAAACGCCTTTGGAAGTCAGTTTCTCGAATACGCTGTGGATATGCTCATATGCCAGCTTTCGTGTGGCGTAAAGTTAATTTTTTTGTGTTAAATGTGCATTAGCCTAATAAATACACTAAATGTAGTCCTTTTGTGGCACAGGGGCACAGGCATTTGATTGTAAGCGCGACGCGCGTGTTGTAGGTTTGATTTCCACTCGAGGAATTGAAATATTTTTATTTTCCCACTCTGATAACAAGGCAAAGCGCGGCGTTGAGTTCCGCCATTCAACACACACTACACCTACTTTTGTGTATTAACTATAATGGTAAATACGGTACGCTTACTGGTTTCCTTCGTCTACGATGTGCGGAATACAGCGTAAAGTTAAAAGAAAACTTATAGAATATTTACATATTCACTTAAATCCTAAGAAACCGTAATGAAAACGATATAAAGAAACTTATTTTTACATTTATTCGTGTCGATAGATTAAAGAATTGTTTATAGCTAAGGGTCCGGAGATACTAATAAAGAGTAAGATGGAGGGCGGAGGTCAGGATATCATGAAAGTCATGTCGTAGGCGGGTTTACTGCGCACAGTAAAATAAACTGGCACCGAGTGTCCTCTTCATTGTTCCCATCTTTATGGGCTATATGCTTGAACTGTTTAACACTTCTAGTTATTAAGTACGATGTTAGTTATTCTAGTGGCGGTTTAATGGCTTATTAGAGAAGTGATGTAGCGTAACTCTTCTTGTTCGAATAATCGTTTGTTTCGCCATATTAGTTAGATAGTATTTTAAAAAAATGCTTAGTTGAATTTAAGATAAATGGTAATTATTGGTAGAATTTGCTATAAATGAATCTAGGAATTTTTTAACGTAATGTCAAACACTCTAACGCCTAGAAATAATAAATGCATGCATTTCTTTAAGAATTAAGATCTGAAATTTATGTAACGTAATAATTATGTTAATATTTATATATATAATTTAGATTTACACAAATAAAAAGTTTTAAAGCCTTTTGAACTAAAACCCCTATCTCATTCGTTTATCTCAAGTGACTTGTTAGAGTGGATTATTTAATAAAAACAGACGGTTACTTGTAAAACTCATCGTGACGTTTCTCGGTTCCTGCTTAATGTAGGAGTTAATTCAATTCGCCTCTGAGTGGCATTTATTTTGCTATTGTAGGGGACAAATCTGCGGGTAAGGCCAAAGATGTCTATCAAATATTATAATATATCCTTTGGGATGGCCCGCGTTGCTGTGACATCGTAATATGTTATAGTCCTTTTGCCGGTTATTATAAGACCTATCGAATTTTCATCTCAGATCCACAATTTACACCTATATCAATGTCATAAAAGGATACAATTCGTTTTTGTTCATTATATTGGACTGTGACGCGACGACTGTTTTGTCAGATACGTATACGATATGGGAGTTTTTATTTAGATATTTTTTTATTTTGACAGCCGTATCGTTTGAAAGGACCTTTGTATACGTCCCGACCCGATATACGTTAGGTGAAATTTATGCTTGTGTTTTTTTTTCTAAATTAGTTTATTGTTCTTAATTGTTTCGTTTCTATGTGAGCCAATAATTAAACAAAAATGTATATCATATTAGCTTTCATCAAATGACTTTTACTATACAATTATAAAAAAAAATTATGAAATATATCAAGATATGTTTACACAAACCTGTTTTTTAAGTAAAATTTTCAATCACTCACTTATTATTTATAATTATATAAATAAAAGTTTTAATTATTTTGTCTATTCGTTAAAACTAACCATTCAGCTACAAGTTATTAGAGTAAGAACAATAGTATGGTGGGTGTCAGTAATTATCCCGTTGCCCGCATGGCGCATATAACGCAATAAATTATAATGGATTGGAATTCTGTGGTTTTACGTTTTATTTTAATTTTTGATGTATCTATTATGTGGGTCTTAGTAACGGTTGTTACTTTTTGTATTTAATTTACAATGTGATTATGCTCTAAAGTTAGATGCCCCTCTTCTAGATATTGTTAGAACAAAAAAAAACTGTATTGTTATGTTTTGATCATTAATATAATATTTTTTCAAAAAATGTAACGGATAAATATTGCATACTAAACAATAATAAAAGAATTTATACTGATATTAAAATCTTAAACCACACTTAGAGAAGAAATATACTTATTTATAAAATGTATAAAAAATTGAACGAAGCGGAGTTTGAACCCAATTTGGACAGATTCTAAGAGGTGCCTTTGATGGTATCCAAGCTAAGGTCAAGGCTCTTTTAGCCTGGTGATGCTGAGAGGCCAATAGGGCCAACAGCATACTGCAAATTCGTAAAACGAACGAAAACAAACGAAACATTGTCTGTTGAGTAGCGGGACTTAACGTCCCGATTTTACCACAAAAATCCCTTACTATAGCGTTTATAGTCATATACATATACCACTAAGTTACAACGGCTTGAGTCGTCTCATTTAGGTAGGTATTCTAAAAAAAGAAACATAATAAACTATATAGCGCATTATATTTTTTTGTTTTTGTAATTGATGTAGGGAAGTATACATCATTTTCCACACGTAAAGGTTTTTTCTATAGCGCCGCCAATCAATACAATTTGTTCCTACTTAATTGTGTACGTACGCTCTGTAACTAGATTTTTTTTTCGATAAGAAATCTAATATTTTAGTCCCCTCGGCTTGTAGAACGAAGTCCATTAAAGGAGTCCCTTAGTTTTCGCTAAATAATACACCAAACGTGGTTTTGAGGGGCTAAACAAAAAGTACCGGAACTAAGCATAGTATAGGGAGAAGGTGAAAATGCGGTGTGGTATGTAACGGTTACGTTTTAATTATATAATATTAAATATTATATTAATTGTGTAAGCTTTGTAATGTACTTAAATTTTATGTTTAGCGCTAGAAATCAAAATTTAATAGTTTTATTGCATCGGGTAAAATTAAAACTTTTATAGATTTATGAAAATTCAATGTAAATGAATTTGTAAAAGCCTGCCAACTGCCTGCCTTTGCAACAATATCATTAAGAATAAATATTATATACATTGAAAATTTTTATATGTAAATTAAGTGGAACATAAAGAAATGAGTATTTGACACTAGTTCTTGCTTGCTTGCACACAAATTTTCGTACATTATTTCGGTTGAAGACAGTTACGTATTGTTAGGCGTCCGTACCGTGCGTTACGCAGCAGATGTGCGACGCCGAAGCAACTCACGACGACTCAATTACACATTCGATAGTTTTGTGTAGCCCTCGTCGATTTGAAAACTATTACGCTTTACGAGGACATTGAACTATGAATCACATCTTATTGAATTACTTTTATTTTATATGTAAAGCAGATCTGTAATGAGATATGGAGGAGTGTATTTCCTTTTATCTAACATTTCTTTTTATTTGGTTTAGATATCAAATAAAAGGTAAAAATTATCATATATTTTTTTAATGTTATATAATTTAATTTATTTCAAACATAATTATATCAATAGACAGAAGGAACTTGGGAACCTAGTGTTAAGATACTCCGTGCTCCGTGAGTTACGGAGCTCAACGTTGCGCTTAGCCTTGTTATCAGAGAAAAGAAATGAAAATATTAAATACATATTTATTTTCTCCAGTGGGATCGAAGTCACAGACTGCTGCGATTGCAGTCGGACGTTTGTGCCTCTCCACCACGACGGGCCTTATAATAACGTGTAGAAATATATATTGTCACAAGAACCTTTCTGTTGAAAATGTTAACTAAGTTTTCGAAATACTTCAACCGCTAAGTCATAAATTGTAAGAAAATGAAGTTCTTCAAACAATATAAAGTTAGCAGTCTTCATTCAACAAAATGGAACGGGCGTGGAAGCTGTAGAGCACATTCTAATTCAATATATATTGTTCATAGCTGTCCCGACCTTCCGCCTCAACTCAAATTATTACCATAATATAGTTTGAACGAACGGATAACACTTATCTAAAAGTTAGTTGTTTCGTCTTACATATTGTCGTCGCTAAAAGGAAATACTTGTACAAATAAATAAACGGGGCTCTTAAACGCTTGTCACCGACAATCCGTGCGCTGATCTGATGGTCTTTTTTTAGAAAACGTGTTGCAAGTTCTGGAGATTGACCCTTATCTCTGTCAATTTTTTGTCGCACATGTTTTGGATTAACCGTTCAGAGAACGCAACGCTACCTACCGCAGAACTATGTTATAACTTTCAGCTAATCCGGCATAATTCATTGCCGCTTTACGGCTCGTGTGAAGTTTCACAGAATTTAGACGCTATTTTGGATTTGTGTATTGTAGGATTCTAGTGAGAATTTGCTTTGTACGTGATTTATAAATAGATACAAAAGTAAATGTTTTAATTCACAAAACAATGTCTCTTATCTCTTAAATACAGTAAGTACATTTAAATGTGATAAGCATTAATATTTAAACAAAAATAAGAAACAATTATTATTATTGTACAAATTTCGCTTGTAATTTTATTTATTTATTGATGCTGAAAACAATAATATTTTATTTATTGTGTTAAATAATTTAAAATTTAAACTTGATTACATTAATATCTTTATTACACGTGTTTTTTATTTTTTTCTTAAAAAGCTGTTCTCTGTTTTATGTTATTTCAAAAAAGCTACTTGAAGTAATTTGATTAGAGCTTTTAAGAAAATTATCACAAAATTATATTAGCTCGTCCGGTTGTACAACAGGTGTCAACTGTTAGCACTGTCAACATTGTTTCCAGAAATTCAAACGTTTTAAACAAGCAAGTTAGAACGAACTACGTCTATTATGCATAGAAACAATGCTTATTTGTCTATTTGTGCGTTGACATTACCCATTCCAGTGCTTGCGTGTTGTATGAATTGTCTCTTGTATTTGCTTATCTACTAGTGTTAAAGGTCTCCAGTAATTTTGCGATCTTATGAACGTTGACAAAATATGAGATGGAAAAATGAAAAATTTATGTTTTTGTATGAAATTGTATGAAATTTATAAATATTTTTTTCTCTTTTAATTTCCATTATAAATCTCCAGTATACTGTATATAAATTTCTGCTATAAAATGACACTGTTTTACAATTTATTTTAAACGTATATAATTTACGTTGGTCCGAAAAGAAAATAAGCATGTAGAAAATAAACAAACGAGAATATAACAAGCCGTATGGTTTATTTAAGCGGAATGCAACTAATATTTTTGTGGTCCCATCCAAACATCGCAGACATTTGTTTGCACAATCATCGTGTGTATTTCTTTTTAATCTGACGACTCACAGCTGTACTGTACGCAGCAACAGCTGTGGCAGAGGGCTCTCGAGACTCTCCAAGTCAAGCACTACATTATTGAAGCAATGCCTCGCTCTTATGCAAACTTCAAGTTTCTCAGAGTTTAGGCTTTTGACACACAAATTGTTACGGCATTCGTGAGAAAGAAAAGCCGTCTGTTCAATTGTACTTTGTTTGTACTAGTTCTTACATGCATACTTACATAATTTATAAAACTTTATATTTATTTACTATATTGGTATATTGAGGCCCATATTATTTCATAATAAGTAGGACTGTCGTGGTGCAGTGGTGCAAGCGCGTATAAACGACAGGTTGTGGGTGCGATCTTCACTCGAGAAAATGAACTGTTTAAGATTTTCAATTTAAAGATTTTATCTTTCTATTTCTTCACTCTGGTAACAAGTCCAAGCGCGGCGTTGAGTTCTTCCACTTAACACGTAATGAAGTGGGGAATGCAATGGAGAGTCTTAACACTAGGTGCCCAAATTCCCTTTGCTTACCTTGCCATGTGCACCGTAAGCTGAGTATTTCAATAGTACATACAAATAGACAAATACCACTCTACAAATACCATAAATAGTCACTTTCTGAAGATTGTGGTTCGACATTTCTTGCTTTAAATATGTCAAAGCTTTCACCGTTTGAAATAAAACACAAATTATTATTTCTATTCTGTAAAATTATAATATATTCTTAGGTATTTCTCTAGGTTCAATCACCATTAGAGGAACTCAAAATTGTATATTTTTATTTCCTCGGTCTGGTAACTAGTAAAAGTCGCCAATCAATGCCTGTAGGATTCAGTGGAAAGTTGAAACTAAAAGATTCTTTAATTATATCTAATAGTAAAAATATCATTTTTTATATTTAAAATATATAACATAAATGTTCAGATACTTCGTGAGATGATTAATTTAGCAATGCAACTTAAGACAGAGACCTGATTTAATTGTTTTTTTATTCAGTGTACATTGTGCTCTCCACTAAAAATTATATAATATATTAATTGCGTTTCAGTGTGAGCTCGGCTTTTCCATAGGAATCCAATTAATAGTGCATAGCACACAAATATATGGTTGTACAGATTTATTCATTACGTGAACGCAATAGAAATACAAGCTATGAAATTATTACTTGCCAGTCACGTATAAGCTTAAAGTGCTACATAAATTTGCTTATGTTAATGTACATAATAGAATAATATGTATTTTATTTTGTACATAGTCGTATGTTCTACGTGATAATTTACAATGTTAGTAGGCGCCAAAATTTTTAAGTGTTTGATGACTAATATATACATTGTTTTTTTTTATATTTTTAATATTTATATAATATTTACATTTGTCTCTTTTCGATTAAAGGGTAATTGTTTCATAGTTTTTTTCACATGCATACAACTGCTTTATAACTTTCTTAGAACTTGACAAAACACTGTGCTGCTTGGTTAAACTTGTTTATGACGGTACTCACATTGTACCCCGTATATAGAGGAGTAGGCAGAGGGCCTAGTCTTAGAACATTCCATTCCTCACACAATCAAATTTTAAGATATGTGTGTTGAATTGGGAAAGTCAACAAAACGCTTTGATTACAAGGCCAAATCATAAAAAAGAAAATAATTCATTCCCCACTGTAGCAATACAACGCTAAACAGTCGTGTATGCAGTCAGACACTGTGCGGCTTGTTATATACTAATATCGATTATATATTAATAATGTATATTATATATTAATATCGATTTTATTCATAAATTTGTACGGATTCAAAATTTAAAATATGTTACTATGCATAAAAATAATTTAAATAAGGTCGATAAAATATATAATTTATCGTCCCTAGTTGGTAGATAAATAAAAACGATTATTCTATTATTATTTTTTTTCCTAAAAACCGAGTATTTGAACTCTTCACATTCAATTTCGTGTAAATAGTCACTTAAATCCAATCGATTTAATTCTGACGGGAATGTGCGTCCTCGTGGCGAGTGGCACTGGATCGACATATCAATAACAATCGAGTTGATGTACTACACTCGTAGTATCCTCGTACCATGCAGTCGCTTTGAGTACATTCTGCCCCTCTGCTTAAGCCGCGTGACACTAAAGCTATCTGTCATTTAATTTGTCTAACTACTTTATTTCTATATTTCATTTATTTAAATTCTGATGTACTTGATTCATATAATTTGTCTATTGTTACTATAATTGCTTGTACAAATCCTACCTTTTTGGGTGTCAAAGATTTTTTCTCGCAATACATTTCGCAATAGCAGGAATTGAGAGAAAAAATGCTAGTAGGTATTGAGAGAAAAAAAAATTGCAGAGGGAATTTGGGAACCTAGTGTTAAACACTCACACATCCAGAGATACGTAAGACATTCTATTCTCGTTCGCCGCTTTACGTCGATCCTGTGTGTGCAGTGGCTAAGCTTAACGCTTTGCCTTCTTACCAGAGCGAAGAATATATTAAATATAAAAAAATATTTAATATCCAATCGGGATAGAACTCACAACAAATGTTATGAAGAATCTGTAAACAAAACAGTGAAAAGAAAAAAGATAATTTCTTAAAATAATTTCTCCCAAGTGATCGCAGCTTTTGTTGTGGCTGCATGGTCCATGGATTTTAACGAGCAATTACCAACCCTAGTTCCTATACTGCTTCAACGTTACTGGTATCCTGATGATAGGAATGCTTAGGTTCGGTATTAAGATTAAAAGGTTGCTAGGGGGGCTCGCGCTTGTTGTAATGAGAGGGAAAATTCATGGATTATGATTAGTGATTTTAAAGGGATTGTCTAGGGATTTCAAAGTGCACTCACTTCATAATGTTAGAAAGATATGCGTGTTTTTTTTTTCTAAAAGAAGTTAATATTTATAACGTTTTAGCAGATTCGTATAAATCTTGAGTTATTATATTATATTTGAGTGCGGTTGTTTATTTGTTTTGTTGTTTTCATATTTTATTCTTTTAGTCATTAAGGTTATACATTAGAGAAAATAATAAAATTCTTTCACATTGTAGTTACAGTTGATTTAAACAATTATATTTGTCCGCCATATGTGTATAAAATAATCTACGTATATCCCTAGCATGCTTACAAAAAACCTTGTTTACTTATTATATTCGTTTTACATGCTGTGCATCGAATAAAAGGTTATTATTTACATACTTGTGAAATATAAAAATTATGTCATGTGACTGGGGACCTCATACAGAAACAACTGTCGGTACAACATGGAAAATATTTTAACGGCATCCATAAACGGACTCTCGAAACACGGTGTATTGAGTTATTTTATTGTTTTAATTCGGATTAAACATTGGGTACGAACGGTGAAATTTTCAAACAATCCGGGATGCTGGGCTTACCGCAGGGGCGTTGCCATGGTAACGCATTCTGGTGCCCAGAGGTACGCAACAAAATGCTACTCGATACAAAACAATGCTGTGAAATTTTACTTGAAATTTTAGCGTTTAATGTACACGGGGGAATGTTTATGTTGTATAAATACTGTGGTATGTATGAATTTTTGGCTCTCCACCAGTGATAAAATGAATGTTGGGCGACTGTTTAATTTAAAATTTTGTTAAATAAAATTTCATGACATTTCATGCATTACGTGCTACTGTTGGTTTCGTTAGGTTTTATAGTTCATGTATGTATATTTTCTATAAGAATAGTAGTATATTAAAGTGAAAACTAAAATTATAATTACCAAAAAAATATAGGTATTCTTTTATTTATATGCATATGGCATACATTAGTTATTATCGTAAAGAAATTTAATACCGAAGTATTCTTTTAGTTTTATTTTCATGCAGTTTAAACAGTTCGAAACCTGCGTGCATAATTAAGCCATCTTTTATGCAGGGACGCTTGCAATTTTGTTTTACGTTGTTTTGTGACTGCAAGTACTTGAACAATACTCGCTTAAAGCTGTGATTGTTTCTGTAATGATGTTTGCCAGGATTTTTTAAAATGAGATTTAAATATCTTGATCATGGTCTTTAAATCAGGTATAACAACCTGTATATTTTAAGAGATATGTAAAAGACTACATAGTGCTTGAGTAATATGTATAATGTTTATTTAATAGCCATATGAAATATCATCGCTTTGAGAGTGCTAATCTCTAGCATTTGGTGAAAAAGGCAGCAAAGCATTACCTTCCGTTTCGAAGCCATGGTGCTTTTAGAAATTACGAAATCCATTGGTTATTTTGTTATTTTATTTGGAGTGAAAAAACACCTATACTGGATAAATAAAATCTTCTATTTTTAATATCAATTTTTGGTTATAGAATTTAAAGTATACAAAGTAAGCTTTTTTATTAAAAAAAAAACTAATTATGTTTCGAAATTAAAAACAATCATACATTATAATCAATTGTTTCAGAATATTAAATGAACTAATACTACTTACTTAATTAATACTAGCGGTGGATGTAAAAAAATACAGAGAAAAAGTATGGTCTTTGTGAATACTTGAGTGCAACTTGTGTAATTAACTTAGTGTTCCTCGGGGCTAGCTTAGTATTTAAATTGCGCAGATTAAAACGATTTTTAGATTGTTCCAATCTTTTTAAGTGTTTGATTCTTGATTGTTGCAGTACTTAACTAGATGAAAAGTTTTATGTAACTAGATTTTACGATGTGAAAATAATTAATATGTTAATGAGACCTGTCGTGGCATAATGGTCACAAGCGTATGACTCTAAACGACATGTTGTGGGTTTGATTCCTTGAACTGGACGTGAAGTAGTGAAATGTTTAATATCTTAAAATTTTAATATTTTAATTTTTTCGCTCTGGTATTAAGACAAAGCGCGCCATTGAGCTGCCGCCACTCAACATTTAATGCCGCAAATCTCAGCGTTTTGAGAGTGCTAATCTCTAGCATTTGGTGAAAAAGGCAGCAAAGCATTACCTTCCGTTTCGAAGCCATGGTGTTTTTAGAAATTACGAAATCCATTGGTTATTTTGTTATTTTATTTGGAGTGAAAAAACACCTATACTGGATAAATAAAATCTTCTGTTTTTAATCTAATTTTTTGGTTATAGAATTTAAAGTATACAAAGTAAGCTTTTTTATTAAAAAAAAACTAATTATGTTTCGAAATTAAAAACAATCATACATTATAATCAATTGTTTCAGAATATTAAATGAACTAATACTACTTAATTAATACTAGCTAGCGGTGGATGTAAAAAATTACAGAGAAAAAGGATGGTCTTTGTGAATACTTGAGTGCAACTTGTGTAATTAACTTAGTGTTCCTCGGGGCTAGCTTAGTATTTAAATTGCGCAGATTAAAACGATTTTTAGATTGTTCCAATCTTTTAAGTGTTTGATTCTTGATTGTTGCAGTACTTAACTAGATGAAAAGTTTTATGTAACTAGATTTTACTATGTGAAAATAATTAATATGTTAATGAGACCTGTCGTGGCATAATGGTCACAAGCGTATGACTTTAAACGACATGTTGTGGGTTTGATTCCTTGAAGGTGAAGTAGTGAAGTAGTGAAATGTTTAATATTTTAAAAATGATTTTTTTAATTTTTTTCGCTCTGGTATTAAGACAAAGCGCGCCATTGAGCTGCCGCCACTCAACATTTAATGCCGCAAATCTCAGCGTTTTGAGAGTGCTAATCTCTAGCATTTGGTGAAAAAGGCAGCAAAGCATTACCTTCCGTTTCGAAGCCATGGTGCTTTTAGAAATTACGAAATCCATTGGTTATTTTGTTATTTTATTTGGAGTGAAAAAACACCTATACTGGATAAATAAAATCTTCTATTTTTAATCTAATTTTTTGGTTATAGAATTTAAAATATACAAAGTAAGCTTTTTTATTAAAAATAAACTAATAATGCTTCGAAATTAAAAACAATCATACATTATAATCAATTGTTTCAGAATATTAAATGAACTAATACTACTTAATTAGTACTAGCTAGCGGTGGATGTAAAAAATTACAGAGAAAAAGTATGGTCTTTGTGGATACTTGAGTGCAACTTGTGTAATTAACTTAGTGTTCCTCAGGGCTAGCTTAGTATTTAAATTGCGCAGATTAAAACGATTTTTAGATTGTTCCAATCTTTTTAAGTGTTTGATTCTTGATTGTTGCAGTACTTAACTAGATGAAAAGTTTTATGTAACTAGATTTTACTATGTGAAAATAATTAATATGTTAATGAGACCTGTCGTGGCACAGTGTCACAAGCGTATGACTTTAAACGACATGTTGTGGGTTTGATTCCTTGAAGGTGAAGTAGTGAAGTAGTGAAATGTTTAATATTTTAAAAATGATTTTTTTAATATTTTTCGCTCTGGTATTAAGACAAAGCGCGCCATTGAGCTGCCGCCATTAAACATTTAATGCCTCAAATCCAGTGGAAAGTACGGAACGAAATGAAATGTCTTAACCCTAGGTTCCTAAGTTCCTTCTGCCTACCTTGCCATGTGAGGGATATAACGTGAAGATGTAAAAAAAAAGTTATAATAATTACTATATGCGGGCCTAGTAGCCCAGTAGGATAGCGTCTCAAAGTGCGCGAGAGAGTTGGAATCGATTCTAACTCTCGGAAATTAGTATTTTTTTAGTAGTTTGGTAAAACAAAGAGCAGCGTTGGGCTTCATCACTTAATCCGCAGAATTTCAAATATAGAAGAAATGTGAAGAATGAAAATACTTTACCTTTCAAGGTGCATAAAACAATTGTAATAATCCTATAGGAGTTAGGTCGAGGCAGGATATAAATGTGCAACTTAATTACAGTGGTGGACGTGGATTTGTTTTATAAATCCCATACACGCGGCCCCAAATCTTGTTATGCTGAAAGGATTGACGTAAATATTTTGTATTGGAATTTCAATATCGTTTTTGAAACATTTCATAGTAACAAGTAAGATAATTATTTGATTGTATTAAAATGTACCAACATTGAATAGCTTATAGTAAGATTTTGATTTCTTATTTCAAGTTAAGTTTATATTTGTTGAGTTTCAGTAACAAAAAACCTAACACTAAATCAGGAAACTGCTGAAACCAATATACTTCGAGTTCACACAAAGCTTTACTTCGTCAGTTCGTCGTTAGTTTACTACATTCCGGCCAAGCAGTGGTAAAACTTTACAGATTTATTTTAGTTTTTCCATTGGATTTATATATTACTGTCATGGAGATTATTTTCTACAAAATGGTAAAACTAAAGGAAGTATCAATAATAATTATTACACGTATATCAATAAATATTATCTAGTTATATATAACAAAATACAAATATATAGAAGATATGCACTGTTACGTATGATTAATAACTTTCTTCTCAGCGTGACTTAGCTCGTTCCCTATAGACAAGTAATTGTATGCTGTTTTCATTCAGTGAAAAGAAGCTGATGACTTGAGTGTTTATAGTATGCATTTTCAGTTTGCATCAACAATTGAGATCCGTTGAGTCGTGAAACTTGACCTAAATCCATATAATAGCGCAGGCTTAAGTGCATCTTGAATAATTATCTGAATACCATATTAACGGGATTGCGATTATTATATACAGTATAAATCATTAATAAATTATATATAGAAATTATTATACATATTATACATATTAACATTTAAGTACTGTGAGGCATGTCGTGGTGCAGGGGTACAAGCGTGTGACTGTAAACGACAGGTTTTGTGTTTGACCCCGCTCGAGGGATTGAAATACTCAATAATATTCGTAGTAAAAGAAATGTATTGAATTTTATTTATTTTACGTCAGTTAATCTAAAATCAGAAAGTAAATTTGATCAACAAATTATACAAATTGTATCTAACTTAATTAGTTGGCTATTTCATTTCTTTATCCGGTACTTAATAAAAACTAGTTTCATTAAAAAATAATATTTACCAAATAAAGAACTAAAGCGGAAGTCATAATTTGAATCCCGCATGGTGTGAGTGTATTGTCTAGTCAAATATGTCTTGTGGTCGGATGACAATTATAATAATTTTAAGAATATATTTAATACTAGCATTAGCAACATTAACTACATATTCAATGAACATATATTTTTTTTAGCTTCACGCTATGTTCCGCACATGTCAGGGCAAAATGAGGGAAGTTAAGAACCTAGAGTTACTTCATTCTATTTCCCACTTTCCACCAAATTTCTGGAATTACGAGTTGAGTGGCGGGACTCAACACCGCGCTTTGCCTTGTTACTAGAGTAGAGAAATGAAAATAATGAATATTTAATTTGCTCAAGTAGGGATCGAACCCACAATTTTCACCGACAGGCCTCAATTAATGAATTGACATCAAAATATTTATTATATAAGTCAAATGCTGGATTTTATGTACTATCCCTTAGATCTTAATAACTCATATACATTTTTTTTTAATCCTGCTTAAAAAACATAAGCATAAGCATAAGCTTTTAAAAAAATCCGTAAGAAGCGAATCCTTTGCTTGAAAATTATTCTTTTTCTTTGTTTGAAACAAAAAATAAATTTACCCTAAACTAAACAGCAATAGATATAGCTAATCTAAATTAACTTGGCACAATCTCTACAACTTTTAATTGCAACAGACCGAGCAAGCGGAATTGAAAGAAAACGTTTGAGTTTACTTAGTTTCAGTTCGGTTAACCGCTATGTTATAATAGCATTTTTATCACGCAAGTCCGAGAAACTTGTACTTACACGAACGAGCGGCTTAAAACGAAACGAAAAAGTTTAAATAGGAAAAAGTGCAATGGGTAGATAGTGAAAAAAGAAGTGGGCAATTTAAACTTTTACGAGACGATGAGGGTCCTGGTCTTAAGTTCTTCTAAGGTTAACCCCCAGGAAATTTAATGACAAAGCTTTCAAACTTTACTGACTGACAGTGATAAAGTGGTTAAGACTTAAAGTAAAGGGCTTAGAATTTGTGAGACGGTAAGTACAATATTATTCACTAAGATGTTACTAATTATATCTATAGAATCAAAATAATATATATTTCTTTACGCTGTATCGTGCACACTGCAGGGTAGGAAGAGGGTTAACTTGGGAACCTAGTGCTAAGACACTGCGTTCCACTTCCGTTCCCCACTTTTCGCCGAATTTGAGGCATTTCGTGATAAGTAGCGGAACTCAACGGCGCGCTTTGGCTTTTAACCAGACTGAAAAAATTAAAACATTCATTTGAAAATATTATAAATATCATTTCCTCGAGTAGGGGTCGAACCCACATTTGTCGTTTACAGTCCCACAATTGGGCCATTGCACCACGACAGGCCTCAACAGTAATATATAAACTACTACAATTAAGACGTTACTCACGTAGACACTATAACAATTTGTTTTTAACTTTTGTGACTCAGGGATGATAGCGTTTGATTGTAGAAATGTATATATATAATACTAACCTAACGGTTAGTAGTTATTATAGTTAATTAAGTTGTGAGTTCGATCTCCACTCATGGAAATGAAATGTTTAATATGTTCATTTCTTTGCTATAGTAATAAGGCAAAGAACAGCGTCGAGTTCGACGCGCGCTCAATAATGCCTCAATTTCGTTGAAAAGTGGGCAACCGAATAGATTGTCTTAACACAAGGTTCCAAATTTCCTCTGCCTACCCTGCCAAAAGTTGGATATATTATTCAAAATTCTGTGTTTATGGGTACGTACCTTCCCAAGTCTTATTTAAAACATAATATCAAAGATATAACTTAGTTTGATAGATTATCATAATCTACAGCTAACGTGCGTCAAAAATCGAGCTCCCTAAACAAAAGTAACAGCAATCATCGCGTGTACCAACAATGCTGCATTTTAATTTTCTCAACAATAGGGTCGTAATAGTTCACAGATGAGACGGACTCGTCTACAGAAGACAATACCTGCATGAGCTTGCACTATCACCTAATGGTTTCTTTTGCTCAAACGAAGTCTTGTATGATAAATGCATGTTTTCCCACGTCTGGGAGGGTGTTTATGGTAATCTCTTATTGTGTTTGAAATGTTTTCTTGTAAAATACAGCTAGTTGTAAGTACATGTATTTGTTTTGATATAAACATATATAGATATACAGAAAAAATGTACAGACAGACGCTTAGTGTTATTTTAAAATATTAGTAATTACTATAAAAATCTATTTTTATAATAAATCTGCAACTGACTACTTTGTAGAATAGAAGATTTATTCTATATAATATATCATCCATTCACTGTATGTAAATAGAAGATATTTAAGAAAAACTATAACAGGGAATATCTAATAATTTAGGCTCGAAATTGTTATTTTCAAATGTTTGCCCGTCTGTTAGCTTGTCTGCCTGTGCATTTGTACACCCTAATCTCAGAAATGGCATTTAAATCTAGTTATTTAATGCACTTATGACTATTATATTTTGACAACCTTTTGTCAACATTTAAGTGTTCCTTTTAGTTCAATCAGTTAGTTAATAGAAAAGGTAACTAAATTTTAAATATTTAGTACTAAATATTTTTTAGCTAAATGATCAATTTTCAATTTATTTATAGATTTTGTAAAAATTAAAGTGATAATGTAATAATAAACTATGATAAGTAAATAAAATCATATTATTCGAGCGAAGCCGTGAACAGGTCGCTAGAATAAAATAACAAAATAAAAAATATATTTTTTTTATTTAACAAAATATTTTAATATATTATTTATTTTATAGGTCATAGTGGCGCAGCAGCACTAACTGTAAACACGATGCTTGTAGGTTGGATTTTTACTCGAGAGACTGATTATTATTTATATGTGGAATGAAGCTTCGTTTCTCAATGTGCAATGTCTAGTAAATTGAGCAGAATAAGGGGAACGGATTGTCTTTACGCTTCACGCTGTATCCCGCACATGGCAGGGTAGGCAGAGGGAACTTGGAAACCTAGTGTTGAGACACTCCGTTCCACTTCCGTTTCCCATTTTCCGAAATTGAGGCATTGCGTGTCCCATTTTCCGAAATTGAGGCATTTCGTGGCGGAACTATATACTAGACACTTTTTGCATATGTAGGATATGCACCAACTCAACTTAACAATCAACTTTTTCAAAATTCTATGCAACCAATATGTATAAGTGTATATTTAATTAAAACAGTTATATAGATATAGATAGGCGTGCAATTCTTGTCTACTTTGAATACTTAAGAGGTGATTACTTCTACTTAATGGTGAAGCAATTTATCACTTGAAGCTTTTAAGCTAAGAGACATCAGGTTATCTTCAATGATTAGTTTCGACTTTCACACGTTACTTGCGCAAGAGATAGAATTTTCCGTTCGGCACTTTGTCGAAGCGTAAAAATAAACTACGTAATTCACAGTACCTATCCTCCCACGTAAAAAATAAGTATGTTACACACAAAAAAATTGTATCTTTTGGTATAAAACAGCATTATGAATAATTTAGACTAGAGTTTTTTGAAGTTGAAATTTGTCTTGGAGCAGGGTTACAATCGTGCGATTGTCAACGCGACAAGTTTTGTGTTCGATTCCCACTTCGAGGAAATGAATTATTTAATATTTTTAATTCTTCGCTTTGGTCCTTACTAAAGTATAAATTAAATAAAACCTCTTCTATCATAATATTAAAGGTTTGTCATAGCGTAGGGGCACAAGCGTGCGACTGTGTACGTAACAGGTTGTGGTTTTGATTCTCACTTAAGAAAAGGAATTATTTAATATTTTTATTTCTTAACGGCAATGCACGGCGTTTAGTTACGCCACTTCAATTAATTTCACGGCGTTTAGTTACGCCAATTCAAAATTCAATGATTTAAATTCAGCGGACTACAGCTACTCCATTAGAGTACGCAAAAGAGTGTCTTAACACTAAGTTACCAAGTTCACTCTGCGAAAAGTCATGTGCGAAATACAGCGTGAGGTTGAAAATTATATACCTTTAAGATAAGGTGGCTTTATTGCAAGATCTCATTTCAGAATTTTTTGTTTTGAAAAGCACAAGGTAAAATACCACACTGGTCACATCTGGTGGTGGAAAGAGATTACAGTCCCGTACATCACCACACTATTAATTTAGTATTAACATTTTAATATTATACGTGGATATAAATTCAGAAAACTAATACAAAGCGTTTAATTAAATGACTTGTGCCACAATTCAAGTGGATTACTAAAATAAACTAAACAAAAAACCAAAGTTGATAACTAAACTTTAAAATAAAAGGAATGTTTTAGCGGATGCTTAATAATCTCCACATACATATATTATACTACAGTACAATACTGTCGTCTACTTTTATAAACACATTCACGATCACAGCAGTCGTTAAACTGTCTGTGCGTCATCGAAGGCGTGTCGTATAAGTTTTATGGTGCGACTGAGGACCCGGGCGTTGAGTTATATGCTGTTCAGGATTTTAAAACATTTTACTACTTTACCGTATAATATTTGAATTAAATTAAGGCATACGTTTGAAGATATAACTATTAAGAAAGTTTTTTTTTGTTAACCAATTCAAAGGTCAAAGAGAAGCAAGATAATAGATATTATTTTATTATAGTAACGGTAATACTAATACATAGCATAAATAGAGACAGGATGAGATACAATATCGAGGATACAGAAAGAAAGGCAATGCACCTGTCGCTCCTCTGGAGTTATATATAATGATCACTCCCCATCAGGTGACCCGTAAGCTCGTTTGCCTTGTCTTTTCCATAAAACAAATATATTATGACGACTCCCTGAAAGGCATATATGAAGAAGTTAAATATAGTGGACTAGGCAAAAGTAGTTTATTAGCGTAGCAGTTTGTGCTCTGTTCTTCATGGATATGCCGCTAAGTATACTCTTACAATATAAGAAATGTGTGCAAAATAATAAAATAAAAAAAAAAATATAATGAAAGGCGCACCCATATTTATGCAGATTTTTTAATATATATCTATATATACATGGCATGAAATAGACAGAGCACAATAAATATCTAATTCCAATTGAAGATTCTAAAATGATCATGAAAATAATGTAATATATTACTTTTAATTACGATATTTTTGTACTATAAAGAGATATGTTTTGAAATAATTCATATTTATTGGCTATTAAAAGTTCAATGGTTTTCATAAATATTTACATACATATTTAGATAACATTATCTCTTCGTAATAGGCAACTGCTATCATAACATTTTTATGTACATACTGACATAAATACTTTTTGTATCATAATTAATATTTTTTTCAAAGATTGTATTTAGTTTAATTATCGGATTGTTCTACAAAGGGATTCATTGAAATTTTTGACCATTAATAAATGAGTGGCCTCCTGCCTCTTCTATTACTTTTCTTATCGCTAGTAAAAAAAGAGGGCAACGGCCACCGATAACAGTAATAAATCACTTTAGTAATTGTTTTTTTTTTCTATACCCATTAACTGGGGAGCCTTATTAATTATGTAACGATGGTTGGATGTATTCTGTGCGTTGCATACATTAAAATGTAGAACTTTAAATTTCTCTTGTATCTAAATAAGTTCGTAAGAATTTCTCATACATTTAATAAAGTATATATATATGAATGTAATGAAATTTAATAAGTTTATTACATTCAGATATAATATATAAGGTTAATAAAAAGGTAACGTATCTATACCTATGTACTTTATAAGTATAGTAATGAACTATATATAATAAGTTTTGTCGTCACAACATCGACAGCCACAATGGATATTTTATAGGGTTTCTTACATCAAGAGTACAAAACGGAACTTTAACGAACGGAAAGGAACTAGGATCACTTATTATAATGAAATTTAACAAAAATTAAAAACTAAAACAAATAATGTATATCACAGAAAAATAATGATTATCATCTTTTATTTGTAATAAATTTCATTAAAAAACAGGGCATATATGTTCGCAAACTAAGTTTATCTACCTATCTGGCGCACAATCAAATTCTATAGGGCATTTCTCGTTTACCTACAATTTTGGTATTTGTCAACCGTCTTTTCAAGAGGTGTGTTTTCAAATATAGCTGAAAAACAGTATTTATTTTCAACTATTGTAGCTAAACTAACTAACTATAGTACTACAAATTTTGTACGAATATATATTTCTATATTCTCTTCTATCATAATATTACAAGCTTGCCGTGGTGTAGGGGCACTAGCGTTAATAATATACCTATACAAGTTGAAAAGGATCAGGAGATGAAATATTTTTTATTTTTAATTTTCGTTCTGGTTATAAGCACAACGCGGCGTTGAGTTCCGCCACTCAACATGCAATGCCTAAAATCTGGCGGAAAATAGGGAACGGAATGAAATGTCTTAAAACTAGGCTTTTAATTTACTCTCTGCGTACACTGCCATGTGCTGGATTAAAGCATGAAACTAAAAAATATATAAATAATATTATTGATTGTTATAAAAACTAGTTTCATGAAATCGTATGTAATTCGATCATATCGCTTGTTTACGTCTAAAATATAATTTAATCCTCTCTAATTAACAATGGATTCACTACTGAATTTGTTTGTTAGTATTTATAGTCATTGCGTGACATGAATTATTTATGTAAATGCAGTTTACGAACTTGTTAATTAAAATAGTGCATACGAAACATTTATTAACAATTGGCATTATTACCATTTATTTTGACAACGTCACATTGGACATATGAAGTCTATTAGTATAATAAAATAATGAAATAGTTTAATAAACTAAAAAAAACACGCTTTTTCTTTTAAACTTTTATTTATTTTCTCCTTTTTTTTTGTTTAGGTGTTTTTTAGCATGCTCAGATGCGCTAGCTCTTCACTTTTTCGGGGAGTAAGAGAAATAGAAGGATCCGTAATAGATTTTATTAATCCTGACGGTTATCATAATGATAATGGGAAACTGTTTTCATATTATTGCATTGTCATCGGTCCTTGATAGATGTGCAAAGTTTCAAATTAATCCGACTTCTGGAAATTGCTTGAAAATCATGCTCAAAGATTCCATTACATACATACAATCCAAGCTAATAAAAGCAAGTTAAAAATTACAAGTGTTTACTTTTACTGGTACCTGGTTTAAAACATAGAAATTTAAGATTTAATTATAGATCATTTGTTATCCTTACAAAAGAACCTAACTTAATAACTTAATAATTTAATTGAAATCTTCTTCCTATTAATATATTCATATAAATTTGAATATATAATTATGATAAGTTAATTTGTTTTAAGATTTAAAACGGAACAAAATATCCATTATAATAAGATGATTCGTTTTAAGCGAGCGGAACTCTGCAAATATGTTTAGAAGCATGGAAAAGCTACAGAGTATGTTATATTTGAGCATGTAATGAGACTGCATTGACTGATAAATGCAGTACGTTTTCGAGTAATTAAGGCTTAGAAAGCACGCAAATTTACGTTCGACACAGAACGTTTACATAGCCGCCCCGGGAATAATTGCTCGCTTGTAGGTGTTGTAGGTCTTAGTCGTCGTATAAATTATTTCTCGTCTGGTTTAAGCTTGACGAAATGAAGGAAGTATTTTGATTTTGTTTGTCTAATTTATGTATTATTTGTTCAGAATGCACCTTCTTTTCTTGTAAGGTTGTTCAAATAATAAGACACTATACTTAATTTCCTGTGCATTTAAAAAAAGATTGTAGTGCTTATGGTAAATTACAATAGTCTGCTATACGGTTTACAGTGAGCAACATCACTTTGAATTATGCATGCAATATATATGTAACAAAACAATAATAATGTTTTTATATTTATTTATTAGGCAAACCAAGTGAGTGGCATATATCGACTATACGACTGTTACGTTTAGATTTAATATTCGATAAATAAATAAAATGTTATGTACAAGTGATATATATTGTATAAACAATAAATCTTTAAAAAAAAATCAATTTTTACTCGTTTAAAACGTAACTATTTTATCTTTATTAATTGTGTGCATGTTAAAATGGAAAATAAAATTGTTAAATAAAAATTAAAACCGAGATCAAAACTATAACTGTGTCCTATAATTAATCCCTCTTTTTTGTTAAAAACCTTTTATCTTTGCAGTCGATGATAAAAAACAAAAGAAAGAGCATTAATACATAAATAGATAATAATTAAAAAAAAAGATTTCAAAACTATATGTATTTTCAAAAATCGAAACATATACGTAAAAATAAGTAAAATAAAATAAAGAGTATATAGATATAAATGTATAGATGATGGCTTAAATAGTCGGTGTCGCGGGTGTGTCCAGGAACAAATATCGTACACATATTTGTTAGGACATCATCTGTATTATTACGTTACGTATGTGTATTTTATTTTCTTAATATTTTTCACTCATATACATAAATAGTCGAACCGATTTGGATGAAGATAGAGTAATTTATGATTAAGCACACATTTATTCCTCTTTAGAAGCTTCCGTTGCTATACTTTAGATCCAGAATGAAAATAAAATATGTCGCTCCGTAATCAAAAGCTAAAATAACGGTAAAAAATAATTTGCACTTTGAGATTTTTTTTATATACAATTAAAAACTGGAGAAGAACAAAATTGTAAATTATATTTAATTAAATTCATTTCCTATTAATCATATGCTAAATATAAATTAACCCGCCCAAAATCTTCTCGCCAGCATCATAGGGCCCTAATTAGAAAATTAAATTTTAAAAGTAACATCCCAAACACAATATTTTGGTAAATTTTCTTATTTCGAAATACACTCGGCCTCAATTTTCATTTTTCAAGTCGTTATTGCATTAGTGTGCTGAAAATATTTTATTTTTTTATCCATTTTATACAACTGTTAAGCCTCAAATATAATTTTGTAGGGGCTTCGCGTGCCCACCCCTCTAGTATAATTGGACTTTGATTGTATCCATTACAATTTTTCTGTGTGGTTTTTGTTTCACGAGCCGAAAATTCAAGTTTGATTGGAGGCATCAAAATCAAATTTACCTTACGGTTTGTTGAAAATGTTTCGTTGGAAATAAGTCAGGAAAATAACTTTACCACAATTCTCAATTTTTTTACGGTTTTGTCCCTCAATTTTTTTGTAAATTACATTATTTCTTGTCGGTTCGTCTGTTAAGACCATCTCTAGATTGGCTAAGGGTATCAAGACGAAATTAATATTAAATATTCAAGTCTAGGAACTCTTACAGAAAAGAACAGAGCGCAGAAAAATTATATAAATTTTGTAGATATGTCAGAAAAAATCTATTAACTTATAAGCAGCCAACGAATGCAGGCAAGCTTAATTTGGTTAACTATATTTATGCAGGATTATAAAATTTGGCAAAAAGTGAAAACTTGCAGGATATCAGGAACAAAGTCTTCGATGAGTCCAACTCGCAAACACTGGCAAGTTGTTCAAAAATGGAAACACAATGTCGTGAATTTTGGAATTCAATATGCAGTGTAAAATGAGTAACGAATTGACCTAATTATTTTACTATTTAATTAAATAAATTTTACGGCTCACTCAATTGAAATGTTACTGAAATGTAAAAGTTATTCCTAAAGTCACTCTGAGGCGCTTTGTATGTAGAATTATGTGTAATTAAGAATACTTAATAAAATATTATTATTTTTCGTGATAAAGGATCATTAAGGTACCAAAACTATGTTCCGTTTTAGGAAATGATTTAATTAAAGTTAGGACTTTATAGCTTAATTGGATCGAATTTAGGTATTATAAAAACATAAATTGTGCCGATGCATTGCCCTTATAACTACATTGATAAAAGTTCTGATGTTATATTCATATTTTTTTCTGCTATTTAATTAATGTTAACAATCAGTTGTGCACATCGCACATGTGCTACTAATAACTAATAGTAGTTGCTACTACTATTACTAAATCATATTATTTTGTTATGTTATATTAAATATATATTTGTGTTGCATTAACTATATATTTCTTCTATTGATATTAAATGATTTTTTTACCTTTTTAAACATAAATTATAAAAGAGTACATTGAAAAATGTAAAAATTACTAAGTAAACTGAGTGCGAGACAACGATCCACGCATTGGTGGCTACGGTAGAATGAGACTCCTCACAATACGTGTTGTCTCAAGTAATACTGCCTTCTGGAACCGGTACTTGATTCAATAGCTAAGCGATAACCTCTAAAGTTGGTTGAGGCTTTACGCTATCAAGATACTAACTGAAACTACATGGCTGTAATCTCATGGGCCTCAATCCAATCTCATCACCTATTTTCGAGAACAGACGTGGAATTATACATATAGTAAGGTATCTTAAATTCTACAAGACTACATCGAGGAGCAAGTTGCTTGTGATCCACCATTTATCCGCTCGTCAATACCTAATACCTTAGACATTCCAAGATATTTATGTCTAACCTTCACTAAGCTTTCTGAAGGAGATTTAATCAATCTCCCCTGTACCACATGCACTAATTAACGTCAAATTCTACCTTATATCACTACTACTTTGAGTAACCGTTAGTAGCAGCATAAGGGCCGTTAGTAGCAGAATAAGGGACCTTTGACGTAAACAATTTTAGATCATCCATGTACAGCAAGTAAAAGTCTTATCCCCTAGGCAAAGTCGAAAGTCTAATCCTGAATCCTCTACCAGAGTGCTAAGAGGATTAGGAGTTAGACAAAACAATAAAGGACTCAGACTGTCACCATAGAATATACCCCTCTTAAATATCTAGATGACGAGAGAAAGTAACCGATTGTCCCATACGAAAAGAAGTTTCCAGAGAAGTGTCCAGAAAAGATATTAAAGTGATATCAATTTTATATATCTTAAGAGTAGGTGGCACTGATTCATATGTCTTCTTATAATCAATCTAGACATCGTGAAACGTTTCCTGTGCCTCCTAACACGTTGGTTTATAGTTGCATCAATAAGAAGAATTATTTTTATCAACGATTTCTTATTTTGCTATGTATGACGATATGTGATTTTAAGTTTTTTTTTTTACTTAAAATAGAAATAAGGAGCATTAATGTTACATTTATGTATTGTATAAGTACAATGTGGAAATAGTGTAATGGTAAATATCGTTACACTATTTTCACATTATACGGGGAAAACTCAATTCAAGAAATATGTATTTCCTATTTAAGTTATAAATCCATATTAATTATATATTCACCTATTAACCTAATATTGTTTAAAAAATTAAAATATCAAATTTTTAACCGGTTGCCTTTATTTTATTATAAGAAGTCTATTAATGACTTCAGCGTTCATTATTATCGGCAAATATTCATAAGGGAACGACGCTTAACGATCCTAATATTTAGCACTCTATTTGTACAGGAGATTATTACTATAAAACTGTCAATAATTATATTATAAATAATAATGTTTCCCTTCAACAATCCTTTACAAAGTTATAGCTGAAAGAATGATGTAGATTCAATTTTCTGATTACATTCGAACATAGTCCCAACGAGCCCCTGCTCTTTGTCTGAGCAGATGTTATCTTTTACTTACCTTTTGTTTTCAAGATATTAGAGTTTACAGTCATAGCTGAAAAATCCATTCGAATATGAAACTGAAATTTACAAATATTGCAAAACGTGCAAAGTTACTATTATGAAGAAGCTTCAGATTTTATATACTAGATGTTATCGTGGTACATTTGACATGTGTTTTACTGGATGTAATATATATTAGTTTAAATTAGAAACGGAGAACACAGGTTTTTCAGGCATTTCTTGGTGTTTTTCTGACGTTGTTATCGTTATCGTACTGTATCCTGTCTGACCGCAAATTTAAATAATGAGATATCAATCTTCGTTAAATTTTAACAAATTTAGGTTCCTTTGTCAATCTCACAAAAGTATGAATAAATTGGATCAAAAAAATCTTTAACTAAACTAATGTGTAATATTTATTCACATTTTATACGTAAAAGCCGCATAGAGCTTTGATATATTGGCGCAAAACATCGTTATTTAGAAAAGTCTTGAAAATATGCAAGCGACTGTAAAACCAGCAGTGCTATAAATTTTGTAGAAAATTGCGCATGAACTACGTTATGTACATTTTTATTGGTATTCAAACACGAGTTTAATGTGACTGTGACGTTTGTACGTCATAAAGACAATATTATGTAGCATATTAATCTCAATTATTTGAATAAACTTTATATAGGAAATGTTATTGCTTTTAATATAAGCAATGTTTTATTCATATTTCTTAATTTTTCTTTTATATTACTTTTAGTTTACTAAGGAATACGACATGCTAAGTTACGAAACCTAATTGCACACGTTTCCCTGTACATACCAGGAGATTGTGCATTATAAGAATTAATTGCCTATGTACAAATGAATATACAAAAAATATTTTAATTCACACAAAAATAGAAATAAAGAATATTAATATTAATTGATTAAAGCAAAACTACAATAAGTTACTTAATAAAATCTTTTCAAATTGTATTCCGCACAAGGCAGGGTGGGTATCTTGGAAACACCCAAAGACACTCTGTTCCGTTCCCCAAAATAACATTACTATGTTAATAATTATTAATACGTACAACTAAGTTATATAAATGAAAATTACGTTAAATTATTATTCACGTACAAATACACATACTTAAAAGCATTTTTCACTTCGAAGGAATTTTATTTTAACATGTCCATCAGTTGGACGGGAGCGAGCATTTCGACGATTTTACAGCATAAATCTCTAGCGCGGTAGCTAAGCTTTTAGCGTCCTTTCATATTCAGTGTAGCGTGTTTTGATATATTTTCACGTGATATTTAATGTTATATAATATTTAGTTCCATTTAAATATTTTCTGTATATTTCATGTTGATGCTTTCATAATATGGGAAGTAGATTATTGATAAGAGGAAAAAAATAAAAAGGTGATTTAAAATAACTAGTGCTTATTTGATGTAATACAATCAACTTTATTTGATTTCCTATAAAAAATATTTTATATTTATTTATTCTATAAGGTATATTTCCAGAGTTTAGACTGTAAATTTTAACAGACAACATTTCAAAAAACATGCTTATAAATTATAGATTGCCAAAACCGTATACCATCCATATTATTTTAAAACGATTAAGGACTGTAGATTAGTCATTTAAAAAGGCATATATTAAAATTACTGCAAACTAAGACGATTTTAAATTGAATATAAAGAACAATTGATAAAACAACAATTAGTTGTCTTGAAATATTCAGCATTTAACCAATAATATTTTATAAATATTGTGCTATAAACACATACAAAAGCCGCGATTTGCGCCGGGTGCATTACGGAGTCATGTCCATGTTTTATTTATTCGTCTGCGTCTGGGAAGCGTGCATTAGTGTCGAATTTTCCCCCTGCATTGTACGGACTAGCTTTGAGAGTAAAATATTTTTTATTTTCTGGTATATTTAAAATTATATGTAATTTCTGTATATAAACACATGTAAATGGATTTTAATATATGTGTATATGAATGTGTATGCTGGTAATAAATTATTTATTACAGATTGCTCAATATTGAAGTAAAATTGCGTAGTTTTTTACTAGTGAAATGATATAAAACATAGGTAACGTCTAACCTTATTTATAGAAGTTGAAGTAAACGCATCAGCGCACTAACTATTACAGATGACTATCGCTATCAAGGTAAGTAATAAAACATGGCTACTTAAATAGATTGTCACTTAGTTAAGATTAATTAAACTTAATAACATCTAAAAACATTTCCTGATATCCCAACGATTAGTAATTTTATCTCAATTATAATTATCTTCTACGCATCGACATGTAAAACTGTAATCTTACGTTTATTAATAGTGTAAACAGACAACACAACGCAGTATATTAATGACAAAAATTAATATTTTATGCCATTTTGTACGTCCATTTGATATTAAACAAGTATTAATTACTCCGTAATGGAAACGTGGTATTGGTTACATAATAAAAATGGACCCACAGTTAATTAATTACACTATCAATTAGCATATAAAATTGGATATTGAAGTAACCACCAACGGAGTATTATTGAATTAATAGTAATAAGGTAATTCGATGAAATTGTAATAAGCTGGAGCTTTTTGATCCCTGGATAAATTGTGAAAGGCGAATGGCGCCCCACTGGACGTCACATGGATGTTAGATTATACTAAAAGTGAACCAGTGTCGCAAAACTATATTTTATGTTATATCTTGATTTTTGTATCTTTTTTCGATTGACTGTGACATTTATAAGTTTAAACAAAGTATATAAATAATACTTTATATTTTAGTAAATACATTAAAATAAAATAATAGTTTTAACAAAAACAAATAAATAATAAACAAATATATTTTATACAAAAATTATACTGCCTGTTTTTGAATGCAATAAAATGCAATAAAATTTTGACTAAAGTTCGGAACTTAAATGGTCTAAAAATTATTTTTAACTGTTAAGTCTTCCGAAACTTCTCAACCTTTTACGTTACAGATACATTTTCTTATATATAAAATAACAGGCATTATCCAGGCATTCTACATCTATCCACATCTCCGGGGCGCCCTGGCCACGGGCTAAGCTAATTAGGCCCCCTGCTCTGTCAATGTTCACGGCCCGGTTTAATGCGTGTGTCTCCATTAGCCGCCCTCAGTTTAAACACACTGTCTGTGTACACTGGCACTGACAATTCGCTAAAATTGATTTGTAACTGGGGGGCCTTGATGTCTATTTGCTGACATACGGTATTTGTTTTCTTTCTGTTATTTAACAACGTTACTTGTTAGTTCTGTTGTTTTCTGATTGTTGTCAAAAATATTGTATTAAATTTTATCTCATATTTGATGTAACATTTTATTTTGAAAGTTATATTTCTTTTCGGCTTCACGCTGTATCTCGCACGAGGCAGGGTAGGCAAAGGGAACCCGGGAACATAGTGTTAAGACACTCCGTTCCACTTCCGTTTCCTTCTTTCCGCCGAATTTTAGATTGTTGAGTGGTAGAACTCAACGCCGCGCTTTGCCGAATAAGGTGAATATTTCTTTTCACTTCCAATGACATAGATATTTTTAAAGAAATGCTTTCTAATATATACAAAATAGTAGAGAAATGTAGATTTAGTAGAGATATGTAAAGATGGTAGAGAAATAATGACAAAAATATATTTTTTATAAAATTAATTTTAATTGTATCTAAGTTAAAGCCTTAAAATTATATTTCTTGATATGAATAATGTTTTGAGTATTATCACATTATTTATAAATCTACAAAAGTAAAAACAACTTATTAAATACAGGCCCTAAATTTTATTAGCCCTAATTAGAAACATACTATGTTAATCCAATTCATTAATAATTAATTATTTATCTTTTGTAAACATAAGTATAAGATAGTTAATTTCTTCGCCTCTTCCGCTTGCAAAGTGTAGAGTGACGTGTGTTTCGCCAATTCCTCCCTCAGTTATCGTCACCTCTGTGTCTGTTCGAGATAAATCACGAGCTATAATGCCCTGTAACAATATTTTTAATGTAATTTACTTAATATATTACGTATTTTTATATAGACATTATTTATATTATAAAGCTTATGCTATAGTTACTTGTCAAAATAAGTTAATACAATTACACGCTATACCTCAAATTTGGCGGAAAGTGGGGAACAAAAGTGTCTTTATGAGAATGAAGTGTTTTTACAATCAGATTTCCAAATTTCCTCTACCAATTTTGCCTTGTGCAGCATAAAATTAAAAATAACCAAAATCGTAAGCTTTGGGCAGCGTAAAACTTATAATGTGTGACTTGGATAAATAATTATAATGTGATAGTGAGTTTAAGGTCTAAATTAAGGTAAGTAAAAGCGCGTATAACAAAGTTTTCTTTGTCCACCCTACAAAATGATGCAAAAGATAAAACAAACAGTGTACAATAAACAGTACTGTACTGATATATTGTGTGAACTCGTATGACGCAGTGAAGATATAACAATTATGTAATATGTTATTAATAGCACTATAATTTATATAATTAAGTAAAATAAAATATTATAAAACATTAAAAAATATATACCTTAATTACTCTTTGTTTTGGGTCTGAGTATATATAATCTTTATCTCTTTTTATAAATGGCAAAGATCTATACTTAAATTTGTCAGTTAATATTAGTAAGTTGTTCACTCGCGTTCCAGCCACAAAATCCTTAGCTTCAAACAAATTAGCACACACCACTAACAAAACGATCACAACAGTTACTTTTTGCATTTTATTTTAATATTATTATACGATTTATATTATAATCAATAACTTCATATAAGTTAATCTACACTGAGATGATGGTTATAAGTGAGGAGTGAGTCATTTATCGTCTGTGGAGGAAAAACAAATGAACGTGTTTGACCTTGTGACACATTCATGTTTAGATGGATGTGGCGTTAAGTTATTGCGTTACGATATTTATAATATATTTAAGCTTTAATTTCTTGTAAAGTATAAAATAAGTAATATATTTAAATTTTAACACATATTATGCGGTTCTTAATTTTTTCTTTACTAGTAAAAATTTATATAAATACAGAAACTTACCAAAAATTAAAAAGACCTTTCCAATTAGCTAAAAAATAAGTAGATTTGTTGAAAATTATCAATAAAATAAAGTTATAGAGAAAACTAAAACCACAAATCACAAGAAAAGTATTAAAAAATATAATAAGAAATATTATAAAAAATAGTGGAAACGGTAATAGCATGAGCAATTTACATTTCCTTCATCACTATTAGTTATGTTTGCTTAACCACATCACGTCGCGAAGATTAACTGCGCTCATCTATTGACTTCCTTACACTGCATTTAAAATTAATGACTTACCTTCTATCGACTACATAAATATTACTTTGTATGATCCAAAATTTTGTAATATTATGCGTACATAGACTTCTAATGTAGATGTAATTTGTATTAGGTTGAATGTTCGATATATAATACGTAAAATTTAAATTATCATCATTGATCTTCTTAAAAAATAAAAGGCGGAGGTTCCGCTTTCTGTACAAAAAAAAAAAGATTTGACGAAATAAAGATTTTTAGACGTGTTGACTCGGCACAACTGACGTCGTCTGTCTACGTGGTAGGAAAAATGAAAATAAATTCAGAAAGCAACTTAATTTTAATTTAATCCTATAAAAATATGCGGAGGGCATTCAATAAATATAATACATAATTTGTATTTGCCATACCATCATGTAAGATCAGTTAAATACATTATTATTAATAAGTATTTATATAAATAATTGGCAATTTTATACACAAAATAATAATAAACTAACGAAAATATCGAGTTGTTTACTAAATGTTGTTTGTTACAGTATTTTAATTTGCCAGAAGAAATTTCGAAAAAGTGTAAAAAGATTAATCATGACTTTTAAAACCAAACAACTTGTTACTCGAAGCGTATTCGATTAATAAAAGTCTATCCAACTTTCATAGTAACGTCAGAAGCTCAGTGCTTGAGACCAAGCATTATTAATGCAGTGCCGCTGGCGACAGACGGTCAGCCAGAGCTACCGGTACCGCGGCAGATGAATGATCTTTGTAATATACGCGTATATTACTTATGGTTCTTGGAATTGAAATATTATCATAAATATACGTTTGCCATCGTTAGCGTTATTAATAATTTGTGTTTTTTGGCCAAAATGAATAAAACATTTCCTACGTAAAAATATACGCTCTTTTTACATAATTATATATGAATGTAAATATTATTATTTTTCGTAATCTAAAATAAATAACGAGACCTGTGGTGGCAAGGGCGTGTGTCCGTAAAAGCGACAGGTTGTGGGTTCGATGCTCACTCGAGGAAATGAATGTTATATAACATGATTTTAATACTAGTACTTTTCATAATAATAAACACATAATAATTAAATACTTTGTGTTTATTACTATGAAAAGTATTTTTAATATATATATATATATATATATATATATATATATATATATATATATACATATATATATATATATATATATATATATATATATATATATATATATATATATATATATATACATATATATATATACATATATATATATATATATATATATATACATATATATATATATATATATATATATATATATATATATATATATATATATATATATATATATATATATATATATATATATATATATATATATATATATATATTTATATATATATATATATATATATATATATATATATATATATATATATATATATATATTTCTCTAGGAAATGAAATATTTAATATTTTCAATTTAAATATTTAATGTTCTCATTTCCTCGCTTTGGTACAAGCCAAAACGCGGCGTTGAGTTCCGCCACTCAACACGCTATGTCTCAAAATTCGGCGGAAAGTGGGGAACGAAAGTGGAACGGAGTGTCTTAACACTAAGTTCCCAAGTTCCCTCTGCCTACCCTGCCATGTGCGGGATACAGCGTGAAGCTGAGTATTAATTTTAATTTTAAGTCTAGTTTGTTGTATTATAAAATTATTTACCATATAAATTGCAAATTTTGCACGTTATTTACCATATTAATTAATAAATGAGTATAAATTGAATTAGAACAAAGTCGACTCTAACAAATGACAAAACATCATGTCATACCATTTTCGTCGAAGCGCTGACATTTAATAATCGTTATTGTGTGTTATAAACATTTGCAAGTGTCGCTAATGAGTACCGTCCTTTATTTTGTTGTCTGCGCAAAGGTATTAATTTTAGAGCCATAGTCTTGAAATGATCCATTGAATAATGATAGTAGGAATGAAGACATAAATTTCACAGCGGACCTAACCTAACACTTTGTTGAGGACTAATGTTTAAGAACGGCATTGTCTTCATATTTATGCACTCGCTAACATCATCTTTACTGGGAACTTGTGATGGTTTTATGTCTCATAGTAAAAATATACCAAAACAATTTTCTTCGGTTAAAGTGCTGTGAATTGTCTTTTTGTGGCAAATTTATGTTGTAGTTTTCGAAAAGCATTGTATCTGCTACAGATCAGACGGTGTAAATGTTGTAATAAATTCGCAGTTTCGCATGTTTGCTCTTGAGGACATTTAGCTGGATGTTATTCCAGACCGCCGCGTCACACGCTTTGATCTTCTACCGACTTTTTGTGAAGCACTTGTTTTGTACGACGACAAATAACTCAAACAGGAACGCGACTTTTTTGATTTTATCACTCGAGTGCAACGTGTTTTAGAGATTTAAATGTGTACTTCATCATTAGTGAGATCTTATGACGATTGCAGGATGTTTGAAAAAGATACGGAATTCTTTACAAGCATTTTAACACTTATAATTTAGTTTTTTTTATTTTGAAACTTTGAAATAATAATACATGTCGAGTATTCTTCTCGTTTTGACTTGCAAAGGAATGGAAATTAGTCATGTTTTAAATATGGTAATGAGAGGCATTTCCGTTTTATTTTAGGTCATGCGAAATCATAATTTAAAATTTAATATTCATAATAAAAATGCCCGTATTTCACACGTTTCATACAATCCCCAATTTATATACATTGATGCTAAGTATATTAGCGTTAATATAAATTAAAGTCTCTCGGCGTATCACTGCACACGCAATATGGCGTAATTGAGTCAAACGGGCCCATGAGCTAAACTAAACGAATCATGCCAGACAATTCTCAGTATAATAGCATATATTTAACGAAACTCTTATTGCCATAATTATAAAGGTTAAAGTCGACGGTTATAATTCTATATGTGTGGTCGTTGGTATAAGCGAATTGATATTTCCTCTTTCCGACGAATAGTTAATTGCATTTCCGGGGGTCTTTCATTGTTTGAGAGCTGATCGCTGGACGTGATGCATTAGCGTTGAATTGTCAAATTACAACAGTGCTTGATACTCTGTCCAAAATATAATATATATGAATAAACACAATGCACGATGATATTTTTTATTTACGACTACGCTTTCACAGGGGTTAAATAAGGTTTAAACTTATGATAATATAAGAAATACTAGTATTATTTGGGCGTATTTCATCCATCGTCAGAGCGCAGGGCTGCAATATACCCTTAAGTAACGACCACAACCGTTCTGTCAAGAGTGAAACAAAATAGAAGTATTTTAAAACATAAAAAAGCTAATATTTAGGAGGTAATTGAAATACTAAACATTTAAATTAAATAGTAGTCTGCACTTTGAAATAGAGTAAGAAGTAGCGTAGCACCATACATTGCATTAAGGTACTACAATAGCAGGGTTCAGTGACATTGAGTGACGTGCTTAATCTTTTTTCTCGCAACATGATGTGAGGAGGTTTTGTTTTCTTATTCATTAGTACTGAATAGGGGATTCTCTTAGACAAAATACTTTTAAGGTTCCATTTTCTTGATTTTAACATTGTAAATATTGAGAGTTAAGAGTTGCATATTTCACTATATAATGGTCTTTATGATGTAGAATGTATATATGAGAAGCGACCGGCACGACGCTTCACTTGCTTAAATAACACTATTTGAATTATTTTATTTACTTTTTTAAATCTCTTAAAAGTAATAATGTCATTAGAACTTTTGTGTTCTAATAACATTATCACTTTTAAGAGAATATCTATACATAAAGAAAATAAACTTCAGCTAAATGAATAAACATTGTAGCAATTTTGTAAAATTCACTCACCAATTGAATAAAAGGCAAAAAGAAATACACATAAAAATTTTAAAAATCAATATTTCGGGCTCTGTCACGTACATTAACAAACGTCCTATATGTATTTTTTTATCTTTCATGTATATAAAGTGAACCGACACATACAGGTTTGTTGTAAGTATGGATGGTAGCCATACTGAGTTCTAAATATTCTTACAAATGTAGCTTTAAATCCTATTTTTTACTTGTTTTGTTGAAACGACTATAAAATAAATATATAAGTTTGTAAGGGTAAGTAATACTATTTCAAAAATAGATATTTATAAAATACTTCTGCGAAATATTTAAAGAATTAATGGTATGTCGTTCAAACTACTGCTACGTTATTTTTTTTTTAATTTAGAAAGATTCCTGTTTTTTAATTTTTCATACAAAATATTTATAAAATTTTTGGTTTTATATTAATAAATAATAATAATAATGATATTTTCTTTAATACGATGTAACACATAGTGAAAAAATGCGTCTTTTTAAATAGTGTTATACAAACATTTGTTCTAATTGTGAGATAGCCTAGATTCTTTGCAATATACTGCAAGTGCCCTAAAAGAAAACTGGAGCATTGTACATCTAGGACTTTAGGTCGGATATTAAAGTGCAAAGCTTTTAGTCTTTTTGATCACTTTTATGCAGATGCTTTGTTAACACTAAAATAGGTCAAGCGGTAAGAAAATGCTTTAAACATTGGTATAAAAATTATGACACACTTTTTTCTATTTAGAATAGGTTTTGTATGAAATGTTATTTCATTTATTTTATTTATTTATTAAGGAAGACATACAGTTTTACAAGTACTTTAAATAAAAACCAAATTTACATTCAATTAACCAATGAAGTCTTCACATAAAATAGTACAAAAAAAAGATAGCTAGATGTACAGTTAATCAAAAAGAAATCAAAATAAAACAGAAGAAAATCATTTAGAAACAGCTTCCATGGCAAGTGATTTGAACTTATTTAAATTTATAGTAAACATGTCAATATCGCCAAACGCATTATCATGAGAGCTGCTAGCACGATAAATAAAACAATTTCCACCATATTTAGTTCTTGTAATCGGTACATAGAACTGTGATTTATTACGGGCTTGTAGACGAGGACATCTCAGACTAATATTACTTAAAAGGAAAGGGGTATCAATATAATTATTAACTATTTAAAAAAGGAAAAGTTCGTCCCTAGTCAAACGACGGTTCTTTAAAGAAGTCGGAATAGGTTGTTTATCGAGATGGTATTGGTTGGCTTTTTTAATACTAATATGTTTATTGAACATCTTTTAAATATTTTCGAAGCATACTCGAGAACAGAACGAACGTAGGCATTGTACAACGTGATAAGTGTAGCACTATTGTGAAAATCTTTTGCTACCCGAAGAACAAAACCCAGCATCCGAAAAGCCTTACCAACTATGTGATCAATGTAATAATCAAATAAAAGTTTACAGTCAAGGTAAACTCCCAGGTCCCACGAACATTTTGATAGTATACGGAAATATAATCATCCATTTAGCCAAAAAATATTTACACAAATAAGTATAACTAAAGTACAAACACCATAATGACAAGCCAAATCCGTTTTAAAAACTACAGTAGACATAATTATTAACCTCAGAATAAAAAAAAATGAAGATGTCCTCGCCGCATACAATATTGTTTATACTCGTGCAATATGGAGATAATTGTAATGATAGAAAAATTACTCTAACAAAATAAACATAAACAATGTGATTATTAAGTGATAATAATATTTGCCTATACTATATGGTTGTTTTTTTTTTGTTTTCTTGTGCTTAATTTTCCAAAAAAAACCTTTTGATAGCCATAGTGTCTATTGTTCCTACAATAATATACGTACGACGATTCTTGCAATTATAACATGGTATAGAAAAGCGACTGAAAGGTAATTTCTTAAATGAAACGATTTGAAAACAAAAACTTGTCTTTTTGATCTTCTTGCTTTGTCAATTAATTGTGGAAGATATGAAAAATTGTAGAATATAGATTTTATTAAGAATAGTTTTTATTCAATTAAAAATAACGAAAAAGTTAAGCTTTTTTTGTTTATTTTTGTACATCTCACACTTAATTTTGAACCTCTTATGTTTTATACATTTAAAAAAAATATTTTATGATGATTGTTTTGTGGTGAAGCAAAAGGATGTGTAAAAGGATATGTAAATTATTCTAGAATTATTTAAAATGTTGAACGTACTCGTGTATAAATATTAATAACTTTAAACCAATTAACTTAAAACAAACAAAACTGTATGTTTTGAAAAAGAATTCACTTATTTGACTAGCTCGATATATATTACGACCTGTAACGCACTATAATAAAGATTATTATTTATTACATCGCGTGATAAGGTTTATGTGGAAAAACTAATTTTATTTTCACTAAAGCAGCGTATTCGCGATACGTGACCACACTAAATTATAACGTTAATTATAATATAACAGTGTTTTATTTTAACGAGTACGGCGAACATTGTAATAAAAATCAATAAGCCATCTATTCGTGTTAAACAGCCATTAATGATAAGAAATAGGTTATATCCGCAAGTGCGACAGGCCAAATCTGACCTTTAAGGCTTTTTAATCTTAAACAGTTGATAAGTCGATATATCTAATCTTACTTTTACTCACCGGAAAGTTTTATTATTTATTTCCTTTAACAATTATTGGAGTTCCATAAATTCAATTTTATTTATTAAATTTTATTTTCTGTTTCATTTTTAATAATATATTTTTTAGGAATCCGTACTTTTAAAGCAAACTATAAAATTCTTACCGGATTATTTTATTATCCGTCTGTTTTTAGATATTAAGCTCGCGTGGAGCTAAAATTAGTATCTATATATATATATATATATATATATATATATATATATATATATATATATATATATATATATATATATATATATATATATATATATATATATATATATATATATATATATATATATATATATATATATATATATATATATATATATATATATATATATATATATATATATATATATATATATATATCATGACATGATTATTAAGAAATATATAGGTTTATAAGGTACCCCTAGCGGGGTAGCCAGAGAGAAAGGAGCGCCAAGCGCTTCGGTCTCGGCATACCTTTCGTCTTCACTTCTTAATCCGGAGGACCTCATGCTTTTTTCAACTAAGGTCTCCTCCTACCTCTCTTACCTCTCACTTTTCCTTCATATATGTAAGTAATATTTAATTATTGATATTTATTTATTTTGTAATATTTTTTTCCTATTGGCCTTAAAACTTTGTGTGTGAAATATAATAATTTATTTCGTGTATTTAGCTTCTGATGGTAGTCTTGGGAGTCCCTAAACTTTAAGAGTATTTTCCATTGATATATGATTATAAAATTTGACAAAAAGTGAAAACCTGCATTAGAAATAAAGGAAAAAGAAATAATTTCCTTTATATTACGCATAGTGTGTAATTATTAAAATTAAAGTTCATTTTATACAAAATGAGTGCATACACCCACTGCTTTACTTACAAACGCAAAGTTAAGTTTGTTAATTTTTACAATATACACTTCCCGTTAATCTAAAGTCCTGAAACTGGTACGGAACATTCTCTTTGTATGTCTGACTCACACTTGACCGCTTTTATACCAAATTTATAAACAGCACACATTTTTGGATACTTTAAACGAAAAATAAACAAAGGATATAAGTTATAAATCCTGAAATAAATCAGGTTATAATTGGGCGCTAACATAGTGATATACTTTGTTAAGTCGTTTCAGTTATTATACTTTAATACACCATTGTTAAAGGATTAAGGTTCTGTAAAGGGTATTACAATGAAGAACACGCAAAGCATTGATATGTTTATAATTGACACACAAAAAGATGGATGTGCCAAATCGTTTACGGTATTTTAATATTTATCACAGAAGTATAAGGATTACTTTTCCTTAAAAAAATATTTTGGCATCAATTGATGCTTTCGTGTATACGTTGCATGTCTGTCAACTATAGTGACACGTAAACTAGGTATATACAATTTGTATAATAACAGGATAGACAGTTTCTTTTAAATAATTATTCTTTAGCTAGGCTAGTTGCCAATAGCGTGTGTAAATTACTATATTTGAATGAAAGGTAAAACTAAGTATTAATTACATATATTAAATTTATATAACATTAAGAAATCAATAATTGATACTATTATATAAAAATTTTAATTTTCTTCAATAATAAATATAATAATAATTTATTTTTATTATATAACTAAAGCTACCAACGTCCCCTAATATCCTCATTTTTTTTTCATCCACTCCTACCGTGACACCTATTGATTTAACAAGCAGTCCATATGCAACGAAAACTAGAGACCCTCTAAGTAAAGACACACCATTAAAACCCACATGGGACTCGGTAGTCTCTAGGGTAAAAAGTAACGTGCGGTTTTGTTGCACTTTTATTTTACCTCTAATTGGTGCATTTCGGGGGCAAAAGCTCCCTGACGGCCTCAGGGGAGATCAAACACGACTTTTCAATGTCACTTTATTTGTGCGTAATGAATGCTGTCGGTCCATATAATTTGATTTATTGTAACGTTTTATAGATATATAATAAATATATTTATAAGCGTTTTTTTCTACTGAACTTGATGTAAAACATATTCTTTGGATGTTTTTGTTAATAATTGATTTCAGCTTCATAATATATATAGCATTTGGCTGAAGGAACTTGAGAACATAGTATAAAAAAACTCTGTTCCGTTCTCCATTTGACTTGACTTGAATTATGCTGAAAACAATTACAGCCATTAGGTTGCATTAGATCAGTAAAACATATAGATATTCTATTTAGTTGTAGTCAACATTTCTAAATATCGTTTATTTTATTATTTGTCTTATTGATTGTTTATCGCTAATTTTTCTTTATATACATTTTTTAACAATAAAAAGTTGAAGTTTTTATAAAATGCAAAGCCGTTGAATACAAAAGTTACTTTTCAACATAATATTCAATTAATTTTTGCTCGTGACTTTTCATGTGCGGACATCAAAATGTTGTTAATGATTAACCAAATAATGAAATGTACAAATAATAAACAAAAATATTTAATGGGTAATGCTTACTTTATTGATATTCTCTCGCAAAATTATATAGAAATATAAGGCCATGAAATATGAAAAAGTTGACGTATGATTGATTCAGATAGAAATCTCTACCACGCGACCCTCGCAAAATATTTGGTTACGCAAAAAAATAATCTCTTTTTAAATCCGAACTGATTAAAAATCCAACCAAGCGGGGATCGTAACAATAGGCGAACCTTAATATCATCGGATGATCCAGTACGTTACCAAATTTCACGCACCCTTTGTAATAATATGTGTGTAGACCCTTATCTACCCTCTCTCTATCACACGAAGGCTACGAAACCGTTAAAAGCCTTCAGTATATCATATTGGCACTTTTGGTTGAGGGTAACCCAATATTTTCTACTTCTTAAAGGATAATGCCACTGCTTTCCGAAATGCAAGGAAAAATACTATTGATGGATATGCTCCTAAAGAAATGACGTTAATACATTTACTTAGGGGTGAAAAAGTAAAAGATATTCGTGACCTTTATTTGAGGAATAATAATAAAAAATAAAAAGTTTTTAACAATAACACTCTCATCACGTTAAAATTGTATTGAATACTAGATATTTATTTTTAACTTTCTGATTTCTTAAAAGAAATTAAATCATTTTTTTCAAATATACCGGCAATTTTAGACAAAAAAATTGACTTCATAAATCTATTGATTCACTAATAACCCTTTATCTGCTGGAATCAAAATTATTTATTATAAATACAAATTATTTTTGATTATATTATTTTAAAAAAGAAATCTGAATTAAACTTTGATAGTTTAAACAATTAGGGTTAAGCCAGTAATCGCTGACGTGTAAATGTAAACAAAACAATGACTCGCTAATTCGCCCCCGCCCTGAGGTCACAGAGGTGCGGTCCCGGCGCAGCTTGATTATAATGAGAACACATTTATTGTACTCTCTGTTCCGAATTTTGTTTCAAACTGGACATCCTATTGTTTACCATAAATTTATTTAGCTTTTATATTATATTATAATGAATGCTTCGATTTTACACTCGGATTTTTTTTAAAATGAAATGTTAGGTTAGTTAGATCGGTGTAACTTACACACGATCATTTCAGAAAAAAATCAAATCTGCATAATGAAGTTTCATGTAAAATCTAGAAGAAACGTAAATAAATAAAATAATATACAACTAATATCTACAAAATTTCATATATCATAAATTTAATTCACCAATCAGCTTATTCAAAACAAAAACAAGTAGGTATAATTAGATTTTACTGAAATATTACAAACAGATTATTTTGTTATTAATCACTTTATTTTGTTTACGTTGTTGTTTTCACAATATTTTATGTTGATTTAGTGCTTTACAAAGCTAACATGGTTTTATAAGCGTTGAGATAAGAAGTGTGTGTAAGATTAATTGCTCCAACGACAGATTACATTTCATGGTACAGGTACTTAAGTAAATAAATTTCGTATCTATCATTAATCTTTTGAATTTATTGGCCAGTTTGTTGGTATTCGATAAAACATCTAGTAGAGTGCGAGGGCGGATATATTTATGGCGTTCCTGATAAAAAAGAGGGGGAAAGTCATCTTCTTTTTAAAGTTTTTTGGGAAAGTTGAAGCAAATGCGTTTTCTTACTATCAATATGATTGTGCTGAGTGAAATAGTCGTAACTTTGTCTTCAGTGTAATTTACGATGTGTGGAAATAGTTTATGGCTCTCTCTTAGATAAGTGTTTCAAAAGTATTTCCAAATTGTTTTCTAATTTAGAATAAGAGTTTAGAAATAAGATATGCTTTATACTTTACTTAACTACTTTGTAGAAAAATATAAGGATTTTACCACTATTTTTTTTGTTTAGCACTTGTTTAAAAATTTAAGATTGTTATTAGTGTCTTGTAATTTTGTAAATAGTATTAAAGAGGTGTGAAAAATAACGTGCGACTAAGAAGTTGTGGGTTCAATCTCTACTAGCAGAAATATTATTTTTAGCTTTACGCTGTAATTGACATATGGCAGGTAGAGGGAACTTGGGGCCCCAGTGTTGAGACCTTCTCTTCCCATTAAGACAATTTTATCCCCTCTTTCCGTTGAACTTGACGCATGGCGTGTCTTGAATATTGCCTTCGTCGCCAGAGCGAAGGAATAGAAATATTAAATATTTAATGATTTCCTTGAACGGAGATCGAAGCCACAACCTTTCACGCTCACATGCGCATGCTTGCGCCACGACAGGCATTTTCGCTCTCATAACAAGCGGTAGAAGCCGCTAGTTTTGCCGCTCAAAATGCAATGTTTCATTCAGTGGCAAGTAGAAAACGGAAGTGGCTTAATAAGAACGCAGTATTAAGTAACTAGGTTTCCAAGTTCCCTTTTGCCTGCCGTGTCATTTGCGAGATACAGTATGAAGCTGAAAAAGGGTGTGGAGAATTTAAATTCAAAATAACTTTGAAAATAAATCAAAAACGTTTTATTCAATTCAGATTATATACTTTGTGAATAGAAATGTTTTTCAGAGGGTGTTCTAAATGTAAGCATCACAAGCCTGTGTATAACACGTCAAATGTGAATCGTAGTGTCTGTCGTGTAGCTTTTACCGCACTCGGGGGAAATTCACTCTATCCCAACGTAAAACATTGTCCAGTGTACGCGTACGATTTATACAGACGGATCTATCATATTAAATCACACAACATCATGTTGGACTTCTTTCTTTGTTTGCTTACTAAGGTCCAATTGAAGTAATTTTCTTTCAATTATGTACAAATTCAGTTGGTGAGTTAAGGGTCAGAGTCTATTTGATATTTTTATTTTATTATATTTGTTTAGTCTAAAAGATAGTGTAAGAATAACAAAACATCTATTTACTAAGAGAAATCAAAGTTTTAAGGATATATAACTATAATTCTATATCCTTATTGTAAAAACTCGTAAATACAAGTTAAATATCGTTTTAAATATTTCATTTACTGTAACGATATCCTGCTATTTTAACAGGCTATGCATTTAGCCGTCTAAATACTAGGCCATGTTTTGTCAAATCGGTTTAACCCGACCATAAATACAGCTTTATCTCCTTGTGGTATGTTCTCGTAATAAATTAGAGGTCACGTCCAAACAGTCACAGACTAGATTATTATACAAATAATTCAAGATTACTATTGAAAATCAACATAAAATGAACTACTGAATTAATTATATTATTGATGTCGCATTTAGACGGTATCAACTTTCTGGAAAGACACTGTAACGAATTTTTATCTACATGTATTTTCTATCTGTTTAGACAAAGTACCGTTGATATATAATCTTCATGGTGCCTTTACCTATAAAACAAGTGCCTGATAGATGTTTGGTATTGGCCTGATAGATGGTTGGTATTATATGATCATTATGTCCTTCATAAATAATCAAAAATAAGTTTAAAAATAAAGTTAATGTAACTGAGGCGTGGCTTGTGATTAATTTCATATTTATACTGACTGAGGGTATTTACGGTCGGTCCCGCAATTTACACTGTTCTTCTCATTACCATAACTTACACAGGCTCTGATATATTAATTTTACTTTGAAAGAACACATTGTATCATGTTAAATATTGAAATTCTACTTACATGCATTTTGTTACCAGCAAAGCAGATAACGGCACATTTATATACATTTTAATGGTACGATACTTTCAAATAAATTTCTAATTATTGCATTAACACTTATATTAATATTTTATTATTTCATATAGGATTCATATTTTATTTTGTACACGGATAGTCGTAAACGCTAAAGAAACGTTTTATGATTATTACATTCGCTACCTGCGCAAGTAACGAGTTGTCGTGAACTCATGTTACTGTGCACAAGAGCATAAATAAATTATTATTTTATATAGAAATTTGTAGAAATTATAGTATCACTGATACTGTATACATAAAAATATACTTTATCATTCGTCGCTACTTTGTGAGTTCAAAATTAACCTGATGATGTTATTTCTTTAGTGTTTACTTTTAACAATAAGCCCAATGACAACCATTAGAGCAATCACAAAAAGAAATGGATGAAAAGAAATTATTTTAAAAAGCATTCCACTATATGGTATTTGAAATCACTATTATTGCATGTATTTTATCCGGATACAGGCTACGCTATGATGGCGACGTATGAGTATTTATTTTCACATAACCTTTATATATTGATTTAGTCAACAGCTATAAATAAGTCGCGTCCAATTGTACTTTGTTTGTTATTTTTGTAAGAAACTTTTAGGATGCTCCGCGGGGGTTAACATTACGTTTCATACGTTTCCTGTTCAATTCAATCTGGCAAGTGCTCGTATAACCACATGTGGCTCATTGGATAAGTGAATTATATGTACTCGGTTGAAAGGATATCTGAATTGTGTTCATCTCATTTTTATTTAACTTTCGAATATTAAATTTTGTGAATCATTTTAAGTCTTGGCATCCTTTGTTACCTAACATATGACTATTTATGTTTGTAATAATTTCCGATTTTAACGATGATCATTTTAAAATGTGGTATACTGTATTCTATTATATAGTACTTTCACCAGTAGTTGAAATTTTAATATTAATATACTATCCGACAAAACGATATTGAACGACATAGGTAATAATAGTAATGCAACTAAAACGGGAAAAGAAGTTGGAACACCTTAAACCGTTTTATGCCGTCTTGTTAAGAATAACTAATTATCACGCAACCATAAACTGTTTTTTGTTAATATGTCAAGCGAAAGCTGTTACGAATCTTATCATGCTATATTTTTTAACAAAGCGATAACCTCTTAGTGTTATGACCGTGATATTATACTGTTGTATAAAATAATCCTAATTTTAGAATATGATTAGTTTTTTAGCTAGTGGTGTTTACGTTTACTTATTTCTTTACATTATAGAAGATAATTTTGAAAGTTAGTTACATAGAAATTAATGGATATATTATTTATTTTATTAAAACATATAAAAGCGTGCTTATACCGTCTTTCATTTCCGTATCTAGTTTTAAAATATCTATCAAGAATTCTAGTCGCAAACGATCCAACTTTATGCCGCTTCGTTGGTACACACTACACTAAAATTTTCGTGGATACTACGATGTTATTACGTGAGGTGCTCGTTCGCGCCGGGCGTTGGATGAATTTAACTAGGAAGGCAATTTCCTCTTTATGGCGTGCCACGTATTAAGGTAGTTACCTACCCTGAGTTTTCTGATTGAGAACGACATATGTATGTGGCTTGATTTTTTATTTATTATAGCCTATTTTTTATAGAGATTTTCATCATTTATCTCTGAAACTGGCTTTGGAATAGTGATACGTTCCTAATTGGTACATCAGTCCTAAATTGATAACAGATAAAAAAATTCTGTCTATTATACAATAATGTTTCCCGGTAATATTATGACAAAATTTAAAAACATTACATTCATGCCTTTCTTGCATGATTCGTGTATATGTTTTCAAGTTAAATAGACCAACGTTGTTAAAGCGTAGTCGCTAACCATGAAATTATTTTTTTCCTATTTCATGACCACGCTTCCCTTGGCTTCTGGGTTCCTTTGTATAAATTTAGATAATTTACAATTTAAAAATGGTATGTCCTTAAATTATACTGACGTTTTTTTTATGGACAAGAAACGGCAAACGAGCGTACGGGTCACCTGATGGTAAGTGACCACCGTCGCCCACTGCCCTGTGTAACTCCAGAGGAGCTACAGATGGGACACCGGGGCCCGGCATTACCCAATGCGAAACGCACTACTTAACGCCGGTAAAATATCTTAATCATCAAATATTGACGTAAAATTTGACCAGTTGGATACATATTTCTTGTGTATTCAATATTTGTTTTATATGTTCTGTAGCAGTCTAATTTTGAAGCTTGTAATAATGTAATTTCTGCTCCAAATCTGTTTTAATCATAATAAAAAAGCAATATTTTCAGAATACAGCCGTGCCAAGTTTCCTGTTCCTTGCAAGGTACGGAAGCACAATTCAATTTCTATCTAATCCTGTTGTAATTGCGGGGGTTGTGAATTTGACTTGCTCCCATATAGGCCTATAGACATAGCTCGACTATAGAGGGACGTCTTTAAACCAATTTCAATATTTAATCCCGGGATGCATAGATTTATTATGTTGGCGAGTACACAAAATATTTTGTATATGAGTAAAGGGATCTACAGGAAAAAAGTAATTCATTTTTGGTGATGTATTTTTTTTGTATTTTTGTTCGTATTTAGGTATATTTACATTTTTTTCATCGTGATAAATTTTACTATTTCAACAAACTGATTTTTAATTTTTATCCGTAATTCTGTTACGCTCGGTAATAGAGTTGAAATATATTAAGTATGTATCGTTGAACAATCAATCAAATCATCACAAGATGATATTATTTACTTAGCATAAAACTAATCTTCAATTATTTCAAAGTCAGAAATCCAGGGATTTCTTACATATACCAGGATTCTGGGATTCGCTAACTCTGACTCTACTCAATACTCGTTAATTCCGGTGAAACGAACATTTGACGGTGTTAGTGCTCAAGCTAAGTAGTTAATTTGGGATAGCGTACGTTATTACGTTACTTGATGTGTTGAATTTACAAATTTAATCTGATTTCTATAATGAAGATTTAAATTGTTATATACAATATCATTACAACATTATGGTTGATTCTAAATTTAAACAATAAATTGATGTGGTTCAACGTTTTATTTAGATGAAAATTATGAAACAATATATTTTTTTAAAAACGATAAAAATATAATAACGCATTTAGCATTTTTGTTCTTTTTCATGGAATGAATAATCCATCTAAGCCTGACCTGACCTTGATATATTGTTATGGGTTCGATTCACACACGAGGAAATGAAATATTTGATTTATTCTTTTCCTCGCTTTTAGAAAGGGCGCGGCATTGATTCCACCACTCAACACCCAATGCCTTAAGAATTTGGTAGTAAGTAGGAAACCGAATGGTCTGATTAGGAACATAGGTCTTAACACTAAGTTCCTAGGTTCTACTTGTTCTTCATCTGTCTCTGTACGTGAATATCGTGAAACTAAGAATAACTACAAATAAACATTTGAATAAGATGAATAATGCCATTATATTTACCGTACTAAACATTCTACGTGTAATTTCAGATTTAACATGATAAATTACATAATAAAAATAATATCATATCATTACTTAATAATAACAATAACGTTATGTAACGAAACTAAAAGAAAAAACATAGGGTGAAAGCAGCTTTTCCTGCATCCAATGATAAATAGCTGATATAAAGTGACTTGAGAAAAAGAAAAGGTGTCAGTGTTTAGTTTATTAGCGTTAAATTATTGTTTGTATTTCTAAAAAGATATTGTTCTTACCTTTAAACATTTATTGTTTATATATTATTATAATTAAATTTAATCCTTTTTAGTTGTTTTTCACGTTTTAGCAGAAGGAACTTAGAAATCTAGTGTTAAGATACTCAGTTCCGTTCCCCGCAGCCATTGAAATATCATTATATGTATTTTTATAATTGTATATAATGGTATTCAGTTGGCTATGAAGTGAAAAGCTAAAATAAATGATATTTTGCAAACAAAAAAATATATAACGTCACTACTAGTTGTATATGCATTTTTGGAATATGGCTCATTTAAAATTATAAAAAGGAAAAAAAAAAGAATTAGCTGTTTATACATTTACATATATTTACAGTTTTTTTGTTAAGAAGAATGAGAACCAAAACACGATAATACAGTTAACTACTCTGAAAACAAAAACTATAGTAAGTTCTGAACTAAATTTACTTATTTTGTGATAAATATACAGATAAGACGGTCACAACTGGCGCATATAACGTGAAGTTATTTGTTTTCATATTCCCTCCCTTTGTTATTATTTGCCAGGTGTCTTCATAGCCCCGTTTATTGCCGGTATAAGCTGGATTAATCCGCAAATATTTAGCGGAAGCAAGGATCTTGCACGGTACGTACCTCATAAGCTATGCTAGTCAGGTTGTAAGTGTAGCGATGCAAGTTTTAATAATTTATAAAATGATTTTTCTGTATTAGATTGAAGATTGTGTACCAAATAATTGTATGTTTTGATTATTTATATAATTATGTGCTACAAAGTTTGTTGCAATGTAATTTGGGAAAAAAATGAATATGTTATTCCGATTAAATAAAAAAATGTTTTGAAAAATCAATTTAATAAAATGTATATGTATTTGAAACGCAAGTAATGTAAGCCATATAAGAATACAATAAGATACGTAAAATTGACAATCCACGCTACTAAACTATACGACTATGATCACGTATAACCATTCCTTCCCCAATATAAACAAGTGATTGACCCATATATTTATGTGTAAAGAAATGGTACACGAAACCTTTGTAGCGATGTCAGCAAAAACTTTAGATTCACAGTTTTTGCGACCTTTTCCTGCGTACGTAGAGCATTTATGTGCGTTTCCCAACATTCGGCTTGACAAAGAATTTATCCAACGGGAATTCACAGATTTCGTCAATATAATTCTGTTTTGTTGTTTTCGACACGATATAGGTTAAAATATTTAATAAGTCAATTCTTTTTCTTACAATATTTACATGTATTCTATTTCTTGATAGTAGGTAGATATTTAAATATTTTCTTTGATGCAAGCTAAACTATAAAAAAAAAAATTATAACTTTTAACTTACAGCTAACTTGTAATCATAACTATAACTATAATCTATTATACCTAACTACCTACTCTAAAATACGTTTTAATACCTATGTAATTCACCAAATATACATCATATATATTTATAACAATGCAACGCCCAAAAACTTTAGAACAGCAATCGTCAAAATTCGTATGTATGCAATATTCACTGTAAATAAATGTAAAATGTTATTTTATTCTAAACGCCCATACAATGTGTTCTAACATCCTGAATAAATTTTCCTAGAGTATTGTCTTATTTTCCTTCCATTTCCCGTGCCATATGAGATCCCATTTGGAGTAGATGCGGCCATCACGGTTAGGTGCGGACATGTTTAATTCCTCCCCAACTTTCATTACACATTACCTGGTATCGCAGCTCGGACAGTAACGGTAAGGGATGTTTGTATCGGACGATAGCGGTTCTAATGCTTTCGACCACACTATGAGAATTTAAACATCAACTTAATGTTACTGAAAATTCAATTTAGGAAAATGCTAGGATGGCTTATGTGGGCGTCATTTAGAAGAGCGGCTTATTATATTTTAGTTAGTATGCTGCAGTCTATATTTATATAAGATAATTTAAAAATTTCTACATTTTATAATCATAAATCAGTAGATGTTTTTGGTATATTTAATGACGAAACATATTTTAACCCTGCCGATTATGTTTAGATTAATATAAATATTAAGAACTAGTGATAAAAGACATAACTGTGTTTATCTGTAATTTAAAAATAAATATATTATATTATTTACAGGAAATATTTTTCATTTAAGGCCATTATCGCTTTTTCATAATAGGCAAAGAATAACAGCTTTGGGAGTAATAAAATATAAAATTAGCAATAAATACTGAAGGTCCTATGCCGACACCTGCGCTTCGCGGTCGTAGCCAGGGCTCGTAATTCAGTGGGATTGCGCTCGTAGGTCGAATACAATGAAATAAATCCTTTGCTTAACGCTGCTAAATTCATTTAGTATTTTAGCTACGTCTCTTTTATTTCTGTATTTTGTGTTTAATCATATAGGGTAATCGTAGACCGCAAAAATTTATTTATCAGTATATAAAGCGGTTGTTTTGATATTAACGGTTAATTTCAATATGTTCATTTAAGAAATATTTCTTTCTTCACGTTGTATCTCAAAGCAGGGTAGGCAGAGGAAACCTGGAAACTTAGACTAAGTTAGACACTCGTTTCTGATTAATACTCTTGTTTTCCAACTTTCCGCCGGATTAAAGCATTGTATGTTAAGTGGCGGAACTCAACACCGCACTTTGCATTTGTAACAATAGGGAGAAAATGAAAATATTTAATATTCAATTTCCTCGGGACGAAATCAACACACGCTTACGTTAGTAATATCTTACTTGTTCCTTCCCTGTTGATAATATGAGGATGTAAATATGTAGCGCGTTAGGTTTAAAAAATCATTAATATCAATTTATTTATAGAAAAAGAATCGAAAAATAAAAAATTATTAGATACCTAATTATAAAATTATAATAATAATCACATAAAAAGGAAATGATGGCTAAACAATAAGATGTAAATTACTATACTATACTTTACAAAAGTCACCACACATAATTGCAGTAGCAGTAGAATTTTCTTATGCATACAAAGGTATATTAAAAAAAGATAATGTTAATTCTTTATAATTGGTTATCTCATTATTCTTTCGTTATAAATTAATAAAATAAATTATATATTCAGTTGCAAATTTAAAGAATGCTAAGTTTTAAGAATGTTGAACCTTTATCGATAAAACCTTCTATCGATTACTGTAGTCCAAAGTTAAACATAAAAGAAAGTTCTTGAAGAAAATTTTTAACATTTTCCAGGGACATCGTGATACTTGCACTCCGAGTGTCCCAATGGATGTCTGGCGTTTTGGACAGGTTTATCGCTTTTGGCTCTAGTGAGCACGAGGTGTTAAGAATAACCATATCATACAGTTTTAAAACTATTCTTTATTTTTTTGTATTATATACATAATAATATGTGATATTTTCTATAAATTTTATACGCAAGTGCGTATTCGAAACTTACAATAAATAGAATTTGATTTGTTCATACATCACTAACGCAATAATGAAAATTATTTTTGCCCAGTTCATATTGCATTAAAATTTGTACGTAAAAAAATACCCACAATGATATCATCATAGCGTGCATATCAAAAAACGATAAATACTTATTGTTTTTGAGGCCTGTCGTGGCGCAGCGGCACAAGAATGTGACTGTAACCGACAGGTTATGGGTTCGACGTTCCCCACTCGAGGAAATGAAATATTTCATATTTTCTATTTAAATATTTAATGTTTTCATTTTTTCGTTCTGGCACAAGGCAAAATAGCTTAACACTAGTTCCTAAGTTCCCTCTGTCCACTACCCTGCGATGTGCGGGATACAGCGTGAAGCTGAGTGAGAGTGAGTTTTTAGCGTCCTAAAATAAAGCATCGACACAAATTTTAAACATACAGAAACGAGCTGTGTCCTCTTATTTAAAAGTAATTGCCAGTCTTTTATTTACAATAATAAAGTAAGAAAAAATACATTGTATTGTTTTTGTTGTTAAGGCGAAACGTTGAAACTAAATGAAATTTACAGTTTCTAATAAGGAGGTTCCATCCGACCGTTTACGTATGCTACAGTTTCTAATTACGTTTCCTAATTAAGACGCCTAATCATTATTTATGTAATCTCCCAGTTTAATTACTAAACCTGAATGTGCTCTGAAACTTCTACAATAATTCACCGTTGACAGTTACTGTTAACAATATCAAGGAAGTCATTTAAATAAAACATTTCGTAATAAACATTAACAAGGTGTAAACGTCAACAGGCACCGAACAATTTAATCCATACCTGCGATTTACATTAAAATTATTACGGAGACGCAATAAAAGTACCATTAAATCTCACTTTCGACACCTCAGGCTACCAGCACCGGGAGATAGACCACTATTTATGGTGTAGATAAAGAGGCAGAAGTTGTTCGGTTCTCCATTATCCTTAATAAGTATGGATTAGTTAGAGCGAGGTTTCAGACCGCACCATAAATTAAACGAAGACGGTCTTTTATAATGGTCCTTGATTATCTCTTTTATGAACAACTTTTGCTTGTGTGCTCTGATAAGTGCGGTATGTATATTTGATCAAGTTAATTGGAGCCTACGTGCTGTTAATGCGGGTTAAGCAGTTCCATAAATAGTTTATTATATGCTTTATCATGTTTATAGCCACGACAGCCTTCTGTGTAAGTATCCATGTCCCGATATGGGGCCTATTATTTTGAACCTTTTATATTTTAATATTGAATTGAAATATTCTCAGTTAAAATGACAATAGAGGAATCATAGAATCATGTAATACAGGTATCCTAGTACGGCAACAGTGGCATCAACATACGAGTATGTCCATTGTAAATACTAATATAATACATGTTTAAGAAAAAAAAATTGTATCATGAAATTGTCAATCGTGATAAATAAATAAAGTTTTAATTTTACATTTATTGTAATGACAGTAAAGTGTGGTCTTATTACGAGGTTCCCAAGTTCCCTTTGGTAGGCAGAGGCCTGTCATGTGAGGGCTACAATGCGAAGCAGTTTAAGTTGTAAATTAAATTGCAACTTACGGCTTAATGCTATAGTTCGCTTTTAAACCTGTTCGTTTTTACCTTTGAAGAAAAATGAACAACTAAAGTAACTATATTTTCTTTAATGTTATTGTTCTCTTTTTATATATTATAATTTGTTTGATATAATTGAAATGATATTGTTTTATTATTAAATATAATGTTTTTACTGTAGCAGTCGTATCAATAATTTCGTAATGAAAGTTGAACAAGAATTTTCATTCAATATTTCAGAAATGATAACACCATTTCATTTCATTGTATTCTATTATAGCCACTTAGATGGAACGAGATTTTCGTAATGCGTCGTGTGCGAGGAGACGTGAAATATCTTAGAACTTCCTAATTTGATCAGAGTATAATCCAATTTTTCCTCTGTAGTGGGTACGACGCAGCTCCGTGACGTTCATCCATCTTACTCGTTCCTTGTGTCAGTTCCTATTTTATCTGTAATAGGATATTTGAATTATTGTGACATCCAATGCTTGTAAAGGTATTTAGCCTAAGTTATATATATTCAAACGTAAAATTCAGATTAAATTAATTAATACAGATAACAATTACTTTTTCTTATGACTGTAATTTGTATACATATGATTGTATAATATATACATTAATTTGTATGCACATGTGATATTTATGTTTTATTTTAATTATATTAGGAATATTTAGTATAAATACGTTCAATTATATATATATGTATATTCCACTTCCCATTTGCACCCGAGTTTGAGGCATTGCATGTTGAGTGGCGGAACTCAACGCCACGCTAGCCCTTATTACATTTATAATTTTCTCATAGTGAGTAGGTAATAATGGTTTCATTTTCCCCTTGCGTGAAATTTGAGGATGACCGTGCAAAGTAACACGATGATCGATATTCATGGTAAGACCAGATCAATAGCGCAGCCCCTTGAACCAATTGTCAGTTCTTATTAAGCGTATAAAAATAAATGGTACGCCCGATAGGGGAAGTCACGAAGTTGGTAAGAAAATTTTCCTCATTCATTCTCTTGATTGGCTACTCATAATGAGCTTTTGCAAAAAGCATTCGTTTAATACTTTTGAAAGGCGTTCACAAGATATTGCTTTGTTAATTGGATTAGCTTTATATTAGATTCAGCTGGTACGGCTAAAGCACTTAATGAACTAATTAGGTATCAGGTATATCTCGCAAGAAGAGCAAGAAAGATAAAGTCAAATTTATAGCCAACACTAGCGTATTCTTAAAATAATTTTAATTATGATGCCACTTAATACATAAAAAGTTAAGTTATAAATTTCTAAACTGTTTAAAATAAACTTCAAATCAGTCACAACACCATTGCCACTGTATATTTAGAATGGCATAAACGGTATGACAAATCATGATAATTTATTAGTTGTCTTTTGTTATGCTCCCACTACCTGGACAACAATGTGTCGTAAGGCCTTCACACGGGTAGTTTATAATTTATGACTCCCCGCATGGCACCGAACCGCTATCAAAGCAATATGTCAAAAACATCCACCAGGGATACCGCAGCCCCGTCACCTGCAGATATTTGTCAAAACTTTAATAAACAAATTTATAATTTCTATGTATTTATATGAATGCAGACGAAACTAAGCCATATAACTATGTCAATACAAACTGATCTAAATTTTGGTATTTATGTTGTGAGTGTTTCTGAATATTGTGCCGATATGTAGTAAGGCTGTCAAATATGGTCGAGCGGGACGTCGGAGTCGTCGAATTTATTGGCAAACTTCACTGCGTAAATAAAAATCACTTTCTAAAATTAATACAATATCTTTTTGTAGTTTATGTTATGTCATTATTGCTATAAGATTTTTTATTACTTTATAAGAGTTTTTTTCTATATTGGTAAATCAAAGCCAATATTAATATTTAATTCGAAACTTATTTTATTTATTTTTCAAGAATAAAAAAAAATCTCATAACAGCAAATTAAATTATCAACTCCACATTAATAAAACTTTTTATAATAACATTGTAAAGATAAAATGACCGAGTACTAATTTTCCTCTGTACATTCGCCTTTAAACTTCACACGTAAATCGAATGCACCTTTAACCACAATTGGATCACGTAGTCAGTTCATTTCCCAGTATCCTTATAGCGTTTTCGTACAGTACCTGCCCCCGAGGGTGTCAGGGTAATTTACGAGCGCAGATAACGAGGACTCGAGTCTTATCGACTTCCCTTGGTCTTTTTTCTACGTTCTCTAGTGCCTTTTTTACTAGCAAATCGACTATTACAAGGAGCGTTATCGACCAAAGACAATCGCGAAGTCTAACTAGAATGCTCGGAAGTGTTCTTTCCCAGTTCATTTATGGAACAATTGTCTGTTGTATAAAACTGGGATACCGTTTTATTGTGTAGTTGCGGTTGGAACAAATCTTTTCAGCTTATCTTCTTAACAAAATATATAAAAAAAAAAACAATTATATGCCACTTGAATGTACGTACTTTTATTTTTACTTTGCCACAATTACTTGTTTTTAACAAAAAATTACATAAAGATCATTAATTAAATTTATTTATAAAATTATTGATATATAAACTGAAGTATTTTTACTTTGTAGCAGAATAAAATATCCATTTGGAGATGAATTTCATTGAAATAATTTTAGATTTCTGTGCACTAAAAGTAAGTGAAATTTTAAGTGTTCGGGATTAATTTTCTTGAAAAGCCTTCGTCTTTATGTAGATATCATATTTCCGAGGCGAGTGTCACGTTTCTACAGACATTGAGTACACCTGTCGACGCCAGTTTTATAGCTTTCCTGAAATGTGGACTCTCTTGAAGTCTGCTTCAAGTCGATTTTAGCGATGAATTTTTCAAAAGCAATTGCATAGAGTGTGAGTTAAAAATACATATAATACGTAGTTATGCAAGTAATCCTACAAAAACATTGTTAAGTAAAGTAGTAAATAAGTTCTAAACTTAAATTTAAAAAAGCGTATAATTTTTTTTACAGAAGCTGGATTTGAACCCGCGCCTCTTGAGTGCTTGAACGGTGTTCAAGTTTTTAGTATTTTCTGTCCTAAGTGTGGAATAACTTAACACTTTAAAAAATAGTAAAAATAGTAAATAAGTTCTCGTACTTAAATAGATAGAATAAGCTTTTTCTTCAAGCTTACTGCTACATAAGGTTTTATTATTTTTTTTCACAGGCGCCAAACAGTTTTACCGTCTGAAGAATAGCGTCTATTTCCTGAAATCATTTCTTTGCTTCCGTTCAAACACCATAACTCACAGCGATTATTTACCGTAACTATAGCTTTTAACGCTGGTTTTCTATTATAACAATGAATATTTTAAAGCTGAATAATGTCTTATCATAAACAACCTTTACAAACAAACCTTCCAAATGACACTCAATCAATCAACCTGATAGCTGTAATCAAAAGGCGTATTGAATTTACGGTGGGTCCAGGTATAGGAACTAACGTGTTTCCTTATTGAAATTCAAAAGATCGAATATTTAAACTCAAGATGAGAGTTGTCCCCTAAGGATATAATTTAGATACTTTTATCATAAAACGGCAGCTGGTTGGCGGTCCTTCTTATATTTAGATCTGCAGTAGATTATTGAGAAAAGATATTTGATAAACAGCCCACTTATCAATTCGCTGGAGGCAGGATTGGTCGTGTAATATGAATTTTGTTTAGTAGCACCTTACAAGTAATGGTAGCGTATGTAAAATACTTAATAAAACATCTGTAGTAGTAAATTTGTGACAATGATTATTATAAAAGTAATATATATTCTTATATTCTATGTAATCTCTACTACGATAGAAGTATATGACATTATGTTGTAAAATATTAAACTGAATAAAAGGCACTACATTTTTTACATAAAATACTGTATAATTATATATATTTTTGGTAGATTGGCTTTTAATGATCAGGCTTAGGATCACCTTTAATACGGACCGAATGCTGCAGCCAGCTACTCATACAAATCTAAAATCGTCAATAAAATATTTTGGAAGTTTATTTTATTTTTACATATTTAATAAAGATTTTTTTAATTAATTCGTATTCATTTAGATACTCGCATGCAGCAAAAGTAAATGCGTAAATCCTTATCAATCCGAGATTTAAAACAGCGTAGGTATATGTTATTTTTACTATTTTTTTAAGTGTTATTCCACACTTAGGACAGAAAATACTAAACTTAAATTTAAAAACGTATAAAAATTTTGAACGAAGCATGATTTGAACCCGCGCCTCTTGAACCTCTTGAACGGCTCTATATGTAACCTCATCCATAGGTCAGTAAAATTAAAATTAAAATCAGTTAACAGAAAGAAAGAGACGAACACCTCAATATTATTTCATTGAGTTTTAGTGTACGTATAAATAACTACATGTACTTAAAAAAACAAGGATATTTCGAAATTACTGGGAGACACTTTAATTTGATTCATATGTAACAGTTAGTTTAGTTTGTTTTCAGACACTGCAGTCTTAAATTTTTTTATGTCAATGCGAAATGCTCATTACAATAGTCAATGTTTTATAAGGCTGCATTTTTAGCATGTTTTATTGATATTTTTTAAAGTTTAAGTGGACCAGTTATCAAATATGAAAATCCTTGAAATCAAATAAAAACCAGATCTTCACCAGGATTAATAGCGTTTACAACATGAGCACGTAGTACAAAACAGACGGAAACTGAAAAAATCATATATATCTGTTCTATAACTAATTTATATGTTAGCCTAAATATTTATTTAACAATAATAGTAGAGATGCGATCTCCTCGTCGAATATGCGGAGTCAGTTTATCTGATCGCATATCCAATGAAGAAATACACAGAATGGCAGGTACTAGGTTGGGCACGTCGAGCGAATGAGTGAAGAAAGAATGGTAAAAAATATTTATGAAGGAAAAGTGAGTGGCAAGAGAGGGAGGGGGAGACCTCGGTTGACCTTCGATAACCCAGTATCGACGATACTGGAGGAAGGTCACGTAAAAAGCATGAGGACCCCCCGGAGGGCATGTATGAAGAGGTTGATGTGGACGAGGCGAAAGAGGTATGCCGAGTCCGTAGCGTTTGGCGCTCCGTTCTCTTTGCCTACCTCGCTAGGGATAGGAGCGTTAAGCTAAGTAAGTAAGTAAGTAAGTAAGTAAGTAAGTAAGTAAGTAAGTAAGTAAGTAAGTAAGTAAGTAAGTAAGTAAGTAAGTAAGTAATAATATTTAATATGAACTGTTTAATTATATTTGTATATTATAGATGAGCATACGAAGTAAGTTGTTACTTGAATGTTGTTTTTTGTTAAACAAATTAATAACTAAATTTAAATATATAGTAACGGCAACCATTAATATTTATTTTTCAGTTTCACGTTGTATCCCGTTCATGACAACCCTGTCAGGCAGGTTCAACTCGGGAACCTAGTGTTAAGACACTCTGTTGCGTTTCCCATTTGCCTATTGAGTGGTGGAACTCAACGGCGTGCTTTGCCTTTTAAACGTTAACCAGAGCGTAGAAATCAAAATTATTAAATATTTAATTTAAAAAAAAATAGTGGGGATTGAACCTACAATCAGTCGTGCTTACAGTCACATGCTTGTTCACCTGCGCTACGACAGGCTTTAAAATTGATGTTATAAAATATAGCTGGCGCGCAATAATTCAAAATGCAATTAGTGTTCAGTGGAAGTTTTGTACAATGGAAAATATAACGAGCATTGAATTTGAGCAAAACCACGACTAAATAGAATTGTTTTATCTGATAGAAGAGAACACAATATATGAGGGTTGAATATTGTTTGTGGAACTAATTTATTCATTGGCAAATTTGTTAGAAGATAAATTGATCGTTTCAATAACAAAGTTGTGCGGTAATCATTTTATTACTATGACAATAAGCAATTATTGTGTGTATTTATGTTTCAAATTTTGTTAACTATTTTAAAAAATTAGTTAACTATTTGTTAATTTTTTTTATTTTAGATACAAAAAATGTATGGTTTAGTGGTTGTTAAGAATATTTATATAATACAAAATCCGAGCGGGCTTGTGGTATCCACAATCATTGCATTCGGGCATATAGTATGTTAATTAATTTTTTTGTAGAAATTTCATATAACAACGAATATCTTTATGATTTATACTCTATCATTTAGAATTGTATTTATGACACGAATGTATGCAAAACTTATTTTCAAAATAAGGTAAATTTCCGATACTCAAGTATTTAGGGGCTACCGCAAGGCATTATTAGTTTGAATTAACTTCACTTTAAACGTAAGCATATTCGAAGCCAACTTTGCGAAATCGGGTTTACATCAAACCCTGTGAAGGGTCCCCATTTATCATCTGGGCCTCGCGCCAAAACGCTTCCATAAAAATATATTAAAAGTTTCCGTCTCGCTATCCACGTATTTTCACGCTTCGTATGTTAATTCCATCCTATAAAACCTGATATCCGTTTTTTATGTTACTGGACTAATTCTGTGTCGTAATGTTATGAAATTTATTGAATACAACTGTTTTGTGATTAAAAAAGCCTTTCTGTTTTATTTTATAAAGGTAACATTCGCAGTGTGGAACTTACCTGGTACTGAGTAATGAAAACAAATAAATGGAAAATGATAAAACTTATATACATTTTGGCTAGTGTGTTCTTACCACGTATCTATTAATGTAGACAAAGCCAAATAGAGGTTAACTTTACAAATTAGTATATTTTCTGAAAAATAAATACATTACTCATTAGGTAGAAAAAATACTAATTACAACGAAAAAAAAGGCCTGTCTTGGCTCAGGGGCACAAACGTGTGACTGTAAACGTGACAGGTTGTGGGTTCGAAGAAATTACTCACTCAATCAGCTTCACGCATATCCCGCACATGGCAGGGCAGGCAGAGGGAACTTGGGAACCTAGTGTTAAGGTTCTTGTTTCTTAAACATTTAATATTTAATGTTTGAAATTCTTCGCCCAAAGCAAACAAGGTAAAGTGCCGCGTTGAGTTCCGCAACTCAACATGCAATGTCGTCATGTGTGAGATACAGCGTGAAGCTGAAAAAAACAATTAATGATATAAAATAATATATTTATCAACACGTAAATTATTTTAAAACATTTTGAATGCCCTAGGCGAAGGTTGTACTTGCTATGATTAAATTGAGAAATTTAAATTTACTGGTTGGAAGAGAAGTAATGGTTCTCTGGATACAATAAATATTGATTCGAAGCCCGGGGATAAATTTCATCTTCCTTTTGTGACTACAAATTTATTCATTTCGAGCGTTTGGACGAAGTTGTTAAAAAATAAAAAGAATCCTTATTTAATTAAATATAGCAGAATAATAAACGATTTTGATATGTCAATCTATAAGTCAGGTACTATTTTTTAATTATAGAACATTCAAAATGGGGAACGAAACGAAGTGTCTTTACACTAGGTTCCGGAGTTACTTCTGCCTACCCTACTATGTACGAAATACAACGTAAAGCTAAAAAATATTCTAACTGAATTCTCTAGTAAAGCTATATGAGTATGATTTTTAAATTCGAAACATAGGGTTAAATGTTTAGTGATAAAAGCTTACAGTGAGAATACCAGTGAAGTCTATATTAGAAATATTAGCATACTAATAGTAAGTTATTTGTAGAAACATATGAACTGCACCACACTAGCGTCTCTTACGTCATATTTGAACTTTCAAGTATATTTTTTAATTAAACTTTTATAAATAATTCCCTTGGCGGAATATAAAGCATAGTGGCGAGACAAATTCTCATAATAAAATCCTTTCAACCGTTGACAAATATCCTCTGCAACGCGGCTCTCTAAATATATTGGCATCATTAATCCAGACACACGTAAGTAATCGCAACAAGCTAAAAGGTCCCAAGAGAAAAATCAACCCAGCTCACATATTGCGACGATTATTCTTCATCTCATTTACTACCTTTTTACTTTGGTTCACGTGAGAAAAATTTTTATTTTCCTTCACCATATAGTAGTGAAGCGAAATTTTTCGGAATAGATGTGGCAAGAACTTGGCTCGCCACAGTATTTTAGATTACCTTTTGTTTCAGAGATAGTTTATCAGCAGACACGTTTATATGTCCCGTGGCTGAACAATACGGACGTTGTTAGTACATGATACTGCACTGTTCTTGTGCACAATTTAGATGCTGTCTACTATTTACTTTATTCTCTTGTTGATAAGTAAGTACTTTGTGTATCATAATTTTCTTAGCAAATAACTATCAAAATATTTCTGAAAGAATAATGCATTTGTTTTATTACTTATTATAAAATATAAATGTCTTCTAAGCAGAGTCCCACGCAATTCAAGATACAATCAAAGCGATCAGCGTCCTCGAGCCTTAACTCATAAAATCGCTGACTCACAACCGTAGATATTTTCCCTATTCTCATTTATAGTCTGGGCACATCAGCACATGGTCATTCTTTCAATGCGTTCTCGTATACACGAGGTAATCTTGTCCGAGTTACGATCCACGCGGGCCGTTTCATTGTCTCAGTCCTCAGCTGCCCGTCCGCTGATTATTACCTCTGTTGTGTGATAAGAATCCTCGACAGTCGATCGATTCTTTTGAGAATTGGTCGTTAAATGTCCGCCTTTTGTATACGATTTCATCCTGAATGAATAAAAAATCGAACATCTTTTACATAAACTCACAAGTCGTGTCAATGTTTTATTATTTTTTTGGTATCGACGTAGAGCTTTATTTAATAGAGTTTTTATCTCTTATAGATACATATACAATGAAAACACGAGTTTGTTTTGTAACAATATTTTTCGTCGTCTTTTGTTTTCTTTTTATACCATAAATACTCGTCTATTACCATTTTATCTTTCTTTGAATGTAAAATTATTCATGTACTCCCAGACACAATGGTGCAGTAAATTACATTCTTTTAAGTATTTTTTTATTTTATTTAAATATACAATTAATTATATACCAATGCAATTAACTAACTTTTAATACAAAATTGTTGTATAATTTCAAATTAGAAATTAATAATTCGGTTTGTAAACATAAGTGAATAAGTAAAGGTTACTGAATAAAAGGCTACTTAATAAATACATATACATCTATATTTTATTCCATTTTCATCTGTTTTTTTTTTCAAGTTTCTTATTATAACAATATAGAACGATATTGTAACAATTTTTAAAAAAGTAAAATTCGTTAAAGTTAATTCCATTTTAAAATCTCGAGTCTTTATAAAATACTTTAATTAAAAAGAGAAGTCAGAGAAGTTAGGGGAGTGAGTTGCAAATCCGGCTTAGCTTACAGGGATATTACGGATAAAACTTTCTCGTATAAAAACGGTTTTCATTCTACAATACTTATAAAGAATTCTTGAGCCTGACACTGATAGAAAAGACAGTATAAAAAGTAAAAGAACTATTTAATATTGTGAGCGAGAGTCGTGTTCACGCCTTTGTTAATTAAAATAATTTATTCGATGTTTTGGACTTTCAAGTCGATATTTTTTATTTTATTTCCTAATTTTTAAATAGAAATGTATTTTTATTTTTGAATCAAAAAATAAAAGTGAAAACATCCACGTCTAGTGCATATATTATCTTAGAAAATTAAAAAATATATGATTAAAGATCTTATACCAACCAAATGAAATTCTATACTGAATAAAAAAAAACATTCTTAAGCTATCTAGTTATCTCAGTAGAAAACTTATCAAACTAGTATATAGAATAACTTAGTTCCGATTTACTTAATCGTGAGATTAGTTAGTATGAGGTGGCTTCTGACCACCGTGAAATGAGTAGCCTCGGGACTCTCTCAGACTTCAATATAGACTCTACTTAGTATGCTTGTTTAGTAAGTAGTTCATTTTAAATCATAACTATACAAATTTTAGTAATATTACATAATATTATGTATTAAATTTTAGTTGTTTCCTGTTTTATTTAGTAAAATTCCATTAAGAAACATATAGGACTACTCAAAATTTGGTATTTGTTTTGTTTAAGTATTATAAATACCTATTAGGGTTAAATTGTATATATAAAACAAAATAAAACTATGAATGGGAATAGTTAAATCATGGCAAAGCAATACACAAAATATCATTAGTCGGCATTTCTTCTTCGCTTTTGGTTATAAGCGATGCTTCACGTCCTAGAAATGTAATAAATAGGCGTTCCAGCTTATGGTATATGGGGCCCATTGTACGGGCGGTACGTATTGTTCTAAGTACATTATTTATTACCATCATTATGGAATAATTGCTGAAATTATGCACGAGGTATATATTGGTTTGGAGATGCGAATTGTTAATATTTATTACTTTGAAGTTAAATTCACCTAACGAAAGCAACAATTACCGGAAGTAAATCACCGTGAATATATTATATTTTACTAGAATTGGACACATATTCTTTACGTTATACGATATTAATGTAGTTGGTTACTCTGTCTACTGAAGGCTTAAATTTCATAAGAGCGTAATATTAAGAGCGTTACTAAATCTCCATAACGACAAGTTTAAGAGTTTTGATATATATGTAAAGGGCTACTTAATGCTAATACTAAAATGTACAAAATGAGAGACTAGAGCAACGTTCGAATACGGCTATAAAAATCTACTTTATTTCCGGCACGTGCGAAGTGCTTAAGTTTTTTTCTAGGAAGCGGGAGGGAAGCAAAATTAAAATAAAGCTTCAAACTTAGGTACAACTTTTAGTATGTCTGTGAGCGTGGTCTTCGTAAAAAGAGCACCCGACACGACGTATTGTGAGACGGTTTATGTTCAGAGAATTTCACAAAATGTAAGCAACAAGAAAACTTTACACATCAGTCTTTCTTTAAAAGGACAACAAAAAGTACAAGTAAAATGTAGTAAGTAAAATACTTTTTGTGCGGCAATCAGAGCGGGCCAGGACTAACAGCGTCGTTACATAAATTGCTCCATTTATTAAATTTTTCGGTGAAATATATTTACCCAAGATTTTTTGTTGTAATTCAAAGAATTGTTATGTGAATTATAATTTAAAATAAAATTATTCTCGGAGAAAAGTTTCTCACACCTTTGTTGGTACAACATTTTTAACACCAAAGTTGGAGTTCATTTCATACAAAATGAATGCATGTTTTTAATAAAAAGTAGCACCTTTAATAAGTTTAAGGCTTCATACTATTATTTTTTAAAATTTTGTAAGTAGTACTCAGCTTCACGCTGGCATGCAGAAGGACCTTAAAAATCTAGTCTTAATGAAAAATAATAAAAAAAGTAATTTTAAGTAACAGTATTAAGACACTATATCCCGTTCCCCACTACAACAAACAAGTATCAATTTTCGTGTGATATACAAATTTTGAAATGGTTACGGAATGGCCTTGGTAGACAATGTCGACTCGCACTTGACTGGTTTTATTTTATATGTAGTTACAACTTAACGACTTAACGAAAAATAGGATACGTCTCACGAAGCTTATGCGACTATCGAAACTCATTGAAATAATACAGTTTTATTCTTAATTGTATAAAATAATTATATTTAATACAAAAAAAAAAAGAATAAATTTATCAATATATTTTCGCGTAAATGTTATTATAATGTTTAAGTATATATTTAATTATTACACTGTATGTAACAAAAATGAGCTATTTTTTAAATATTAATAACCTATAGCAAACTATTCTGGTCAACAACGAAAAGCGTGGGTATTCAGCCTACACACTAGTTATAACATCACTAGTATTTGAATTATTGGAAAGCGATTAGCTTATTTGTTGGTGAACATTTCTTTTATAGCTTGAAATTATGTTCATGACAAACATTATTTTTTAAGCGTAGAGATATAAATTAGGTTTAACTTGCAACTGTCATTTAAAATTGCAAAGATTTTAGGATTAACGTTACTTTCATTAAATACTTTTTTTTTAATTGAAAACATGAATTATATCTCCATAGTATGACATAAGTTTGATAGAAAGATGAACAAAAAAAAAATAATAATATAAAACTTTTTATAAAACTATTGTTACTATGTATCTAATAAATTTAAAAGAACGACTAAAATTTAAACTAGAAGAACAATTCTCAACTGCATCTAGATGCATCTGCTGATATATGACTCAATTACTTATAAGAACTCGCACGAACTCCAACGAGATACAGTGACAAACGCATGGAAAAGCTCAACTGAAAGTATTTATAAACCATTTATATTTAATTCAATAAAATAAGAAAGCATTTAACAAACATAAAAAGAAATAGTTCACTTAACGTTAACTCGTCTTGAGTTTAAAATCCTCACTTCCTTCCATACGCAGCCGGGCGTACATCCAGTCTAATAGGTGGCGCTGGTATCCATTAATCACTAAGACGGGTTAAGCGAAGGAAATGCCCGTAAATAGCTAAATGCAAAACACGGCAGTTGTCCGCTCCATCAATCAATGATGTTCACCGCGCCACTCGTAGTTCAATGGGCGACGCAAACTTGACTATTTTGTTTTATGTTGAAATTATTAAATAAATATATTTTATGTTTTTTGTATAAAGATTGTGTACAGAACGATTAACGAATTTACTACTAAATTTTGCCATTAAAATATAAATTGCAATACAGCAAGTACCTATTAGTATTTTTTTAGTAAATCTGAGAACAAATTATAATTATATTTTAAAAATAGCTGTTATGTTATGTTCACTTTTTAGGTAATTACTTCTCGTCATCGTTTTAAAGGCATGGAATTTTGTTATCTGTTAATGATAGGGATAGTTTTCTCGTTAATTGTTTTCCTAACTAGATCACATCCATTGTTCTAATGTTCATTAATTATCGTTTACTGATACCCTTCCAAACGTTAGGCTTATTTTTCTTTAACAAATTAATTTTTAATTTACACCAGGTGATTAATTTCTTAAGTAAAGTTTATGTGGCACATTTGTAATTGGGCACATTCGAGGGACTATAAATGTGACGATTGTAGGTTCGAAGCCCACTTGGAATATTTATATATAGATAAAATAAAAAACAGACAAAATTAGATTTTTATATTTTCATTTCGTGGCTTTGGTAACGAGGCAAAGGCATTCATCAAGTTTCGCCATTCTTAAATTCGGCAATAACTATATTATTTTGTAAATGTACGACAAAATGAAAAAAAAAAAGCTATTTAAAAGTTATTTTGAATATCGAAACATTACGGACTTGACTATTTAAAGACATCATTCAAAGAGACGATTTAAATCTCATCACTTTTTTGTATTTTGTAACTATTAAATAGTAAATTAAAATAAACGCAAGTCTACAGTGCTCGCAATAAAATGCTGAGTCCCAATTGCCTAGTACCTTTCATTGTAGTTTAATTAAATTGACAAGTCTTCTTGAAAATTATGTATTACTTGTTAAGATAATAGTGACGTTGGATCTTTTAATTTATTGCTTTGACGCAACAATTTATTTCATCAGTGTTGGAGTCAGGACATTTATATTTAATTACAATTTGTGAAATATGTATGTAGGTAAGTCTATGAAATAATAAAAATGTCCTTTGAATTGAAAAAAAAGAAAAAAAATAAGCAATTAAAAAATGTAAAATTTAATACATAGTTTCATTACACTTACACTCTTAGATCTGGTGACAATGCAAAGTGCGGCTTTAAGCTCCAGCAGTCAACATACAATCAAACAACTCAATTTCGGGGGTAAGTGGGTAACGGAACGGAGTGTCTTGAGTAGGCTGTCAAGTTCCTCTAGCCTGCTCTGCCACGTGCGGGATATAGCGTGAACCTGTGTAAAAACATTAAACAGGTAAAACATGCTTAAAAGTGAACTTTAACTATATAATATAATTCAAGCTTCTGTTGCTCAAAGTTCTTAACAAGTTCAAGTATGTTTTTCTTAGTAATGTATAGTAATTGCTACTGCTGACAGACGTCGTGCTAAGAAAGTAATAAATCAACTTTCAGCTTGTCTTTTTTCCATAGATGGCTTGGACCACCTAAGCTGTATATAATTATAGAAAATAGCAAATTTTTATACAATTTAAAAAAACAGCGCTTTTTTATTGTAAGGTTTGAACTATTATATTATTAGAATGTGTTTCTTCAGTTAAATTTATTTGATGTGTTAACATAAATTATATAAAAATAAATTACATTATATAATAAAGCAAAAAAATATCCTTTCAGAATATTTTAAAATAAATTTTAAAATATTCTGAAAGGATATTTTTTTCGGGAATATACAAACGACGAGCATCTCATAATGTTGTTTTAATGTCTCGATCAAAGTGATAATTTTTATTTGAAGGTTGCGGCTTTTAAATATTCTATGGCGAGTACGTTTTATGGATTTTCTGGTATACAATAAAGGTATACCATTATAACGAAGGTCTACTGTGCTATAGAACTTTAGTTATATGAGAGAACTTGGTTTTAGAACAAACTTCAGTAGTTGGATCTATTTGACAGTGTGGTCACGTAGCAAGTGGCACATCCTTGTGACTTCTGGTTTCCACTGATTACAGATACTGAATTTATTTCCTTCTATTTCATAGTGTAAATCAGTTTGGTCCTTCGTTTAGGATCAACCGTCGACTTTTATTTATGTTCTTTAGTTTAGTTTTTACTCGGTAGCGTTTATGTCAACTATAAAGAAAAAAGTAATTAAGAAAATTGTTTATTTGTAAATACAAGAATACGACATTGTTAAAAACTTGACGTAGGAAAGTTATTCAATCTAAAAAAGTTTTCTTTGCAATATTCTTGTTACCATAAATATTAATCACCGATTTAAGTAATAAATTATTCATATTTACGACGACGCAGTTATTTATAGTCGACAATATATATTTTTTACTGCCTAACCTTTTTGAAGTGTTTAATTAAATCGTCTACGATATTTTTTTATTTTTTATTTTAATGCAAGTATTGCACAGCGGGCTTAAGGCTTTTTTAATCAAACTATACAGTACCACTACTTTATTGGTACTTCTAGTATTTTTCGAATATTTCAGTCGATTTGAAGCCTACCATGGCGCAGGAGCACAAGCGTGTGACTGTAAACGACAGGTTTTGCATTAAATCCTCACTCGAAGAAGTAAAATATTTAATATTTTTATTATATCACGTCTAATACGACGTTGACGACGTAACAACGCAAAATACGACGTTGACTTACTCAACTCACAATGCCCCAAATTCGATGGAGAGTGTGGAACGGAACAGTTTTTAATTCAAGGTATACAAGTTCCCTCTGCCTACCCTGCCTTATGCGGGATACAGCGTGAAGATGAAAAAAGATATTGAAGCATATGACGTTAAAAACGAGTAAATAACATATCAGAATTTGTATAACATTAAAAAAGTGTATTGTTTTTTGTAATATGAAAAATAGAAAGTCAATTTATTGGCACATCACTGCACCAAATACTTATTTTATATTATTGTGGTAAATAAGTAAGTGCTAGCTATAATAAGTATGATAAGCAATATCAACCACGATGCGCTAATCTATTCAAATAAGAAACAACCTATATTAAGAATATATATCCATCCCTATGACATTTGAACCTGCAATCTATACTTTGAGTTAAATAATGACTATATCCACGTTGACAGCAAGATATCGCTTAAATCTTGATATTTAAATATATTTTTTATTGGTAGTGTCAACGATAAGATATTATGGAAAGGCAGTTCCAATCAAAATAATAATCATCATTGGTCCAAACAGTATCGGATTTGCATATGGATGATGCATAAAAAAATCTAATATCACTAATAATCTTGTTACATGTTTATGAAAGTAGTACAGTTGAATTTAACCGGTATTCTTAATTAAGTTACTATAAAATGTAAAGAAACATAAATGTCAATGTTTTTATGTTAAATTTTAATAGGGTTTGAGGTAATTATTTTATTTTATCTTCTATTTTCCGCTGGGATGTTTTAAAAATGTAAATTGAATGACTTCATGGGACCTGCTACTGTTACTCTTTCCGTAGCATTCGTGCTTGTTCTTGAGATAAACATGTTGAAAGCTTACATTTCATCAGATCAACATTAAGATTTTTCACATAACCTAAAATATATAAGTTAAAATAAAATAATAAATTATAAACTGTACCTACGTATTAAGTAGATATTTGATGTTCTGAAAGATTAAAACTACATATATATTTAATTTGAATAAAAAGTAAGCTTTACTGAAAATCATAAGAAAAATATTGTACAAAGATATTTTGATCTATTTCCAAATTTATAAAATATGCCTTTATGGCCATCACGGCAATGCGTCATTAGTAATGAAGCAAAAAATTATAAACAAGACTTTGAATTTTACTACCATTAACGGAATGTTGTTTAACCATATATAATAAACAATCCGTTTCGTACATTACCATATATAGAATTACAAAGGAGCAGTCTGGGATACGAGAAACGCTATAATTTAAGGCAAGCTATTCCTTTTATTTACTGGAGTTGTTACAGGACTGTTAATGCATATCTCACGTTTTTTACATCATCGTAAGCATTAGGCGGTGGCTTATTGCGTTCTCAAAACACAATTTATGATTAAAAAATCCAATAAAAGCTCGAAGGTTTTGTCTATTAGCAGTTAGATGTATGGGTGCTATTGTGCGAACTGTGAATGACCTCTTCAGCATAATAATGGGCGAAGGGATGCGCAGGAGCGCGTGCGGCAGAGGGGCGACCGGTTTGAAATTAGAACGTTTTTTATTTGAACGCAGCGCCTTTGTCGGCGCCCGCCCGGTGCGCATGCGCTAACTCGACAAATACGTCGAATGAAATAAGCCGTATTTTATTTCGTTTCCTTTCTGAATGGTCTTTTGATTTTTTTGTGAATTACTTGGGGTTATACACCAGGTCAATAGGTCTGAGAATACTTTGTACGTTGGCAAGATTTGTTGTAAGAAATTAACAAAAGCTACACAAGGGAATTTTTATGGCTCACAAAATAAGCCATTATTAAGCTAAACTAAAGCATGAAGAGATCTTGTTACCATTAAAGCTCGAAGTTGTAAAAGTTTATAATTAAAAATACTTACATATTATGTTATGTGGTAGTAGATAAAGGCTCCATAGATTCACATAGCAATTTCTCAATTCATTTTCTAAATGTATTTATAAGTCACTTTATTTTGAAAAATAAATAAATAAAAATAGTTATATAGTTCTTATTTGGAATTTACTATAGGTGAATTCCAGAATCACTAAAAATTTTGTTAAAAAGTTATAAATAAAATAAATTAACAGGCAACTAGTCCGGATACAGATGAAATCTTTTAACATAAATGTTTGTGCTTATTTAGCCTGTTTTTATTGAAATTTATATTTTTTATTATATTACAATTTTGGGTTTGTTAAAAATCTTGACCACCATCTTTATTCCTTTTTGTAACATGTACGTAATATATACAATACTTAAATATATTGTGATACTTAATGTTTCTGTAACAGCAAAAGAAATTATTTAAAATCATCAACTCAATAAGAAAATTGATTTGTTAAACGGAATGAAACACTCATAAATAAGTCTCATTGGTATCAAGCGACTGATATTGATTTATAGTTCCAAGCGTAACAATTAAGCGATCTCTTTAATGTATGACGTTGCATCATAGGTTCATGGCACTCAAAGTTTATTTACAATGGGTCAAACAGTTGTAATATCATATTAGATGAACGCACGGCGCCTTGGATCCCCCCATTTCATAGAGAGTAAACAGATGAGGGAGGGAGGTAATAGTACGACACACGACTCGAAGCCAGTCGGTCGCGTCACGGCCGGCATTGCTTCGCTATGCTTATGCGAGCTTAAACGAACTTTTTCGCGCGTTTCTACAGAAAATGAACTTTTTAAAAGATAATAACTAAAAAAAAACTGTGAATAAGGCTTCTATTGATTTTTTATTTATTTAAATATGTAATTTATTTATGTGAAGTGTCAACCGGTGGCAGTATGGTGGTTGTCGGTGGTAATGAGTGCGAGTATACCATCAATGGAAGGAACCAATTCGTGTTTCTTGTTTTTGTTCATTTGTTGCTTATTGGACTGAATGGAACTAATGGTAATTATAATATTAATTTTGTATATTATTATAACAAATACATTTTATATTTTAAGTTTTATTAAACTTAAAATATAGGCCTATTGGCCTAACATATAATTAGTATTAATTATTTATTTAATATTAAAAATAGATGAATTACTCTTTTATTGACAGTTGGTTTTATATTACAATTTAATATAAATGCATGTTAAAATATATAAGTATACAGTTATTTCAATATTATAATAATATATATACATTATGTAAAAAAACATTTTATAAAGTTATTAATTTAATTATTTAAAAAAGAAAATAAATAAAAAAAACTGTAATATTGAACAAATAGGAAAGCCGCAATTATGACATACATAAGTAAGCACAAATATGTCTTGTTTGTCAATGCTTGGGCGTGTTATCCAGGATGTGTTGATTCAAGACCGACTGCGTCAAAGGTTATAGAAATTTTAGTTATTTGATTACATTTTTAATAGCAATTTTGCTATTCAAATATAAAAATAAATGTATAGTTAATTAGGGTCACTGTGGGGCAGACTATATCGTCTGGTTATAAGATCGATAAATATTGTTATGATTCTCATTCAAGCGAATGATTTTATTCAAATTATTTATAAAATTTTACGCGCTTAGGACATACAAAGCGCGTATTTGAGCTTCTTCGTTTGATACAAACGATCGTGAAAGTAGAGCGAAAAGGGCGGAACAAAATTTTAACATTGTTTCTTCAGTCTAGCTTGCGGAAGCCAAAAGTGTGAAGCTGCAAGAAAATATTAAATTCATAAATATATAATATCATTTCTATACAGCAAGCTACAAAAATGTACGAATTATATCTGTATGAACACAAAATAATTTTATTAAATTTTAAAGAAAAACATTGGGAGCTTATAGACTGAAAACTATTAACAAATTGACTAAAAAGACCCTTTAAAAGCTTCTTTGGATTTAGTCTGGAATTCGTCAAGTATGTCAATCCCTGTCGGTGGAAAGATAACGCTAACGTAACGCATGTTTTATTACGTTATCGCAGGATTTTGTAACCATTGTAAAAGTATCTTCAAGTTAGTCTATAAGTAAAAAATTTTCAAATTAAACAATTTGTGTGAAGCTGTAAATTTTTTTAACGTGACAAAAAGCTTCTCATAAACTTATTTTCTATTATAAGATATTAATTATTATGTTAGTGCTTATCATATCTAACTTTGTTAATTGTAAAAATAAGTATTTAATTGTAAAAATAAGTATATTAGTATTTAAATTATGATTATGATTAACAAAGTTGTAAATTTATTTGTATCTGTATTACATTATAGAAAATAAAATATTCAAGCCGTTAATTAAAAAAGCCATACTGATATTCAGAAAGCTCTGTTCTCTAAAGAACTTATTTTAAATTGCATAAATTCTGAACTTATTAAACTGGTTACGCTTAGATTTTTAAAATTTATTGTTTTAAATCTTACAGTTTATATTATTTACAAAAGGATATGGCATTAAGTTATTATTTTTGGCATTTTTTTAGATTTACTGTTATTAATTAATAATAAACAACAAACATACCTTGTCTTATAAGCACTCGACTGTAAAAAGTGTTTCGTTTAAAACATGTCGTAGAAAACAATTAAATAATAATAAATAAAAAATAATAAAAACATCTTTATTTCAACCACAACATTGTAAAGTAAAAAAAAGATACAATACGTAAAGCCAATTGTAACAATAACATGTATTGTAAATATTATTTAGTTATTGAGCGCCTTGAAATTAGTTCATTAATTTCAAAGAAGTGTGAAGTATTTTTTTATTCATATTAGAAATTTAGAATGCTTTTTATCTATTTAAAAAAAGTAATTTATTAATATAAAATATATTAAACTAAAATACGATTTCATTAGTCGTTTCAATTAAAAAAATATCATGAGATAACATTGTACTTAAAATTAAGTAAAAGTTTAGAAGCTTTTAAAATAAAAAGAAAATTGAATTTTGAATTATGCGAGCCATCGAACCGTTTAATTGTAAGTTGAGTAATTAAAAGTAGCCTGGAGCCAATTAACAAAATGTAGTTCGGTAAAAGCGTTACGTTAACATTACAATGAAGCCTTGTTTTTTACATTGGCTTTAATTAGAGTTGTCGAGTTGTTTCGAATGCAAAATTTATACAGTGTTCGCAAGAAACATAGCTTCGTTCGTCTAACGGTATATTTTATATAGAAAATTATTTAATATTTAGAATAATGTTTTGGTATGCTTTTAAAAATACATGCCTTAGTAAAAATAAAGTAGTAGTTAATACTTTATGTGCTCGTAATTTAAACGCTTTTTTAATAATTAACTTTAAAGTAACATATATTAAACCGGTTACTGAAATTTATTAAAAATTCAAAATAATTCGGCAACTACCATTAGTTATAAGCTAGCTCTAAAAAATCTTAAGTATAATCTACAGTAAACAAAGTTTATTGATCGTCTTATCTAAAAGCAAATATCTTTCTATACCAATAATATAAATGTGTTTTCTTTGATTGATTAACAAACACAATTTATTTACTGTGTCCATTACTTTTACATAAAATAATGCCGTCGCCGCGCCGCCTCACTTTCTTTCATTCAATATACATATATTGGTAATAAAAAATATAAAAAAAAACTATTCTTAATACTTTTCAGTTATCTAGATATTCTATATTTATATTAGTCATGTAAATATAATATTTAAATGATAATATTTTATTATATTAAATTGAAGTACATGTTTTATATTATTAGAGATAGTCTCGATGTAACTTTTAATTTTAGAGAAATTTATGTACAAATAAAATTAATAAGTAATTTAAGAAATAAACGTTTACTTATTATTAGAGATAGTCTCAATGTAACTTTTAATTTTAGAGAAATTTATGTACAAATAAAATTAATAAGTAATTTAAGAAATAAACGTTTACCTATTCAATTTTGCAAGAAAATTGAACATTGTTCCTAGCACTTCACAATATCATTGTGTTTTCTACATAAAAATACTTTAATATGTATTAAAACACAAAACACATTTTATATATATTATAAAGTACTTAGTCCTGAAAAGTAGTCTAGGCAATACTCATATGTTATCTTTTTCTATAATGGTTAAAAAGAGATGAATGAGTAATATGAGACAATCACTAAAAAAACAATAACTAATATAAAATATATGTTATATTTTCAATTTTATTAATATTGAAAGAGAAACTGTTGATTTTTTCTTCGGGATTTTTACTGAAAATATCATAAGAAATATATGTATATTGAGGCCTATCATGGCGCCGGGCACAAGCGTGTGGCTAAACGACACAGGATAAGGCTAAAAGCGATAGGATGTGGGTTCGATCTACACTCGAGGAAATTTAATATTTTTTTTAATTAAATATTTAACAAAACCAAAGCGCGACGTTGAGTTCTGCCATCAACATGCAATGTCACAAATTCTGCTGAAACAAAATGTATCACAATATGTTTCCAAATTCTTTCTACCTAGCCTGCCATGTTCGGGATACAGAGTGAAGCTAAAAAAACTAAATATACATACTCGTATATTAACAGCATCATGATGACGTAGTTTTCTTAAATAAGAAATTACTTAAAAGCGTTGCTTATCTGATATCCGAACAATGATCTAAATGCAGTGAAGGCAATATGAGACAAAGATCATTGAGACATTAATAGATTTTTTACTTCCAAATCTTAAATTACATCTTAAAAGCCCAATACATGTGTGTGATTTGATATGCTGTTATAAATGAATTTATATTCGATACTATATTAAAAAATAATAATTTATGTAGAGTAATTTAAAAAAAAACTATATAGATCTTTGCACGATTGTTACGATGTCTTCATGATTTAGTATGAATTTATATCCATTTTACATAAATATTTATATTTAAAAATATTTTGCGATTTGGTTTGATAGAGTACGTTTAGCCTCATTACTCAATACAGAAAAGGTCTTAAATACATAAAATAGAGAAATTGAAGTAAAATATAACTATCAATCTCAACTATTTTGTGTTTTATTGAAAACTAGCATTTTTTTTTATTTTTGTAAATATTTCCTAGCACAAAGTCGAGCGCCGCGAATCAAAGAGCACCCGTCAAATACAGTTTCTGGCCGAAGCGAGCCTGCGACATTGAGATGTGTCGTTGAAGGGAGACCTAAACCATTTGTACAGTGGTACAAAGACGGATCACCACTCCCACCGGCAGAAGATGGCCACAGAGTGGTATTAGAAGATGGCTTATTATTTTTAAGGTAAGAAACTTAACATTTACCTTATTTTTTTTATAAACTAACATAAGTTAAACTTTTTTGGAGATAACTATAAAGTTTCAAATAATATTAATATGTCCCACTTATCAGTCAAAAAGCTAAGATTATTAAGATGACTATTAATAACAATATTTCAAAGTGTGACCAGCAAATTCCTTTGAAATCATAGGGTAAATCGAGGGAAGAAAGAAAGCGATGAGGGGATTTATTACTGCGTAGCGCGAAATGGAGTCGGGGAGGCTGTAAGTCGGAACGCTTCATTAAATGTTGCCGGTAAGATCATAACTTTAGTTTTATGATAATGTTACATACAATAAACTTAGTTGTAACTTGTACATATTGCCCATTTATTAGGTCGTAGTTCTTTTAAATTACCTAGTTTAAATTTTTAAATTATCTCCCTGAAGTCTCTGACGTTTACTTGGTTGCTTTTTTAATAGCATATTCTATGTCGAGTGAAAAAGGTCTTATGGCTGGAGGCCAAACTTTAGTAATAAATTATAAGCTTTACACTAAATATAAATCACATATGCGCATAAGTTATGGTCTAAAGTTTTTTGGTTATTTTTTATACTTTCGTTTTAGTTTTGCGTGACGAGTTTAGGGTTGAACCTCGAGACGTTCAAGTGGCTGCTGGAGAGCCTGCTTTGTTAGAATGTATGCCTCCTCGAGGAGTACCAGATCCATCAGTGCATTGGTTAAAAGATGGAAATGTATATGATGTGGAAGTAAATGGAAGGTACGATAATATGAAAAATATACATTCTTTACAAGGTAAACGATTTTATTTTCACAGTACAAATGTTAATTAATATTTCTAGAGTAACAATAACTGAAACTGGAAGCTTGAAAATACTCGAAACGTTACCGAATGACAGCGGGTTATTCAGATGTGTCGCTTCGAATATCGCTGGTGAAAGACAGTCGAGGGCCGCTGCGCTAATCGTTTTAAGAAGACCGCACTTTGTAAAAAAACCTAGCAATATAACTGCTTTAATAGGTCAAAATGTAGAATTTAACTGCCAGGTAATTAAGATATAATAACATACTATATACAAATTCTATAAAATGTCCATACAATTATTTCTTGTCACAGGAGTACACGTACGCGGGCGTGTACCGTAAACGTGACAGGTAGTAGGTTCGATCCCTATTCGAAGAAATGAAATATTTAATATTTTAATATCCTTGCTCTGTCTTTTTGGTGTAAAGTGGAAAAGGCAGCCTCTTAATGGGAACAACACCAATAAAAATTTATAAGTGCACTTTTGTTTATATCTAAAAATATATCTGATATTTGTATGAAATATTTAACAATTCCATTAGCTAGTAAATTAATTTGTCCAAAATACAAACGGTTGGTCTGTTTGTATTTTGAAATAATTAAACAAAGTCGTCCTATTGTAGAGCTACGATGCGAGCGTAAAAATAACATGGGTGAAGGAAGATGGTGTGTTGCCTTCTCATGCAACAATTATCCGTGGACTATTACGGTTGGAACAGGTGTCCGCATCCGACGCTGGTATCTATTCCTGCCGCGCTGATAGCCACGCCGGCACGAGTATCGCTAGCGCATCTTTAACCGTTTACTGTGAGCTCCATTTTATTATTTGACTCGATTTTATTGCATGTTTATTTTAGATATCTTGTAAGAGCTGTTTTAATACGGCCATCTGTTTTAGCTTTACCGCACTTCACGCAGATACCGTCCAATTTGACCGCATGGGAGGGCGACGTTGTGTCCATTCCGTGTGAAGCAAAAGGTTTACCCACACCGACTACGTTTTGGATCCTAGAAGGTATTGAAGATTCACTTTTATTCCCTGAATGTACCAAAAGTAATTCAAGCTTATTGTACTTGGACGGTGCAAAAGTAGAACACGGTGGACGTGTTATCTGTATAGCTTTAAATGCAGCGGGAAGTGTTATGCAAGAAGCTTATCTAAATGTATTAAAGAAAAGCAATAACCCATTGAAATTGAAAGAGCATTCCTCGGACGAAAACTTTGACGATAATTACGAACAAGAGGCTCGTATGACAGAGTATGAATTTGTTCAAGCGAGGAAGTATTTACAGCAAAATGTTTTAGTTCTGAGGAGAGTGGAAACTTTGTCATCTACTTCGCTTAAAGTTGTATGGGACGTGAGTATTTCTATTACGGGCTATTATTTATGTATTCAATGTAAGTTTCATAATATATAAGTTTAACATGTTTTAGGTGCTAACAGACTACAATGAATATTTGGAAGGAGTGAAAATTTGGTATAATGGTACATCGCTGAACTGGCGTAATAGCAGTGAGGAAATAACAATTATAGATTCGTCACAAGTGGAATCTTGTTCTAACGGATCCCTCACTAATGTTGATAACAGCGGGTCATCGAGCTATGTTTTATCTGGGTTACTGCCATACACGCAATATGATATTTTTCTCATGCCATATTATAAAATGCTGCTTGGAAAACCGTCTAATTCTATGATTGGATATACAGATGAAGATGGTTAGTTTTTCAGTAATTATATGTTATTGTTTATGTTTTGTATGGATACATAATATGTAAGTGATAATTTTAGTGCCACATGCTCCACCCCAAAGCGTGACAGCGGGTGTAATTAACGCAACTTCTGCCTGGATACGGTGGGAACCACCACCTGCAAACACTTGGAATGGGGAGCTCACAGGCTATTTGGTGAGTTTACAAGTTGCATCAATGTACACTATAATTATTGTTTCGGTAATAATATGCAATTAGCCATTCTTCAACACTTCCATTGTAATATTTGTGTTCGTAATAAATATAAAATATTATTGTGTAGTATATTGTATGTATATACAATACACACAAACTCTATATATATATATATATATATATATATATATATATATATATATATATATATATATATATATATATATATATATATATATATATATATATATATATATATATATATATATATATATATATATATATATATATATATATATATATATATATATATATAATATATATATATATATATATATATATATATATATATATATATATATATATATATATATATATATATATATATATATATATATATATATATATATATATATATATATATATATATATATATATATATATATATATATATATATATATACATGTACATAATAAAATGATAATAAGTTTTTCAGTTAATTAAATAATCTTCCATTAATTATAACAGAATAACATTATTTAACACAATATTTTACTTTATTTAGATTGAAATAAGAGTAGGCAACGGCAACAGTGGTCGAGTAGTAGGGCAAATGTCATTAGGCGCGCGGACCAGGGCAGCAGCCGCTAGCTCGTTGCGTACAGGCGGGCGGTACAGCGCGCGGGCTGCGGCCGTCACACGTCGGGGTCACGGCCCCTTCAGTGCGCCCGCTCAGATACATATGATACCTACGCAGTCACAGAGGCATTATGTGCAGTAAGCAATGTTTTAATTATTATACTGTTATCTAGAATATTTTATGTATATATATATTTTGAATAGGTCTCAAAACACTTTGACATGTAAAATACGCGTTGCCTTAGCAACATATTCTTTTACCACTGTAACTTTAAATACCTACTCCTATATACATGCCTTGTTCATTTGTATAATGTTCGTAAAAAGGGCACAAAATTTCTTTTCATGATCATCAAATTAATGTTGTAGTTTTAATAGCAAACATTAATTAAATCTTCAATATATTTTAATTGTATCTGATTTTACACAAAAACTTAGTTAAATATTTACTTTCTGAACATCCTTTTCATTAAAATGATTTAATCTGTAATTTGTTACTTTAACATAAAGTTATGTCGGATAATTAAACAAAAAAAACAACTTAAACGATTACGTGAACATGCTTGTTTGAGAAACCGAACCTTCGATATTGAATTACAGACTTACGTAGACTTTAAAAGTTTCGACTAGTAATTTCACCACAGTTTCCTCTTGCATGATTCATGGCACGAGCCGATCGACTTAACAAAAAGAACATTTGATATCGTATTGTATTAACCTATATTAAATACACATTAGGTGTTAATTTACTAAAAGATTATATTACTGTGGCTATCAAATATTGTTATTTAAAGACATGTACAGAATTACATAGTTTTAATGCTTTACATATGCATAGTTATAATATATTCAACTAGACTCCTAATGAGCTTTCTTGTTTTTAGGACTGAACCTCCAAATGACGCAGCACTTCCTCATTTATTCCAAGAAACATGGTTGCTAGCATTAGCACTAACGATATTCTCGGTTATAGTCATTGGTATAGTCAGCGTCTATTATATTAAACGACGCAACAACATTCAGAGAAAGAAATCAACTGGTGAGTGATATATCTATTATAAATCAATTTGTCGACTTATATGATCAATGTGATTGAACTGTTGATCTGCTTGTAGGTCAATCTATTGTCACGGCTCAGCAATGTTTATTGAATAAAGACACTATTTGGCTCAGAGACCGACCAGTATTTGCACCTCCCGATTCTTCATTAGGTGTTAGTGGTTGCCATCAAACTCTTTTACAAGGTATAAAAGTGAAATATAAATATTTAAAATGTTTAAATAATATTTATTTGTATGATTGTTATATCTAATACCTATTTTGTAGGTGGCCAGTCTCCTAATATTTTAAATATTGAACCAGAATACTGTCTACCTCAGAACTCCATTCAAGGTTTAGATGCTTCAAGTGTAGATAGAATAAAAAGGGGGCCACCGGAGCCCTATGCTTCTAACGCTATTTACACGGAACTCAATTTCAAGGTACTCCAAGATAAGCATTATGAGAAATTTGTTGTTGATTTTAGATAAGCGGACGTTTTTGATTTGCGTATAACATTATCATATTACAAACATAGATATAAAGTGATTTATGCATAACATAAATTTTCTCATAGGACAATACTGACATTGGAGATGCCCGAAGTTGTCCGGAAAGGCGTTCTCACAACAATAGCATTGTAAGGTCATGCAACGGCAGCATTCAATATTCCAATGGGGAATGTTCGACTTGTTGTCACAGTACATCTAGTAGATCGACGAAAGATTACAGAGAAATGAGACACGAGAATATTCATAATGATGTAAATATTGTCGAGGATGATTGTGCTTCTTGTCACACAAGTAGATCTGATTCACGGAGTCGGCAAGACAAAAGTAAAGTATGTACTACGACTGATTTAGAATATGACTATCCTCAGTGGCATTGGCTGGGACGAGAGAATAGCTTTAAAATCCCCATTCAGTCCGGCAGACATTCGAACGTAGCGCGCTCCGAGCAGGGATGTCAAATAAATCTGAATGATATACTGCCTCCGCCACCATATGAGGTGAGCATACATATTTAATTGTCTTTTAAATTACTTTTTAATAATGTTTCTTTTAGCTTACATTGAGTATGAAATATTTAAAAATTTGTACTGATTCTTTTTTTTTTCTTACAGAGTCCCGAAAACAAGAGTCAGATTAAATAATATTAACTAGAAATAACGTCATTATTCGAAACGCAAAGCAATAATCGATATCATCTTTCAATTTTAATAGATGTTAAGTACAGTGAATGTAACAATTTAGATAAATACGTGTCTATTTATACAAGTAATTTAATGTCCCAATAATAATTCTAATCATCTGTCTTATGAGCCGAAAGGGTAAACTTTCCAATCTAAATGATGTTTTTTACCCTGCGAATTATTAGAAAATAGCAACTTTTTGATATCAATATATTACTCTAATGTAATCATGTAATTTTACAGTTTTAAACATTATTTATAATTTACTCATACATTTAACATTTCTAGAATTCCCGTAACTAATTTTAAATAAATGCTTGCATGTAAAATTTTCGATGTAGATTATCTACCTACTACGGCTAATAATAGTATACCGTAATCGGCTTAAATAATATGATGTTAATGGGTTAATAAAATTGGTAGCATATTTGTAGTGTTAAATAGTAATGATATGTAAAATTAGGCAGAATAGTAGTGGAATTGTTTAAATAGCACTTGTAACTTGTAGCTACCAAACTATAAATAACACTGTATTTCATAATTTATTCCTAATTCTAGTCACAGTATTAGACTAGCTTCACATTTCAATAATTATCGGATAAACGTACTTTATTTTAAAGTTCATGACGCGAAATTATTTTTGTCAAACGGAGTTAACTTACGACGGAGTAAGCTCCAAACACTGCCATTTAGAGTTAGTGCTTTAGTTATATAATCTTTGACTGTGATATTTATATTAAATTCGTGTATTAGAAAATTATTGTGTAATTGTATTGTATAAATTGAATCGACCTCCACCATTTCAAAATTTGAACTGTGTAAATCTTTTTCTGATCTCTTTTAACAGATTTGTTTTTGCAATCCAAATATTTTCAGAGCCAGTTGTAATTATTTAAAATTTCGAAATATAGGAATTTTATATTATGTGTGTTTTTATTGTATTCCCAATATTAATTTATTTAAGCCGATATGGCGCGGGGTCAGATGCTTGCAACAGTATATATAAAGGTTGTGAATTCGATGCTCACTCAGGGGAATGAAATATGTAATATTTTTATCTTTCAGTGTGTTAAAAAGGCAAAAGCACGGTGAGAGTCACGAGATGAGAACGAGTGTCTTAAAAGAGAAAGACACAGTGTCTTTACACTAGGCTTTTAGATTACCTCTGCCGACCTTGCTAAGTGCGGAATACAGCGTGAAGAAAACAAAATTAAAGAATTTGTAAATATAATGTTACCTTACATAGTAACAATATCTCGTTTACAAAATAAATAATGATGCAAAATGAAAAATATATAAATACCTACTTAGTCTTGCCTTATGGTTAGACTATTATATAGTTAAAATTAATAAATTAAAATTAAAAATATATACATATATTATTTTCTTTGTAACAATTTATACATTGTTACAAAGAAAATAATATTTTGGTATTGTACGTAACATATTTTACTATTAGTGTGTAATTTCAATACATTTAAAGTGGCTTGAGAAATACAGATATAGCAAATGATTTTTTTTATGGGGCCTGTCGTGGCGCAGCGGCACAAGAGTGTGACTGTAACCGACAGGTTCTGGGTTCGATCCCCAGTCGAGGAAATGAAATATTTAATATTTTCAATTTAAATATTTAATGTTTTATTTCTTCGCTCTGGTAATAAGGCAAAGCGCGGCGTTGAGTTCCGCCACTCAACACGCAATGCCTCAAATTCGGCGGAAAGTGGGGAATTGAAGTGGAACGGAGTGTCATAACACTAGGTTTCACTTCCGTTCCCTCTGCCTACACTGCCTAGTGCGGGATACAGCGTGAAACTGAAAAAAAAAAATTATATGTAAATTTCCTAGAATGAAAGATTGAGTTTAGTATCATTCTACAGTCAAACAGTACGAGGCCAAGTAGGCCGTATATCGCATATTATAATAACATACATGTATATAAAGAATGTATGTTAGTTTTAAGTTTCACTGAAAATATAGCAAAACAAATACAACTAAGGATTCAGTTTATAGCATTTCCAGTTTACGAGTATAGTATACAGCAAAGCTGGGTAACGAGGTGCTTCAATACTAAGTAGTATATTACTTATTTATAAAATTCTCCAATGTTTTGAACTTAAAATAAAATTCTCGTTTTTATCTCTTCCTTAGTTTTCATTTTTTATTATTTTGTCTTTTTCATTTATACACCGGTACTACAACATAATTTAAGCTCATAACAGTTGTAGTTTATTGTATACATTAAACATTTTTAATGTAATTACATTATAAATAACAGACATAAGAAGGAAATATTTATTTTTAATTTTTTCGATCTGGTAACAACACACAGTAAGTTTTGCCACTCAAGAAGACCTAAAGGCCTTAATATCGAACTAAAGGCCTTAATTCGGTAAAATGTGGGTAATGAATATATCTTAATAGGAACTGAGCGTGTTAACCTAGGGTCCATAGTTCCTTCCGCCTATCCTATTAGTATGCGATACAGTGTGAAGCTGAAAGGAAAAAAATATATATAATAACAATAATAAGGATCAATCAGTAACAATAATGAGGCCAGTCGTGGCGCAGCGGCACAAGCGTGTGGCCGTAACCGACAGGTTATGGATTTGATCCCCACTTGAGGAAATTTAATATTTTTACGTTGAATTCCGCCTCTCAACACGCAATGCCTCAAATTCAGCGGAAAGTGGAGAATGGAAGTGGAATGGACTGTCTTAACATAACCTATCCCCAGTTTTCTCTGCCTGCCCTGCCATGTGCGGGATACAGCGTGCTGGGTATGGTTAATAATATATATATTTATACGGATACGGATATTGCCCTTTGCAGCTTTATGTTATATGCTGTATGTAGCAGGGTAAGCAGAGGGAGGGAGCTTAGTGCTAACTCACACTGCTCTCAATTTTTTTCCATATTCTAATAGACATTACGTGTTAAATTGCAAACGCCACGGTTTGACTTGTCACCAGAGCGAAGAAATGAAAATATGAAATATGCCACTTTAGGAACTGACACAACCGTGTGACTGAAAAGTCACACGTTTGTGCCTGTTCCTGTGGCACGACTGGCCTTAAAGTAACATATATATTATATAAATATGATCGAGTATAAAAACGCTTTAAAAAAATAATAATGATCTGGTAAACCGTCACATAATAAAGAAAATGAAAAACAAACACCATAGTGGCGCAGTTGAGCAGTTTGTGTTAGTGGTTGTTGGTCTGATTCTCTTCAGAAGATCATATTTAAAAAACGTGGTATTGAGTTACACCACTTAGGATGCATTGTTTCTAACTGTCTTTATTTTTTTCTAAGGGAAAAGTGTCACTCACCTGTGTATAGACGAAAGTGTCAAAACGTTAGCTGTCTAAATGTCAATGCGTATTCCCCTACCGGCCCAAAATGCACTAATCCATTAGCTATACATGAAAAGTTAATAAAAGCCAATAAAACAGTTGGACAGGTAGACACGACCCCATCTTGGGGTGCAGCCCTGCACTTTATGTTCTGATAAAATATTTACTATTGATTTACGCGCACATTCACTTACGTTTATTTATTATTTTTATATAATTTTACTTCTTGCCCAAAGGACATCCGTAACAAAAATATTATATTTATTCTCTGATTTTGTATGAAATAAGGTACAATTGTAAATTTGTAATAATTTTTTGCTGATATTTTATTTTTTATTCTTTATTTCTACCGCAAGCTCTCAACTCCTGCTAAATTTGATTTTTGTATTTCTATAGGAAATACAAAAATACCCTAAAGTTTTTTTTTTGCGACAAATAAAGTTTGATATTCGAGTGTTCTCTCTTATTTTTTATGATATATGAATATTATTATATAAATATTATACAAAACGTACAAACAAAGCTTGTAATAATATTTTAATGTATTATATGTTTTATGAATTCTTTCATTTGTTTGTTGTAATTTCTCATTTCGTTACAAATTCCCTAATGGCAGGCCCAAAGGAAATACTAGAATTCATAAGCAAAACGTTTTATTTAGGAAAATAATCTCTTAATTATGCTGTGAAAAAGCAAAAATTTTATTGTACTAAATAATTGTAACAAATATTGAAATATTTGTATTTTTTATGCTTCTTCAACCAAGTAAACATATATATTATTTCTTAAAAAAAGTATGTTATCTACATACATGTGCTTGTAGTATCAATGTTTAAGTAATTTGTTATTTAATTAACAAACTACTGTTTGACTCACTCTCTCGGGACTCAAGTAGTACGCGGTAAATTTTCTACGAAATATTTCATATTTTATATTTTCCGGACTAGTTAGAGTAATGCTACACTAGGTTTTTTATACTCATAATTTGAAAAAATATAAGAAAATAAAAAATACCGAATACATAAGTAACTAGTAATAGATATATAAAGTCGAAAATGAATTTACAGCGTAGTAAAATGAAAATTATTTCCAAGGAAAACGATTTTAATTGGGCTTATCAGATCCATAGGAAATTGCTTAAAGACGATTAATTTATTCCGAGCGTGAAACGGTGGTCCAATTTTAATTGTTGTTGACGTTTAGACATAAATCTTAGCGAATCTGAAGGAAGTGATTTACATAAATGCTGCCATCGTCGACTTTATGTCTTCCTGTGTTAGGTTAGATTTATTAATATGTATATATGATCTATTTAGTTATGCTTCGAAACCGTTATTCAATCGAGCATTATTTTATAAATAATGCTAGTAATGTTACGTCTTGTAATTAATTGAATTGAACATAGAAAATTGGAATTAATTTAAAATTTGTAAAAGATCCAAAAGATTCGAATCGAATTTGAGGTATTGCGTGTTGGCGGAACTCAACGCCGTGCTTTTCCTCGTACCACAGCGAATAAAACAAAACATTAAATATTTAAATTGAAAATGTTAAATATTTCATATCTTCGAGTGAAGATCGAACCCACAACCTGTCGTTACGGTCATGACACGCTACGACACGCTTGTGCTGCTGCTATTTTGAAGTATTTATATATGGTATGTCGCATATAAATAATTGAATATTAGACCATAAAACTTGTGTTATATTGTATATTTATGCACAAGATGTTTAATCTATTTTTCTCCGAGTTTTTTTTTTATATTACAGTGAGCAAAGCAAAGAGGCTCCCAAAAGAATTGAGCAGAGGGCCAACTCAAGGGGTTATTCGTCAGTATTCTATAGAATATACAGATATTTTTTTAAATTGCCTAATCTGACGAGATACGCTGAAATTATCAGAGTTCAGTATTTTTAACGTTTACCATTAAATATAAAGTTGCGGGCTGTCGTTGTGGAAGGTCACAAGCGTGTGACTGTGAACAAGACGGGCTAAAGATTGGATCCCCACACGAGGAAGCAAAATATTTAATATTGTCATTTCTTCCCTCTGGTAAGAAGGCAAAGCATGGCATAGAATTCCGTTTTAAATGGCAAAAGCATGGCATTGAATTCCGTTTTAAATGGCAAAAGCATGGCATTGATTTCCGTTTTAAATGGCAAAAGCATGGCATTGAATTCCGCTTCAAATGGAGAGGAAAGTGGTGTAACTACAACAGCAACGGACTGGAGTGTCTTAACACTAGATTCCTAAGTTCCTTCGACCTTCCTTGCCATGAGGGAAAACAGCGTGAAACTGAAAAAAGAATAGAAAATAATGAATAAACAAAGAACAAGCGTAGCACACAGTAAAGAAAAATTTGAAAAGGCCGCAATTAGTTGGAACTGTTATACCCGGACCCTGCAAGTATATTTGCGGATCCCTAGACTGACGCTGCCGCGTCAGCATTATTGCCGCATGCTTAAATATTATAATTAGTTATTATTTTTTAGTCTCCATCCCTGCGTCTTAGAGAAAGGTTGCCTAAGATTTATTAATTATTATTATATACTATTAATTACTATTTCAAGTGTTTATATACTATTTCAAGTGTTTATATAATAACTCTATAAAATACTATTTCGTTTTAATAAATCAAGTGTAGATAAAATAAATCTTTTTTTTAAAAACGCGAAAGAGATTCGCGTTATAACATTTTGGTGGCAGCGGAAAGGGATTTACGAAAATACAAATCCCTGGAACGTCTTTGTGAACATTTATAAAAGTGAAAAATGTGATTAAGAAACTATTTGTGAATATTTGTTACGAGAATCGTGGGCCGCATTGCTTCCCAAGTCGCATCACACCTGTAGTAAGCTGATATGGCGCTTATCTGGACCACCGTGGCATTCTGCGTTATGTGAGTCTGGCTTTAGATGTAAATTCCAATACAAATATTTTTTTAAAAAACGGGCATTAAAATTAATTTAAATTTAATTTCAATAATTTTATTTTTATTTTTTGTAACAAATATATAAATATGTTTTTATCACTAATTATTATGTGTTAAATAAGTTCCTTATTTCATTTGTATATGTATTAGCTGCAACGTAATTTAATTTTATAAGTAAATTATATATTTTTTGTTATATTTGTAATAAATATGGCGGAATCTAAAGTGCCCAAAATTATTAAAAGCGATTCGTTACAAGTTCCACATCCTATAGATTTGCCGTCGGAATCTGAGGATGATAGGCCATTAAATTCTTTAGAACAAAAAAAAACAAAAAGGAAAGAAAACTCCTTCAATACTAGAGATGGATTTAAATATTCTATTAAAATTTATAAAACCATATGATGGATGTAGGGAAACGTTAAATTCATTTATCATAAATTGTAATAATGCTTTCGACTTAGCTTCCGACTGGCAAAAGCCAATTTTGTTTAAGTTCATTTTAAGTCAATTATCGGGGAAAGCTGAAGCAATTTGCTCGATAAAAGATTTTTTGTCTTGGGAACAACTTAAAGAATTTCTAAAAACACAATTTAGCCAAAGAAAACATTATACACACTTACTCACTGAACTACAAGAATGTAAACAAGAGTCTAATGAAAATGTTAATCAATTTTCTCTACGAATCGAAACTTGTTTATCACAATTACTGACAGAAATATCATTAAATTCGACAAAAGTAAAAGAAATCCCAGGCCGAGTAGCGGCAATGGAAGATCTCGCCCTTCATCATTTCACAATGGGCCTACACCCTAGAATTTCCAACTTTGTTAGGTGTAGGACACCTAAAAATTTAAATGAAGCAATTAATATAGCCATTTCCGAAGAGCGTGTGCATCAGAATCTTTTTAAAAGAAATGATATGGTGACTAGGTATAATAAACCTTTACAACACCGACGACAAGTTGTTAACTTAAATAATCCCATGCAAAAATCCTTTGAATCTTCCCGACCGACTTCTAGAATTCCATATCAATCTACTTCGAAAGTCTGTAATTATTGCAAAAACATTGGTCACACAATAGAATACTGTAGAAAACGAGAGTAAAACAATCGACACTATGGCAAACCTTCCTCTTCTAGAACCCAACAAAGTGTAAATTATTCTCAAGCTATGTCGGATAATGGTCATGATGAAGTCGATGATATAAAAAACTAGGTGATGTCTCACATCGGTGTCGTGTGAGACACCAAAGAAATACAACTGGCACCAATTCTTCGTGTAACCTTACTAAATCCACTGTATCTTTTAAGCCCACTGTATCCACTGAATCCTCTGTATCCACTGAATCCTCTGTATCCACTGAATCCTCTGTATCCACTGAATCCTCTGTATCCACTGAGTCTGCACAGTTAGTGAAGTCCACTGTTTCGCGAAATGCAAGCGTAATTGCGCCTCATTTGGCTTCGATATCTTCTAACATCAATGAATCTGCTAAACCGATTCAAACCACTGAATCCTCTGAGTCTTTATCTGTTGCTAAGTCTGAGATTGAAATTTTTGAAATTACTTCTGATCCAACTAAAATACTATTACCTCATATTCAAGTTCAAACGTCTGTATCTAACACACCATTAGCATTATTAGTTGACTCTGGTTCTTCAATAAGTCTTATTAAATTCAACTGTATTCAAAATACGCCGAAACTCATAACTGAAATTATAAATTTGAAAGGTATTGACCCCATAGAAGAGTGCACTCAAACAATGGGACACTTTAATCTTAAACTTTATTTATCAAAATCTCCAAAAAAATTTATAAGTCATAAATTTCATTTAATTAAAAATATTAACTTACCATATGACGGAATAATTGGTTCTGATATGTTAGACAATTTTAAGTGCACCATAGATTATAATAAGGATGTTTTAAAAATAGACGATGAAGATATGAAACTTCAATTTCGTGTACCTACCTACATCATTCCTCCTAGGTCTGAAATGATAATTGAATGCTCTGTAAAGAACCCTGAAATTAACGAAGGTCTCATCTTAGATCAGAATATTTCCGATACGTTACTAGTGGCGAACTGTTTTGTTAAAGTAAAAGATAATAATAGAATTAATATTTCCGTCATTAATACGTCAGAATCTTCTGCCACTCTTAATTCTAATCTTAATTTAGTAATTATTTCTAAGTCAAATTCACTTGTTCCGAAAGATACTCATTCTATTAATTATACTAATTTCTCAAAAAAATCTGATACATATTATAGAACTAAATCTATACTGGATACACTTAGAATATCTCATCTTAACTCTGAGGAAAAGGATGCACTCTTTGAATTGTGCTCCGAATTTTCTGATATATTCCATCTACCCGGAGAGTTATTAACTTATACTACCGCCATTAAACATGAAATAAAGACTAATTCAGATGTTCCAATTCATACTAAATCTTATCGATTCCCTGAAGTACACAAAGAAGAGGTAAAAAAACAAACTAATATAATGTTAGAACAGGGAATAATTCAGCCTTCCAATTCTCCTTGGTCTTCACCTATTTGGATAGTGCCAAAAAAATTAGATGCTTCTGGTCAACAAAAGTGGCGAGTAGTAATAGATTACCGGAAACTAAATGACATAACCATAGGTGACACTTATCCAATCCCTCAGATTAGTGAAATATTAGATCAGCTTGGGAACAGTAAATATTTTTCTACCCTGGACTTAGCTTCAGGTTTCTATCAAATTCCTCTTGACCCAGCTGACGCAGCCAAAACAGCTTTTAATATTCCCCAAGGTCACTATGAATTTACTCGTATGCCATTTGGGCTTAAGAATGCCCCAGCCACATTCCAACGTTTAATGAATACTGCTCTTTCTGGTCTTCAGGGTATCAGGTGTTTCGTTTACTTAGACGACATTGTAATTTATTCCCACAATTTACAAACTCAAATAGAAAATTTAAAATTAGTTTTCCAAAAATTACGGAAATTCAATCTTAAACTACAACCGGACAAGTGTGAATTCTTAAGAAGAGAAGTAGGATATTTAGGACATATAATTACTGAGGAAGGAGTAAAACCTAACCCAGATAAGATAAAAGCAGTAATCCATTTCTCGACACCATCATCACCTAAAGATATTAAATCATCATTTTTAGGCCTCGTCTCATATTATCGGCGTTTTATTCCTGATTTTTCTAAAATTGCCAAACCCTTAACTTCTTTGCTTCGTAAAGACACTGTATTTAAGTGGGAGAATCAACAACAACTTGCTTTTGATACCTTAAAACGCAAATTAACTACAGCTCCAATACTCTGCTATCCAGATTTTACAAAACCTTTTATTCTGACATGCGACGCGTCAAATTATTCCATTGCTGCAGTTCTATCTCAAGGTTTAATCGGTAAAGATAAACCTATTGCTTTTGCTTCGCGTACTTTAAATAAAAGTGAATGTAATTATAGTACAACGGAAAAAGAGTTATTAGCTATTATTTTCGGTTGTAAAACATTTCGTCCTTATGTATACGGCAGAAAATTCCAAATCGTTACTGATCACAGACCTCTAAAGTGGTTATTTAATCATAAAGATCCAAGTAGTAAGCTTCAAAGGTGGCGATTAAAACTTGAAGAGTATGAGTATGAAATTGTATATCGTAAAGGAAAACTAAACTCTGTTGCAGACGCGCTCTCTCGTTATCCTGTCAATCCAATATATCCTGAAAACACTCCTAATCTTGATGATCACTCTAATTCTCTCGATTCAATCACTGATTTCGGGGACATAAATTTAAGTCCACAAAGTAATAATCTAAATTTTGATCTTAATGATCTTGAAATCCAATCCCTAGAACCTTCTCCTGAGGTTGATCCATTACTAATTCCTCCAATTGAAAATACTCCTATTCAAGGTGGTAATCCTCTATTGGCTGAACAACCCTCAGTTTCTAATCCTGCTATTTTCAATCCCTCTATTGAAATGATTAACCCTCCAAATCCAGAAAACCAAAGCTTACCTGATGATATTAATCTTGAATCTTTAATTCCTACTATTTCTACAGAACATGTAAATCCGTCTGTATCTAATAATGATAATTTAATAACACAAAATCCTTCTTCTATATTAAATAACTCAGATACTGTGAAAAATAATGTCGAATATTCAAAATTCCTTAAAGAATTTGCTTCTAAAACTATACAATATGATACTAAAATTATTGAAAAAAATGAATCCCTTCTTAAAACTACCTGTAAAATTATTTTAATTCCCAGTTCTATAGATCTAGATGAATCTAATGCTTATATTCAAGAAATAATGAATAATATACAAAATTCTAATGAAATTATGTATTGCGAAAAACAACTACACTCTTTTAATAAAGTGTTGTTAAACAATAAAGACATTTATTTAATATATACGAAAGTTCATCACTTCGATGAATGTACATATCCGGAAATCTTCTATACTCTAAGAATTATAAAATCTTATTTATTACAAAATTATACTAATATAACTGAAATCGCTATTTCAGATTTCAAAAATCCATTTGAAAATAATTCATTTATCAAAATATATAATATTCTCACTTATTTATTTCACAATACTAATATTACCATAAATATATACCACGATAACATAATATATCCCGCTCTTAGTGAAATAAAGAAAATTATGCGCGAAAATCATGACTTACCAATTGCTGGGCATTTAGGCTCGGTTAGGATGCTTAAACGTATTCAGGAAAAGTATTATTGGAAGGGTATGAGACATGATGTGGAAAATTATGTTAAAACTTGTTCTCTCTGCCAAGAAAATAAAGCTCTTCGTAAAACTAATAGAGCGCCAATGCAAATAACTACGACATCTAATGCCCCTTTTCAAAGAGTAGCTTTAGATATTGTGGGTCCCCTGCCAGAATCAGGCACTGCTAAATTAAAATACATAATGACACTTCAAGACGACCTCACAAAATTCTGTGCTGCCTACCCACTCCGTGGTGTTTCAGCAGAAGAGACAAGCGATTGTCTCTTGCATTTTATTTCCATGTTCGGTATTCCAAAAATGATTTCAACTGATCAAGGTACTAACTTTACTGCAGATCTCTTTAAAAAAACATGCGAATTTTTAAAAATTAAGCAACTTTGGTCAACACCGTATCATCCCCAAACTCAAGGTGCTCTGGAAAGGTCCCATTCTACCCTTAAAGAGTACCTAAAATCCTATGTTAATGAAAATCAAGACAACTGGCCTCGTTATGTATTCACTGCAATGTTAGCCTACAATACCGCAGAACAATGCACAACACATTATACTCCTTATGAGTTGATTTTTGGACATAAAGCTTTTATACCTGATTCCATTTACGATGAAGTACCGTATGTCACTTATCCTGATTATGTTAAAATGCTACAACATAGACTTAAATTCTCCCGTCAAAAAGCTCTTGAATATATATGTAAATCCAAAGAGACTTCAAAAACATATTACGATCAACGATCTAGAAAAGTTCAATATAAGGTGGGTCAATATGTGTACCTGAAAAATCATTTAAGGCTCCGAAAAGCCCTATCTCCTGTATGGAAGGGTCCTTTTAAAATAGTAAAAATTCACGGAAACAATACCTTGTCATTACTAATTAATAGGAGACATATAAAACATCATTATGATGAGGTTAAGCCGGCAAGTGATGTCGATAACCATGCTAATTCCTAAAATCTTAACTAGATTAGTATTATATTTAGTTTTACTACTTTTATTTTATATTTTTTTTGCAGTCATGCATTGTGCAGTCATTACGAGGTGATAGCAACTTCAACTTTCGTTCATCCAATTTCATCGAGTTCAGGCATATATTTTGACTATTTGGGAAGATTAAAAATTATTAATGGCCATCTAAACGTAGTAATACCGATGAATATCGCAAACATTAGATTACATATCGATAATATTAACTCTGTTTTGGGAACAGTCAGATATCTTTGTAAATCCTCAGAAATAATTAATACGGAATGTCATAATATGTTAGAGCCCTTAACTACTAGATATCGAGAAATAAGTCAACAATACTCTTCTATTTCCCATTTACTTGAAACTAGAATAAAACGTGGTGCATGGATTGGGGGTGTAGGAACTGTATTTAAACACATTTTCGGCACTTTAGATGAAGAAGATGCTATTAAATATGATAATGCTATAACTGTTGTGCAAAATAATAATAAAGAACTAGCTTCATTAATTAAACAAAATATTCTAGTTACATCAACAGTAATCTCGTCTTATAATCATTCTTTACATAAATTAAAGATTAATGAAGATAGTTTAAATGAAGCTGTTGACAAGCTCTCTGCATCTATGAAAAATGTTTCCGTTATTTCAAATAAATTAATTCAAATTTCGGAAATAAATTCTATTTTAAATAATTTAGAATCTTCCATTCTTGCTTTATCCTTTCAATTAGAGGATCTTATTAATGCTAGTCTATTTTGTAATATGAATATACTTCATCCTTCCATAATAACTCCAAGCCAGTTATTTCAAGAGCTTGCCGACAACCATAGATATTTACCAAATGGTCTCGAATTAGGTGTAAGTTTAGATTTAAGTTCAATGCATTCTATTATGAATATATCTAAACTAATTTGTTATTATTTAAATTTTAAGATCGTATTCGTGTTACAAATACCTTTAGTTACATCTCAGGAATTTTACTTATACCATAATATTCCATTGCCCGTACCTCATAACTTTAGTAAGCCAGACTCATTCACTTTAGTAATACCAGGCAGTAAATATACTGCTATAACCAAGGACAAAATCCAGTACACTAATATTGACCCCCTCGAAGTGTGTAAAAGTGTAAACTCCCAGAATTATATATGCAACATCATGAACGTTTTGTCGGTAAACGCAAATCCATCTTGTGAAAGTGAACTACTATCAAAAGTGATAAAAAAATTACCAGTGCAGTGTAAAACGGAATTTCTTAAAGGTGACTTAGATATTTGGAAAGCTTTAGTGAATAATAAGTGGATTTTCGTACAATCTCATTCTGTTAAATTATCTATAGATTGTGTTAACTCAGAGTTAGTGGAAGAAAATATTCATGGTATTGGTGTGTTTACTTTACCCAAATATTGTGTAGCCTATTGTAAAGATACAAAATTGCATGCTAATAATAATTTTGTAAACATTACTGCACCTGTATCAAGTCTTTCTAGTTTTAATTTAATAAATGATCCTTGTTGCAATGTAAACGCATTAAGGGAAAGTATAAGTAATGTGCCACATATTAGTTTACGGGATTTGGATACCAAAAATATGAATGTTAACTACAATAAAATCATTAAATCCTTTGAAAAGAACCTTGATAAAATAATAAATGAACCACACATAATAAAATATGGAGCTCATTACTCTGTTTTAACTATTTTAATTATAATTACTATTGTTTGTTATATTATGTTTAGATTATATTCTAAGTTGTACAAATCTAACAGCAGCCTTTCCAATTTAAACTCTTTCAAATCCCCAGATTCAACTTCTTCCAAGTCACCTACCGTTCTTTTGGAAGAACATAAAACTGAAAGACAGACTGACACGACTTCTGAAATAGTTTCACCTGCTAAACTTAGAATCAATGTTTAAAATAGGAAAATATATAATCATTTATTATACATAAACTTCTAAGAAATAGAAGTTTATTTCTTTAAAGGGGGAGGTGTTATACCCGGACCCTGCAAGTATATTTGCGGATCCCTAGACTGACGCTGCCGCGTCAGCATTATTGCCGCATGCTTAAATATTATAATTAGTTATTATTTTTTAGTCTCCATCCCTGCGTCTTAGAGAAAGGTTGCCTAAGATTTATTAATTATTATTATATACTATTAATTACTATTTCAAGTGTTTATATACTATTTCAAGTGTTTATATAATAACTCTATAAAATACTATTTCGTTTTAATAAATCAAGTGTAGATAAAATAAATCTTTTTTTTAAAAACGCGAAAGAGATTCGCGTTATAACAGAACGTTCAATTACGAAATTCGAGGTACCGACGTGGCTTCACTTTCGTCCTTCACAGGATTCCTTTTACAGGGTATAAGAGTGGCATAAGGCAAAAGAGCAAAGCGATTTAGTAATAAATGTAATATACACATTTTTGTTTAATATATTTATAGTATTTTATTATTCACTCTATCAAACATATCGATGTAGCGCTCTACTTTTTTTAAATATTTATAAATTGAGATTCAGAATTGAAATACCACTTAAATGTTTAAAATTAGAATATACCTAGAACACAATGTGCTTGTCAAGATAAAAATGAATTGAAATTGGTTATCGACAAAAAATCTCAAGGAAATAAAATAATAAATGTGATTTTTTAATTTTTACCCTCTATCCTATGAAGTTAAGGAAGTACTACTTAGTAAAAAGTTATCGTTACTTACATACCTAGGGGTTGTTTGTAACTGGATATTGGTATTATCATCGAATTTAATTGTTACGAAACTCGTTAGCTTATGTAGAAAGAGTAGTAGATACCTGTTTTTGTGATATCTTTCAATTATATAATATAATAATATTAAAAGTTACCTAGCTTTCTGTAGAAAGACTATTAATAACAAAAAAATATATTTACTATATATATCCCTGCAGTGTACAGCATAATGCTATATCCCGCATAGAGAGCCTGGACCTTGAGGGGAGACATTTCATTTTCTATTTAAATACTACCGTTGCCCACTTACCTCCGAATATTTGAAGCTTTTCATAATGAGTGGCGAAATGCAACGCCGCGCTTTGTCTTATTACCAAAGCATAAAAATTAAAATATAGAAAATTTTATTCCCCTGAGCAGGAATAGAGTCTTGAAAATCGTTTACAGTCGCACCTTTGTGCTCCTGCGCTTCGGCAGCCCTTAAATTTACTATAAATTCTCAAATTAAATTTCGTCTAAACAAAACTAAATTATATTACTGTTCATATTAAAGCATATACATAGCAATAGAATTTACATAAAAATAACAGTTATATCGTATCTGAGTTCAAATAAAGCTTTTAATTAATAATTTTATTACATTTAAAGTGTTCATAAAATCATTTATTATTCACATTACTTTAGTTGCATCTAACAAAAGTAATTAAACGCAATATCTAAGGTTTACGTAACGGGCAAACTTCATATAAAAACTAATCAAAGATACCAACCAGCAAAGACTGTATTTATAGGTCGAGTATGAATTACGATATAATATAACTAATTACAAAAAACATTTTAATAGAGCAGTAACGAAATCGGTTTCTTATATCAAAAAAGCTGTTATTTTAATAGCTTTAAATTGCTAAACTGATAGAATAAACACAAAATTGCTTTTTAATAAACGCCCTCATGGGCGTTACATCCAGTCCCTATTATTATGTATCGGTTTTATTTTGTTATGGCTATTTAATCCCGACAGTAAAACAACTGTAATATAAAAGATGGGTCATAAAATTTTACAGGAGATGAGAATAAAGCTTGAATTTTGTCAAATATTTTATACGCTCGCTCAATACTTAGATATAAACCATTTATGTTACGTTTTTTCCTCAAAAGCTTTTATTACAATAATGTTTTTATAATAGCTTCTTATAAATATAGAATTATAAGCGTTTAAATATTTAATTTATTATGTCTTCCTTATATTTTTATTTTAAAATTATTTTCGTTATTCATATCAGCTTTTAGCTGATGTAACTGTGTGCATATTTAGTGCCTTTGTTTGGTTGAAAAGTGAAATATCCAAGAGGTCTTTGTGACGCAGAGGTACCTGTGCGACTGTAAACGCAACAGCTGTGGTTTCGATTTCCACTCAGGGGAATGAAATATTATTTTTTTCTTTTCAGTATTCGCGCTGCGTTAGAAGCAATGCTAAATTTCGTCACTTAATACAGAATTTAGCGACCTTAATGGGAACAGTGTCCAAACGTTAAGATCCGAAATGTTCTCTGTTTACTCTGCTATTTGAGAGATACAGAGCGAAGGTAACAAAAGAAAAGTAACATATTCTTATACTGCTGTTTATCTCTTAAAATGTTGTGTGTGTAGATTCATATATAATATATGTTAGTAAATTGCAGAGAGCAAAAATATTTTTATTCAATTTACTTATAAATATAGAAAAAACAGATCAACGAGTAAAACTTTACATACTTTTATTATGGCGATTACATTTACAGACTTGTAAATGTTTCTTAAACCAGCCGCATTCCAAAAAAAAGGACTATTTTAGTATTACTAAATTACAGCCAATAAAAGGAATATTCAATTAATAAATGTCGCAGGCGTTATAACCGTTTTACTACGCTTTTACACAGCGTATATTTCTTGGTAACCTACAGTTTATGTGGCATTAAGCATTGCCTTGAACTTTATAAAGGGCGCTGTATATCTTTGTATCAGAAGTAAAAACGAATACTAACAAATTATCACTAGTAGATACCATCACGGCCGCCTCTTATCTAATTCTCACCCACGCTAGACCAAGTTTTATAGCGCGTTATTATCTCTCTCTACATTCGTTTCGCTGGAAATTACTATATCTCATCTAGGATTAGAATTTTACTATTAGTTAAAACCTTTTTTTGCGTCTAAAAATAGTTTTTATAGGAGACAAGTAAATAATATTAGTTTTATTATTTAACTTTAACATATTTCTTTATTATATTATGTGAAAATGAAGCTACTGAGGCCTGTGGTGGCGCAGCAGCACAAACGTGTGACTGTAATCACAGGTTGTGGGTTCAATCCCCACTCGAGGAAATGAAATATTTAATATTTTCTATTTAAATATTTAATTTTTTTATTTTCTTCACTCTGATACAAGGCAAAAACGCGACGTTGGATTCCGCCACTTAACGCGCAATGCGTCAAATTCGGCGGAAAGTGGGGAACGGAAGTGGAACGGAGTGTCTTAACACTAGGCTCTCAATTTCCCTCTGCCTACCCTGCCATGTGCGGGATACGGCGTGAAGCTGAGTAGAGAATAGAGTAAAATGGAGCTACAACCTCAGATACAACTTAGATGAATCTTAATTATATCTTTCTTTGCTAAGCTCATAAAAGTATAGAATAATTTATCAACCAGAAAAAAAACACATTTTCAAATATATTTTTGTATAATTTAATATTTGCCATATCATATTAAAAGCTTACTTTAAAATAAAATAATTGCCACCAGCCATTACTTAAAGACAATTTTAAAATAACGTTCCAACAGTTAAGCAAAATTAGAATGCAACATTCATTAAAGTTGAACAATACCAACAAAATAAAAGCCACGCGTAGTTCCCGAAAGCATTCAGTTAGTTGTCTCAACTGAAATATAGTTCGCAAAAAGAGAATGCGACATCAAAGCATTCGGATCCTGCGAGTCCGACGTGATACGGTTTAGAAATAACCGCGGTAGTCGGTAGCTGACGCGAAGACAGTTCTGGTTTTCGCCCACGAAGCGATTTTAGCGTCGATGTGATGGTGAATTATTACACGTCTTCTGTTTTAGTATTACAGGAAATTGTGCTTTACTTAGTTTTAATTAAGAAATGAAACTCTTTAAGCTACTTGCGTCGGTATTGAGAGTGGTATTTTAATACTATAAAGGTAAATCTGTAGAAATGACAGATTTAGTTTATAATAATAGTTATATAAAGACTATTTATATAAAGACTATTTACGTACCAAGAATATAAGTATATTACAAATTTGTGAAAATATGTACTAATTAAAATTAAATATTGAAATAAATAGTAAAGGAGTCCGTAGTTGCGCAGTGACTTTAAGACGCGACTGAGACAGAGGTTGGGGATTCGATCTCCACTCGAGAAGGTGAAGTATTTATTACTTTTATTTCTTCGAGCTGATAAGGAAAAGTGCAACAATGAGTTCCGCCCCTTATTTCACACTGCCTTAAATTTGGCGGAATGTGGGGTACGGAACGGAGTGTTTTAACACTGTGTTCGCAAATTCCCTATGTCTACACAGCTGTGAGTGAAAAACAGCGTGAAGCTAAAAAAAAAAATATTTAATAGAATATTTCAATAATTGAAAAGGTTGACATTTAATTAAATTTATAAATTATACAGCCAAATTAATTAAGCAGACTCAGCGATATGAACAATAATCAGATTCTGTTGTGTATCAATTACAGTGTCTTGTTTTAATTTAACCGACGCGTATAAATTCGTTGTGGTTATGCTATTGACGCCTTTCCTAAATAATTACAGGTTAGCAGTACCGAAAATTACGAGTTTCCCTAGGTACGCGAAGCGAGTGGGAATGGCTCGTTAAACTTGATGAGCGTCGCTCTTCGCCGCCTTATACAGTAACCCACACTAACAGGTGAAACAATCAATTATAAACCTTATCACTATCTTAATAAGAGATATCGAGATACAGGTAAAAGAGATTTTAATCGTAGAGTTCTAGTATACTTCCTATACCGTAAAACAAGTTTTGATCCTTGCGAAACGGCGCTGTCAGCGCGATGCCTTACCAAATTGCTATCGAGAGCGAGTACCGTATCACCTGCATAAAATCAAGCTCAATAGCTCTACAGATTATGACACTTAAAATATTTTATAAAATTTTGCATATGAATATATGGTTCAAACGTTTAATGAGAATTAACTAGTTTGTTAGGACCCTTTAATTTAAATTAAATGTTGAATAAACAACTTCTAATCTCAAAAATATCGTAAAGTGTCTTTTCACATTTAGAAACAAATCAAAATTAAAGCAAATCTGTTGAAATCAGTGATATAATAAATGTCAGCAACATCAAAATATCTTGTCGACGTTGGACGGGTCTAAGCCGGCGCTTTACCAATGCTGCTAATTATATCTAGCTCCGCTGCTTACACAGAGACATTAAAATTAACTGTATCGTCCGTTTGATCTTTCCATTAGAGCTCAGCTATAAATAATATATTAAAAAGGATGGCAATGACTCATTACTTTGAAAATAAGACTGTATTAAGCAATTGTGTCGGGTAAAGAGTTTTAGAAGTACATTAAACGAAACACTTAATCAATCATTCATTCTTAGCTTTTCTCGTAGAATATCTTTATGTAAACAAATTTGTAAAGTTATTAATTATAAAATGAATTTAAATTCATATGAATATTTTAGAGAGGCCTGAAATAAAATATTTAATTGATTCGGCAGAAAGTGGGGACCGGAAGTAGAACGGAGAGTCTTAACACAAGGTTCCTAAGTTCCCCCTGTCTACCCTGCCATGTGCGGGATACAGCGTGAAGCTGAGTAATGAATATTTTAGAAAATATTTAAATTGGTATGTAGGTATATAATATTATATTTAGTAAACACTTTCAAATTTGTCCTTTTGTTATTATTTAGAAGTTTTATCGTGCAGCTTAAAATACTGACCCACGACTGGAATTCACAACTTAGACAGTTAGCTTTTGTAGTCATAGGAATGTTCTGCACGCCTGAAATATTTCTGCTTTTTGAACATACAAAAGGTTTGTTTCCTTTTGTCAATAAATGCTTTCTGTAAAATAAATGTTTAATATTTTGCTCTTGGATTATTATACAAAAAAGTAAAGTCTGTAGAATTGTAGGTTTTAGAATAAATACCTATTTTATATTTAGTATTGCGTGTAATTTTTGACTAAGCCAAATAATTGTGGTTTCAAATTTAGTAATAGATTGTATTTTCATTACACGGATGAATATTAAAGTGTATAACAAGTTATACTTCATCAACTATTTAATTAAGCAGCAAAAAAATCATATAAAAAAAGCTATTTCTTGCTAAGTCGCTATTTTTTCAGCATCACGTAATATTTGTAAAATACGAATATTTCATAATAAATTGGGATCTCTCATTTAATAGCTGTCATTAAGTATTAAAATATTGTATTTCTACAAAAACTTTTAACTTTTAAAGATGCAACGTAAAATGAAGTATTCGTCCATAAAAATAGCTAAGATGCCTGAGTTCAAAGATGCAAAAAATAAACAAGACACGTATACTAAAAACATGAAAGTCGCGTCGCATTGTTGTAGAAATGAGTAAAAACAGAGATTGGACCGTAAGATCTGTCATAATTAATTAGAGTACTTCGCAGAAATAACTTAGCTAACAAACGCACCGGGCGTTGAGATGCCGTTTTATCACTCACTGTCGTATTCATAAATAAATTTTAATATCAATATTGCGAACGGTCATGTGACGGAAATGTCTTTATTACGCACTAACACGTTAGAGTGTAGATATGACAGTAAACTTGAATCAGTCGACAGGCATATTAATAAGCGTAGATTGCTTCAGTTATATTTTATTCTTGTTGATGCTTTTTAAAGTAATTTATAAGATTTTAATATATATTTTTTTATTTTTTATTTTATTTATTTATTTATTTATCACCAGACAATTACATGATACATTTTGATTTTCCTTTACATTTGTGCATTATATAGTATTTACAATGAGCGAAGATGCCACTGTTGCCGTACTAGGAGACTTGTATTACGGCATACAGTACCAACCCCTCAGAATATAATACAATTATTCATCATGTAAATGCCTAAAAAGAAAAAAATTAAAATATCATTTAAACTGTAAACTAAATTTTTTTTTACACTATAATCAATTTAATATAAATTTTGATTTTTATCAAAATAAAGTAAATTAGAAAGATATTGAAAATATTTTTATTGTTATAAAATTTATAAATATTTTTTTAGGTTTACACTATATCCCAGATAGGCAGAGGGAACTTGGGAACCTAGTGTTAAGACGTTCCGTACCATTTCCCACTTTCCGTCGAATTTGAGGCGTTGGGTATTTAGTGGCGACACTCAACGCTACGCTTTGCCTTGTTTCCACAGCGAAGAAATGAAAATGTTAAGTTGGATCAAGTCGTTTCAGTCACACGCTTGTGCCCCTGTGCCATAACAGGCCTCAACTCAATTAACCTATTCTAACGTTCGTTTATCTTAAAGTTAAAGATCACTTAAATTTATCTAATTTAAAACAAAATGTATTATGATTTTATATGTTTTATAATAAAAAAAAAACAGCAACCTTTATGTTTCTAATCATCAATGAGACCATGATGGCGCAGTGAGACACTATCTTATTGTAAATGTGATCCTTGGTGGTCGATCCCCAATCAAGATTATTTATTATATTAATTTCCTAAAAAAATAACAGTACGATATTGGCGTGGAGGCACATAATTTGGGAGAGATAGAAAGTGGTTGGTGGATACCGTAACACTAATTTCTTCATTGCCTGTGTCTGTCTATCTAAAAATATATTAGCATTATTTAACGTTTACATTTATATTGGTATGGCATAAGTATATTATATATTGTGGGTATGTATCTCTATAGTAAATGGTTCTTATAAAATATAAATATTTCACCAAGCTGCTTCAATTTATATTATATTTAAATTATGTTAAGCATGGAGTATCTATTAGATGGACAAAGGTAGTCAAATGACGACACTCGTAAAATATTACTAGGCTCTCTAATAATAGCTTGTGCCCATCATATTTTTTTATCAGATTCACGCTGCACATGGCAGGGTAATCTGAATTAATTTGGGTACCTAGGGTAATATATTCTGTTTTCTCTACTCTCACTTTTGAAATGGCAGAATTCAACACCACGCCTTCTTTCTAAAGTGCGAAGAAATGAGAATATTAAATATTTCAGTACCTCTAGTGGAGATCGAAGACACAACCTTTCATGTTTACAGCTTTTGCTCCTGCGTCATGAGAGATGAGAGAGACAATTTTGTGAGATATATTTTACAAATAAAATATAAGTATAGAAAAATAGCTTAATTTATATAAATTATTGAGTCATATAACATAATTAGAAAACAAATTACTGCAACGGAGAAACATTAAGCGGATTCTGTTACACCATTACAAAAAAGCTAACTACGTTGTTAAGAAGCCTGTCGAATGTTCATTGCCGATTTGCTACCGTTGACTACATCGTTGGACCATTGCTTAAATTACTTTGAATGAGATGTTAATCTTAATGGTGTGACAAAATCGAATTTAGATAAATGTTATTTGCACTATAAAAAGATTTATTTCTATAGTTATTTCGTTCTTTTCTTGCACTCTAGAGGATATTAGTGCTAAGACAAGACGTTCCTCATTTTCCGCATGATGATATACTGCATGTTAAGTGGAAGCTCTTAGCCCCGTTAGCTTATTGATCTTCATTGAATATAGACATATATATATTAATAGAAAAAATATATAAATAATGGCATGGTCTATGTGGGTTATAAAGTATGCACCTAGTCTTTACGTACTGGTCAAGGAGTGATGAAATTTTTGGGTCTAAATGTGATTACTATCTATAAAATATAATTAAGTAGGTACTTTGTCAATTTGCGTAGCTCACTGATGTTAGCTTGTAAAAGTGATAATGAAAATTAAAAAAAATCGTAGCTTAGTAACATCTGTAGTATAGATTCTATACTATACCCAGCTTCACGGTGTATTCCGCACACGGCAGGGTAGGCAGAGGGTACTTAGGAACCTAGTCTTAAGAAATTCCTTTCTACTTCCGTTTCCCACTATTCGCCGAATTTGAGGTATTGTGTATTGAGTGGCGGAGTTCAACTCCGCGCTTTGCCTTGCTAATTAAAAATATTAAATGATATGATGCATTTACGTATGATACTATTTAATTTCTTCGAGTGGGGATAGAACCCACAACCTGTCGTTTATAGTCACACGCTTGTGCTGCCACGACAGGCCTCAACAAGTATCATCTACACTATCTAATTTCTTACTAAATTTATTGTATGGCTTTAATTGTAACATAAAAAAATATAGCTAAGAAAAATAATATTATTAGAATTTACAGTTCAGCTGTTCAAAAGCTAGTGTAAGAGGAATAAACAACTATTTAGTTTTAGTATCCAGTCAGGTACACGATTAATATTAAAGGGCGTTTGTTACTTCAACATTTACATGTTATTTCTGGTTCTTTGGCCAGACATAAATTATTTAAATAAGCAAATAAAATCTATAAAGGATTTATTCAGGTGGGTGGTCCGAACATTGCTATTCAGATACTGTAACAGGCGCTTCGTGGTTATGTCATACAAGTTATGTTTGCCTTGCTTATTGTACTGTGTCATATTAATTCCCCGGTTGACCTTTTATCCTTTCCACTGACCCAATTCCAGAAGAATGTCAGAAAAATAAGGGAGGAAAAAGGCTGCGTATCACTAATGTGCCGTTCCTATTAATCATGCTTGCACAATACATGTCAGTGTTACAAAGGCTTACAAAGGGAAGACCTTAACTTAATATTGCCGAAATTGGAACAGGTAACGTTACATTTATGTGAAATATATTTGCTGAATTGCGCACGAATATGTTTTTTGATTACGATCGGACAGTAATTTTATTTTTAAGTTAACACAACATTTCTTGTAGAATTTCTTTAGTATATATTTATACTGTTTCTGTTTACTGTTTCCTCGAAAGATTTATTTTTTATCAACAGGGTCTAATGACATGATTTGCTTTAAATATACTAACTATGTTTTTATTTATGAATACAAATATCTAAGTGTCATTATTCTAACAATTTACAAGTGACAATTCAAATGAAGACTTAAGATTCAGTTATAATTCTCAAGAGGCCCATCTTATAAAATATGTATAGGCGTTACGACGCATTACGAATGCCGACTTACGAGTATACCATGCATCTCGATAGAGGGTAAAGGTACAAATGTAAAACAGCACATTATGCGTGTCGCAGCGGGTCTCTACGACAGCTCAATTATACGCACCAAAAATAACAGTTTGAACTTGGGTGGTCGACGAGAATAGTACGCTTATATTGTAAAGCGAGCTGAACTGGTGACGCACTTGTAAATACGTTATCTATTAAGAGGATATTGAAATGGAAACGGCGGATTTACATATGTTGACTAGGCTTTGTTGATGTAAAATTCTATCATTATATGTATGTAAATGTTTGCAGTTACTCAAATAGAATTAACTGTAAGTGACTAAAATTTTATGGTAATATTTTTTTAGCTTCACGTTATTTCCCGCACTTGGCAGAGGGAACTTCTGAACCTCAGTGTTAATACACTCCGTTCTGTTTACCACTTTCCGCTGAATTTGAAGCATTGCGCGTTGAGGGCGAAGCTCAACGCCCCGTTTCCACCACCAGAGCGAATAAATGAAAATATTAAATATTAAAGTTGAAAATATTAAATATTTAATTTCCTCGAGTGGGTAAAAAACTTAAAACATGTCGTTTACAGTCGCACGCTTGTCTCGCCGCAACGACAGGCCTCAATTAGATAATATTATTATGATAATATGCTGCGCTACGACGGCCTAAAATCAAAAAATATATAACCTCAATTTTTACTATGTTTAAAGTGTTAGTGTATCAATTAGAAAAAAAAAAACAATTATTAAAATAAAAACGTATATTAGGCATAGCGGGATTACAATTTCTAAAAACGGTCTCAATAAACTCCGCTCAATCTTTTATACGTTTTTAAATAAGTATAAAAGCTCAATTGTCAGACTTAACATATGTATGTTAAAAATAAATATAAACATGACTTCATATTCAATATCTAAGAAACATAAACAATACAACAAACAGTATTTATTCTCTATCAATTTATTCATAAAGATATCATATTATTAAGTGTTACATTATTCATGTAAATGGTATTTATTATGTGTAATAAGTCGGGCAATTAATAGGTGTTCTATTTCTATAAATCAATTGATAAGTTTATGAAGTTGAAGCATGTCGTGGCGCAGGGGTACGACTTTAAACGCGACGGGTTGTGGGTTCGATCCTCACTGGAGAAAATGAAACATTTGATATTTTCATTAATTTAGTTCTGATAATAAGACAAACTGTAGTATTAAATTTCGCCACTGAACAACGAAATGGCCTTATATTCAGACAAAACAAATTAGTTCGTAATATGACTAAAATATAATTTTTATTTCATGAGATAAATATTTTTTAACAAACATAAGTATGAATAGCATTCATTTTTATCTTTTTTAAACTTTGCCGCGCGTTAGAAAGAATTAAATTAATATTTTCGAAATTTGCTTTGAATTTAAAAATGTTAAACGTTGATGTGCAGTTTTTTTACATTGGAATTGAACTGCACGTAGCTGCCTGTCTGTGTTTAAAATCTCACTTAATTGCATTGTAATCCCGGTATCCAATTGTAGCATTCTCTCATTTTGTTTGAAATTTATTTAGCATAGCTAAATTGGTTAACTGAAATTGCGAATACAAAAGTTAGGAAACTATAGCCATAGAATATAGTTCTTGATAGATATTAATTTGTACGTAGACCCAACGTCGAGCTCCGCTACTTCAATGCGATCTAGATAATTAGTTTTCAGTTAAAAAACGGAATACCTTAACACTAGGTTCCATGTGTCTAAACGGGTATTCCGTTTAGATGAAACAGGATTTCCGGTATTCGTGAATTCAAAATAGCCTATAAGTATATAGTAAAAAATAAATATCGAAAAATAATGTATTAAATTTTCACACATTTGAAATATACTAAGGTAAGTTTAAATATACACAGGAGACAACTGGCATTCTTTTTCAACTATTATCACAGTAGGCAAACGAAAAATCCTCCATTTTTAAAATTTAAAAAATGAAGGATTTGAATGTTACATTATATAAAATATTCAATTTTATATATTTAACTTGTTATGTTTCATACGAAATATTCATGTTATGCAAATAGAAGGCGGAAAATATGATTATGGCGTGGCTACAACTGCGAATATCTATACATTGTAATGATACTTCTATTATAATAATTTGAATTTATTGGAAATCTAATATTAAAAGCTAAAATTCAAGACAAATTAAGAAGTTATTTTTTATATTTACGTATTTCTTGCACACTGTGCCGTAGTGGCGACGATCTCTACTCTAAAACTCGCAAAATGGTGAACCATTTTGCCATTATTAACACTGTGTGCAATGTGACTTTCGGCATTTCTAATTTAGAAAATTTATAGGTCAATAAGAAGTAATGTCCATTTGAACATACTATTATTTTAATAAACATTGTGTCTTCTCGGTTTGAATCCACAATCACCTAGTGCAATGAAGCTGCAAAAATGTTAAATATTTACACTTTTTTTTTGCTTTATTGACAATCAAATATTGAAAAACCGGGATAAATGCCACATTGGGATAGATATACTTTCCAATTCTTTAATAGTATGTATAATCTAAATTTAAAATATTCCTCATTTAAATAGACTATCGTTAGAATTTTTTAATGGTATGAAATACAAAGAAGTTACTCCCGGCTCGAAAAGCAGTTCTGCTGAGAAGAGCCGGCAAGAAACTCAACAGTAAATGATACAATATAATTATTACATAAACTAACCTCTCTCCTGTATAAAATTTAATAGGCATTAATTTTTAATTTTATATTTTAATCTTGTTAATATTCCCAAATAGTATGTATAGGCTTATAGCCTTACTTGTTAGTTTTATTTTACCTAAAATTTTTGTAGTGGAAAACTTAAAATACATTGAGGAAAAAATAATATTACCAAAAAAAAAATGAAAATACGTTATTTATTTTCATATACATATCCGTAAAAATGCCTGTGTTTGCATATTCAGGAGCACTATTCTCTACCTGTTGGCATAGTCTATTATAGGTTGGTATAGGAGCAGTAAAGTTTTACTGCTTCTAAATTATTTGAAGATAGAGAGAAGTTAATGCAAATATATCTTCAGTCATCCAATAATATGAGACATAAAGACAAAAAGCTAAATAAAAAAAAAGCACAAATAACTTGACTTTTTCTTAAATAACCACTTAAAAATTGAAATTTCAAAAAAAATAAATAAATATATCGATTAAAGTTATTTAAAACAATTGACATCATAACTGGTTAAGTTTTTCGTTTACAGAATACACAATAGTGGGGCATCCCCAATTAAAAGATTTCAAGACAAGCTATTTTGAGAAGTTAAATAAAAAAAAAAAAAAACAATTAACAATTCAACATATAGGGTTCAGGTAGCTACTTAGAAAGAAATTATTTATATAAATTATATATAAGGAGGAGAAAAAGGAAAATAAGGAGAAGTCTCTTAAGGTATTTCAAAAAAGAATGGAAATTGAGAGGGAAATACGGAGAACTTCTCTTAAGGTATTTCAAAAAAGAATGGAAATTGAAAGGAAAATAAGGAGAAGTCACTTAAGGTATTTAAAAAAAGAATGGAAAAGTGAGGCATCAAGCCTGACTTATGTCCAAAATGCGTAATTTTAAAGACATTAAAAGAAATTGATATCTAAAAAATATTATTTTAACGTTAACCAATTTAAATAGAAGGAAAGTGATGGGCCATTGATAAAACGTCACGGTCGAGACGAGCTTCCTGTCGTCGATGTTTATTTAATTTCTGAACAGTTTGTTTAGTAAAAGAAGTGTCAGTGAGTGCAAACCGATGCAAGTCACGCACGTCATGAATTTTTGATGTATTTTCTCAGTCAATACAACAATCGGGTACACTTTCGATTTCTTATTGACGTTAGAGAGTTTAGGTTTTCAACAAAAGTAAATATTTATATAAATCTTGCAAGAATATTACAGTTGAATTTTTAATAATTTTTAATAATCGACTAGCTGACATGGGAAAGATACTATTGATGCCGAAATAAATAATATTTTTGCCGCATCATTACGAAGCAGTTTAGTTTTGTGTATTTTTTTAGCTATAGTGCAATATATGCCTATTAAATTGGCAGCTCTTCCTTTGAAAATTAACAGATCTCATAGCGATTTTTAATTTTTCATATAATGAAATGGGGAATTGCGGTTTAACGGACAATACCACTATAAAAACCGATAAATATTCTTATAGAAACTTAAAAGAGCTACAAAAAAGACGTAGTTATATTTTTTGCTGAATTAACTTATTTAAAAAATATTTAAAGTTAGAATTGAACCTCAAATGACATTGATGATTTTCACAAATATATAATATTTATCACAAAATAATATTTTTCGTTAAGTCATTATTATTTTTGGTAAAACATTTCAATTTTTACAAAACGCTAATTATCGTAAAAAATTCATTTAGATATTACTCTGGGAGAAAAAAAATCGAGAAATTCTTCTTGATGTTAAATATAGAAAATTAAATCTATATTTGAAGGTATTATAATTTTAAAATGCGGTTTTTCTTACTGTATACGTAATGGGTTAAAACCACGATAGATACCCTATTGGAACAGGTGCCTTACTTTCTAAAAAATCTATTCACAAAAATAAAAACTTCAAGCTTTGCAAAATTTTCTGTGTCTTAAATAATGTAATCACTGTTGTTTTACTTCAACTTTATATATTATCAATACGCATAAACAAGTTAAGGTATCAAATGAATAGAGAACAAGATAAATAATATTAGTCATTTGATTTTATTCATTGTAACGCAGCAAATACAAACAATTTTATGTTCAACAGATATAATTAAACCATATTATATTGTTCTGTATTACGAATATTCGGTCTGCATTTAAGCCGCACAAAAGCTAGACTCAGCTAATTAGCGATTTAACACACCGCAATTCGGTGAAACTAATAAAATAATTTAGCTAAACAAATCGACGGGGCCCCAATGCGTACGTAATAAAATAAAGTTAGGAGAGCACTAACGTTGTTACTGTGCGTCCTGCGATTTATATTCATGATTCATTCGTTTTAGCATCGACGCTTATATCACAGTCGCCAATATAACACTTAATATACATTGCGATTCATATGCTCATAGGCACATGAATCGTAATAAAATAAAAATATTGTCTGTTTGAAATTCCAATCTTTCTAAGAATAAATAAAAAGGCTTATCTTAGGCATGTTTACTATGAGATTTTGTTTAATAAATACCTATAGTCCAACAATAATAGCTACAACAGTACAAATTTATATCACTTGGTCGTATCTCGTTATATTTATTATTTCTCAGGCTATTATTAAAAAATAAATTACAACGCAAAAAGGGTTCTTAAGCAACAATATACAAATTTAACTGCTACAGGATAATAAACATAATTTACAACTGCACGGTGTTTTTATATTTATTTTTAGTTCGTTCAGCTCTATGTTAGAACCATAAAAGTTCCGTAAATTTCTATCTGATCGGACAGTTCTGGGACTGATCGCTCATCCACCTATATTTATAGGTCTTTGATTTATTTTGTTATCTCTTTATTGCCCGACTAACGACAAGCATTCTACTTGGAAGATTAATCACTCCTGTCAACGTGATTTAGCAGAGCAACCGATATTTAATGTGTACTATTTAGATACAATACGATCTGGTTTATATTTAGATGGTTTTCTAACCAGCGAAATTCCAATCGAAGAGATAGAGGGATAATTGAAAGCTGGAATTAAGATACGGTTTATTTCCTTGAGGTAATTTGTAGGATACATAACGATCGTGTCGAAGCAATGTTCTTGTTAGTGTAAAGTGTTAGTGTATGGAACAGTAAAACAATAGTTCTTTAATATTTTTTTATACTGTTTCAATCATTGTATATTAGGTGTTAAGTAATAATAAGAAATAATACTATCATTTTAAATTATTAATTTCGATAGGCACTTTAATAAGAATAATTAATTTATCATCGACCAACACACTGCTGTTTTTAGTTAGTATCAAATAAGTAAGCTATTGATGGACCTGTTATTGATAACGTTAATAATATGACATTTATTTTTCATATATTAAGCCGTCAAATGCACTTAAAAGAATATTTTACACTTGGTAAGTAGTTAGTAGTTATCTCTTTCATTATTTGTGATAAGCGAAGGTTGAAAATTAAAAGCCTGTAAGAATCTTCCCACGGCAGGGATAGGTTCAGGGTTATATAACCACACCTACAAAGTAACCATCAATAAATTAAAATAATTTAAAGAGGATTTTTTTTTTTACTTTACAAATAATCTGTTTTTTTCAGCTTCTTGCCGCATATAGCACGGTAGGCAGGAGTGACTTGGGACCCTATTGTTAAGACTCTCCGTTCCGTTCCCAAATTTCCACCGAATTTAAGGCATTGCGTGTTGAGTGGCGGATCTTACCGCCGCGCTTTGCCTTGTTACCAGAGCAAGGAAATATAAATATTAAACACTCATTTTCCTGAATGGGGATCGAACCCACAACCTTTCACGTTAATAGTCTCAAGCATGTCTCTGCGCCACTATGAGCCTCAATATAATTATTAAAACATAAAAGCCTGTCTGTACTAATTTATTGAAAAAAAAGATAATTGCCTTCCTACAGAATACACCTTCATTGGAAAGGCTAGATGCATAGCGATTGGCGTGGTAATAGGTCTTGCAATCGCGGGCCGAGCCGAGACATAATCGTGGGCGGTGGCGCCAATGCCTACTTTGATAGCGCGAACTTAGTATTAACGTTTTAAACCTATCAGCTACAAATAGTGATTACAGACGTTCGTGTTTCTAGTCCAATAATTACCTGCCTGACTACTATGGATATTTCTTGTACTGGACCGTGGGTCTTGAAATGTATCAAATTTGAATAATTTAGACCGCAGATAAGGATAGAGAATAAATTTAAATGACAGCTAAAGTATTTTCATGTAATACCTACATATGAATATTTTGAAATTGAATATAAATGAATCAAATTTCGGCGGAAAGTGGGGAACGGAAGTGGAACGGAGTGTCATAACACTAGGTTTCACTTCCTTTCCCTATGCCTACCCTGCCTAGTGCGGGATACAGCGTGAAGTTGAAAAAAAAAATATAAATGAAAAAATTTATTAGAACACAGTGTCTTAACACAAAGTTCCCAAGTTCCTTCTGCCTACTCTGTTATTTGTGAAATCAATTTATAAAGAATGCAATTTTAAACTACGAATATTAAATTGATTTATAATATATTTTTAGATGGATCCATTTTGAATTTTGTGAGATAGATCTGTGTCTCAGACCAAATGACTATAGTTTTGTGTCCCCACGTGTAAACGTGGTCAAAAATATAGTCATTTCGTCTATTCGCGCTTGGTGGTTTGGAAGTTGAAAAGCTTCACGCTGTATTTCGCATATTGCAGGGCATGTCGGAAAATATACTTTCATAATAAATATTAAATGTAATGAGATTAGATTTCATCGTGCTTCGTTTTTAAAAGAAATTTGAAAAAATATTTTAAGCATTTAAAAATGCGTAAATTTTACATGCTGCAGCACGCAATAGTAAGGTAAGCAAAGGAAATAAAGGAAACTAGTGTTAAGATACTCCGTTTTCGTTAAGGACACTTCCTCTCGAAGGATAAACACGATTGTTGCACATTCAGTTCCTACGTGGTAGAATGCATTGTCTTCTTTTCTTCATGTAGAAAAGAGTTAATTACCGCCACTTAGCACGCAATACCACGCATACACGTAGATAGAGGAAATGGAGTGTTTTAACTCACACAGCTTCACGCTGTATCCCGTACGAGGCAGGGTAGGCAGAGGGAACCCAGGAACCTAGTGTTAAGACACTCCGTTCCCCACTTTTCGCCGAATTTGAGGCATTGCGTGTTGAGTGGCGGAACTCAACGCCGCGCTTTGCCTTATTACCAGAGCGAAGAAATGAAACATTAAATATTTAAATTGAAAATATTAAATACTTCATTTCCACGACCGGGGATCGAACCCAAAACCTGTCGGTTACAGTCACACATTTGTGCCGCTGCGCCACGACAGACCTCCAGGCTTGAGTATTTTAACGGTTCTCCCTATATTTAAAACATTTTTGAAAGTGATGAAAAAAAAAATGTGAAACATTAAGAAGTAACCAGTTCAATATGTAACAAAATACTGTTCTATATGAATATATATTAAATATATTTCGGCCATTGGCTTTTTAGGTCCAATAACTGAAGCTTGTAATTTAGGCCAAGTAAAGCCCCAATTAATTACGTAGTGTAATAGAAAATAATTATCTTATACTAGCGATCTCTAGTCAATCATAAGATAATTATTTTCGCTTGATATCTAATATTTTTCGATATAAATTGAGTAATTTTTTAAATATAATAAGTTTAATCATTATAAACAAGTAAAGCATCCTTAGCGCTATTGAAATGAAGTATGATTGAACGCAAAGCTAGTAGATATATTGTTTGTTTTTAATTACTTGTGTTATTAAAAATTATAAAAATATTCATTGCATAATTAAAATAAAATATTAAGCATCAATTGAAGATTGTTATTATGTGCTATATGAAGGAATTAAATTAAAATATAAATGTAGACTACAAAATAACAGTATTGAAACGTCTGACATAAGAAACTACTCCATCATTTAAAATATACGAATGCCAGTCAAGGATATTTAACACGTTGGTATTACAGTTTATTTTCATTGAAATTAATATTTGATTTTCGTATCAGAGCGTATCACGAATAATAAATTAAAGTAATTCTGCGATATGCATACGCATTAACACGACATTGATGGACGTGAAAAATAAGGATGAAATGAGTAATGCCATAATAAATAAGATATTTTGGCAAGTTATTTGAGCTTTTAACACGTGGCCTTTGTACATTTCTGTGAAATTTTATTTGTATTTTAGTACGGGCATATGGATTTTAAATTGAACTGTAAAATTTACTTTGTTTAACATTTTACTTCGAATTCGTAAAATTTGAAATATAATGTTATAACGTTCCTAATTTTTTTGCACCATTACTTTTATTGGCACGGTCAAATTTTTGATATTATCACATGAACAACAATATTTATATATATATCAATATTTTATTGTCTGTGGAATATTCAATTTACTATTGTGTTTTGTATTTTGTAATCTTAACGCGGCGTTAAACTCCGCCATTCAATATGCAATGCCTAATTCAGCGAAAAATATACAATAAAACGAAATGTCATAACACTAGGTTCTCAATACCTACCCATCCATGTGCAGTCCATGGCAGGGTAGACCATTACTATCGTTGTTTCGGATATTCCTTTAATAAGTGCTTACGTTTGTCGTTTTCAAGCTCATATAGGGCTACTTTTTTCAGCTTTAGGCTTTATCCGGCACATAGCATTGTAGGTAAAGGGAACTTCGTATCAAGACACACCGTTCCAATTAATACACTTCCGTTCCCCACTTATAGCTGAATTTTGAAGGCATTGCGAGTTGAATGGCGGATTTTGACACCACGCTTTACCTTGTTACTAGCGCTAGAAAATTTATATTAAATTTCGCACGCTTGTGCCTAAAATATAATTCTATATACTCTATAATCACTATATTAAAGATGCTTAAAGCCCTATTTTCTCTCTTATACACATACATCACATCACAAATACCAAAATGTAATACCAAATTCTGTATTATAATATATGTATTTAATATACCTAAGTATTATTCTCATATGGATTTTTCTCTAGTGTTATTGAATCTATGCATTTTATTAATTATAAAAATTAAAAATAAAAACAGTATTTTAGACGACCTACTGTCAATCAGTCACTCATTAATTATTACAAATTGCGTCGTCTGATCAATTTATTAAAGGGCCCTTGGTTTCTGTTTCAGCTGTCCCGGTAATGACGAGAACGCAGTGACAGACATTTTCATATTCATCGCCGTTATGTCGTTATTAAGCCGCAGACGCTTAGATTTACAACCCGCCTCGCCACTATTTGCATAATAATTTTCACTTATGAATAGGTATTACGGCCTTATTGCGCTTATAAATATGTATTCTAAGTTGTGCGATAGAGTGGGCGGGTCCACTCCTTTACCGCCGCTCTTCCTGTCAAGTGATGACATGAATGCTTTGATGGCTCCAGGAAGCAAATGAATGATTGATGTGATTTAGTCTTGATGAACATTTTGTGCGGTTACAATTGAGTTTATTAAACTACACAATGCAAAGATAGTTGAGGCTAGAGTGCCGAGATTGCAACAGATTAGCCATTATTACTTTTGATTGCATCTGTTTTCGTGTTGAATTAGTTTAGCTTTTATGTTTTGTGAATACTTTATTTCAACAAAGTATTAATATTTTATTAATATCCATTCTTCTTTTCCCCAATAAAGTATATTTACTTTCTCCTTACAAATATATATAAAAAGATAAGCATCATAACATTTTCAATATGTATTATCGAGAATAAGTCGAGAAATAAATTGTATAACTGCAAACTAATGAACGATTATTTCTTTTCATATATACATTGTGTGCCTGCTGTTCCAATGCGTGACTAATCCACATGAGATATGCCGTGGGAGTCCACTTGTACGCCTTGCAACAAATGAGAGCAGGTTCCAACTCGAGTCCCTCGCGTAGGCTTTGTCAAGTTATTTATAGATCGCACCGATAATCTGCAAAATATTTACAAAATTTAACAAATATATATTTTTATAAATTCATCAATATTTACTAATATGTGAGACTTAATTTAATACTGTAATATTATGATTCTCGATTTTTACTTATAATTAATAATCATATATGGGGTTAATGCATATAACATACATAATATATTTTATAAACACAACTTACGATATCATTATTATTAACAATTAAAAAGTAAGTGACAAGTAATAAATATTTTTGCTTTTATTAACGTTTCGTTCACTTTATTTGTGATTGTTTGTAGTATTTTTAAACAAATACTCAGTTCAACTCGTACGTAGTATTAAGAAATTGCAATATTTTAAGATCTTTACAATTATTGAAAAACGGATATTCACTCGTAATATTGGTGTTTATTTTGTTTCTCTAATTTAGTTGATGTTTGATTGATATTCTTTATTTATATCTTTAAATAAGTAAAATTTAAAATCTTATTTCATTTGAGTTTGTTTTAAGCGAAATGTCTAGAAAAGCTCTATTTACTATTAATTGAGAAATTATTACAACAGTATACAAATTCTTCCTGACCTTGTACCCTTACAAAAATTCTTTGGCAACTATATTTCCATGAATCAAGTCAAGTTACGACTACTGCTCGTAACTAGGAAATAGTCATAAACATATATGACTTCTGTTACGTTTTTTCCTCATAAAAGTTTGTCCTTGGAATAATATGTTACAAATTAGAATATAGTGTAATTAAATGTTAAGAAATTCTTCACTTTCATTGTTTTTATAAATTTTAAAGCAAACGAATAATTCTCTTCCTTACAAACATAACAACTTTGTTTTATTATACGCTTACAATTATAATTATATGTCTTATAAATGTTCTTCAATACTTTATTTTCTTTTTTGCATAACATTAAAAACTTTTTTTTTTGCTGACGTTAGTTTTCACAAATAATTTTATTCAAAATACAGTGTAATCTATTTAAAGTAGAAATTTAGAAATCACTGTAGCAATCTATTGTTATGTTAATATCCAAGTTGTACGTGGCGAAATATTTACGTGCCCAATATTTACATAGACAACGCACATTCAATTAACATGCTTCCAACATTAACATAGAATTGCCATTGACTACCTACACGCTTACTGCGGTCGAGAAATTGGAGCTATGGTAGGCAAACATTAAACATGTTTACCTAAACGTGGGAATTAGGCAAACCGCCCGCGATCTTAAATGAGCCTCTTAAGCCACAACGTCAACATCAATTTATTTTGTCAATATTGCTTCTAGACTGCTCCTCCTTCAGTGTTTAATATCAAGAATCAATTTATTGTTTTCTTTTATTTTAATTGTATTATTATCAAATTTTGTAAATACTTAAATATTCTTCGGTTTTTATTGTTTCATTTTTCACTCTTCACTTCACTTTACTTTACTTAGCTTCACGCTATATCCCTAGCGAGATAGGCAGAGAAGGAGAGAGAGAGAGAGAGAGAGAGAGAGAGAGAGACGGAGAGCTTTTCACTTAAGATCAAATAATGTGTTTTATCCAAATATAAATATTAATAGAGAGATCCAACTCCCGATCTGTCGAACACGATTCAATTGCAGCAAGGGAATATTAAAATCAAGTGAATTTCAATGTAAGACGGCTTGATATTAAAACTTTAGGGTAGTGAGTTCCGATCCTAAATTTCTAACAGGTATTGGTCTTTGGTGATAAAGTTATAAAATCGCTTTGCGCTGCGTGACTGTACTTCCGAACGGCTACTGAGGGTGTTTTATTGAAAAAGTAGAAGTCGTGAGCTGACTGCGTGAGGGCTGTTTGTCGTAAAATATGAATAATGATTACCGACTTGCCTTAGTATTTACTGTCTAGTACATGTAATATTTTACCGTACTCGTTGCAAGCTATGGTAATTTGTGTGATTTTATTTTATGTGTTTTTACACAAGTATTGAAATTTGCAGAAAAGAAGAAACAAAATTATAGCAAATTTTCGACAAAAAGGATGTTTGGCTCCTAATACTAATCCATTATGATATTAATTCGATTTCTTATTTCTTATATAAAAAGTTAATAATTTATACACTTTTTAACAAAAGAAATCTTTGTTTACCATACATTACAGTCAGTTAAAACTATTTTATAGAAATACCTCCAGGAAATGAGACGTTTGAAATTATTTAAACAAGGCAACCCACGAACCTCTTTGTGCCCGATTAGAACTATTTGAGTACTTCCTTTTGACCAAATAGGTACTTGCCTTTAATAAGATACAGTGGGTGTATCTAATAGCCAATGAGCATTACTGTATCAAAAGCTTATTTAACAATCTGTCATTAGTCTAAATGAAAGCATAAAAACCCGTGTAATAGATGATGAGCATCATTAATCATGTATTCATACCCGGTGGTAATCACAGCGATACCGCTTTGCTGTATCAGCTTTGCTTGGATAAACAAGTTTCCTGTTACAACATGTTAACTGTTTAGCATGGTATTACTGAGATATATGTACATATAGATAGAAATTATTATTGATATCTCGTTTTATAATTAAATAGTAAGATATTAACTATTAAGCTTGTCGTGGCGCAGCGGCACAAGAGTGTGACTGTAACCGACAGGTTCTGGGTTCGATCCCAGTCGAGGAAATGAAATATTTAATATTTTCAATTTAAATATTTTATGTTTCATTTCTTCGCTCTGGAAATAAGGCAAAAGCGCGGCGTTGAGTTCCGCCACTCAACACGCAATGCCTCAAATTCGGCGGAAAGTGGGGAACGGAAGTGGAACGGAGTGTCTTTACACTAGGTTCCCGGGTTCCCTCTGCCTACTCTGCCTCGTGCGGGATACAGCGTGAAGCTAAAAAAAATATTAATTATTAATCATTTTAATACTGTAAGTGGTATGTACTTATGTTGAAATTGAGTGTTATACAGGGTGGGCCTCGGAGTTTTGCGAATTTGAAATCGCCATAGCGTTGGAACGGGGGAGGGGGGCGGAGCGCGGGAGGTGGGGATCTGTAACTCGGGCCTTGGAAATTTAGTCACAATGGAGCACTTCACGGGTGAACAGCGTGCGTTCTGTGTAAAAAATTATTACAAAAATGCTGATTCGTGCGTTATTGTTCGACGTTCATTTCGCTCCCACTATGGATTGCATGATTTAAAACAGTGTCCGAGTGAAAGTTTGATTAGGGCGTGGGTCAGAAAGTTCGAGGCTACCGGTTCGACCCTTAATCAGAAACCTAAGGGGCCCGAAAGGACGAAAAGGTCAGATAAAAACATAAACGAAGTCGGAGCTTCCGTACTACGCAATCCTGGGCAATCAACTCGCAAGCGATCAGCAGAGCTATCTGTATCAAGAACGACTTTGCGTCGTATTTTGAAGGAAGATTTAAAATTGCACCCGTATAAACTTCAACTAGTGCAAGATTTGAAGCCAAATGATCACAATTTACGACGTGATTTCGTCGAAACAATGTTTGAGCGGTTTCGGAGCTTCAACAATATTATTTTTTCAGACGAAGCCCATTTTCACTTAAATGGGCACGTAAATAAACAAAATAGTCGTTATTGGGCCTCAGAAAATCCACAATTCAAACACCAAAAGCCTTTGCATTCGCCAAAAGTGACAGTTTGGGCGGCTATTTCAGCACACGGAATCATCGGACCCTTTTTCTTTGAAGACCAGCGAGGGAATTCTGTGACAGTTAATACTGAGCGATACACAACCATGTTGCGCGATTTCTTTTACCCACAGCTGTCAGAATTTCGAGGGTACAATAGTTCGACATGGTTTCAACAAGATGGCGCCACTTGCCATACCTCTAACGAGAGTTTGGCAGCCGCAAAGGAGATGTTTGCTGGAAAACTCATTTCGCGCCGAGGTGACATTCCATGGCCACCGAGGAGTCCGGATTTAACTCCACCCGATTTTTTCTTGTGGGGCTACATGAAAAGTAGAGTCTAGAGTCTACAGTAATAATCCGACCACGATTGCAAAGTTGAAGGCCAATATCCGCGAAGAAATGGCCGCTATTCCGCGTGCCATGTGCGAACGAGTTTTTGTCAATTTGAGGTCGAGATTCGAAGAATGTTTGCAGCGGGATGGTGCGCATCTGGATGATGTTATTTTTAAGAAATGATTTTCCCAAATGTTAACTTTAATTTAAAAATAAATTGGTTTTAATATTACTTTTGTTTTTTTTTTTATGAATTTTCAAATTCGCAAAACTCCGGGGCCCACCCTGTATATTTATGTACATAACAAAACACAGTGTGTAAGATGTTAGGTTTTCCTAATTCCCGGGAAAATACCTATAAAAACTTTAAAACAAATCAACTACTTCCATATGTACTTATTTTATTCCTACATATATTTTATGAAAAATATCTACTAGGTTGTTTATATTTTTGCAAATTGTAAATCCTGAACAATAAAAGCACGTTTGTACATTTTCAAGACTTTCAGTCTCCTAAAATAAAGTGTGAATAACGTTACACAATTAAAATTACAAAACATAAGTAAATAACAATAAATAACGTTTATCTTAAACGTACTAAATCTCAAATTTCATATTATGTAGTTTATTTTTATTGTACGGTCGTTACCGCTTATCATTTTAATAATGTATTTAATTACAGAATGATATTTCATAGCTTTCCTCACGAAAGCATTTGTATTTTTTAAATACTTATGTTCGCGTGGTGTGCCGAAATAAAAAATATCTTAATTGTGTTGGTAGCGAGGCTTGTTTTGTGATATAACAATATATAACTTTGTTTCAAAGCGTGTTGACTTTAATGAGCGAGATAAGTGAGTCGCTATTATTCTTGCTCAAATTATATTCTTTTAAAGACTTGAAGAGATGAAAATGTGTTCCGGATACATGTTAACAAAGGTTAAAGAGGAAAATTTCTGACGGAAATATTATAAGGAACGATTGTTTTGAATTGCATATGCTACAGTAATTAATTTTTTTACGCTAATACATATGTACATATATGTTAAAGTAGATACCTATTTCTTTATTCTGTTATTAAAAGAGTAAATAAGACATATATTTTAATTGTCAATTTTCAACCAGTCAGAACTCTTTATTTAAGTTCAACCTCATACAATCTCTCGTGTTAATTAAGGTATGCTGAGATAATGGAAGGCTTAAGTACTAAAAGGAATTTTAAAACGTTATTCTAAAATAATTTGGAGTGGTGCCAATAGCTGTGGCAACTAGTGGCAGGATTACTCATGCTGTATAAAAAACTTGCCGTTGCTTCTAAATTATTTACTGGGTCTCTTCTTTACAAGTATTATATTTTTACTATTTTTAAAGTATTATTCCACACTTAGGAAAGAAAATACTAAATTTGAAACGCTCTGACCAATTAAGTTCTTATCTTGACACGAACGTGTGGCTTAGTTGGTCAGAGCGCCTGGACGGTTTCCAAGAGGTTCAAATCTTGTTACGTTAAAATTTTTATGCGCTTTTAAATTTAGTATGTATTGTATTATTGTGTATAGTTTTCTCTTTTGAACTGATCAGTTTCTATTGTGAGTCTTTGATATAAACGTGACATTGGCGAAGTGAACTGTGTTCAACTGGCTCATTCGAAACGCTATAATTAAAGAAATGAATGAATGAACAAATTATTTAGTCAAATTAAAGAAAATTCAACTCTAGATTTAGAAATTCAACATACAGAGTTTCAAGGAGAATATTCATATTGATTTATAGATCTTTTTAATATTACTTATCTTAGCATTATATTTAGTTATAATTTTTAAGTGTAAGTGTTATATGCTTTTATTCGTTGTATAAGTAAGTATCCGCCCCTTGGCCTCTCATTTTGTGCTTTAATCAACATAAAAAGCATTTCAAAGAAAACTTCTCATATTAAGAGCTGTTGTAAAACAAATTGTTACATATACTTATCTTTAGATTTAGATACAAAAAGTTATTAATTGTAACGTAAAAAAGTCACAGTTTGGTATATAAAAGGATAGTTTGGCAGTTTAAGTTCGTAAAGCGATGAACGAGCTTCGAAGCCTCTTTTATTATGTTTCCGCAGTCGGAACATCATTACTTTATTATAGGGCAAATGTGGGTATTGGCAACTTTTTGGCTATCAACAAACTTTTGGCCTTTTATACAAAAAGTTCTTGTATAAAAAGTAGTTACAACATTGATTACAAATACGTACTATCTAAAGTTTCTGGCAATAATCTATAAGCAACAATCATACTAAAATAATTACCGTATTTGGTCTTCTAAGCTGTAAAAACTAATAAATATGTAAAATAAAAAATATATTAAAAAACTGATTTTACCACTTTGAGAATTCTTCACACGAATTTGTACAACACAATAAAAATGATAAACAAAACAAACAAAATAAAAAATACGTGGAAGCAATCAAAAACCAATACAGTTTACTCGACAATCTCGATACAAGATCTCAATATCTCATCCGATGTGCTAGAGTTATTCTCTCGAAATATGGCATGCAATAAAATACCAACGGGAAATGGAAAAGCAATCGGCAAAATCCACACAATCATAATACGGGAACAGAATATGAATTTCCGAACCCTTACAGGATAATAACATACGTAGATATATTATGTAGGCAATAAACATTACCAACGTAAATATTTTATGACTGACTGGCCTTCCCATCAACGTTATATCAAAGATCGAAGAAGATACTTTTAGTATTTCTGAAATGGAATCTTGAGTTACTCTGATATTTTGTAATAATTTATTGCTTAAAACAATTTTTGTAAACTGTAATTCATATATCTTTACTAAATTTTATATAAATAAAATATTCGTAATTATTGCCATAATTTTAGCCAGCTGTCGTGGCGCAGCGGCGCAAACGTGTGACTGTAGCCGACAGATTGTGAGTCCCATCCCCATTCGAAGAAATGAAATATTTAATATTTTCAATTTAAATATTTTCATTCATTTCTTCGCTCTGGTCCAAGGCAAAACGTGGAGTTGAGTTTCTTCACTCAGGTACAAGGGAACGGAGCGTCTTAACACTAGGTTCTCAAGTTCCCTCTGCCTCCCTGCCATGTGCGGGATACAGCGTGAAGATGATCCTAGTATATTAGCTATAGTAGTTCATTAATACTAGCTTTTAAAATAATTGTATGTTTTAATGCAAAATAAATAGTTACTTTTTTATCTTTACGCTGTATCCCGCACGTATCAGTGTAGGCAGAGAAAACTTGATAACTTACCTACCTACCTAGTGTTAATAAATTTACTTCTGATCCTTTTTCGTGAATTCCCGATATATTGGCTTAGTTTTGGTACTAGAGCGAGATGTGAAAATATTAAATACTTCATTTTTTCAACTTTTTTACTATATTTTTTTCAACATGGACACAAGCATGCTTCTGTAAACCATGGTGTTTTTAGTCGCACCCTCGCGCTACGATGACATCTATATGTCAATTCGTATTTGTTTCTGATATAAATTTGTAGTTATGATATCTGTAAAATAAAAAAAAACATTTTTATCCACCATTTGTACTGCAAAGGCAAAATATATTATCGGATTTTATTACGCTGAAGGCTAAGTTGACAAACTTAACGTACTAAATGTGAGCTTGTGGAAATTGAAAATTATTTTGTATAAAATTAATCTCAATTGGGATCTCAATAAGATACGCAATATTTAAAATAATTTTGGCAGAAAGTGAAGAAAGGGGGTTAATTATTAGTAATATAATAATATTGTAATATAAATCAAGTAATAATAACAGTTTTGAAACTATTATAATGGATTATTTTATTATGCTGTGAGACAAATTAATATTTTCTATAGAGTTCTTCGAAATTATGGAATAAATAAAAATTGGTCGACAATTATTATTATTACATTTAAATTGGCTTGTAAAGCCAACTTAAGTGGCGTTTAAAGCATGAAAAAATGAAGTTACAAACGGTTTACCAAATCGAAAATGAGTCTTCTTGCATAGCTAATATTTTTATAAAATGTTTCTAACAATACCTTACACTATGGGGACAGAAGAAAAATAAGCACGTTCTAGTTCCTTTCAGTAAGGCCACGAATGGAAACGGCCTTTTATGGGCCAGGTTCCTTTTTAACTTGGAACTCTAAAACTGTACTTATGAAATAGATAACATACCGTTTGTTCTTGGTAAGTAGATTGATTGATCTTGGTAAGCTTACATATAGTCAAATAGTACATTAGTAAATCCAATTCCACATATTTACTCTAATCGTTTAATACAATTACATACTAATAGCGAAATCAATTAATACGGGAATCCATGCATTAATAACGCTAATGTGATTTGTCGAAGATGTAATGCGCTGTACAAGTGAAGCGCACAGGGAGTTCATTTGATCGCTTCATTTGGAGTCAGACTGGTGTTCTCCCAATACATGCCACGACTGAATGAACCCGATTGCAATCGTCTATAGGGGAAAGGGTCACTATTTTAAACGAAAGATCGTACGATAATTTATCGAATAAGTAAACCAAAAAGTATATTGAAAGAAAATAAAAATTCAACGATATCTTCTTAAATTGAAATTTATAACTAAAATTGAACCAAACATATTTTTGTAGATTTGATATTGTAATAATAAGATTTACTAGTACAAGTTTTTAGATTGATATAATATTAGAATATAGTTAAATATCATTTAAAAAATAATTATTGACATTACAAATTGTTCAAATTCTATGCTAAAAGTCGAATAGTTTAAAAATACACTACTCTACAACTGAATAGACTAGGCTGAGTGAAATTGACAGATTTATTTGCGTTCGGATAAACCGGGATTGCAACTGGCTGATTTTTTGAGATGCAGAATCTTAAAAAGTAAACTAGCTTCTTAAGATGTAATAAAGTTTTTATAAGCCACTAGTACCTTAGTGAACATATTTGTTTCGGAAAATACTATAATGGTGTTCGGTTGTGTCAACCACTGAGGCGAGGCGTCGAATATCTCTTCTCCAGGGAAATTACCACTTCCTTGCCGGGTTCTTAACTCGGCGCGAGCTAACCCCACGTGCCATCAAAAGCAAATTGTGGTGAGACCGAATCGATTTTACGTAGACATAAAATCCAAAGCCACATCAATACGACCATGTGCTTACATATTTAATATAATTTTTAGTTTTATTTCTAGAAAGTAAAAATCACTTTAGAAATTAAAATGATTTACATATACGCTATGTTTCATTAAGCGTTTGCTTGTAAATAAAAAATATAAATGTTGACTATTTAGATATTTCATTCGTATAAGTCAAAAGATTCTATTGTCGACCACACAGTGTTTAGAAAAAAAGTTCAAATCGAATAGGGTGGTCCGGTCATTGTTATAAAATATTTTTATAAGTTACTATAGTTACTGTCCTAAACTAACAATAGTGTGGCAAGATTAAATGCCACAACGTTAAATTTTAAATGTTTCCTGTCGTATTAACATTGTTTTTAAAGCAAAATCATTGTATAACTGTCAATTATACTTTGCACATCTTTGAGCTCCGCTACTCAACTCGCAATGCCTCAAAAATCCTGCGGAAAGTAGGGGACGTATCGAAGTGTCTTAACGAGAACTAAGTGTCTTAACACTTAACTCTTTCTATCTAAATTGTGCTATATGCTAAAACTATACTTCAAATTAAGATAAAACAAATATCAATATTAGTATTTAACTTGCATTGTATATAACATTGCTTGGGTCAAACCGTAATATCTATTAATATATACGTCAATATTTATATTAATATAACACAGTACAATACTATATATTACTATAGGTACTATCTAAGTATGCAGTCAGATCAAGCGTGCGTCGTTATACCTGCAATTCCATTAGCCCGGATTGCTGACGCTTCAACAAGCCAAACATATCCACGCAAATTGAACGGGTAAAAACTTTGATGGAGGTTCTCCAGCGGAATTAGGTTTTGTTTTTAATCATACTTATTGTGAACGGCTGTCTTTGTATTTGTTTCCACAAACCATACTGTGGACGTAACATTTTATGAAGAATCATAATATGTCATCTGGTTATATTAATTATTATTAAATTACTAAAAAATAATGCTGTTACTTCTTAATGATAAATTTGTAATGTATTAATATTCATCTTGTAAAGTAGAAATATGTTTTTGGACAGTTCGACGATTAAATTGTTTTTTGCCTTGAAACATTGTATGTGTCGTAAGTCAACAACGCCCTTGATCTATTGCCAAAGTGAGAAAATGAAAATATTAAATATTTTTTTCCGTCAAATGGGAATCTAACCCGCAGTCATAACGCTCATAGTTAACCGTTGAGCCACTGAACCACGACAACATCTATCTGTTAGTGAATACCACAATAACATTATAATGCAATGCATAATTATAGACTTTTATATATAAAAACAATATATACACTTACACACGATTATTTAATTCACACGATTGTATATATGAATTCAGTTTATAAATAAAAAAATAAATAAAATAGGATATTTTCGCACCTACTATTAATATTTCACAGCCATAAACTTTTTACGACTTACTCCGATATAAAGGCGAAGTTATTAACCACTGAATTATGGGTTTTGCTGTAAATTAGCATTCCTTAGATCTTCTACTTAGAGATGTATTGACGACGGCTCCTTTATACTCCACTCGATTTATGAATCGTTTTAACACATAAAGTAATATGCTAAGCCATCGTAAGTTCTATAATATAAACTATGCTTCTAAATTCTATTTGTTAATGTAATTCAATTCATTCTATTTTAGAGATTTTTAGAGATTTTTTATTATTTATTAGCTTCACGCTGTATCCCGCACAAGGCAGAGTAGGCAGAGGAAACTTAGGAACCTAGTGTTAAGATATTCCGTTGCCTTCTCCATATACCGCCGAATTTAAGCTGTTACGTGAGAGGCGGAACTCAACGCCGCGCTTTGCCTTTTTACTAAAGTGATAAAATTAAAACCTTAATTTTGTTTCTTTTAATGGGTTCGATCCTCACCCTAATAGTCACACACTTGTGCCACTGCGCCACAACAGACAAATATGTCTATTGAACGAATCTTATGCTTTGTTAGTAAACGAATAAAATTAATAAATAGGAAATATAAATTATATTTACAAAATGAGCCTAAATTGAACTTGGGGACAAGATTATTCTTAGGATCTTGTGTCCGTGTCTACTTACAATATTCATATTGCTGAATGATGTTTCCCAAGACAATACGCCTACATAAAGCTTGATAAAATAATGTTCATAACAGTTTTATTTTACAGTACAGACAAAATCAGCTATAGCCATAAAATCAACTAAGCAACCAATAACCACAAAACTAAATTCAATCGGCCATTTGCATTTGGAAAGTTTCTCGTTAGTCTAACTTACTGGCATTCATTAGTGTAGGCCTTATATCGTATCCATCGTACAAATCGAGAGAATGTTATACAGAAGGTTTACAAATGTAGAGCAATCATTATTTAAGTCGACAGAGAAATAAACAGTAGTAATTCCACAAATCCCGGTAAGAGGCGGCACGGGGCAAATTAATGAGTTGCAGGCCCGTAGCAGCGTTACTCATGTGGGATTATAATATAGGCTGGTGTAAACTTAGTTTATTATTCAGTGTTGTGTTTGTTAGAATTGTATAAAGGTTTATAGCTGTTTCTTGTTTTAAGATTGTACATGTTTATAAGCACAATTTCTTATAGATAAAAAGAATAAAGATAAACTACAAGCTTATATTATATCCTAGGGCCAGGGTTGATGATATTGGAAGAGGTGAAAGAGGTATGCATGTCGTCTGTATCTGTTTGGAGCACCGTTTCCCCTGCATACTGCCGCTAGGGAGCAAGTATGAAGCTTCCGAAACATTAGAATTACAATATATGATAGTTCTGTAATATTTGTTTATTGTGTATTAACCATAACTTGAAATTGTAATGATTATATAATAAATTTACTCTAATCGTACACAATATATTTACTCTTTTTATCATTTTAAACAATAACAATCTTTTAAAAGTCTTTTTATCATTTTAAACAATAACAATATGATAATAAATTCTTTTTCACAATTCCTTTATTCACAAAGAACTCGCATATGAGATCAAAACGCAGCGCCGGCAGGAATTTCAAAGAGGTTCCGCTCCGCCATCCGGAATAGAGACAGTATTAGGAAAATTAAATATACTTTACTCAAGTGTAAGTCTTACTGTATAAGAATAGAATTGTTTTCTCTACAACTGAATAAGGAACAGAAATGGAATTGTACTACAGAGAGTACGTTAGAGGTGCGCTATCATTGTGACGCTTATACTAAGCAGGTAAATAAATTTTTAACTAAAGTATAATTTACTAACTCATATAGCTCGTTGAGACAGGTCCTAAATAAATAATGGTTGTTTTGTTTCTTTACGTTATACTTGTTATAACAATGGACGTAATTGAAATTCAACTTTTGATACAATATATGAAAGCATAATAGATGCTATTAAACTTCTTTTTTTATCTATCTTATTGTATAATATGTATTTGATTATTTTTCCTGCCTTTTTTCTATATTTATTTTTACAATATTTCAAGATATTTCATGTTGAATGGCGGAGCTCAATACTGCGATTTGAGTTGCCAATGGGATATGTGAACAATTATTTCCTTGTTAGACGTCTATGGAAGAAATAACATTTTAAAATTATTAATTAACAATTTATTTCATAATTGGATTCAACTATTATTTACAGGTAAACGTTGTCTCATTGCGCCACTAGGGTAAGGTACATTTTACGTATTGTATATACCATTTTTAAAATAATAAAAAAAATAATAATATTTAAAAAATGTTTTTAGGGCAAAACAAAAAACCTGAAAAGGTGGAAACGAAACTCTATGTGATCATATCACTTCGATATCTCGTAGAGTACAACCTGGTTCTTCCCCTACAGTATTTTTATATGTTATTTATAAATAGAATTTTATATAAAATTAGTGCTAATGCCCACGAACTTGAATTTGCCAGTGTAAAAACTGAAATTGGTACGGAACCCTCAGTCATGACGGATTTCGACTCGCACTTGACCAATTCTTTATTAAAAATTTCAAATTGTATTTACAGATTGTATATTTAATTAAATAATTCACTCCAGTATAATTATAAAGATCTGTTTAATAGAAAACATTTTCTATATATAGTCTTTTCCAGAAACCATCTAACGCCAACCAAAAATAGGCATCCTATAAACGAGAAACGTCAACAGCAAGTCCTTACTCTAGTCACTGCCTTATTTAGCATTTACAAGTTTTTCTCGGCGGCTGTTTATTGGCACTTGTCGACATGAACTGACATCGTTCGCCAAAACATTGTTAATAGCTATGATAAAATTTGATGGGGTTGATGCCTGCCAGCCTTTCTTTGCACTATAAGTTATGCTATTACTGTCAATGACTCGACGGGATTTCATAGACGAAGTACATTTTGAAGCTCGAAATTTTGACTAAGTGTTTAACACTTTAACGTGAAGGTATATATGAAAAAAAAAAATGCTGTGGTGTACATTATACAAAACACCAAAACATTGGATGACACATACTAATTGTGAGTCAAAATATCTATAATAACCACAGGATCTTTAATTTTAATAAATTCGCTATAATATATAAATGATAGATAATACGTGAGAAATTTACTTTTTAAAATTCAAATTTAAATCAAAGCTAGGGGAAATGGAAACAATCGGCTACTTAAAGTTGAATACAAATGTTATAATAAATTTTAAGCGCTCTGCAGTGAGAATATTAAAAGATAATGTATAGAGTCAATTAACTTTATAAAATATTAATTTACACCAGAAATTTACACCAATTCAAGATAATAATTTAAAAATAATTTGTTAATTTTATTACATTTGTTTTCTCCATTAAGGGTTAATGGCGGCAATATCATATATTCTCATTAGTTGGCGTAACTGAGAACTATCCAAAAGTCTGTTGTTGACAGAACACTTGCTGTTTGTTTTGATATCTAAGTTTGGTTGTATAAACTAAGTTTACCGCCAAGTACTCTAATTTAAGACAAAAGACGCTCTTAAAGGACTGTACCTAATGAAGCGAGTTGTACGAATTATTAATTGAGTAATTAATTATAATCACAGCTCCATATTTAACATATTTAAATTTAGGAGATTTTCAGTACAAAATACTGAGACAACAAAATCGATAAATGTATTAATAAATATAACATGACACATAACTACATAAATGTAATTATAACAAACAATGCACATTTTTCATAGCTGAATTATGCATTAATATATTTCACAGACGTCATCAACAAGTGTCTGAGCTGGGATCGAACCCACGCACCTGATTTGCAACTGGCCTCTATAAGTAGGTGTAGCTGTCACTCGATGACTGGTTGAACTATTCTGGATATTTGCTTTATAAAGGCCTTTTAAAACATGTGCAATTTATGAAATATTGTAATATATAGTTGACACTTATATATAACAATTTGTATAGTTAAATTAGGTATTTTTTATGTAAAAGAAAAGTACTTACGAGTATAACATGAATTCTAGTAAGGCAACAATAGATATAATTTTTAATCTAACGTAAGTACTCTGTCTTCCAATCTCTACAGACATAATCTACCCCGAGCAGTAATGAACCTACACTATCGCACTTGGCTGTATTTCCGACAGTATTAGATATTGTCGTTCATGAATCTTAGAAATATTATAGAATAGTCACATTCTGACGTGGGATGATAATGTTAGTTGGATTTTCTCTATTTCACTGTCGGATATCAAGTTCGAGATATGAATACATTTATCAAGATGTGATTTAATATTTATTAGGACTTATTTGCAGATTAGATTTTGTTTGGAAAAACAGAAATAAAGCACCTTTAGATATATGTAGTACATGATTATTTGTTTCATACATATTTTCTAAATCAAACAAATTTCAGATTAATCGAATGTATTGTTTACTATACATTTTTAATAACTCAACGTTTGTAGTAGTCCACGTACGGAAAATACTTATATACTACATAAATACATCACAATATTAGTCTCTACTAATACTACCAAAAATGTTTAGCAAAATATTAATTATTTTTTAGTACAATAAGACTTATTAATTTACTTTTACTTTTACTTTAACACTTAAAGATATTTTTTTCATACTACGAGTGTTATGGGAAATACCCAAGGTAGTCAAAGACAACTTGGAAATGTAATTTTAAGACGATTTGTTATCAATAAAAAAGTGTGGAACTTTCTTAAAGCGTTGCGTGTTCAGTAGCACAGAACACAACGCCGCACTGTCTCGCTTTGCCTCGTCGCCACGTTACCACAGAAAAAAGCCTGCCAGTCCTACGCACGACAAATTTAATTTTCTCGATATAAATAATAATATTTGCAATGTTTCAACGAAAATAAGAGTAATAAAAAACGAGAAGATACAAAGTTGGACATCTTATCTAACAAATTGAAAGCGTAGTCGTCGAAGAAATAAATGAAATAAAGAGCCGCGTTCAAGAAATCAAAGTCCTATCGACAACAATCCTGTCAGTAACAAAATACAACTCTTCAAACAATACTCTCGCTTTTCACATTTAGGGTTCCAGATTAAGGGTTGTTTATAAAAGAAACAGCGTAGCAGTTTTGTACCTCAAAAGAAATAATAGTTCATTCAAAATTATAACATACAGATGAGAAAATAAGGCATACAATCCCGGAAATAATTGATGGTTATACATATATATCTATTAGCATGCGGGTAGCCGCAGACAGTGTCGTCTACACTACGAATGTATACAATGCACCACGCGTACAGGTCTCACGATATACATTTTTGCTTTGAACATAGAAGTCATAATGCTTTAATATCTACACAACAATTCTGCCTACCGTACAAATGCACACATCTCGGTTGCTTGCATTTATCTTTGCACAGCAAGCAATTTCAAGGCCTGGATTGTAGTACGGCAGAGTATTTACAATTTGCACTGCGGTTCCTATATTTGGTCTTCTCTCAAAATCCGTATTATGAAGAAATCTCGTTAAATCCCTAAGATGAAGATACTGCCTACGCACGTTTATTAATACAGACGGTACGCATTTTGGGTTATATGAAGGTATTAAGATTCAGGGCGGGGTATAATGTAACGTTTGGCCCTGTGTTGACGTAGGAGTGCGGCGAGAGCGTAAGATTAACAAACATATCGCGGAACTGATCAGTGAAATGAAATTTGAATAATATTTACATATTTTCCTTATCCGTTCTAAAGTATATCTATCACATATACAAGTATAAGTAAATATTCAACTGTGAAATTGTTGTCATGTGCAATTAAGACATTCTTCGACAAATTTTCCTATTCTTCTACTTAACTTTTAATTAAGTTGGTTTAGCAGCTGTTAGTCTACTTTGTGAATATAAAAAGCCGGTAAAATAGAAAAAGACTTTTCATTTTTGCACTTTTGAATTATCTTTTTGATTTGAAAAGCATATCGTTCTTTTTTCTTTTTCTTGAAAGTCACCATATGGATAACAAAGCAGCCGTATCTTGCAAAGCCGATATCTTTCCTCGAGGTGTAATTAAAACGAAGCCAACCATGTATCATGGTTACCGGTGAGTGTGAGTGAGAACGCCATAGCATCGGCTGAGACAAAGGTATGTTAACGAGGGCCAAATTATATTTGTTCCGTGTGCAGAATACATGAGACGTACGGTTGTACGTACAAGTTTCGTCGAGAGTTCTCCACAGCTCTACATATTGTGAGACAGTTCACACGTTTTATAACATTTCGTATGGCTCTTAAGTTTAGTAAGCACGCTTCTTTTATGTCGCGTTCCCTCTTGTTTCAGTTTCACAGGTCTTTCTTCATAGTTGCTTTGTGGAAATTTTAAGATTGCTAAGCACAGAAAGTTTCAGTATAAAACGCTATGCTGTCTGGTTTTTGTTTACAGATCCTTTGAATAAAATATACATTGTCCATGTGGGTGCTTTATGTATTTTTTCTTAAAAGAGAGATGCAGAGTTCGATTCCCACTCGAGGAAATCAAATAATTTCTAATTTATAACTTAATGTTTTCGTTTCTTCGCTCTGGTAACAAGGCAATGCGTGGCATTGAGTTCCGCCACACAACACGGAATTTCTCAAATTCGGCGGCATTGAAAAGTGTCTACTCTGCCGTGTAGATACTTATAGCATGAAGCTAAAAAAATTCAAAACTTGTATAAATATTATACTTATTTTAAAGAAGCCTAGAATTTTGTCGGTAAATGTCCCGGTAAAGCGGCGCATTACCCATAAATCTTTCGGATTCAATGAATCGAAAATTTTAATTCATTTAACCTTTGTCATGTTATCGTTTCTTAATAAGAGGCAGCACCGTCGAGAGGTTTTAACGGGCACATCAATTTGGATTATGTCTTAAGCTTAAACTGCAGCTTTGTACACGCCCATTACTACCTATAATTGTTTGTAATCCGTGGACGTTAATGCGATATCAATATTTATTATATCAAATGAGAATATATTAGATGTAATCCCAGGTGATTATCGTTACTAATTAATAGAAGATTAATTACTATAAGAGCATATTAATAAGCTAGTCACGATTTCAATATATGTAGGGAGAAGCCATTTAAATATGAAATGGGAAAATAATAGACTACATATTCCGACCGTTATTCCAAGTAAATAAATTAAAAAACCGCAGCCATGTTAAATTGAATTGGAGGCCAAATTGTAATATGGTTTTCGTTCAGCTTTCATTTTAAACTTGTTTTATTTTGGGAATTCACTGACGTGGCATTATAGTGTCAAAATATTATATAAAAAAAGTAATCAGGTTTTAAATGCAAAGCACGTCAAACTTTATACAAAAAATAAATAACAAACGGAGTGCATTATAAAATCTTTATATATTTTACAACTTACTTGCTATATAAAAAAAAATATAGAAAAAAATGCAATAAATAATTTATTTTTTTACTACATTATAGTACTCAGATAACAGTTTTACCAAAAAATAATATGAAATATAAGTCGTATTAATATTATTCCTGATTCTATTGTTGACTTTATATATATAAGATGCATAGGATTTAAATTGAAAATTCCCTTATATTTATTATACAATTGGGCATGTGGATAGTTTCAGTATCAAATTTTTAGTTAGCATTGTGTTAATGATTTTACTTTAACTCGATTTATGTTCTATTAACTCAACATTTTAATCGACAAGTTGCTGATTAGTACTTTACAATGATTATTGAAAAAAACAAATATTTATAATAAAAAGTCTCTAATTATTCTAAATTCTTATTTCCTCCATAGCTTTATCAGTAATACTGCAGGTTAAGTTCAGAGTTCCAAATTGGTTGAGAAGTTCTGCTACGTACCGATACTGAGTTATCGGAGTTAGCTTCTGCTAAGTTGCGGCTTAACTTAGACGGTACGTTATTATTGTCATTCCGGTCTGCAAGTTGCTGATATTACCCCAGGGCGTTGTGCCTCAACCGCAGTATGTTATAGTTAGCCCAATTGCGTGTACAAGTTCGAGAGGGAAATCAGAGATTACGTTCACAGGAAGCTGCTGCGTTCTAACTGATAAAATTGGTACAATTAATTTAATATCACAAGTACGAGATACGTGGAAAATGTATCTTTCTTTTATATATTGTTTGTGTATATTGATAGTTGACAAATAGATAATAAAAAAATGCCTTTTCTTTTTCAACACTGAATAGATGACGATGACGATGTATTTTATTACTGACCAAAATGTCAAATAAAAAATCTGAAAAATAATAAATTATAATTCAAATTCAAAATTAAATTCAAAGAAATTATTAAAAAAAAGTTATAAGCTTGATTTTTTGAACGTCAAAAGTCATTGTTTATTTTAATAAATAGTAGTGTAAAACGAAGAATATCGTAAGTGAGGAAGCGCTGTTATAGTAGCTAAGCTATTTGAATGTTAACGAAACTTATATTTAATTTTCTCTGTTCTATAATATTAGACATAAAAATATCATTATCGTGTGACAATTACTATGGCACCTTTAAATCTTAGCACTTGCCTGTCAGAAAGGCAGTTACGTGGGAATACGTCATTTATCAATGATGGTTCAATAGTTTACTAGGCCATGTTCATACATCATCCTGTCAGTCATATTAAATGATAAGTTTTTTATCGTTTATCTTTTTATGATTATTGATAATTTTGATTGGGTTTAAATTTAGTTTGCTGTAAAAATATATTTGTCAATATTATTATTCACACAAGCAATAAAAATAATTCTAAAGAAACATATATGTTCTTTAGTGTATTTTAAGAATTCCTTTAATAGTATAATTAGAACTGCCAATAACATATATAAACTCAAAAAATTTAATATCAATATCTACTAGTTAGTCGATTATTATTAATTAAATAAACAAAACGAGTTAAATTTCAACTTGGCTGTCTGCATCATAAAGCATGTTCACACTTACTGTACACTGAACTAACGTAACTTATTTTCACAATTTATCGCATACATCTCGTTCGAGTGTCGATGCGACGGAGCCAAAAATAGACGCCCTAACTTTTTAATAGGTGTAGAGACGCTTTGAGAAAGCAAGCGGCGCCTTCGCCGGGCCCAGACGACTTTTATGACTTTCAGCACAAATTGCTTCTCTTCATTTAAATACGGTTCTAAACATTCAAATTTTATTTTTTTCTTATGCATTTTGACACATTTTATCTGTTGATAACTAAGTGATACAATGTTAATTGGTATATTTGTACGTGATTCATGGATATAAGCAGAGATTTCCACCTACACGTTTTTAATGTCGGATCTATTGGGTTTTGCGACAAAGAGACTAATTACTTTCGTCTTTTCTATACATTGTCTAATTGAATATTTCGCTTATATTATATTTAATTAACATTGGACCGGAATATAAGGTAAAAAGATAGACAAAGAATTATCGTTACCAGTTATTTCCTGATATGTATATTTAAACCAACTCATCACCTACTTTTTCATACTATACTCTTTCATCGTCACGAATCATCCACAGAATACAGTATTGATGATTTATATATTTATTTTTATTTGATATTCTTCACTTCGGTGCCCTAGCCAACGCAGAGCCAATGGAAGATATTTATAACTTTTTAAACTGTATTTTTCTTTAATTTATACTAATATAAATATAAAAAAAATCTTTTTTTATAATAAATATATTTCAACAATATATGATTATAATAAAACCTCTGTAGATTGTATCATTTACAATAGTAACTGAGTCCGTACATTACCAAAGTAAGCTCGCGGAAAACCACTCCATTTAAATGTACTCGTGTTCCGGTAACCGTACCATATCGTTGTTTTCATTGTTGGTTTCTTTTATTGCAAAACCATTAAGCTAGTATTATGGGCTCGCAAACAAGTTTAGTTGCTTTAAAGTACAAATCGAGAAATGAATTTATTAAGTTAGTATGAGTATTTACATTTTCAATTTAAATATTTGATGTTTCATTTCTTCGCTCTGGTAATGAGGCAAAAGCCCGGCATTGAGATCCGCCACTCAACGCGCAATGCCTCAAATTCGGCGGAAAGTGGGAATCGGAAGTGGAACGGAGTGTCTTAACACTGGGTTCCCGGGTTCCCTCTGCCTACCGTGCCTCGTGCGGGATACAGTGTGAAGCTAAACAAAAAAAAAGAGTATTTACAATCTGAATATTTTATATAACTTTGTGTGTTTTAGGAAGAAGTAATTTATTTTAAACAATATTATTGTGACTATTTATTACGGACAATTCTGTGTCCTCCTTCCGTAATTTCTTATGTAAGCCTTAGAATACCGTTTTCTCGTTTTGTTTTCTTATTAAAAATTATAACGAGGCCTGTCGTGGCGCAGCGGCACAAGAGTGTGACTGTAACCGACAGGTTCTGGGTTCGATCCCCAGTCGAGGAAATGAAATATTTCATATTTTCAATTTAAATATTTAATGTTTCATTTCTTCGCTCTGGTAATAAGGCAAAGCGCGGCGTTGAGTTCCGCCACTCGACGCGCAATGCCTCAAATTCGTCGGAAAGTGGGGAACGGAAGTGGAACGGAGTGTCATAACACTAGGTTTCCCTCTGCCTACGCTGCCTAGTGCGGGATACAGCGTGAAGCTGAAAAAAAAAAAAAGAAAAAAAAAAAAAAATTATATAATTCTACCGTGTGCGTTGTTTGTCAGTTACTCAATAGTTAAGGAAAAGTTTTAAGTAGGTATATAGATGAAAAATATATGTAGATTTTAACTTCCGGGTATTCTTTTACCATATTTAAAACATGAAATTAATGGGTTAGTTAGCGATACATTTTTATTTCTGGTAAAAAATGAAAAGAAAACATTCTCATACCATCATATTCTCATCAATGAAGTAACGAACAACAAGAAGGGAGAGGTGTTAATGGAGACATCCGTGCTATAAGTATTTTTTAATATTTTTTGGGGAGCTTCGCCAAAAATAAACGATTAGGGGTGATTTTTTTACCTAAATAACACCCCTGTTTTCAATGTTGCCACTATTTTTGATATTTTATTTTAAGTATAAAATATAATAACTGATAATATACTATTAAAAAACAAAAATATATATTTTTGTGTCCCGCTGTATACTTTTAACAACAGGTGCAGATTTTAAACAGGTGCTCATGGCATCGCAGGCAGAGGAAAATTGGATACCTAGTTTTAAGACACTCCTTTCCTTTTACCACTTTCCGCATTTCCGAGACAATGAGTTTTGAGTGGCCAAACTCAACGCCACGCTTGAAATGAAATGAAAATGGTAAATATTTAATTTGTAAATATTAAATATTTTATTTCTTTAAATTGGGATCGAACCCACAATTTGTCGTTTACAGTCACACGTCTGCGCCACGACAGGCCTCTTTAAAACATCTTGTATCGATTTCAATTTGTTCGTTTTTATTTTTACTCAGCTTCACGCTGTATCCCGCACGAGGCAGGGTAGGCAGAGGGAACTCGGGAACCTAGTGTTAAGACACTCCGTTCCACTTCCGTTCCCCACTTTCCGCCGAATTTGAAGCATTGCGTGTTGAGTGGCGGAATTCAACGCCGCGCTTTGCCTTTCTTTACCAGAGCGAAGAAATGAAACATTAAATATTTTAATTGAAAATATTAAATATTTCATTTCCTCGGCTGGGGATCGAACCCAGAACTCTCGGTTATACGCTTGTGCCGCTGCGCCACGACAGGCCTCATTTATTTTTAGTGCTTAAAAATAATATATTTCTAGTTATTTTTTTCAATAAATATATTATGTTAATATTTGTTTATCTAAAACAAATGCTTTTAGGATATTTCTTATTTACTGTCATACAAATTTTAAAAGAGAACAATACAATCTCTAAATTATATGAGTATAAATAATACCACTAGAAAAATATATTTGCAATTATTGTAAGCAGCACAATTTCTTATGTTATTTCCAGCGATATCTGCCCCGATAGCCTTTTCATTATTAAACGGAATAGACAAATTCGTACTTTGTATAAGATAATACTGTATGCATAATACATGCTGTTATCTAAATCTTGCCCTCTTTTGGATTTAATGCGCCATTGTAGTACCGCTACGTACGTGTAATCTTAGGTATTAAGGAAGTTCAGGTAATAAATTTCAATAGCATACAAAAGCCACAAATTTGGAGCTTAGTTTAGAACATTTAAGTTAGAGTAAGTTTGCATCTGGATGGTGAATGCTTACCTTGGTTTATGTAAGGGCATACGTTTATAGACTTCCAAAGACTTGCTTATTTTGCGATATAATTCTTATATAAATAATATTATTATTGATTTTAATTATTAAAAATTCTACTAATAAAATTAATGTGAACGTTCGTGAGGATGGAAATCTATTTTACGTTGGCAAAAATTATTGAAAATTAATAATTAGATAAAACTTTACAGTACAATACAGCTTTCGATGTTAATCTGAGTAATATCAAATTAGCATACATACAATTTATGTATTTATTTAATATAACATAACGATAAGTTCCAGAGTGCGAAGTAACGTATAAGTCCTTTCTAGTATAATGTAAGCTCGTCGCAATGTGTTGATTGATTTGTAAATAATGTTTACTATTTTTCAATATAAATATAGAAACGAATATCTAACAATAAACAAATATTTTAATTTTAAAATATAATTAAAAATAAATATGAAACGTTTAATTTACTCCGTTTAATTAAAATGATAATAATCTGTGGACGAGCTCTTAAAGCCTAGAGGCAGACAATAGGAGTTTGACATGCTAGGAGCTAACAATTTGCATATTGATTTTGCACGTGAATAACATTATCCTTAAGGCAGACCTAACTATGGCGTATAGGTAAAGACCAAAGAGGTTTACATAAATGAACGTAAGTGCTTCCATAAATATTATTTCAATTAAGAGTTAAGTGCTTATGTTGTTATAAAAATATGTATTTTATATATTTGTTTTTAAGCTTTTATAGAAAAACTTGCTTTTGCATGTGGCTCCGTCCGCGTGGTCGAATGGAAATAACTAATTATATATAGCCTTCCTCGATAAATGGGCACAATATCTTGCACACAATTATTCTTATCAATCCAAACTAGTTGCTTCTCAGATTTCTTATTTTTTGATAATTTGTAAAACATAGAAATGGGTACTGTGGGTACGCCCACTTGTCTTTAGAAGATATATTTATGTTCTTGTGAATTCTTAAAAGTGAACAATTCCGTTATATAGAATATTTGGCTAGCTTCAATGGCTTAGGCAGCGCACATACGGTCAGGTCTCGGTTTTTTCCGATTTTTTTAATTTTTATAATTCTCATAGTAATATAATACCTGCCTTTACCTTTTCTTTACTCAAATAATGGAATCCAATGCAAAAAGATTTTTCAATACGAACCAGTAATTTCTGAGATTAGCACATTCAATGATACAAACAAACTTTATTTACATAGACAAATATATAGATAATAAAAGTTTCCTACATATCACAAGCATTTAGAAGACATGAGACGTTGTTTCAGTTACATTAAACCAAACTAATAAACCAAAGATTAACAGACTAAATACAATTAGAAAGTCTGAAATAAATCTTCATAAAAACCTATCATCAATGATAAATATAGTAATAATAATACTCTCTTACAAATTTTAATAACTAATAAATACTCTTTAAGTGGCTACTGAAGTGAAATTGTTAGGCGCCGTCGACATTCTACATTCCTTGTAGTTTATGCAAATTGCTCGCTCTACAAGTTAGACTGAAAGTTACACGTTAACACAAATAAATATAAGTGTCACTTGTTATTAGCAGTAAAGAGAAATTGTTGAAATAGATATTAATAATTAGTATACGTGACTATGACTATAATTAAATTCTAAAGCCTATTTTATTTTTTATTACAGGTTTTTTTTAAAAGGTAATGTAAAAAAGTAAAAAATGTGACTAACTAAGATCGTCTGAATTTTACGTATTACGTGTGAATTTATTTTGAAATGAGCAACTGTTGAGCTTTCTTTCCGCCTTTTCTCTTTAGCTTAAATACCAGATGAGCGACCTTGTTAACTTTATCGATGATGGAAAAGTCCCCACTTTCCGGTGATATCTTCTTTTTTGTGATGTGATGAATCTAAACTTTCTTAATTTCCCAGCCTGTATGACAAAAATAATTTAAATTTGGTAATTCAAAAATCAAAAATGTTTCGTTTTAACATTACTTACTGTACCATTAATAGTTTTTAAAAAATATTTTAAATTAAATATAATTAAGTCTTAGATTTTTTTCAATACCACACACTATTGACACTAATAGGAAACTAACCAAAAAATGTATGTACTTATGACGGTAATATAGGAATTACAAATACTTATGAATTTTAAAGTAACAAATAATTTTATAATAAATATAACACATATATATATATATATATACATATATATATATATATATATATATATATATATATATATATATATATATATATATATATATATATATATATATATATATATATATATATATATATATATATATACATATATATATTTTAATTTTATTGTGTTCTAACTAAAATATTTAAAAATATTCACATGTTGATTAAATTTGATACTAGTCTAAATTATATTATTTAGTTCGCTCGAATTATAGACCAAGGGAAACCGGTAATTGTCAAACAATACTTCACTGCAATTTGCGTACGTTTGTTTATTTCATTTACATAGCAGCTAAATCAAATTGCATAATTTTGAATAGAATATTAATTAAATTATTCTAGACTACGAGAAAATCAATTGTGCATAAGTAATTAATGTCTCTGTAGTATTTGAATACTAAATTTGTATCATATTTCGATTGGGTTATATGATTGGAAATCACAATCAATACGCAATGGACAAAAATTTCGGCGAAAGATCTGGAATAGAAATGTTGTTTTCCATTATGATATTTGAATGTCTTAACACTAGGTACCCAAGTTCTCTCTGCCTACCCTGCCATGTGTGGGATACGGCGTGAAGCTGAGTAAGTGAGTTAGTAAAATTAACTTATAAATGTTATAACATATTTAGGATAAGAAAATGAGTACGAATCTTTAGTTATAGCTTCAGGTGAAAATCAACATGGTATATTGAGTGCTAAAATCAATACTTATTTTTTTGTTCTCACAAAGAGAAATTCAGCCCTCAACAATATTGTATACAGTTAAAGGATCTATACAACCATTTTCTCATTAAAGATTCATTGTGTTTCGACCATTACGTTATTTCGAAGAAATGAATGTTCTCGACAGGCTGCTTCAAAAAATATACATAAGCATTTGAATAATAACAATAAAGAATTTGAGTTCCATTTATTTATGAAATCTAAATAATGATACTCTGTAATCACAAAATATATTTTATTTTTTTATACTTCACTTTTTTAACATATTTATATTGTTTTGGATATATAATTTTTTTATGGAGTACTGAACGTACTAGTTGAATAAAAATCACTTTAGAAAGGTCACTTTGTTGTTTGTACATTAAAATGATTGTACAATAGAGCAGACCAAATTATCTACACTACCACATAAGGAGAGTGCATTTTAAACCTAGATTTATTAATATATAGATAGATTGTGGTATAATCCTTGAGGCCTGTCGTGGCGCAGCGGCACAAGAGTGTGACTGTAACCGACAGGTTCTGGGTTCGATCCGCAGTCGAGGAAATGAAATATTTAATATTTTCAATTTAAATATTTAATGTTTCATTTCTTCACTCTGGTAAGGCGCGGCGTTGAGTTCCGCCACTCAACACGCAATGCCTCAAATTCGGCGGAAAGTGGGGAACAGAAGTGGAACGGAGTGTCTTAACGGGTTCCCCTGCCTAACCTGCCTCGTGCGGGATAGATACAGCGTGAAGCTGAAAAAAATATATATATATCCTTCATCTATAACACAATATTAGGGTCACAAAATATATTTTATTGATATATTTTTGTCAATTGTATAAAGAAAAATACTACTCTAAAAATAAAGACTTTAAACAAATTCATTTAGTACATTTGTGTTTTTTTAAATATTTTTAGACCCAGTTTAAATGTTTTTAGAACCAGTTCGCTAAACCAATTTTCTATTATAGGACGAAAATAAAAAATGTGTAATAATATGTATATAAGGCTCTTACACGTAGTTATCAAAGAAATATAAAAAGTTCTATTTATATTCTGTCGATGTCATAACTGTCACTTATGTACTTATGTCAGTACCGATAGGAATTTTTATTATTCACAAAATCGATGTAATATTTCATTATAATTCTTTCCTAGTCACGATAAAACAAAACTGAAACGTTACCAGCTACTCAATAATTCTTCTCTATAATTTCTTTTTATTAATTCCATCCTTCCCTTCGTCGCCGTCGCGAACTAAACGCATTAAAGCGTGAGGTCACGATAATACAATTATGTTTTAATTTATATACACCGAGTGGCACGCGAGCTTCACCAGAGGAGCTCAAGTGTCGATATAATATCCGTGGGTTGGTTCTTCTTTAGATCGCACTTTATAGTGGAAAATCTGTTTTAAAACTAACACACACACACACACACACACACACACACACATATACACACACACACACACACACACATGTACACACACACACAATTTTTTTATTAGACATTACTTATTGTAGATATTTAAAATCTCACAAATTGAAGTGTTGGAATTGAAAATCATAGTTACTTATGCTATAACTTACGATAGTAATATTTTTTACTTAAATGATTAAATACTTGTATTTGTTTGTCAATTGGATACAATTTGTTTATATTTTAGAGAAAGCTGTTATATTTTAGTATAATGGGCCCCTAGTTGAACATCCCTGTGTTATACAATGCTTTATCAAAGCGTGGATAAGCCAGCTTTTGCTAATTATCAAGATAAATACTGCTTTGACTACACCTTGTTTTGGGAACTGCTTCTCATTAACGCGGTTGTTATTATTAGATTTAAATTTAATAAAGGTAAGATGTGTAGTCTTATTTTTTTAAACATTACTGGGGCTTATCGTGGCGGAGAGATACAAGCGTGCTACTGTAAGTTGGACAGGTTATAGGTTCAATCTCACTCGAGAAAATATAATATTTCATATTTTCAGTTCTTCGCTCTGGTATCAAGGCAAATCACGGCGTTAAGTTCCGCCACTCAACGCGCAATACCCACAACCACCGTGTTAACAGTCAAACGGATGTTATTAAAAAATAATAATATAAAAACATTTTTTTGCCTATTTGTGACACATAAGCAGTTCTAATGAAAAATAAAAACGTTTTTTCTTACTTAACATTTCAAAAATGCATGTCGATTTTCTGTTGGGTCTCACACACATGTACTTGGCTTATTTCGTTTTATAAAAGAACATGAAATTTTATAATGTGATTGAGATATCTAGTTTAATTTTCTCATACATAAAGATTCTTTAGGTAAAAAAAAATAATAATAACTATTTATGAAATATCTATTGTATAAAATAATGTACGTACTTATATAATATAGAGAACATTGACGTTTTCTAACTTGGTCATTTGTTAAAATCTATACTTATTATATATCTGACTGACTGTACTAATATAATTTGGCGTAAAGTATAGAACAAAAATGTGTTAATGGGTACAGAGTGTTTTAGAACTAGTTTTCTAAGTTCCCTAAGCCCACCCTGCTATGTGCCGGCAGCGAAAAGCTGAAAAAAAGTACCAAGCATTTGTTTAAAGTAGGATAAGGTGAAAACATATATTTAAGAATGTTAAATAAATTTGCACTACTTATTAAAAAACGAGTGTTTAAAAAGTCGTAGAAAAATATTGTATATAATACTGGTTAGGAGTTACTCAATAATAATGTTTAAAATAACAAATATTTTCAGAATTTAAAATAAATGGTAGAAAACAGCTTAAAGAACTTACGTGTACCTTGTTACACTGCTTTGTTTAAGTATAAATTACTACATATACACTTATGTTTTGTAGTATTTTTGAGACATTGCATGTTAAGTTGTATAACTCAACGCCGTAGTTTATCAACGCAGTGCTATTTCTTGATACCAGAACAAAGAAATTAAAAAAAAGAAATAAATATTCAATTTCTACTATTATCAACATTAACACTGACAGTCGTACGCTGATGTCCTTGCGACGACTTACCCAATAATAATCTTGTTTAAAATTATAATATATATTATGAACGTAGGCTTTTATTGAATTTGTTAGCAGAAATCTGATAAGATCACTTAAACAATCACATATTCAAAATATTAATAGATGATTTGCATATTTCATTCACTATTCACCCTAATAGTTAATAGTTCAGTGTCTATAAAATTAAAACGGACCAAATTTATTACAAATCAAATTGTCCGGGGCAGGATCGTTTACGTTACACAACAAAGATCCCGAGACCCTATATATGGATGGCGAGGGGAATAATGTTATGGTTGCTTTTATAGTGAGACAGTGCAAGTTTAAGGCGTTGTATTTTGGTGCAATTTTAAAGTTTAGGCGTTTTTAGTATTGATAATATGAATTTTGAAAATTCTTTAATATATTCAAACACGTTTTAATAATTTACGACTACAGCATATTTTTTATAATAATGCAATGCTAGAACAGATTTTGTGGCTTTATTTGTAAACCAAAAAAGTGGCATTCAGTATAATTAAATAATTGGAATGAAAACGTTTTTATACAAAGATGTCATATATAAAATTATCTACAAAAAGGATTTTCCACAACACCTATCGATACAAAACTGTACAAAGTCTTCGTCAACGAAGTTGCGGTCGGCAATAATATAAAATCAAGAAATTTCTAACAATAGACATATTTGATAGTAATTAATCATTGTATTTATTATATTATTTAAATCAAATAACAATACTCGTTCTTATCATTACAAATACTTAATATTTAATATTTATTAACATTTGATACCTAATACTATTTATTTTATGTAATACAAGATTTTGTACTTCAAATCCGCTCTAAGCTTTCAACTTACAAGAAACCAATACAGTTCTGTTAATATTTTCTAAGCAATTAGAACCCCATATCTGATTTAAGGTTATGGTCACATGGCGTGCTCGTGGGGTCACGTGGCTCCTATCTCTTTATTTACATTGACATGCATTAGAATAAACTGTGCGAAATTATTCATATGCTGCGAGTGTTAAATGAATATTTTATAAGAAAAAATTGCTAATATTATGGAAATTATGTATACAGGGACTTTTTTAAAATTGTAATAACGTAAAATGCTTTGAAGGTTATTATGGTTTAATTCACTGCTGAAAAATACAGTTAGTCAAATTTACACTGTTGTTACTTGTTGTTGTTTAATTGTTTATATATACACTTTTAAAATGTTATTGTTTGTTGACATGTGAGGCACTGTTTTTATAAGTTTTGTACAGACATATTATTACAGGTGCTCTACTCTAATAGAATGGAAAAGTAACCATATTTCATGGTTATAATGAAAGAATTTTATGGATGAATTTTTATTATTAAGTTAATCTCCCTTACTGAAACCTAAAATATATATTTTCACACAGTAAATTCATATATAATTGAAAGTCTCAAAGTATTAACTTCCCCAACGCTTTCTAAGTCCAAGTAATTGTTGCCTAATAGTTTTATTGCGTTTAAATTCGCTAAACCCTAAAATGCAAGCTCGGATTAATTGCAGCCGTAACTAACGCAGCATGCACGCAGCGATATTTAACACCGCGGTCCACCCTCGGGAAGCTGCCCCTTTGTATTTTTTTCGTATGGCACAAGTTCCTAGCATTGATTTTTATTCGGTATATTGATGGTTACCATATCGTTTAGTGTATAATATGTCTAATTGTATGAATTTATATATTTTTTTGGGCTTACGCTATATCCTGGACATATCAAGTCACTTAAAAGGTTCTTAGAGGCCTAGTGTTAAAACTTTCGATATTTACTTTCTCCACTTTCCAAATTCTTAGGAGTTGTTTATAAAGTGTCGGACGTGAAAAAATTTTAATACGTATATATTAATGTCATGTGGCAATCCAGTATGCTAAAATGGTGATAACAGGTACAAATTTTAATAGGTAACTGAAGAATTTTAATCATACGCCAGTTATTTAATTATAGTACATAGGTATATTCATAATGTTTAAAAAGCAAAAAGTAAAGTAACTTAAATATTCATACGAAATATAGAAGCCATTTTCGCTGTATCAAATTACAAAGCACTTGTAAACAGTGAGAATGGCGCAGTTAAATTATGATTCGCATCAACTGTAAGTTGTAACGCGTAACACATTGCGTGAGCTGAGTGAGTGACGGTTAAGCATCGGCTTTAGTATAGAAAGACTTTTAGTTTAAAATTAATGTGGCAAAGTGACTACTAATATATCTACCTAGTGAATATCTACCTAAACAAACAATGAGGATACGTTAATTTTGAAAATATTTAAGTAATTTTAAGTTTCAACATACCTCCTCATGTAGCAGTGTAGACCTGAGACTTAATTTACGCTTGGTACCAATTTTAGACATATATTTTTATGTTGTAAGCATAAAAAATTGTTTCGTCAACAAAAGTGACCTTTTTTGAAATACACTATATAAAGTTTTCAGGATGTCATTTATTTAAAAATATGACGATAAATTTACGCCCCAGTAGTGTATTTCATTTCCTAGAGTGGGGATCGAACCCACAATCTGTCGGTTACTCACACACACAGTCTTCTAAACATATATTTATATATTAATGTGAAAATATTGTACATAAAGTATTATAACAGTAGTAAAAAATATATGCATAATATAATTTTAAATCAAGCATTAAACAAATGTATCAAAGAATAATATAATAAAATAGTTATTAGGCGCAGCTCTGATGATCCTCTACACCTGCAATATTTGGGTGAAGCTGTTATTAATCACTTTAATCCAACATTCACCATTTATAAACCTCTGCTGTTACGAGACCCTCATAATAAATACAATAGTAGAAAATAGCACATTGCATTGGCTTTATAAATTGAAAAAAATATATCTTCGTTATCATTTGTATTGAGATTAAATAATTTACAATAGGAAAGATTTTTGTTACTTTAATACTTTTATGGAAATGACAATAACGATAATATTGATATTTCAATTATTGATATTTGCATGCACAAGAGAGAATATTTTATTTTTATAATTTTAATTGGTATCCTATTTTAGACTAATGTAGAATTTCATGACTTTTAGTAGTCAATATATAAAACTTATGAGACTGAACAAATTTTGTCAAAGAACCTTAGCTTTAATCCTTATCAACCATTTGAAAAACTCATCTTTTGTCTCATTTGTAGTGATTGTGTTAGGCTTTCGTTGATAACTTTGAAATGCAACCACTGAGAGACGGCAGACAAACTCGCTTTGCTTGAAAGTAACAATATCGTATCGGCACTAATTGCTCCAGAATAATCGATAATTATGTAAAAGTATTTAGGTATATTATTTGCAATTTATGACAACGCTTTGCCGAATGAACGCGAATTTACGCTTTTTTTTTCTTATGTATGTTATTTCATTCATAAAGCCCATATACTGATAGATCTGAATTTAGAATTCGCAATATCGCAAAACGTAATTTAACGTCACAATAAAAATATTTTTTTACAACCAAACCATATTTTTTGATGGACGTTTCTATTATTGTTTCAGCAATATTAATAGATGTGCAATAAAAAATGGTTATATTACATTATTCATGGAATGTAGGCAACATTTCTGAATAATAAACATATTGTATCTATTAATGTAATTGATTTATCTAAATCAATCTTAAGTGACTAATAGTTAATATGAATACGGAATTATAATGGCGGAATTGAATTGAGTGAAAAAAATTAATAAAAAAATTATCTTAATGGACCCTACAAATATTGCGTTTCCGATTGTTAATCTTAATGTACTTTAGGCGTCTTTCAAATACTCTATAGAATAGATGTATTTCCGGTCGTGTTAGATGAAATGTAATAGCCCTAGAAATGATTCCATTTTAACTAACACTTACTTTGTTGACAGTAAAATAATGATTAGCTAACAAACTGAGGTGTTAGTTTTAGTTATTTTGATGTATATAAAAGTACTTTCCTTTATTTTCCTTTATAAACACATTTCTATCCTAAAGGATTAGATAATAAATCTTTAAAGAAAATTTAATTCGGCTAGTTAAGAGAAAAATTGCTGAGTAGAAGTATTTTATGGAAGTTAAACGAGACGTGAACTCATTGCATTAAGTAGAGAGGGCTTCACCGACACTTAATTAAGAATTCCCCCCCATTCACCCCTCAGTCACAACAAAAGATTCTATTCGCATGATATCGTTGTCTTCATTAAAATTAATTTAATTTTTTAATGTTCGTACAAGGAGTCTGCAGGCGGAACACTTTCACTTCATTTGTTGTCGAATAATCATTTTATAGCTGTTTAATGTCGTACTGTATTTTTTTATAGTTATTTTCAGAAATCTGTATCTCAAAAGGAAAAAAATGTACCCTTTATAAACTCTCTTTGTTGTCTGTCTAATAAATGGGCTTATTTATATTTAACCATTTGTTTCGAGATTGTGTGAAGGGATTAAGCGGAATGTATACCAAATTCGGGTTCGCGATCTTTTGGAAAACTGAAGAAAATTACTACGGTTCTAAAATTGGTAAGCGAGCGCGGCGTTGAGTTCCGCCATTTAACAGGCAATGCCTCAAATTCGTCGGTAAGTGGGGAGCGCAGCGGATTTTTCTTAATAATTTTGAATATATTATTTTAATGATGTCACAGGGGACAAGGCGTGTGACTGTAAACGACAGGTGGTGAATTCAATCCTCACTCAAGGAAATATTTTCAAATTAAATATTTAATGTTTTAATTTTTCGGTCAGGTCACACGAAAAAGCGCGTAAATTTGCGCCCTTTTTATTTCAAAGTACTTTGAGTACTTTATTTAAGTTAGACGATGGTCTTTCTCAAAGAGAGAGTTGTTTAACTATCACTTTATTTTCAAATTTCGATGTTTTTTACCCTAATTTAAAAAAAATATTAGCAAACTATTGCATAATATACATTATTAACGTCCATTAATTATATTTATTATTAAATTTAGTATATACTTACACTACATTCATTTATAAAAGATTAGTGTTTTTTATTTTTTAAATTTATTGCGTGGTTGCGTTCACATACGTTGGACATATTGAAAGGGTTAAACCAACTAAAAAATACAACATTGTATCATCCACGCCCATAACAACGTTAACAATACATCCAGACGACAGAAACGTACCAATTCTATTGGAAAATCCATTCGGGATCCAGCCGTGCTCAAAAATTATGACATCAGCAACAAATTATTGAAGCGGGGAATCGAAATTGTGTTCTTTTAACGCTGAACTGCACACATAGTAATCGCATAGTTCAGGTCCAACAATTGGGGAACGTTTATGAAAATATCGGTTATTATTTATACGCCGTATAACCGTAGATATATGCGCGCAGTGTAGATATATAGATGTTTAATTGTAGTTAGGCGCTTTTATATTGATGTTTACGGATTTTATTGGGTCAAATATAACAGAGTTAAAAATTATTTACATAGTTTAAACATTTATGAATGATACTCGTAAATTAAGCAATTGGCAAATAATTACTTATTATTAATCTTGGTCAGTAAATATAAGTATTCTAATTCTTATATTTAAATGCTATCATAATCCATAGAAACCAACTTGCTTAGTTTTACGACAGTGCGTGTTAATGATTTGTACTGATTGCATATGTGAAAAGTAATTTTCTATTAATTACTGTGACATTTCGTTATATTTCTTCTCACATTTATTACTACTACTTACTGAAAATCTCTAAACATCGAACATAAAACTAAAAATCGTGTTAAGAAGCTAATTAAAGAAATCAAATCGAAAAAGAGTTATAAAAAACGAAAACTACGCCTATTCGTGAATATGAGTTGAAGCTTTCACCAGTTTTGTATAGGCTTCGTTACGCGCAACATAATGAAATTTATTTGGCATCACCGCTCGTAAAGCATATAGTTTATGCGTCGTCGGGCTTATTATGAAAATGAGATCTTTCGGCTTCCACCCAATAAAATGTTAAAATGACGTTTATTTCTCCTCATCGAATGCAATTCTGTTCTTGGATTTGATTATTTTAATGCCACAGATGGTTGTGGCGAATCCCATGACATTTAATTATAGTAATGAACTTGACGACCTTTTATTTTTTATTAGACGGTTGCATGCTATAGCTTTTTTTACCACTTAAGTGTTAATTAATAACAGGAAAAGTAACTATTTATTCTTTGTTATTTATTTTTTTTATCACATCCTTTGTTGAAAACGTGTGCTTTTAAAAATTTTAACTATGGTAGGAATGTGTAAAATTATAAAGATAAATTAAAGTGATTGATATAACTAGCTTATAGTAAGTATTATACTTGCAACCAATGATAATAATCTGAGATATTGCTAAAATATTTTTTTCTTACAGCAAAATAAGGCAAAAATGGTACATATAAATATAAATGTATATTAAAGAAATACCTATACGTTGTAAGGTGTTATCACTTACTTTAATATTAATTTATGTACACACCTGAGACGCGACAGAGAACGTACAGATCTGTTTCTCCATGCTTTGCATCATTATAGTTGCAAATTTCTTAATCGCATTTACATCATCAAAACTAATTTGCATTGTAAAATGAGTATGTACCAGTAATATTATATAGGCTATATACATTAATAAGAACATTAGCAACGTAAATTGCATAGATGCGCTCTATTAAGCGACAAGCTATTAATCTTTCACTGGTTCACCATCGATGTCTAAATTTTATCTGAATTTATAAGATGGAGCATTTGCATTCGTTGTACATATTTAAATTTTCATGGTGAATATTCTTAAGCTTTCTGTTTTTATGTGTTATTTTAATTTAGTTGAGATTGGAAAATTAAAATATTACGACATGCTGGATGGACTAGACTGTGAGAGGTGAAGCTGGGTGTTAAATTAATTAAATGTTCAGTTATCTCTGTTGCTCTGCATTTGTTTTAATTATAATAACTTAGTTATGTTGAAAGATGAAAATTGGAAATTTTATATCTAGGTACAAAGAAGTATGCAAATTCACAGGTATGAAGAAATAAAAATAAAAAATCTGCCATAATATACAGGTGTTTCTTTAAGAAACCATAATTTTAGGGTGCATCATAAATCAGTATAACGGGCGTGCTTTCCGTAAGGTGTCCGTAGTATTAAGCCACCGTAATATTTTCTCACTTACGACAGAATTTTCTGTCTCCTTATTTATGTTGAGCCAAGTTTTCTTGCAAGCTGTCGTCTCAATCTGTGGAACAGGAAATTAAAGCGTAGTTACCGAAGTGTGAAAATCTATGTCGAAGAATATCTAGCTTACGCTGGATTGCTTAGTACTCATTGATACGAATAATATATGAATTGGATGTATTAGTTACAATTTATAAGAATGGATAAATATAAATAACTTTATTTTTATTCAATTATTTATTAATCTACCTTACTTGTCATGCTCAGAAAAGAAATATAAACTTATAAATTATAATTTAAAATATCAAAAATTACAAGCTCTGACGTTATTATCTAAAATAGTTCATATTATATATCATACGGTAAAATTTAATATATTTTAGAGAACAATAATTAGAACTACGAATTCAATGAGTTGAAAATACATGCCCATACAACATAACTTTTTCTTGTCTACTTAAAATGCCGCAAAGTTTTTATGGGTGAGTCCAGAATCTCTTGCCGGTCTTTGTTCGAACTCATTCAAAATCAATCGCGGCCATTTTGCAAGGAGATGGCCCCAGACAAGATTTCCGAGGGAATTCTTAATTAAGCTGGCTGAGTCTTTTCAACTTAATGGAGGCGCCCAAATCCTTAAAAGCAAAGTAAATTCATTCAGACATAGAATCACTACATTGGAAGCATTGGGATTATCACTTGAACAAAGATTTCAAATTGGAAAGGGGAAATGAAATCTTTCGTTTCATTACAGAGTATTATTACAGTATATTAGGAAGATGGCGACGATTACATTGAATATAATATATAATTTGTATAACCTCCCTAATTCCTTTTTTATTTATTTACGATTTAGGTTATGAATATAAATTAGAATGATACGATTAAATTTGATAAATGTATTTATATACCTACTGATTTATGTATTTATATACCTACTCATTTATGAAAAACGTTCTATTTCTTCTATTTATATTATGCTGTGAAGTACCAGTTGTGGTACAGTTCTTTAATAACTTTAAATAAGGAAGCATTCGCCACACTGCTTTATTTCCGCCAATCTATGGCCAGACCCTCGCTATTCACTTCGTTATAGTTTCATTTAACTCTACCTATGTATTGTTTGGAAAATATATTTATACCTACTAGAATAAAAGAAATCACTATTTTAAATACTACTACGAACAACTTTTCCTATTAGATATTACACAATTTATATATATACTAGACAATTTAGTACTTTAAAAGCTTCACCCTCGTCCGTTTCATTAATGAATGTTTAATTACACTTTGTTCCGCTAATATTGGTCTTTTGTTGCACGTTACGAAGTGTCTATTTAAAGTTCTGTTTGTTTTATGCTTATTTGAAAATTAACATGAAGTTATTATGAGATTAATTAAAAATGATAAATGGCTGTTGTTAATGTAGTTACACACAGTTACGGCAATTTAAACTTATGATAACTATATGGTGTGTTCATTACACCAATTGAAATGTTCATCGTTGGTCTGGGAAAATTGATATGCCTTAAAGTATAGCAAACGCAGTTCAAATACGTAATATATAATTATGTCACCGGTTCAATTTTGTGGTACTGTTAATGTGATTTTTAGTTTACTTCGGCCGCTTTTATATAGCATAGCACGGTAGAGATAGCTGTTAGAGAGAAGAGAGAACCTAAATTTTTTTCGCTTTAGGCGGAACATAACGCCGCAATTTATCTTGCCAGAAAGGTGAAATTACTTAAAGAATTCTTTTACATGAAGACCGAAACTATAAACATTTTACAGACATTGTCCCACTGTACCATAATGATCTCATTTTTTTTAGCTTCACGCTGTATTCCGCACGACGCAGGGTAGGCAGAGGGAACCCGGGAACCTAGTGTAAAGACACTCCGTTCTACTTCTGTTCCCCATTTTCCGCCGAATTTGAGGCATTGCGTGTTGAGTGGCGGAACTCAACGCCGCACTTTGCCTTATTACCAGAGCGAAGAAATGAAACATTAAATATTTAAAATGAAAATGTTAAATATTTTATTTCCTCGACTGGGGATCGAACCCAGAACCTGTCGGTTACAGTCACACTCTTGTGCCGCTGCGCCACGACAGGCCTCTATATTATACACATTTAAATAAATAAATGTATATAATATAATATAAGAGGGCGGGATAATTAACAATTAGTTCTTATTTATAATAGCGTACATATTAAACTTAATATGAACACTTGCTTGCTCGTGTTTTTAGAATTGAACGTGCTGTTATACGGGGTTTTTAAATTTAGTTTTTAAAAAAAATATTTTATTTCACTACACATTTTATTAATTTTTGTTAATGGTTGATAAAACTTAATTATTGTATAACACTTAGAATTAGTAAAAATGACATAGTATAAAGATAGAAATATAAAATAAGAAATAGTATGAGTGACTCTCGCCACTGCCGACTTATGAGTGACGCTATTCCTTAAGCGAGCCTCTGGCCTAGGGCCCAGGGGGTCAACTCAGCATTGCTTGCTCACAGGTCAGCAATTTATCATACATAACCCATATATAACAACCCCCCCTTTAGGAAAAAACTTATCGCTAAAGGGTAAGTTTTACAAATTTATTCAATTCTCAATTGAGGTGGATTTACAATATCAGCATCAACATTTTGTTCTTTTTTAGATAACATTGGGGTTATAAATCTTTTATACAAATACAGGGCTAAGATACTTAAGACTGTAAGAAAGGATAGGATACTAATTATATTAAAACTTATTTGATTATTATAAAAGGGAATAAAAGGATCGCGCAAGTCTAAATCATCTAATACCCTATTAGATTTCTGTTTGAATAATTTAAGTTTTCCTAAGTTAATATTATTAATCGTCAAATTAGGAACTGTAAGTTGAATTTTATTGAAATTAATAAGGTTACAACAACTATCATTTATTATATTGTAGTCTGATATTATTGTTGGAACATTGATCTCAGGATTTGATTTCGGAATGAATTTAAATCTTTTAAAGTATGCTATACAGGTTGATGGGATATGAAGAATTCCTGTACCTGATATTATGGTTTCATGAATTTCTTTTTGTTCACATTCAAATGTGAGTTTTGTAGCTTTTGACTGCACAAATATCCATTCATCATTGTGTAATCTATGCCAAATATCTATAGATCCTTGTATATATTTATATTCACAAGTATTAGGCAAGATAGAAACGGCTTCAGTCATTATTTCTACTTCGCAGGATGGATTACTAGGAATATTGAAGATTTCCGTTATATCACAAAAATAAGTTACAGGAAGGATTGTTTTACATGAACTTAAATCTTTTAGATAGCTATATGAGGTTTTATCCTTGCTTACAATAAAGTATTCTTCAAAGGGTAGTATCATAACATAGGAGTGATTATTAGGATCGTGTGGAGTAGGTAAAGGTATAGTATTGTACATATTGTATTCTTGAGCATCTACTAATGGTATTTTAACAACAAAAACTAACTTATTAACATAATAATAACAAACTAAACTAGCAATATTAATTAAAACATGGATGTTACTTAACTCTATGCTTACTGGAAAGTCCTTAAATTTTGGAATTAACTTAAGATTATTTAATATATCATTATACATTTCCTTCGGAGATAGAATTGAAGGGTGTAATACATTATTCTTCACAAACAATATAGAGTTTACAATATCCTCTATTTTAAAAGAAAGAGTCAATAAATGAGACTGTAAAATATTTAAAATATAATTAATTTTAATCTTAAAACTATCCTTTTTTATTATCTGGCTTTCATTGTTTATAGCCATAGTCAACTCATCAACGACACTATTAAGTTTGGCTTGATTAATATTCATTTCATTAAAAGATTGATTGATATTGGATATAGCAGATTGCGAAATCATGACAATATTTCGTATAGAATCGCCCAATAATTTATCATTATCATATAAAACTTTAATAGCTTTGTTATAATCTTCAGCATCATCTTCGTTTAATGTTCCAAAAATATGTTTAAAAACGACACCTACGCCAGAAAACCATGCGGATCTTTTATTTACGTTATTAGAAATAATATGGGATAAAGAATTATAATCATGAAGCACATCTTTATACAATGATTCTAACGGCTGCAGCATATTTTGACATTGCAAATACTCGATATCTTTGGTTTCTCGGCATTGAAACCGAATAATATTAAATACATGCTGGATATTTTCAATATGTTCTCTAAAAGAAGACAAGTCTAAAGGAATAACAATGTGAAACTGATCATTCATAATCTTGACAGTCCCTACTGGGTCAAAAAGTATACCAGGACTTCTGTAGATTTGAGTGATGAATGGGCTTTCTCTATTAGCAGTCGTTAAGACGGTGAACGTCACGATCATTCTGCAAGCATAAGTATTTATAACTATTATTGGATATAAATTTCAGTACTTCAATTTTAAAGTTTAATAAAAATAATATTGATATAAAATGTAAAGTTGTAGATAACATAAAGGTAAATTAGCTAATAGTATCATATGCTGGTTTTACTTCGTCGTAATGATGTTTTACGTGTCTCCTATTTATAAGTAAGGATAAGGTATTATTACCATGAATTTTTACGATCTTATAGGGTCCTTTCCACTGTGGGGATAAGGCTTTACGGAGCCTTAAATGATTTTTTAAATAAACATATTCACCTACTTTGTATTTTATTGGTTGAGAGTGTTTGTCATAATATGTTTTAGATCTTTGTTTTGACGCATTGATATTTTCTAAAGCTTTTGCATGAGATATTTTAAGGCGATGTTGTAGCATTTTAATGTAGTCTGGATAAGTTACGTCAAGGGTTGAGTTGAAAATAGAGTCTGGTATGAAGGGTTTATGCCCAAAAACTAATTCGAATGGGGTGAATTGTGTAGTTGTGTGGATTGTACTATTATACGTAAACATTGCCGTGTACACAAACTTATGCCAATTTGTTTGATTTTCGTTTACATATGACTTCAAGTACTCTTTAAGTGTTGAGTGGCTTCTTTCAAGAGCACCTTGGGTTTGTGGGTGATAAGGTGAGGACCAAATTTGTTTTATTTTTAAGAACTCACATGTTTTTTTGAATAGCTCGGCAGTGAAGTTTGTGCCTTGATCAGTAAGAATTGTTTTTGGTATACCGAAGAGAGAAATAAAATGTAGAAGGCATTCACAGGAATCTTCTGCTGTGGCATTAGAAATGGGATAGGCAATTGAAAACTTAGTTAAGTCATCTTGAAGAGTTAGGATATACTTTAATGAAATAAGTCCAGCCTCTGGAAGAGGGCCTACGATATCAAGACTAACTCTGTCAAAAGGTCGAGTGGAAGTGGTTGTTATTTGCATAGGGGATCTATTAATTTTACGAAGTGCTTTATTGGATTGACAAAATTTACAATTTTTTACATAAGTTTCTATATCTGAATTCATGTTCTTCCAGTAATACCGTTCTCTAATCCTTTTTGTCATTCTGTTAGATCCTAAATGTCCTGCAATCGGGATATCGTGATTTTCTTTCAAGATTTTAGCTATTTCAGTTGGGACAGGATAGATTATCGTATTATGGTAAATATTTATATTAACATTGGTATTATTAAATAAATACATAAGTATACCATAAATTTTAACAAAAGAATGTTGTTCAAATGGGTTTTTAAAGTCAGATATAGAAATTTCATTGATAGTGCCACTGAGTAAAATATCATCTCTCGCCGATTTAACAGTTTTAAATAAGTCTGGATAAGTACAATTATCAAAATAGTATACTTTAGTGAAAAGGAGATAAAATGATTTATCTTTTATAGTAAACTTTTTGAAAGAATAAAGTTCACGTTCACCTTCAGTTATCATACTTGGGTTTTCAGAAATAGATATAATATCGTGAAGATAAGGATTTGAGTCATCGAAATCTATTGATACCGGAATCAGAATAGTTTTAGAAGCAGTTTTGAGAAGATTTTCATTGTATTCTTTGATATAAGTATTATATGAAGTATTCCTTGCGCTAAATGATTTAAGGAAATTGGAATAGTCATTATTATCATGAATAGGACTGGGAATCATGGAATCTGGGGAATTATTCATAGGTGGATTTGTATTTTCAACTACAGGATCCGGTATTAGGATAGGGTCATTATTGGAGGAGGAATCTATAGAAGGAAGTTCCAATGGGCTGAAGTCTATGTTTTGTCCCTCCAGTGGGCTAAGGTCTAGAGCACCGAGGTCCGTCAATTCTTCGAGAACTTCTTTAGGTATTTCTGGTTCTGGATTCAAATTTGGATTATGGGAATCTTTTGACGTAGAAGGTTGTGGATTTAGTATAGGATTTACTGGAAATCGCGATAGTGCGTCTGCATTACTATTTATTTTACCTTTTTTGTACTCTACTTCATAATCAAACTCTTCTAATTTTAGTCTCCATCTGACAAGTTTAGAACCAGGATCTTTACAATTGAATAGCCATTTGAGGGGCCTATGATCAGTGACGAAACGTCTACCATACAAATATGGTCGAAACATCTTGGTTCCAAATATTATGGCTAAACATTCCTTTTCTGTAACGCTGTAATTTGATTCAGCTTTGTTTAAGGTTCGAGACGCATAAGCAATCGGGCGGTCATGACCAATCAAGCCCTGAGAAAGGATAGCTGAAATAGCAAAGTTCGAGGCATCGCAAGTGAGAACAAAAGGTTTAGTAAAATCTGGGTAAGCAAGTATAGGAGCGGTGGTAAGAGCAATTTTTAGGGTTTCAAAGGCATGTTGTTGCTCGTGTTGCCAGAGGAATGAGACATCTTTCTTTAAAAGATTAGTTAAAGGTTTAGCAGTTTTAGAGAACTCAGGGATAAACCGTCTATAATAGGACACTAGTCCAAGGAAGGATTTAATGTCTTTGGGAGATTTTGGGATTGGAAATTGTTGCACAGCTTTAGTCTTTTCAGGATTGGGTTTCACTCCTTTGTCTGTTATAATATGGCCAAGATATGAAACTTCTTTACGTAAAAATTCGCATTTGTCTGGTTGAAGTTTCAAATTAAATGTGCGAAGTCTATTAAAGATGCTTGTGAGGTTATCTATATGTTTATTAAGGTCAAAAGAATATATTACTATGTCATCTAAATAAACGAAGCATTGAACACCCTGCAAGCCAGTGAGAGCAGAATTCATTAGTCGTTGAAAAGTGGCGGGGGGATTTTTAAGGCCAAAAAGCATGCGGGTAAACTCAAAATGACCTTGTGGAACGGAGAAGGCAGTTTTGGGTGCGTCTTGCGCTGCCATTTCTATCTGGTGAAAACCAGATGCAAGATCGAGAGTAGTGAAGTATTTGCACTTTCCCAATTGGTCAAGAATTTCTGAAATATTGGGTATTGGATATGAATCTCCTATTGTGATGTCATTGAGTTTACGGTAGTCTATGACAACTCGCCATTTCCGATGTCCAGATGCGTCGATTTTCTTAGGAACCACCCAAATAGGGGAAGACCAGGGAGAGGTGGAGTTTTTAATTATTCCATCCTCTAGCATTTTATCAATTTGGGATTGGACTTCTTGCTTATGTACTTCGGGAAATCTGTAGGATTTTGTATTAATAGGAACAGAGGAAGTAGTTATTATTTCATGTTGTAAGGCGTCAGTACAAGTCAGTTTATCGTTAGGTAAATGGAAAATATCTGAAAACTTGGAACAGAGGTCAAATAGGGCATCAGTTTCCTCATCATTTAAATGTGAAACTCGTAATAATTTAAGAACTTCTTCAGTTCGATCTACAGCATTTAAGTTATAATAGCATTCTGCTGAATAGAAGATGTTATGAGCATCATCTTCATGAAGTGGTGTAATTTTTAGTTTAAGATTTGAATTGACGTTAAGAACAGATTCAGAGGTGTTCACAATAGATATATTGACTCTACGATTTGGTTTTACTGTGACTAGACAATTTGCTATAAGGAGATGATCTATAGGATTTTGATCAACGATTAATCCTTCTTTAATTTCAGGGTTAGACACGGAGCATTCAATCACTGTTTCTGTTCTGGGGAAAATGACATAGATTGGATTTTGGAATTTAAGGTCAAATTTACTTCCGTCAATGAATAAAGCATTTTGGATATAATCGATTTTGCTTTTTGATGTAGAAAAATAGTCGTTACCAAGTATACCATCATAAGGAAAGCTTAATTCTGGCACAAGATGAAATTCATGTTTAAGCTGATTAAATTCAATAGTAATTTGTCCTAAAGATTGTAATGGGTTATTTGAAGTACCTAGACCGCTGAAAGAAACAATATTTCTTTTTATTTCGGGCATTTCTTCAATACAACTTGCTTTAATAAGACTAATAGATGCACCACTGTCAATGAGTAATTTTAAAGGTCTTGTTGAAAGAGACGTTTTGATTTCTATAAAAGGTAAGTAGCTTTTCTGCGGATTTGTTGTAATATTGTATATTTTTCCTGGTTGAGTGGAAATTCCGTGGGAATGAATGTTTATTTTGTTATGTTTCGTATTTGCCGTAAAGTTATGAATAGAGCCACTAGTAGACGGAACATTGAAATAATTTGATGAGGTGAGACTAGATTCAGAGGGTTTACAAAAAATGGAATTGGATTTAATAAAAGCAGAGGTATTTGACTCAGAGGACTTAGTATAATTGGGTTTAATGGATATGGTAATGTTAGGTGTATTAGATTCAGTGGAATTGGATTTAGTAGAAACAGCGGTATTTGATTTAGTACAATTGGATTTGGTAGAAACAGCGGTATTTGATTCAGTGGAATTGGATTTAGTAGAAGTGGTATTTGATTTAGTACAATTGGATTTAGTAGAAACAGCGGTATTTGATTCAGTGGAATTGGATTTAGTAGAAGTGGTATTTGATTTAGTACAATTGGATTTAGTAGAAACAGCGGTATTTGATTCAGTGGAATTGGATTTAGTAGAAGTAATATTTGTAGATTTAGGAAAGGACCAGGGAGTGGCGTCGGATTTAGTATATACACGGTGTCTCGCACGACACCTATGCGAGACCACTAGAAGTTTTTTTTATTGGCATCATTATTCTCATTTTCATCACTATTTTCGACTTCATCAATAAAGTTTACTCTATGTTGAGTTTGCGGATGAGGTCTATTAAAGGATGACCTATTTGAATTTACAGGATGCTCAAAATTACGGGCTCGATTTCTATTGTATTCGCGTTTTCGACAGTTTTCGATGGTGTGGCCAGGATTTTTACAATATCGACATATTGGAACATAAGAAGTAGATGATCTGAATTGTGCTTGACGCCTTGAATACGAATTTAAATTATAATTATGAGAAGATTCATTTTGGCTAAGAGTATTTGACAGAGAGTTTGAATGTTTTTTATGTGTTACCCCTACAATTTTCTCTTCTGCAATGGCCAAATTAATAGCTTCGTTGAGAGTATTTGGATCTCTGCATCTCACTATCGTGGCTAATTGAGGATGCAGACCTACTGAAAATACATTTAATGCTAGATCTTGCATAGCTGCAACCCTACCTGCTAGTTCATCCTTTTTTTTAGTAGGGATTGAAATATTTATTTCAGTTAATAGCTTCGATAAGCATGATTCTACTCTAAGAGAATATTGGCTAACTGTTTCAGTACGACCTTGTTTACAATCCTGTAATTCAGACAATAGATAGGCATAATGTTTCCTATCTCCAAATTGTGTTTTTAGAAATTCTTCTAACTGTGCCCATTGTGTAAAAACTTTTACAGTACAAGCTGCTTCAGCTTTACCCTCGAGTCTACTTAAAATATATTTAAACAGAATATCGGCCTGTGATGAGGAAGCTAAGTTAATAGCATTCCGGCAATTATTTAAAAACGGGTTAAGTTTTTCCCGGGAACCATCGAAAGTTCCAATAAATTTAATAAGCACGTTCAGGTCTATCTCAGACATCTTTATATCCTCGTCTTTAATTTCCCTAAACTTACTCATATAGTCTAGTAAAAACAATATTAATACAATAAAAGCAAATTAAATAAACTGCCTGTAATTTAAAATAATAAAAAAAAAAGGACAAAACTTATTAAATATATATAGAACTAGAATAAAGTAACAGTATTATAGTAAAGGTATTGTCAAGGTTATAATCTTAAAATAAATGTAACTTAAGCACTGCACTGAGACACGTCGTTATCACTTTAGGTATGCGGCTTCTTAATGCGTGGAATGTCTGTACAAAGTTTATTGTAATGTTTTAAATTTCTAAAACATATGACTTACAGGTATAGCGGGAACATGTTTTTCACTGTTGTAAAACTCTGGATACTCGGGATACGTAGTGTGAAGCGAGACGGCGAATTGTGACGAACTTACACAAAATGTTTCATTTTTTTTGTAACAAATTAAGTTCTTTGTTTTAAGTTCACACAAAATGTTCACACTTTCACTTTTCTTCAAAAATTCACAGAGGCGTTCCCGGATTTCTAAGAAATCCCTTACGCTGCCACCAAAATGTTATACGGGGTTTTTAAATTTAGTTTTTAAAAAAAATATTTTATTTCACTACACATTTTATTAATTTTTGTTAATGGTTGATAAAACTTAATTATTGTATAACACTTAGAATTAGTAAAAATGACATAGTATAAAGATAGAAATATAAAATAAGAAATAGTATGAGTGACTCTCGCCACTGCCGACTTATGAGTGACGCTATTCCTTAAGCGAGCCTCTGGCCTAGGGCCCAGGGGGTCAACTCAGCATTGCTTGCTCACAGGTCAGCAATTTATCATACATAACCCATATATAACAGTGCGAACTGTGCGCAATAAAATGTTGCTTAGAGCTTTATTGTTGTATAGTAATTTAATGTATTTCCGTGTTAAAACATAATATTAAATATTTATTGCCTTTTAAAAGGTAATAGCAAACTATTGTACTAACTATTTCAAACAGAAATTATTTATTTATGCCTTGTTCTGTGTTTATCAAATGTGAGCATTACCGTCTACATATTTATTAAGATACAGTTTTATTTTTAATTTAAATATACAATTTGCTTTTTAATTATTAGTACTTGCCTTGGATGATAATTTGTGAATAATTCAGAACATGTTATCATAAGTCATTTTATAAATATCACGGAGTTCTACAATTATGAAATAATTTAAAAAAGTAGAACACAAAAATGTGATATATTTCTTCTTGCATGTATGTAGTTTAAACGTACGTACTTACGTACATATATCTCCATAGTAAGAGCACTCGTATTTCTATGTCACCAATACATCCTCATACATCACATTGCGCGTGCTCTCTAGCTTATCTTGAGATTGCACTTTGTTGATACCTACATGTGGATATATCTTATATATCATGAAACCATACATTCTAAAATATTAATGAATTTACATTGATTCTCTCTTGAATCTCTTTGCGGAAAAAATCTCTTTGCGGAATAAATAACGAAACAACTTAGTATGAAGACACTCTGTTTTTCTTTTTTAATTAATTAGGTATATTAAATGATATTGAATTAATCATCGCGGATATCTACATTAGATCAACAACAATGCTTTTAATGATGTTTTTTTAGTAAAGACAACGTAAGGTAACCGTACTTCAAATTGAAACTAAGTCCTACCTACTTATGTACACTTTTTACAGCTTAATCTTATATTCTAGAAAAAAATAATATATAAGTCAAAGGTGTGTCAAGAAAAAGTCCAAACAATAGAGCTTGATTACAACACAACACTTTGGTATACTAAGCTTTGCCCTTATAAAGCATAACAATTCATTTGTGTCTTTAAACAGGTGTGCCGGATGGTCCTTTAATTATATATAAATTGTCATTTCCTTTTCAAATTGTATTTGAATTTGGTGTCGTATAGAATAGGATAAGTTTTGTTTAATATATCTACATGTGCTTTGATCTATAGTTTATAATTGGAAGGACAATTAAATAATTTAGTTTTAATAAATAAACACAATTTTAAGCGGGTAAGCAAATAGTTTTAGAAGTCGTAAGTCGTAAGACTTCTATCCTTTTTGTCATTTATATCGTCATTATACTAATGTGTCAAAAATACTAGTTTAAATATTAAATATCAAACATTTGCTGAAGTATTCATACTTTCTTTTTTCTTTTATAATATGTATTTTTTTTTTATTCACTCGACGGTACACACACACCGTAATTTAATTCCGCTTTATACACAAGTAAAACGGAATAAATTACTAGTTTCAATAAACTATACAATTATGTAAAACGTGTAAAGACAGTAAAATCACTAAAATGATCTGGCAATAGTTGTATATAGATACGACGGTTTCAAGTTGGATTCCCGCTCGGGGAAAATAATAATGTTCACTTTCCGCTCTGGTAATAAGCGAAAACGGAGTGACAACAATAAGTGACTTCTGCTTACCCTGCTAGATATAATACAGCATATACAATTATACATTAGAAATGTAATGCATAACAAATAAATAAAAAGAGACTGTAAATTTTCCTGTTTTCTTATATAGTTTCTTTTGTAAAAACAAACGCTGTAACAATTATCATAACATTATTTAAATTACTTAAGTATATATCTATTCTGGACAAGATAATTCACAATATATCACTTACGTCCATTTTATTGTTTTCTCAGCCACAACCTGACGAGTAAACCCTCTGCAGATAGTTAAAATGATTGAATGGCTATTTGTCTTAACTCAAGTAACTTTAAAGTTAAAACGATATAAACCGATACAAATGTGCGGTTGACACTGCTAAATTACCTCTCTTACTTTAAATAATGAATCTTCAAGCTTGTTCCCATAGAACTAAATAAATAATGTGGTGGAATATTTTAAAAAGAGTGTTCGTGGGTCGGTAAAGAGAGATTTAAAAGTATATTTTAGCATTGGTAATAAATTGTTTAAATGTTTTAGCTTGTTATAAATTCCCTTGTATCGCCCAATTTTCGCGATATTGTGTGTGGCATAATTGAAGAGCGATTTTTGTACTAGTCTGAAAAAAATATAGTAAATTTAAAAATATGTATACATGTTTTCTAAAAAAGCAAACCACTTATTTAAAAAACATATAAAGAAATAAACATAGCAGGGTTTGAACTTGCGCCTCTTGCAAACCGTCCAAACGCTCTGGCTACTAACCCATACAGTCTCATGAAGTTACGTAAAAATGTTAATACGCTACTGCTAATTTTAAAGTTTATTGACCATTAAGCCATACGTTAATGTTAACTTAAAGCTTGATAGTCCAACCAATATGGTTTTCAAGGAGCGCAGGTTCAAATCTTACTTCGTTTTAATAAATATTTTAATAAGCATTTTACTTGCCAAATAATTCCATAGTTTTTATAGGTTTTAAGTTTTTAAGTTATATATTATTTTTTAGGTGTATAGTAATTATCAAATCAATTCATTTCATTTAGAACCTACCCTTATTGATTAGGTGGGTTGTACAATTTTTCATAATTGATCATTTTGTTGCGACTTCTATTTTGGATTCATAGTCGTCAGAACTGAATTCGTATTTCAAATCCAGTTTCGTCGATTTAATAGATCTAAATAACTACATTATATGAAATTTAAATATTATTGGTTTCGCAAGAAGAAATAATAAAGATAGTTGGAAACACACAAATTGTAACGAACTTTTTGAATACCACATATTAGATTACAATTTTCATATTTAAGACAAATTGATCAGTTCATATTGCTTAATTTAAAAACCATACCATAAAAAAAATATATATTTATACTTTCTTCATCTCCAGCTCACTTCGGTTCTCAACTATCGATAGCTTCATCCGTTGTAATGATAAAAAATGCTTGTGTGAATGTTTTATACTATATGAAACATTCACACAAGACCTTTCTAGCTAGAGAGATAGACAACAATTTCTTTAATAATGTCTTTGATTTTCGCGATTGTTATACATTTTAAATGAAACACTTTTTAACGGATTAATCGCGTATATTGAATGGTAAACATTTTTGGAAAACCCGACGTTTCGAACACTTTACAGTAGTCCGTGGTCACGGGTAGACCCGTAGTCTACGGACTACTGTAAAGTGTTCGAAACGTCGGGTTTCCCAAAAATGTTTACCATTCAATATACGCGATTAATCCGTTTAAAAGTGTTTCATTTAAAACAGTCTACCAGTGTTTTATTTAAAACAATTTCTTACTTAATAAGTACAAAAAAAAGAATTTTATTGAAAGTAGGTACATTTTTCTTTTACATCGCCAAGCTTAAAATATGTTCGAAGAAATAAGTTTATAAGAAAATCGACGAACTTAGGAGTCTATGTAGTTTTCTGTGGTTTACTTTGCCTTTTATATTTCAGTGGGAAGGAATTTCTTCTCAAGAAGAATAAACTTTGAAGTTAAAAATACGAATTGAGTTACGAAACTGTTGAAGTTTGAACATTGTTCGTCATAGCGATTGTTCGTCATTTGTTCTTTAGATTATATTTCAGTAGCAATAAATTTATTAAGGGTTTCTTTAATTTGTATATTAATTCTTATATATTTTTTTAGGGTCATTTTATTATAAAAATATATTTTAGTAAGAATTTACATATTTAAAGCGCAACTAGTTGTGCGTTAAATATGTAAATTCTTAATTATAAATTTAATTTTCATAAAAAATAGCAATAAAAAATAAACATAAATTCATGAATAAAGTTAAACTACAATTATCCTATACCAAACAATATATTAATATTATGGACTGAAAACGTCGCAACCGCACGATTGCTCACCAAAACAGCATATTTCAGGCGTTAAATGATATATAATACGTTAATTTATTAATTAAGTTATAAAAATGATCCCTCTCGATTGCAACTAGAGGGTAAATGGTCTGTAAATATCAATTACGCGGCTCATATTGGGAAATTTTCGAGCCAGACGGTAATTGCCTAGCCGGACACTATCCATGTCCCTGATTGCATGGGCGATATAGCTAATTTACTTTTATATCGAATATTAGGGGAAATGGGATCATCACAATCAGTGATACTGAATCATCCGTTTTATCACTTCGTGTGTCTTTCTTTATAATATATCGAATTTAGCTTCACGTTTTAAATCCATATGTTTTCCTATAAAATGTAGCTGCTATTCATTTTTCTAAAAACATATTCCTTAGAAATTCCATGCAAGTATTGATTATGTAAATTGCTTTAATTTCAATGAAAAAGCATGTAGAAATGAGAAAATATTTAAATTTAATCGACAGCTTACTACGTGACAGTTTACTTAATGGTTTCTTTGTAACAGCGTACTGAGATTTTGTGTTTAAAATATAATACTTATTACAGTTGAAAATAAAGATATTTAATGGTTTTTTTTAAATAAAAGGGTGCTATCGTCTTTGTTATATCTGTTCTAATACTGCGTTATGGATATGGGTTCCGTTCAAAGAAATAGTTTTCGCGTAAAGTTACGTAAAAATACGGAATTGAGTTTCATAATCAAAAATGCAATATCTTGAAGTGAATTTAACTTATTTTTCAATATCCACGAATATACGTTTTATCAATATTTTTGCTAAAAGTGACATCTAAAAACCACGAGAACAATAATTGATAAATTAGCAAACACAATGATTTAAATATGGGTTATTATTACAGATTAAGGTCATCGTAGCACTGCTATCAAATCCAGAACCATAGGCGGGTACGATTGCAGCTCTGTGGTTCTTTATATTTCATTTATTTTTAATTGTATTGCTCTGTCTTAACAGAACTTTTTCTTAAAAAAGCACGACATTAAATTAAACGAGCAATATCTCTAATTTAGTTGGAAAACGGAGGACAGATAATCTTAGCATTAGAACTATGCAACGTATTCCTTAAAAGAAATTTTGAATAATAATTCCAAATACATAAAAAACAATAAAGGCATACTTACATGCTAAAACAACGTTATTAAAGAAATAGAAAGGTTTCTTTTCCCTTCTTTGTATATTTTTCGATTTATTTTTGCCATTATACAGGAAACTTGGCCCCTTGAGGCACGCGTCGCCAGCTTGACATGCATTGTACTTGTGATTAATGACAGTTGTAACAACGCAATTTTGTACGTATAAAACTGTAAATATACCTACAGCCATGTAGATTATTAAAAAACGTCAGTGTGTCATGTCGATTGCTACTAAAACGGGTACGGCCCTATAGAAATCGTTGTGTTTTACATTTAGTCAATAATGTGTGCTGGCAATTTAAATATTTATTTTTTAAAGTTTTTCAATCAAATATTACATATTTCTAGATCGTAATAAAAGGTCTAGTCTATAACATTGTCAAGTATTTTCAATCAATGTCAATATAACATCTCTATGCTTATAATGTGCAAGCATATGAATTTACATATTTTTTTTTATTTATGTATTTTATTAGCATTACGCTGTATGCCGTCACACATAGTAAGGACCGTGTGGCGGAAACTTTGACTAGCGAGCGGTAATAGACCCAAACAGAGTGGTAGTCTAACCATGACAACCTCAATGTTACTGTACCAGATAAATATTAAAATTAGTTTATTTTTAATTACTTGCGATAAATTTAAGGAGGCCTGAAGGCAGGGGTTCAAGTATGTAATTTTACATATATTAAAAGTTTACACTTCTTCGGTCTGGTAACGGTTGAGTTCTCCCACTTACGACGCAATACTTCAAATTCGGCGGAAAGCAAAAAGACGGAACTGCTTAAGTGACTTAACACTAGGCCAAATTCACTTTGTCTACCCTGCCATGTTACGGGATACAGCGTGGAGCTAAGTGGAGTGGATAAATTTTCTACAGTATAATAAAAGCAAAATTTATAGTACAACACCATAAGAGCCTTAATAAACTTTCGTTGAATTAGGCCTTACGAGGCCTACTTACCCAAATACGTTGAGTGTTCAGCGACAAAGATAAATGAGCCGATACTAATTATTTATTTACGATCGTTTATTTACTTTCAGTTTACAAGATAATAGGTTTACTATTTTGGAATATCTTGAATAGAATATTGTACAGATATTTTTTTGGCAAAGTTAATGTGAAGTAAAATTGTGAAAGTAAATCTTGGTTTGACTAGATTTAAATTGTTCTTTAATTATTATTCGTCGTTTAGTCGAATTAAATTAATAAAATGATATACGCTCTTCTTTCAGAATATTAAAAATATCCAATGAAACAAGTTGTTACAAAAGTAAAAATTCATATCCATATAGGATCATATGCCTAGTTGGCATCAAAGCAAAGATAATGGAGACAAAACAAGCCGACTAATGCACCATATTCGGTTTCAGGACCAACTCGCTAGTCTCATATTACACATGTGGCCGAAGATCATGAATACATGTTTGTATAGCTGCGTTAGGAATACTGATATGTTTAAAATTTCTCATAGCTTGTATTGTTATGTTATTTTTTTAAATGTGGTGGTCTTGCTATTAATATAATTATAGATTATCATTTAATTTTACTTTTATTTATATCAGGCGGGTAGGACATTCTTCAAATTTTCAAGCCTTTTGTGTAAGACGTTGCCTGTTAAGTGGGAAAACTCAACGTTAGCATGTTTTATCCAGCGAGAGCAAATTGAAATCAATGACATATAATAATCAAATATTTACTTGATTATTTTATTATTACATTTCATTGATTTCAAATGATAATCAAATGCATACTTGAGACCTGTCGTGGCGCAGTGGCAAAAAAATGTGACTGTAACCGACAGGTTCTGGGTTCCCGTGAGCGTGAGCGCGGCGTTGAGTTCCGACACTCAACACGCAATGCCTCAAATTCGGCGGACAGTAGGGAAAGTGGAAAGGAGTGTCATTAAACCAGGTTCCCGGATTCCATCTGCCTACCCTGCCTCGTGCGGGAGCACGAGGACAGCGTGAAGCTAAAAAAATGCTTACTTTTTTGATTGAAAGATACTTTCGTGGTTCTGTCGGCATCACATAGCGTCACGTTGACATCAATGTTCCGCGTTTTTCATCTATTTAGATACTTATACTACTAGAGCTTGGCAAAAATAAATGTTACTGCTTCTTTGTCTTCTTCATTTTATTTGTTTTATTATAATTTTAAATGATTGTTTCAAAAACTATAAAAATATATTGTATAAAAATCTGTATATAGCGGGCGTATATTATTAACACCAATATTACAGGTGTCGCTGTAAAATATACAAGTTTTATATTCCATAATTCAGGATCGCCTGATGCAATACTAGATCGCGTGACTGGGTAACAGCCCTACGGAAGTCGGAAACGTTATCGTTAGCCATTCTTGGAAAGTCTTTGAAAATTCTTCTTTCTTATTATCTTTATTTAAATGTTGTTGGTATAAAATTATGCCTTCATTTAAATATCACATAAATTTATTAAATATATTTAAATTGAAATTATTTTTATAATATTTTATTTAGATATACGTTAGACGTACTATATATTTACTAAGCTTCAAATCAAATATATATGTTTTTATTTAATTTCAGTTTCTCATTGTATTTCGCACATGACACGGTGGGCAGAGGAAACTTAACGATATGATGTTAACATATTCCGTTTTAATTAAAACACTCTTTCCGTCAAATTTGAGGTATTATGTGCTAATGCCGGAGCGTAGAAATAAAAATATTAAATATTTCATTTCCTCACGTGGGAATCGATTCCACACTCTATTGTGCTTACAATAGCACGATTGTGTCTCTGTGCCATGACAAACCTCCGTGACCTGTTAAAGTAATAATGAAGCTAGCAGGGTAGAACGTTGTTTTAGTTTCACATATTTATTCTGATATAGACATTCCGCATGATAACATTTGCTTGAAATTGTTTTCTATATTAACAATACTTAACACTGCTCATTTAATTAATTTAATAAATTTGAACGGTATATTTTCCTTATTATAATCAATGTTTTATATCAAAATCAACCTAAAATAAAATTTAACCAACAAAATATAATCAACATTTTATTTTTATTTCCAGTTATGGGTAATGTATAGAAAATTTTCTGACAAATGGTTTGTAGGCACCATTCTGACTGCAAGATAACTCGCTATTGCACAAAAGCCTTGCATCTACATAATCGATGGCTTATTGGCATTCCCCCTTTACTTCTAAATTGCAAATTTTCCGCACGATTTCCCTTCACAGAATAAATTTACAACTCGCGAACTGAAACGCAAATAGTTCCGTTTATATCGCTCGCGATTCTTGCGTTTTCTGCAACTTATGTATGAAAGTTCAGTTTTCCTTATACAGACGGAATTATTTATTGAATTTTTCTTTTATATTTTCATCTACACTCATCTCTACCCCAATTGTGGAATAAAATAAAATATAAAAAATATTTTACTGTTTTACTTACTAGCTAGTACCCGTAACTTTGTTCGGGTACGTTTTGTATGTAATTCAGTTGAACATTTCAGATGTTCGATTTTTATACGTCAACCGAAAACACTCATCATCCTTATTAACTTTCGCTAAAGTATAATTTCTATATCACTACAGATTACCTAATCACATACTGATCTACATCAGATGTCACCAAATTTTTTCTTATTTTTTGAAGTGAAAACTTCTTTAGGCGCGTTGAGCGTTTTGGTAGAGGGTAAAATCCTCCGGTTCGCGTTACCGACATGCTTATGATAACAGCAGGCGTGCGACAAGCGCATGCGCAGTAGTACACGTATACACTAATATAGCCTGTGTACACGTAGACACTAATACATCGACTATTTCTGACTGTATTATGTGCGCGTTGGACGCTTTTTGGATAAGTATAATTTTGTGAGTCACGTCACCAATACGTTATAGTAGCAGTACCTATTGTATCTTTTTTAGAATACAATGAAATGATTGAACGAACAGTTAATCTCAGTATTGTCGAAATTAATGATGACAATGATGTAAATAATGAAAATAATGTTCAAACTTGAATTCATTGAAATTCGTGTAAATATAAATACTATGTATAATTATGATAATTGTATATTAATTATTTTTTTAACCACTTTGTATTTATATTTTGTTCATGATTTGTTTAACCCATCATATGTAATTAATAAATAAAACATAAAAAAAATCATATAATTTTTGCATATATTTTTAATTACTCTCAACTTAATAGTTCCGTTTTCACTTCTATCGGCAGTCCCACGACTGCTATTAGTTTTTTTTTATTAGTAAAGGCATCTATTCTATATTTCTTCAGATGGACTGTAAAGGTAAAAATTATCAGGTGTTCCGGTTTTCATAAATTATAGCCAGTGTTGCCTATTATTATTAGCTATACAACAAAAATAGTTTTATTCAAATCCGTCCATTACTTCCGGCGTGTGTAAACAGTCAAACGTACAAACATACAGATATTAATATTATTTTCTTAGCTGTTTTCTCTTTACCGTGTGATTCCGGCTCAGAATAGGATCACCGTGGTACTGATGTCGTGTCGTAAGAGGCGACTAAAGTCCGTGTGGGAGAGTCACGTTGTCAAAAATGGCAACACGCGTGGGCCAGATTCGACCAGACCATTACCACCCCCGGCATTTTAAAACCAGTGTTGAGTAGTGGCTTCGGCCACTGCGTTTCGCATTGGGTAGTGCCGGGCCCTGGTGCCCATCCACCTTAAAGACGGGCAACGCTCCTGTAGCTCCTCTGGTGCTACACGGGGCCGTGGGCGGCGGTGATCATTTACCATCAGGTGACCAGTGCGCTCGTTTGCCCAGTCTTATCGATAAAAAAAAATCTTTCCTGTTTCTTTACCACTCTATTTTTTATTTAAAAATATTAAATATACAGACATTTTTTTACTGTTTTATTATATATAATGAGTGAAAACGAAGCATAGTATGTTTTTACTATGTTTTAAAGTGTTATTCCACACTTAGGACAGAAAATACTAAACTTAAATTTAAAAAGCGTATAAAAATTTTGAACGAAGCAGGATTTGAACCCGCGCCTCTGGAATACCGTTCCAGCGCTCTGACCACTAAGCCATTCGTTCTCACCGAGCTCCGTCAAATTCTTATACGCTTGTTACAACTTATTTTTGTTGTTAGCATCTCTGTAGGGAGATTTTTACAAATTTCCGCTACCCAAAGACAACTCATAAGAATTATCGTTTGGCAAGAGAGAATACTATTTACTTTAATATTTTTACTATGTTTTAAAGTGTTATTCCACACTTAGGACAGAAAATACTAAACTTTAAGTTTAGTATTTTTACAAATTTCCGCTACCCAAAGACAACTCATAAGAATTATCGTTTGGCAAGAGAGAATACTATTTACTTTAATATTTTTACTATGTTTTAAAGTGTTATTCCACACTTAGGACAGAAAATACTAAACTTTAAGTTTAGTATTTTCTGTCCTAAGTGTGGAATAACACTTTAAAACATAGTAAAAATATTAAAGTAAATAGTATTCTCTCTTGCCAATCGATAATTCTTATGAGTTTTCTTTGGGTAGCGGAAATTTGTAAAAATCTCCCTACAGAGATGCTAACAACAAAAATAAGTTGTAACAAGCGTATAAGAATTTCGACGGAGCTCGGTGAGAACGAATGGCTTAGTGGTCAGAGCGCTGGAACGGTATTCCAGAGGCGCGGGTTCAAATCCTGCTTCGTTCAAAATTTTTATACGCTTTTTAAATTTAAGTTTAGAAGTTTAGTATACATAAGGAAATTCATTATTGATAAAATAATTATTCCCGCGAGTGGTACATGAAATTTTTTATATCACGATGTTCTCAAAGAACTTAGGCTTAGGTAGGTTATAGCGTTTGGACGGTTTCTAAGGCGCGGGTTCAAATCTCAAAATTATTTTTCTTTCCTAATTGTGGAATATCACTTTAAATACGTTAATAACTTTAAAACTAAAAAACTATATAATATTTATAAACCAAAAAAATACAAAATACCCCAATAATTGCTCATAAGCTCGATATCTACCGCGCCAACCATTTATTACTATTATCTTATCATGTAGTAAACAAAAGTAATTGCCTAATTCTTAAGGGTCGGGTAGAACGAAAGAAAGAGCTTTGTAGATTTATGATTATTTTTTGTGTTATAAATCTAGACTAATGGTTTGTTTTATAAAAGTAAATAAAAATTGTTGCTTACTTTTATATCGTTAATTATACTCGTAAGAATCACATCAAACGTAATTATTGCCACTTTTCATAAAATGTATAATATGTTCATTGAAAACTTTAAGTAATTATGGTGGTGCAGAGGTATAAACGTGCTACTGTTAATGGCTTCAGTTCCCATTTGGTAACATGAATTATTTAATCTTTCATTTCTTCTTTCTGGTAGCGACGCAGTGTATGCCCATTGAATTCCGCCAGTCTACAACGGCTCGAGAATTCCGCGGAATGTTAGGAACGGAAGTGCCTTAGTCAGAACAGAGTATCTTAACACTTACATCACCATCCCTGATTCCTTCTTCTTCATTTTCTCGAGTGAGGATAGCACCCACAACCTGTCGCTTATAGAGTCACTTGCTTGTGTCCACAACAGACCTCAGAATAATATTTGACTTAAACATAATTTCCCTGTTAGAATAGTTCTTACATTATTATACTACCACTATTGGTATTTCTAAAAAAACATGATTAATAGAACATCTAAAGACCAAATCTTGGCAACAGAACCCTAAAACGTTATAAAATATAGCTGCAAACATTGGTTTTCTTTTCAGTCGTAGAGTCACGTGCTTGGCGTTTTATTGAAGATGGATTTATGGTCTTCACTTTAAATACATAGCATCTCACGTACAATACGATATGACAGCCACATGTTATTTTTGTACATTTAACTTGACACGTTATATTTTCAGAATTTCGGGTTACTTATTTGGATAATACCCTAATTTATCTATAGAAAGATTATTATCTTTTGCCTTGGATGAAAACTTGTAAATACAATTGAATATAATAATTTATACAGCAACAAAGTTAAGAGAGTATGATTAGAGATTTGTCTCAGAGTTTTGTCAGTGGAATAAACCATGCAAGATGCAAGGAATGTGTAAAGTTATTATCATATAATCAAAACTTGTTTATATAATTTCTTAGTAATAAAACGTCACGTATAAATAATGATTTTATTAAAATTTAATCTTTGTCTCTCATGCATATTTATAATCAACAAATATAAAGTAACGGATGTGGGAAAAGATTGGAATGCAACGATCTATGTTGGCTACTATTTTTAACAAGTTTTATTAGGTGTATTTATTAAATTATTTTTTTTTAGGTTTACTTTATATTCCGCACATCGAAGTAATGATACTAATGGTACTAAATGGGCAGGGAACTTTTACGCCACGCCAGGCGCCATTTACGTTTAAAAAATTTAATTTCACTTACTTTTCGTTACTTTATGATAATAAAACTCGACAATTATCAAGAACAGCCAAGCAACTCTGGCTAGAAAAAGTACTAATAGATCATATTTATTTTGTCATCGTATATTCTGTTCATTTCTTACGGTGAAGAGAAACTGACAAAAATGTGAGGTAACCCCGGAAATGTTATTGTTAAAACCATAGTGTTTTATTCAGTCATAAACAATTGTGAATGTTGTTAAGACATTATCTTATTACTGTTATTATTTTAATTGATAATTTTTCACATCACTTATTCTTGTGCCGCCGTAATATTCCTCTAAGGTGCTGTTAAAAACACGCAAAATGTTTTTTTTTATAAGTATAAATGTTATTTTGTAATGATCATGACAGGAAATGCTTTGCCCATGTTAAGTGTGCAACGTGGACAAATTCAAAAGAAAGATATTTGACAATATTATAGCGACAAATGCCGGATTTCGTTCATTAATTAAAAAAAATCTTGCCAGATATTGTAATCTATGTGATACTCTGTTATTTTCAGTATATTATTGTATAGTTTCATTTGCTTAATATGCTCAATATTTTTTTTTGTGCAACAAACTTCCATACTCACAAAATGTATATTTCTTATATTAGTAGAATTAGTAAGATGTAATTCATGAACATGTAAAATGTAAATGAGTGTCTAGTGTAGTCGTAATTGGCAGGATTATATAAACTTTAATATATTAGTAGCTTTTAGCATTCATGAATCATGTCAATCAGTATATTTAATCTTTATATTGAAAAACATAAAAAAATCTTTGAAATTTTAACTAGACCATAAAATACTCTGTAACTTATAATTATATATATATTACTCTGTAACTATAATTTGATTCTATATTTATTTCTTTAGCTTCTTATTTAAAATATCTTAATTAAAGTAGACCATTTTAAGACAATTTTGAAATTGTCCAAGCCTTCAACCCTTTTAGCCCATAGACGTTCACTCGCTTTGTATGCAAATTAAAGGGAATTTGACGCGTCTGCTAAAATGTCATCTCTTAAGGCCCTTAAAATTCGCAGCCTCTTGGATATTGACCTTTTGAGGGCAGTATAAATTAAATTATATTTTTTTAAATTAAATTGAGTTTAAACTTTCTATAATTTTATAACGTGTTTGGTTGATATTCCTTTTGGACTAATCAATAAGTAAAGCTATCTTTACTATGTCGACACAAAGCGTGGTATGGAGCTCATCTACTCAACACGCAATGCCACAAATTCAGCGGAAAGTGACGAACGGAATGGAGTGTCTTAACACTAAGTTCTCAATTGCCCTCTGCCTACCCTGCCACTGTATACTGCCTTACATATACTGCGACAGCATAAAACGTGAAAAATAAGTAGAGATAATTGCTATTTAGTATAACTAAGCTATATTGAAAATTGTGATAAATAAATTTCGAATTTAAAATTATAAATGACTGAATTCCTAGTTGTTTTATATTTCTATTTTTAAAAGTAAACACTGCAGAACAATAAAAAGAAGTTAACAAAGCACTTTAAGGAATATTTCGAAATTAGCTCCATTTCTGGTACCGCCTTGTAGAAGCTTTCAATTGTTGGTAATTACTCTTTCGTGAAACCGTAGCAAGCTTTAATTTAAATAAATCATCCGTTTGCGTGCAATTTTTATTGTTTACTTAAAAAACTGTAATAATAGAGTAATTTTAATGTAAGTTTTAAGCTTACATGGACTTTTTATAATAAACCATTGTAGAATAATCGACTTTAAAATGTTATTAAAGATTAACTTAAACATGCGATTCTGTAAAAAAAGCTAAGTGTAGGAAAGTACCTTATTTTATGTAAATTTAAAAATACATGTATATTACCATGTAAGTATTATTTGGGTTGTGGATCTCAAAGAAAAACAGAAACTCTACAGGATTACTATGTTATCCGTCAGTCAGTCAGTCAAGACCATTTATATTGATATCACGTAGGAGTATCTTGCTAAAATTAATATAAAATATTCAGATCCTTAGAGTGGAAAAATTCGTAACGTAATCAAGAAGGGTACTTATCATTGAACTAAAGTTATGACATTTGTAAATTAAAATAACAAAAAAATCTGAAAAGAAGAAATTTGTAGATATTTTCTAGAAAAAAAAAATTGTGTTAGTTTACAGTAATGCTAAAATGTTGTCTCTTAATAATGATGCCTACAGATAAACTGTTTCTAAATATAATGTTCAATATTTTCAAGACCGCGAATTTTGAGGCCTGTCGCGGCGTTGAGTTCCGCCACTCAACACGCAATGCCTCAAATTCGGCGGAAATTGGGGAACGGAAGTGGAACGGAGTGTCTTAACACTAGGTTCCCAAGTTCCCTCTGCCTATCCTGACATGTGCAGGATACAGTGTGAAGCTGAGTTGAGCTATTTTAAAGACTTGCATATATCAAGGTAATGAGATAGATAGATTGTGTTAATATAACTCACTTTGATTGATTATAAGCAAATAAACAATTTTAAAAGTTTTATCTTATAAATAACCTTTGTAGTGTAAAATATTAATACAAACTAATAGAAAATAATCTTAAAGGTGACGTTAAGTTCTATGATCATAGAATTCAGGCTGATTAGTTTGCAATATGACAGACTGGAACTAATGGAATAATGGAAATATTTTTTATCTTTCTCTCAATATTTAATGCTTCTAAAATTCCACTAAAATGTATCACATAACTAAGTAAGAAACATTCAATACAACAAAAGACCGTCAAAACATACAAAGAATAAAGCAAGCACCTTCACTTGTAGTCAAATTCACAATAGCTCACTCGTTTTACAGTTTATTGAAAGTACTATGAAATTCGTTGATGCAAGAATAAGACGGAAACGGCGACTTCGCTTCTGCAGGCGTGAATTCAAAACATCGTAAAATATGAAAAATACGTACGCCTCGACTACTCAAATACACTACGAGGCACCACAACAGATTATTCAGAAGTTCACATCAAACGCAGCGAAAAGCTTCGAGAGAACTATTTTTATTTTTTTCAAAAATTTTGACGAAACATAGTTTCTGGTTTATTTTTTATAGTACAATATATAAGAGTTTATGTATATTAATTACGCCAAATTATTACATATGTTGTGTCTGTTGTGGCGTAGTGGCACAAGTACACACTGTAAAAGCGACAGATTGTGAGTTCGATCCTCACTCGAACATATATAATATTTAATATTTTCACTTCATTTTCATTTTATTGCTTCTGAACCAAGGTAAAGCGCTGCGTTGAAATACTACACTTAGTGCAACGTAAACGCCTCAAATTTGGCGACTGTGTTACACTTAACTCCCAAGTTCCCTTTGTATACCCTGCCATGTGGCGAAAATGACATGAAACCTAAAAAAACTCATGAATATATGATTATAACTAAAACCCATAGTTAAATATTTTTAAGATTTATTTTAGTTTTAAAATACAGTTTTTTAACTACATAAATTGTATTAGATATTTTAAAAATTTGCATTTTGCATTGGTAACAAAAACATATTGTTTGTACAATGTACATATTAAAACCTATTAGCATTTGTTTGTTTAATTATATTGTAGAGGTAGACTATTGAATATAAAAAATAAAAAAGGACAATTAAGCCAATCCGTTGTAAAATTGTAACCTACCTAAGGTTACAATTTTACAACGGATTGGCTTAATTGTTTTCCAATGGGCATAGAGAATGTTCATTAGCAGGGATAAAAAGGTTTTATGTATAATATGATCTATTCAGATGTATTCAATTCACCTAGGTCTCGTAATCGTTAATTGGTAAGTATATTTTTATAAGTATCTTGCTATATATAAAATATAGCCATTATATTCTCTGTCTGTCGTGGCGCAGAGGCACAAGTGTTTGACAGAACAGGCAACAGGTTGTGAGTTCGATCTCCACTCGAGAAAATGAAATATTTAATATTTTCAATTAAAATATTTAATGTGCTAATTTCTTGGCTATCGTAACAAGGCAAAGCACGGCGTTGAGTACCACCACTCAACACACAATGCCTTCAATTTAGCGAAAAGTGGGGAACGGAACGGAGTAGTTTAACACTAGGTTCATAAATTCCCTCTGCCTATCCTGCCATGTGCTGCCTACAGCGTGAAACTAAATATTTAAGTACATTGTAGCTAAATAAGTTTTATCTAAGTTTCATTACTTGATGAAACCAATAAACCAAAGTGTAACAAGAAAATACGACAAAATAAATACACAAGTTGTATTATTGTCGTCATATACCTACGCGGTTAAATTTATATCTACAAAATAAATTATTAATTTCCTGATACATTCGTTACTTCCATACGGCATACTTCTGCCCATACATTCTGCTCCCGTTAGTTTAAGCCCCGAAAAGATCATTTATAAAAGAGTGTTGACATTAACTGGCTATATTACTTGGCCGGGCACCATAAAGTTTAGTTTCATACTGAGTTAACTTATTCTTAGCTTTTGTGCAATTTCCTATGCAAATTTAATTGTACCCGAGGTAGTACGTAAATCTCTGTTCTGTGCTGCAAAGTTAATTACGGAGTCGGCTACTCTTCGCGATTAATAAGCCACTTTGCTTTTATTGTGTCTACTTCGAAAATGGAAAGAAAAACAAGAAAAATGTGCATATAGTATAACAAAACGCGTACGAGAGAATTCTATATTAAAAAAAGCTTTAGTACAATATAATCCTTATTGTTTTGTAGTTTAACAATCCAAAGTTTTCCTTTATATAGAACAATTATAAAAACAGTACCGCAATGCTTCCGATTGCATTTGTATGGAGAGCAATTGTTGGCTCTGCAAAAATCTGCATATTTTCAGCACAAGTTTTCCTTTGCATTTCATTTTAACAACTTTTAAACTGCAGATGGTTGCTATAAAATGTAAGCGAAGATATACATATATTGCTTTTATAAAACGATATTTTATAATATTTTACTTTCAATAAATAATTAAAATATATATATACGTGTACGTTGGGTTCGTTGCGTAATCGTGGCGTATCGTGCCATTTTCTCGTATTTCTTTAACAAAATAAAGCGAATTCTCGAACTACATATTCTAACAAGCCGTATTTTTTCTTCCGCCGCGAAATCTCATCAAACGAACAAAAGTTGTTTACAAAAAGGACTTGTAAAATACAAAACACAATCCGCCGACGCGTCGCCTCATCGTCTCCCTACAAAGAAACCAACTCATTCTATTATCCAGATTGTTCTCGCCTCCAATGCCAAAATTCGCTACATTGTAAATGCCAGTGTTGCCAGGATGTTTGCCTGCCAGCTAACTTTACGAGATATGTTTTGTAGATGACGCTCTTATGTCACGATATCTACCAGAGTGAATTATTGTTTATACCCGTTTACGCTCGTTGCCATTAAAGTATTGCTTTGTTCTTACTTCCTTTAGTGATAAATGTAATATATTGTCATTAAAAAATGAATAAGTACTAAAGCAACATCGTTGGTGTATTGAAATATTTAAATTATATATAATTTTATTTTGTATGTTTAAATTCATTCAATTATTTCATTATAATCATAATGAATTAGTTTTGAATACCTATTTTGTTACCGTATACCAATATTTTATAAATCTTAAAACTCTAGAAGCAAAGCACATTAAGTTCCTCAAACTACTCACAATATAACATCAAAAACAATAATGTACAAACATGATTGCAATCTGTTTAAAAGAAATGTATACTGTTATTAAAAGCAACTGTTGAAATCAACGATTAAAACAGTGCATTTAGCTGAAGGAGACGAGCGTTAATTTGATATCCAGCGTTTCATTCGAAACTTCAATTAAAACATTCACATGGAAATCTCATTTGTACATACATTAAAAGTGTGAATCGAGCTTTTCATTAAGCTATTATAGTATTCTTTGGTACCAGCGCGATAAATTTTAATTATAGTAACGCTTAATAAGGCTAGCTCCACACGACACGGAACGGTTTCATCATTGATGATGGCGCGTCTAATTGGGACACTAAATTAAAATAACACTGACACTTTACTGTCGGTGCTCACTCTAATTGAGAAAGAGAATCGTAAAAATAATTTTACTCGCCTCATTTGTAGCGTGGGTAGTTTTAATCTTTTTTTCCCTTTTACGACCGGTAAGCTGATTGGACGTGTGGATGCTAATTTATGGCTGAACTATCGCCTCGGTTCACCCTCGTACACGTTTCTCATATTCGCGTTTCTATTTCCGTTTTAGTTTTAATTCTGTATAATATTTATGTCATATATATTTATGTGTTATATTTATAATATTTATATAAAATATTAGTTTTTAAATATTTGACAAGTTCTTAAATAAAAAAGTTGATTTCCTTTATTTTTTATTTCGATTTTATTTTCAAAATATGTTACTTAACTATTATAGTTACTTACATATTTTTATATCATATTTTAGAATACAAATTTTGAATAAATTACAACAAATAAAGCAAATTGACAGTTTTCTCAGTTTTATTTGGCAATCACGTCTAGAACATAGCGTTAATTTGGATGCCAAATAAATTTTAACAACTATAAAGATTGAAATTCCTAAGCGTAAAACCCTTTATCGCTATTGAATTCTGTAACTGCTACTAGATACTGGTCTAAATAAAGAATGAAACGGAATTTAATTTAGTTCGTACTTAATTTCCCTTGGGCTTTTAATTTTCCCTATTAACGCTGTTTTGTTGAATAAACGAGTTCTTTTTAGGTTTGGTCTACTTTTAGTGTTTTAGAAGTTTTCGTTTTTAATGCCTATATATAGATCGGTAAATTAAATAGACTGACGACCGATACTAATTACCGAGCGAATAGGAGAAGAAAGAAGGGAAAAACAGACCCTGGTAACAAATACTAGTTTATATATAAATGTTTAAAAGAAGAAAATAGGTATATAACATATGTAGGTAACGTAAAATTGCTAAAGCATGTTGTTTGCCTTTTGAGAGTATAAAGATATCGTTTTGTTAAAATTTATAATATAATAACACATTCACATTTGGTCTCTTTTGATCTCACATCTGCAAATTGTTAAACGCGTTCTGTAGGTGTTTAAGCTAGGAACATGAAATTGAATTTAATTATAAAACAACAATACAAAAAAATATTTATTTTTTTTTTCATTTTATTAACTAAATTATATACAATTTTGAGCAGAATTAAAGATCAATATAACACAGTGAAGACAAAATGACCAATCGTGTAGTGACGGCGATTAACGATGCTAACAATGAAAATGCAAGGAACTATGGTTTCCTACTTTCCAACTAATATCGAACGTAGCGTGATGACCCCAACGATGCGTTTGGTCTTGTAACCTAACACTTGAGTGTGTATCAAACTTACAACCAACATATTTACAGATGGTATGCCGCTACAAAACGCCGGCAACCATACAGTGCCACACGGACACAATCACGTATTCATTTCCGAAAAAAATAAATATTTGATATTTTTATATTTTTACTCTGATAACAAAGCAAAGCGAGCGTAGAGTCCCGCCTCTCAACACTCAATCACAAGTTCGCTGGTTCCCTCTGCTTACCCTGTCATGTAGGTAAAGCTGAAAAAAAAATTATTATAAATATTAAAACAAGAAACATTCCTTACGAAAACGCCAAATCGTTAAGCCGTTCATTCTAAATTTACAACCATTTAACCTTAAAGTACAAGAAAACAATAACGCGTTGTTTTGAAATACGAGATAGCCCTCCCTCAAATAATGGCCGCATTTTTCAACGCTAGAAAAGACGTGAAAATGCCCTAATAAATTGTGGGCAGGATTAGAGGTTTTTTCTTTCAGTTTAATTATTTAGGAAGCCGTGATGGTTTAACTCTTGACGGGAGTATTCCATCTTGTGTAATCTTTGTGCTCCAATATCCCTAAAGAGAAATGTTTTTATGTCAAATCTTTTCTTTATCTTATAAAAAGTTTTTTTTTATTTATAAATAGAAATTCATTTGTTTTTTACGACGATGACAAGTATTATATTAAAACTAATTATAACAGTGAATTAACCATTTTATGGCAAAGTGGTAAGAGAATAACGTTAACACACTCCGCTCTTTGAATCTGAAAATAATTTATTTACCAATAAATCAAAAACAGGTGAAGTGCAAATCGAGGTTCCATACCAATTTCAGGATTATAAGCAATATTGACAAACACAAAGCTGCGGGCGTTTGCATTATTTTCTTACAAAAAGAAAAAAATTGTATAAAATATTTTATCAGTGGCATAAATATAAATATACATTTCAGATAACTAAACTATAGACAAAAATATATATTTCAGATTGTTTTCTTTATTTATAATGCAAGTTCCTCTAAAACCAAAAACTACCTTGAAAACCGTAAGCGCTTCTTTTTACAACTTGAAATAAGCTTGTCACAAGAAATGCATTACTTTTAGTTCCGCCACTTCACATGCAATGCCTCAATTTCAAGGTAAAGAACATGTCTTATTGTGAACGGCGTGTCTTAACATAAGGTTTCCACTCTCTGCCTACTCTGCATTGAGCGAGATACCGTATGAAACTGAAAAAAGTATTGTACGAATATAAGATAGTAATATTTTAATAACTATAAATAAATACACTTTCACATTACGGTGTTTTGTATTTATTTTTATTATATAAGCGGATTGCAGATTAAAGGGGATAAAAAATAGTACGAGTATTATACGTTCTTCGTTCATAACTGTCAGTCCTCGAAAGGTATTCTATAGGATTTGATTATGTAGCGAATTTCGTACAATGCAGCAAAACGAGCATATATGCAATATCTTTCAATTGCGTGAATTTAAAGCTTATTTTTGCGGTGCTCCAAGAGAATGTAGAATTTGAATGATCTTGATAGACGGGCTGACAAACAATTAGGTGATCATAAACGTTCTGCGTTTTCGTTATAAGGTATAAAACCCTAAAAAAAAACAAAATCCAATCTTTTTAAAACAATTATATAAAAGTTTAGCTTAGTATCTCTAGTTATTATTATAATTAATGTATACGATAACGAGGACGACACAATTACACATATGGCAGCCGGATGGCTTCAATAAAAGCTTCTAAGATGACCTCGGGGTCACGGGAGCTGAGCAAAATTTGTCACAGTCATTTGAATACTTGTAAGTTGTAATGTGTTTTATATGTAATATTTATTTTTAGAGTAGTTAGGTACTTCCAATTTTCACTTATTGACTTAAGTTGCCTTTTTTCTTAAATTAAAAAACAGGCAAAAACCTAAATGTCCAGATATTGCATTTTTTACGTATTGCCATGCAGGGCAATAGTTTAAATAAATTAGTTAGATCAAATAAATTATGAACGAATTTATGACTATGTCATTTACAGATGTCACCCCACTGTACACTATACACACTAGCAAATGCGGTTGAACACCAACAATGTTGTATCTAGTACAACCTCAAATTATTAAAGACTATAAAACGGAAACATATATTTTTTTTACTTTAAAATAAATGGAACCTGTGCTTGTTCAATATTTTTTACGGAAAATCAATTCCGCAAAAAAAGAGTTTCAATTATTATTCTACCTAATTAATCAATTTTACCAAGCTGCCATCTGCAATATCGCAACCGGCCGAACAAACAACAGACAACCGACCAAACGAGCTTTTAATAACTTTTAATACATCAGTTTCAAAACTCGTATAAGCAGAGGATCAGCAATTAGCAACGAAAGTACATAACAAAGGCGATAATCGTGTGACCTTTGCTAAGTCCCATTACAACCAAGACCCAGTATCCCTTATTCCATAATTCCCAAATCCCGAGGGCCAATACGCCTCTAATTTCGCTTTAACGAACGAAACTTCCGCCCTTAGTCCCTTCTTGATAAGGAAAAGCTTCTCCACTAATTACAAAAAAGTAGGACAGATATGTTGGTAGGTACGTTTTAAATGATATAGCATAAATGTTAGTTGTTGATGCCGTCGTCGTACAGTGAGACAGCTAAAGAGTATGCCCTGTGTTAACGATTTGATTCAGAGTCGAGTACGTAAATTATTTTTATTTTCCAGCTCTGGTAACGCCAAACGCGGTGTATTCCACCAGTCAACAGGCATTACGTATCAATGGAGTATCTATACGGAATAAAATGTGTAGTAGAAAATATAAAATTGTTCTTTATTTTCTATGTTAAAATATTGTTAATCAAATAATTATAATGTTGTAAATCCTTATATTATTTCAACAGAAAAAACACCATACTTTAATTGAGTAATAACTGCTCGTACATTTTACTACCAATCCTTGTTACTTTATAAATTTAAAGCTAGCCTCAAGCTATAAAATTATTCTTTCAAAATATTTTTTTTACTAATAAAATAGCAAATGCGGCAAAATAAAATATAATATAGTGAAATAGCAAATTATCACATTATTGTATTACATATTAAATAGTTACACGAACTAACAATATACAAATTAAAATAAGACAATTATAATATTTTGTATTCTTTTCTGGCTATATGTTAGCATAGGTAATAAAAATTTATTCGTGAATATTTAAATGATTTAGAAAAAAATATCATAAGGCTACAACTGCCCTACTAAAATAGTCCTGAGACTCGTCGATTCCTTTAAAGCCCACTGTGAGGGAAATCGCTTTTTCATCCCCGGTAATGGCCGTCCTTTCCGGGACATTTTAATTAACTTCGACGGGAGTGCTTTTTTTAGTTTCTTAGATGAATTATTGATATTACAAATCTTAAGAAAGGAGATTACTTATTCCGCTTATTTAAATATTCCCATTGGTGTGCAAATATCACTTTTCATATTACCGTATTTACTTCTAAAATAGATTCAATATTAGATACCATAAAAATCAAAAGCTTTTTTTCATACTTACCCATCCTTTAATAATGACTTCGAAATATGTATGTACCATGTTCTACGGCACTTACTGCCATAAAAATTTACCGACTTTATACAACATTATGCCGTAAACATATCTTTGCTGAGGGCTCTTATAGTACACATCGTTTACTTTCTTTACCTCACGATTACCTCCTGAAGACATAATCGCTTCCACGTCACAAGTGACACAGCGAAGCGGAACACCTTTGTATATATATACTACAGCCCAAATAAATATAAATGCATGTATAGCTGGATAGTATATATAATAAAGAAAATTTCTTACATTAGAAATAACATTAATTACGTAAGGAAATACGTTTACTATAATCACAACAAGTTTTGTGATGCTTTTATAGAAACTAACCTTTAAACTCGTTATTATTAATGAGTTAATACATCAATATATCGTCGAGCAGTAACGCGCTAAAGAGTTATCGACTAAAAAGGTTTACTTCACACACTCCGCGGGGCGCCATTGCGTCTGAAGGTCCGACAGACCCCTGGTGTAACACCTGCCCCCATTGCATGCCACACGACACAATTATAACTTATCGCCCCATACAATTATAAGCCATACGCCTAACAAGTTACGCCTGTCTTTAAATTATATTTAAAACCAAATGATATTTCTTGAGAGCCAAGTCGTGAGCACAATTCATTCCGCATGTCATCATCCAATAAAATAGTGTACAACTCGCGGAGCACAATGACAGCACACTTCATCGCATAACCGAATGCGACTTTTACGATCGACTAAATATGTATATGCATATTTTAGAAGACTATTACCACACTGTCACGGCACTAAGGAGTACCGCTAGGCAAATACTTAAGCGGTTTCTGTACAATCGAGCCAACATATATTTTGACTTACCATAAAACAGAGACAAACAGTGAGCATGCACCATTACGCATCGAGTGTTTGCTATAACCAAATATACACATCTATAAATATTTATCAGAATCTCGTTAAGTGTGTAATTTATTTGATTTGACGCGACCGCGATTTATTACTTTCTTAAGATTGGCGTCATTTCAAAGCGATGCGAATTGTATGAACGACGTAAGGCGCAATAAAATCATTAATATTATTGCCTCCTCATTTCGCGTCGGTATAACGAGTTCCGACTACAAAGATAAAAGTGTCAAACGTCAATATATTATATTGCGTTTACGCACATTGTTTTATATTTTGTACGTATAAAGAATGTTAAACATTTCCTCTTAGTGCGACTTGTGGTGGAATATTGGTTTTTGACTTAAGCGTAGGAGAAACGAGATTATTAACTGTTTATATCTATAACCGAAAAAAGAATCCTTTTCGGAAATATAAATGTTCAGAATTATAAAATATTGCATAAATTGTAAAAATATAGAAATTCATTATTCACAAAACCCAAAATTGACATAAAAACATAACAATAGTATGGCGAGGTTATGTTCATATTACAATGGCGTATTTGTATTTTTTCAAAACCTATTGACTGCCGCTCCCTTGGTCTAGAACCAGCGAGCGTTTAAAACAGACATTTTATATTTTCGATGTTCATGTTAATTTTGTATTTTAGCATTATATTATTTTGTGAAATTTGTGTACATTAAAATGATAAAGACCACCCGGCGCGTGTATAAACGTAGTCTTTATGCCAGCGGCTGGTTCTCCTCAGAACAAACTGACAAACCAAACAAACAATCGAGCGCTCGGTAGAGAAAAGCAGCATTTGATTTTTGTTTTCTTGATCTCACAAAGAAAAGCTAGGTCTTATAAAGAGTACAACATTATTTTAGCCAAGTTGAAATATATCTAACAGGCGCATCGACATAAAATAATTTATATACATAAAGGTACATGGACCCAAAAAAGGTTTATAATGTTTCCCTTTACTTACTGGACAGTGAATAGTAAGACATTTTAAATGAAAATTATATTGCTCCTCCAGATTCAAAGCAGACATTTAATATTTAAAACGTAAATATTGAATGTTAACGTGTAGTTATGTACCTTTTGTACAGTCATTATTTATTTAAGCACAAAGCTACCATAGTAAATTGGATGTATGTAGCATTTTTAATACTTCCATGAATTTTCAACACAAATATTTCACTCTATTTTTATATGAGCTCGTATGTAAACTGGCATTACCTAACAAGTAAGCTTAACATGTTAAAATAATGCTAAGAGATAGAGTTACCTGATTCTATTTTAAAAATGTAATATTACAGATTTCAGTGTTGTTCTAAGTAAAATTAAATAAGAATGTACAATTTTATGTACACGCATGTCATCATATAAGGGCACAAACGTGTGACTAAACGAGACAGGTTTTGGGTTCGATTCCCACTCGAGGAAATAAAATAATTCATAATTTTAAATTAATTTTTTTTTCTTCGCTCTGGTAACAAGACAAAGTACGGTGTTCAGTTCCGCTCCTCGGCATGCAATACCATAAATTCAGGGGACAGTGAGGAACGGAACGGGGTGTCCTTACAAGTTCCAAAGTTCCCTCTGCCTGCCCTGCTTTGTGCGGGATACAGCGTAAAACTGAAAAATACGAGTATATATATAATTTTACATTTGTATTTATAAAAACAAATATTTTGAAACTGGCACGGTGTGGATTACGATGTGCTTTATATGCTTTAGCGCAAATACTATATGTTAGTCTAAAGAACACTCTAAAAGTAAGAGTACGTTTTGAATCTTCGAAACGCCTCTTTTTATTAGTGACATCTAGTGAATGTTTTATAAACTGTAACCCTCCTTTATTAAACAAAGAGGTCGAATACATTTTTGTCATAAAATTATTGCTAATATTAAAACAATAAATATAAATTGAGGCCAGTCGTAGTGCAGTAAACGTCCTCATTCGACATTGTTTTAACACTGGGTTTCCCAAGATCCCTCTGCCTACCCTACCATGTGCGAGATACAGCGTGAATTTGAAAAATTAATATGACATCATTACAATCCTAAGGTCTAAATCAAATTATAATCAGGCATCTATAATTATTTGCATAAAATGATTATAGTCCTGAAATATAGTGATGTTCGTATAATTTCACTTCGTTTTCAATTTAGATAGTTTAGAAAAGTACATTGTTCTAAGAATGAAACATACGCGGATGATATTGCACAGTGCAGCTATTATTCAAATAAAAGTCAACATATGTCTCTCTCACTATGTACAATATGCACACCTTAATAATTTTCACCGATAAAAATGAGAGCATTTCTGAAACAAAATACAGTAAAGTAAAGCATAAAACTATCACGTTCTTAACGCCACTCAAAAAAGCTCTAAGGACATTATCACCATCAAAGGGAAAATACACAGCTAGGAAACTCAGTAAATGCAATGGGGAGACTAGACGAAAAAAATTGTTTCCGACGCCGACGCGTACACACTATGACTAGTAATAAATATGGTTTTTATAGCGCCACAGAGTATTTGATTTCAGTATTTCAAACCGAAATAATATAAAAACCTAACTGAAATATATTTCAATTAGTTGTTTAATATATATTTTATATAAAATATAAAAAAATAGATAGACGATGTTACTTCAAAAAGGGATATTTCCAAATGCGCATTAATTGCAGGGCTGTTATATCGAGCACTGTATAATTTGACTAACTTGTTGCGAGAAGCCCAGAAAACAAACGGTCCGATTGAACTTAACCTAATCTGACCAATAGTTTGAACCATGTAAACTTATATTTCTATCAGTTGTATTTGTATTTAACTTGAGGAGCTAAAAATATTTACTATGATATAAAAATAAATGACAAAAAAATCGCTTAGATTTGATTTTTCTTTTTATTTAATTTATCTACTAAATGCAATAGTAGTAATCTTTATAAAATATTATTGAACAACTTTTATTTCTTCTTCCTAAATTAAATAAATCTTAAACTAAATTTAAAAAACATAAAAATGTTAGTTACAAAAAACAAATAAAATACCAAGAGAACTGAGAATTTATAATATCAGAATAACATTTTTTATACTACATCACGCTTATATAGCTCTAGTCTGTAAGCGTACATTTGCGATCCCCCTGTCGCGATAACACGCACGGCAACTGATGGTACTCGTAACGTACCTATTTGTAATTTACTTAAAAATATGGCGGCAGATAAGTGGAAAGCGCTTCGGCTAATTCCACAGTCTTCACAGTGAATTTGTAATGATTGCTTTCGATTACATAGATATGTTAATATATTATTGTGTTTTGCTTGTAACTAAATGGCATAAGAAGCTACTTTAAACACCTTTTTATTTTTATGACCGTAAAAATAAAAGTTAATATTAATAGGTCTGTTTCTTATCTCAGGCCCGTAAAGATATTGCAATGACTTAAAAGCACTTGTTAGGTGTATAAAAACACTGAGAGAAATTTTAAATCAACCAAGAAAAAAGTAAGAAATTTCTTAAATCGATCGTAGTCGTCTTTATTTTTGTAGAATATATTTTTGACAATTTGACTTTTCTAACGCTTTTCAGTAACTGAATCTACTTGCTGTCAATTGTACAAAAATCAAATTTCAAACATAGACAGCCAGTGTTATAGAATACTGAAAAAAAAAATAATATAAAAAAATATTATATATCGTTTTAATAATACATACTATAATATGTATCACATACATAATATGCCCCAAGATTGAAACAGTAAACTTTCAGCAAGTTCATTAAGAAAATAAATAATAAACGTGAGTATATTATAAATCATTAAATAGATAACAAATTAAAAAAATATATATTTATTAATTCAGATTAATTACAACTCTTTAGTTACTGCTTCTTACACTTGGCGTTGTAATCGTTAAAACAATTTATCCTTATAAGTAAAATTTAATTGTCTGTTTGTGATTCCAGAATAATAGTATTTTTTCATATGCCTATAGTTATTTACACTATACTAAACCTCTTTTAAAAATTTTATTCGTCTGTGTCTCTGTTTGTCCGGACTATCCTCCAGAACAGCTAAGCCGATTTTTATATGAGTTACACTGAAAGATAGGGGGAGGTGAAACAACATATAGGTTGTTTTTTTTTTTCGGGTTTTACGTGAAGCCAAGGGGACCGTTACATGAAAACTGACTGAAAACGGTATCTTAGGTTAATTAAGGACCCAAACCTTCGCAAGTTACTTTGTTGTTACTTCGCACTGTACTCGGTTCAAATTCGACAATTCCTCGTTTGAGTAAACTGCTGAACAATTATAGTATGATTACTGATGTCTTCCATGATTCTATCAATAAATTTCATAATACTGTGTTTGCAAATATCAAGTAGACAACATTTTATTCCGACTAGCGTGTTTACGTCATTGTGCTCGATAATGTTACTGTAAATTTTTAGTTTTAATTATTACATTTATATAATTGCATGCTGTGTTTACCTTCAAATAGTTGTATAATTACATAATTTTTTGTATTGCAAGTGGTAACTTAAGTGTATCATTGTAACAACTGCTGGTGAACCTTAAATAAATAATAAAAAAAAATAAGTTAATTGCTTCAATTTTCGAACGAACGTACAAAAAGATATAAACGCAAATTTAAATATTCGTACTCGTTTTTAATGTCAGAGTATGTTTTTTTAAGTCTTCGTATCTTTGAGTTTTTATTTAACCGCTTATTTCTAAATACAACTTTGGATTTATTGACGCAATTATATATATATTTTCTTTTTTCTTTTCAGCCTCACAAAGTATCCCGCACTCCGTTCCGCTCCTCATTTTCCACCAAAACACATTACGAATTGAGTGGTGGAACTCAACGCCGCATGTTAGCTTGTTACAAGAAGAAAGAAATGAAATTATAAAATATTTCATTTCCTCTGATGGGATCAAACCCACAATCTGTCACGTTTACAGTCATGATGCCCAGTCAGATGTACAGTCCAATGCGCCACAAAGGGCATCTTTATTTTGATTTATCATCTTGTTTACACGAATTAGCATAACATTATAATAGCTCTTTAAAGTAATAGTTTTCTTGAACATTTTCTCGTTGCACTTAAAGATTTATGAGTGGTCTTCATCTTTCAAGTTCACCCTCCGTAAAATTTTAGTTAGACTTAATAGCTAGTTATTTAAGCCTCGTGCGTGAAAGCCTCGTTGAAACAACGTGTAAACTTTTTTACTTATTTTAAACTGGTTTTTAAAATGTTTCGTGTTAATAGAGAGGATTTTCCATTTTCATTTTATAGTTATTGTTTCCATAAAATTCTAGTATAACAGAGTTTTGAACCTTGTTTATGTATATTGCTGTACTGCAAAAGAATTCATTGATATGAAAAAAAGTCTGCCTAAATAATAAAGATTGTTATCTACATGTATGTATATCGATTTTAGACAATGTTTAGTTTTAATCTGCTATTCAATGACAATTTTTCATATTATTTAAATATACGTAAAATAAAAAAAATAAGGGGAACTTGGGAACCTAGTGTTGATATACTCCATTTCTTTTCCCATTTTAAATATTATTTTAGGCATTGTGTGTCGAGTGTCGGAACTCAACACCTCGTTTTGCATTGTTACCAGAGTAAAAAAATATATAAAATAGTAAATAAAATCGTTTCCACCAATGGAGATCGAATTAACTACTTGTCAAGTTTACAGTCACACCTGTTTTTGCCGCTGCGCCACGGCAGGCCTCTGTGGAATATTTTAAGGATAAATATATTTTTTGTTAGTTTAATATTACAATTTTACAAACTAACTGCATAACAGAAAAAAAGGCCAAATCGCTCAGTAGGATTAATAAGCGGGATCTATTTTTTAACTAATTATATCCTCACTCAAGGATATTTATGTTTTGTTATCATTGTGCTAATAATAATCATACTATAGAGCTCTTTAATTTAATTCCTATATTGTAGTATTTATAAAAAAAATGGCAGTCAGAAAAAATAAGGACAAGAACTAAAAAACTTGTATAGATATTTCAGACGATAATACTAAAATAATTTCTTCCCCGTTACTAACCAAATTTACATAACAATTGATAAGCAAAACCTTTATTAACACCATTTCCTCGTGTAATTCGTTTATATTAAACGTAAATCCCCTCTACGCCCACAAACGAAATGGTCGGAAATCAAAACAAATTGCATAACATTAAAAGTTGCGATGATCGTACCAATGATAAACTACAGATTAATCGTTGCAATGACGTACAAATGAAAGTTCATTTATTTAAATATAAATGATAAATTAAAATCACTATAAAAATGTAATCGGATACAAAAAAATATGCATTTTGTGAAGCGCCTATATCATAATTCATTCATGTATTGTAGCGTAAGTGAATTGTGAATGTTGTAGCGGACGTGTCTGGTTATATTTAATCGTTATAGGTTCGGTTCTTGGTTAAAGTTAAATTATTTAATGCCAAGTTAATGATGTAGCACTATTAGTCAACCATTTTAATAGTTAAGAAAGACAGCATAAAGCAGAGTTACACCGACGTATGTATAGGTCATAAGCAAGTTGATGGTTCCGAAATGAAATTATTTTACATTAATTAATTTAATGATATTAAATATATTATCAAAAGTTTTATATTTTTAAAGAAAACAGTTTAAACATACACTACAACTACAATATAAATCAAAGATGCGAGTATATATGCTTAGTTTTTGATGCATTTGATTTCGAATTTTCGAATTTTGATTGAGAATTCGCCACGTAATCAAAACCTATAGGGCACAATCCGTGGGCCTAAAGTTATTAAGTTTGGTACGAAGTAAGATTTTACAATTCAAAAAAAAAAACGAAATAAGTTTTGACTGTAAACGGAACAGTTTACTGAATGGATGGATGATTACCTGGATTGACTCCACACTTATTATTTTTATTTTTCACGCTCTGTTATCAAGGCAAAGCGCGGCTTTGAGTTCCCCAATAAATATGCAACGCCTACAATTCCGCCAAAATGGGAAAAAGAACAGAGTGTCTTAACACTCGGTCTGTCGACTTTATTTCCTGTATTTAAAACAAAATGAGAACTTACAGTACATCTCCAAGTTGGTCTATTTTTTTTATTTTGTATGCCGTCTACATACGATCTTAACATTACTACGGATCCCTCGTTGTACGAGTCCATATCAAACTTAACCAGTTTCTTATATAATTTATTTTATAAATTAAAATCTATCTTTCATCATTTTGACACTGACAAAAACATATAATTTTGATAGAGACATTACACATAGCGCTATAAATCGCTTGTAATTTACATCTCGTCTACAACTACGAATGTTGAATTAATAGCTTAAATACAGGTTCGTGCATTAGCCTCAATTTATATTCTCCATATATCTAGTTTCGATCTAGATATTGCGTGTCTATTAATGTTAATAATTGTGAGATGACCTGTTGTAATAATAATAATTTATACGGCACTCAAAACAACTGTTAGGTTTAGTGTTAATTAGAAAATATTGAACAGGTTTTACTCTGTATATAATATAATCGTAATAAAAATAATTATATAATCTTACTTATTTAAAACCGTCCGTGAAGCGTGGGCTCAAATCACGCTACGTTAACTTTTTTCATATGTTTTTAAATAACAATGATTCTTTCTTAAATGTGTATTAATATTTTAAAATAGTAAAGCTGTTATATTATCTTTTTTGTTTTTTCGCTTCTTGCTGTGTATCGCATATTGCAGTTTAGGCAAAGGAAACTTAATGTTAAGACACGTCGATTCTTAATTTTTGCTGAATTATCGAGACATTACATATTAAGTGGCGGAACTCAGCGCCGCGTTTTATTTAGGTATCAGAGTAAGAAAATTAAATAATTCTTTCTTTTCAAGCGGGAATTGAAATTATAACCGTCGCGTTTATAAACAAACACATATGCGCAGATATATTTATTTTTCAAGCAAACTCTTCTGCTTATATTTTTTTAATATAACTAAATTAATGTGTAATAATTTTAGGTTGTATACATTAATTTTAAGTATATTTTCGTTCAACATAAATAGGTATATAATTTTTTAGTTTGACGCTGAATCCCGCTCATGATAGGGCAGACGGAAGAACCTAGTCTTAAGACATTCCGTTACATTCGTTGAGACGTTGAAATCAAAACGTAAAAAAAAACCTTTCCTCAGGAATCGAACATACTACTCATACGCTTGAGCCGCCACTCCACAATAGGCCTCAATCAAAATGAATAAATTTATATTAATGTATACTATATATATATGTACAATTTTGCGTGTTCAAATATATGCAACACATTTTGACTAAACTGACGTGGAATACATCTTAATTTAAAATAAAATTATGACTCAACAACAAAAATTAGACATGATATATTTATCATGTATCCTTTTTAACGATATAATGATAATAAAATCTTCTTTTCTATAATTTCTCAATATTATAATATAAGAAATATTAATTTTAGCTAAATATATGAAATTTATTGGAAATTCTATAACAATAAATATTAAATGTGATCATTATGTTTTAACAGCTTTATAGATTAAACATAAATAAATCGATAGTTTTACTGCGTAGCAACTATTGCATGTGTAGCTTTATTACATTTAATTTAGATATCATAACATGAATGTCACATGAAATCGTTGGATCGAAAATTTGTGAATAATATTCGAGTTGTAAAGTAGATTCAACGTCAGATTAATACTTGTTAGAAAGTCAATTTTCAAATGAGAGATTTTCTTTAAAAGTGTTGCAGTACCTAAGGCAAGAGTTAAGACTCAATAAAATGTAGGCTATAAAGTTTCCTTTAGACACAGTATGAATATTCAAGCTTTAAGCTACGCTTAAGTGGTGAATAATTTACGTCTAACTAAACATAAAATGTATTAAAATATACGTTTTAAAGTACAGTAATTTTATGATTCAATTAAAATATGACCAATGTGATTTTACATAATAAGCTTTTACGGGAGCTTAATAAAATTACAAGTTACAAATATTAGTATATTTATTTCGTAACTTTATTTTGACGCAATGAACAGAGCCTGACTAAATAAGGGGAATGAATCAATTCTCCGCCATTCAACACATGATCTCCCATACTCACCAAACTCGCCTTTTATTAAGATTTATTGATTAACATATTTTTTTTCATGTTGTTTACATGTTATTTTGTATTTTAATTTCGATTAAAATATTCAAATAATCTATCCCAATCCTTTAGAATATGTTACATAAAACAAAAGATCTGTCTAACTAACCGATTACAAAGTAAATAAAGGGAAACCAATTAATTTATTAGTTATATTAGTCATTGTCTACGTTATAAATCACCGAAAACGGCGCCGTATTGCGTGACCCCCGCGGCGTATTGTACACCGATGTCATAATTCTGTGTTGATTTCCTTCACCCGTGACTAATGCCAAGGATTATTCGTAGTATGTTCTAAATACGCCCTAATTTATTTTTATTTTAGCTAAAAGTACCATTTAATCATAACGTAAATATTTCTTTCTGGTCTACTCCTGACTTGACCTTTAGTGATCTAAGATTAGAAAAATAATCGTCGTTTTCTAATTTCCACCAGGTTAAGGTATTTCAGGTTGAGTAGCGGAAATAAATGCATTTTACCTTCGTACTATAACGAGGAAAATAAAAATATTAAATATTTAATTTCTACGAGTGGGAATTGAACTCACAAAGCGTTTACAATCTAAAGATTTTACTCCAAGATGCTTTCAAAATAACTTTTAAAAAAAAATAAGTACAAAGAAATGGATTAATAATATTTATTTGAAAATAAATCAAACAGTCTATTTATAAAAAAAATTAAAACATCAAAGATGTAAAAGTAAACATAACAATATCGAGAGATTTATCTTATTCATATATAGGTACTACGCTAATGTGAACTTGTCACTAGTGATATTTTATCCATAAGCTTCAAAATTATAGTACTCTACTATATTAAATGGTAAATTTGTTTAATTTCATAACTCATCTTGAAATTTAATATTATCCTCTAAATTCAACCCGGCGTACACATATAACACTCATTTATCAAGTATCTACTCTGTACATATTCCAAGAATATCCCGAGACACTTCATCCTACCTGGAACGTGGAACTGAAAATTGGAAGCCATATTTCAACAAGCATTAGGGGAAGGAAAACTGCACGCCATCTGTAGGCCTTATCTATGTCTATAAATATCATATGGAACCCCGGACCGAAGGAGTACGAATTATAGCTCGGAAGGTACTTTCAGCCGCGGTGTTATGCGTAATTTATTCACCCCCATAGTGTAATTTTACGGGAATTTTTATAATTATTTCACAAATTTCGTGACTTCCATCAGTTAGGTTGATTTAGATACAATTATAATTGATTTATAGATTAAAGGTTAATTTTTATAGTATTTTCTGCGGTTATTTTAAGTAGAGTGTTATTTTGGTAAGTATATAAACTTTGAAGGGCACCAACCCTCCCCTTCTAGCCCACTCTTGACTCATAAGTGAAAAAAAAAATATATAATGAAATATATAAGTTTAATTAATGAAATTTTATTTTTACGCTAATATATCAAAAATCTGAAGTCTTGCAACTACAAATTTTACATCCATACTATAAAAGTATGTAAAACAAAGTTCACGTTTAATTTTCCTCCTTTTACAGCTGAGACGAAGAGCTTTACGCACTAAATCCTTAGAGGGTGAGATTATTAATATCGAAAATAAAAAAAAACAAAGAAAAATGATTTTGGAATGATTGAGTGCAGTCACGTTTTCTTAAGTCGAGGGGCTGAGTTGAGTGATTTGTGAGTTTGTATGCAGTGTGTTTTTTAGAATTTAAGTTAATTGCCCTAGCTTGTTCCAGATAGTTTCGCATTTTATAATGATTTTTTTAAAATAAAACGAGGTAACTCTAAAACGAATAAGTACTGTGCAGGAAATGAACGCAATCAACCAAACACTCTCTCCTCTTCAGTTTATTAATATTAATATTGTGACGTAGATTTAATTTTCAGTCAAATTATTACATATTTTTTATAATTATAAAAAGGACTTAATAAAGCCTAGTCAGTTTTAAATTTTTCATACGGTCTATGCTCATATTAAATGAATTCAAGATTAACTTATTAAAATTTGTTCCAACGGCCTACTGATATATAGCGCATAATGCGATATTATCACAAGAATTATACACACGTAACAAAAAGAATCCAAATATTCACGATAAAATACACACACATTATCAAAATCCATAGAAATATAAACTGTACTGAGCGGTGCGATATATTTGAATTTAAACCTTTAAATTTATTATGACATATAAAGGGAATAATCATTTAACAGTATTATGTTTATTAGCTATAGCCTCTTCAGAGCACAATCGAAACTGACAAGGGGTCATGTCTATTTTCTGACAAGAGCCATCATCCAACACCTGGTGTGAAATGCAATCAAGTTTAATTATTATGGGTATTAATAACAAGGGCGTAGGGCCCCGTTGCCATGGTAACACCCCATATTAGTCAGCCTGCGAATGTACCACACAAATGTTGGATATTTACGAGAAAAGCTGATTAAAGCCTTAATTGTTGGGACTTTCAGTTGTTATCAAACTGTACGGAAACTTATATTAAAATTGAGGGAAAATGCGTAAGTAGGAATACCCAAACATGACTTTGGTAATGAAACTGGCATTTATAATATGTTGAGAAAAACAAATTTATGCTGCTTTGACCTATATAAAATTCGAGTATAAGCTTATTACTTTTATGAAAATCCATAAATTATTTTGGCTATAACAAATAAAATAAAAAATAACGACTTAATAAGATCTTTGATTCTTGCGATTATTATATATTTTAAATTTAAGCGTATTTATCACGTAAAATAAAATATTATTCCTCTTTTTTTAGTTCGTACTGGTTTATATTATAATATCTTTGATTTTCGCGATTATTGTGCTTTTTAAATGGAACTAATAAAAAAATTGCGTATATTCTCAATCCCGCGAAATTTGTTTCATTTAAAGAATAATGTATAATAAAATGAAAAAAACAATATGATAAAATAAATTGTTTAGTTACTCACCTTAATTTTTAAAAAACACATTTCATAAAAATTATAAAACATAATTATCAACGATATTATAAGTGCAGAAAAGGATATATGAGTCGGTTGTATCGAATTCGGAATTCTTTACGTGACAGGTAAGTGGTTACGTAACTTGCTCTAATAACAATGTATTCAGTTTAAGAGTCAATTTCCGCCAATTAGGTTAACATATAAATACATCTTTAACTATTTAAAAGCCATTTGCAACTTAAACGCTACCTAAAGTGGTGTGATTGCTTGCGAACGACTGGTTTATTGGGTTGTTAATTATTTACATCTTAGTAATTCCTTTGTTTACGTGAAAACGTAAAACGGAAACAACCCACAAACGTAGGAAATACGTCGTGAAATAAAGAAAGGTTTCCAATTGAAAGAATTTTTTAAAAATGTTGTAGTAATTTAATACAGTCGACTGAATCATCAAAATATACAAAGAAACATGTCCAACATCTACAAATCCGATCTACAAATCCGATTTCAGTACAAAATTCTACACTATTAAGTTTTTTATGTTATAAAGTTCTGATTTAAAACTACATGCAATAAATAGGTTAAAGGTAAAATTGTATAAGGATATCAAATATTCCAAGTTATTTACAAAATTAAAAACAATCAAAATTATACTATATCACAGTCACTAGAAAAAGATGAATCTATGTATTGACTATATTACGTAAAATGGCAGTCTATTAGTAACACGTTTACGACACTACGTTCTTAAAATACTTTTTGTCAGCTTAATTATGGTAGAATTGAATATCGAATAAAACAAAAAACAAATCAATAAATTGTATAGAGTTCTTAAAGTTACAGCTCTCTTATACTGAAATTTCGACAACCATCTTTACATTGTATATGTACATTACTTAAGTCTAGTATTGCTTTTATTACTTTTAATGATATTTTTTGTGAGTAAGTTAACTTCGGTACGTGTGACCTGAGCAACCGGATGTACCTGAGTTACTTGCAAATGCATGCATCTCCCTGTACGGTGACTCTCTGCAAGAAATATAGATAGTGATAATTTTAATTTTAAAACTAATTGTATCTTGTATTTACACAGTTAAAATTTAGTTTTTATTATTTATTAAAAGAATAATTATGTTTTTTTATTATAAAATAATCTTTACCTTTCATATGGTGGCGGAGGAAGAATGTCACATAAATTCATTCTGCAATTTTGTTCACTACGGCGTCCTTGACTGGAATGTTTTGATTCTTGAGTCATTTGCCTAAAACTATTTTCTCTTCCCAACCACTGCCATTGTGGGTAATCATATTCAACATCTGCAATTGCTGTCCACTCTTTAGTTTCACCATGATGACTAGATGACCTTGACTGCGCTGTCTTACATGACGGACACTCATCCATTGTCATATCTTGCATATCGTGTATATCGTCTACATCATTCCCACATTTAGTCATTTCACTATAATCTTTTGTTAATGTAGAACTACTACTGCGGCAACACGTTGAGCATTCTTCATTCGAATATTGATTACTATCAGCGAATGACCGTACCATGCTATTGTCAAACGACTCTGGACTTACGGCACATTTTATACATGAATCTTCAGCGTCTGTGTGATCCTGTAACTAAATTTTGTTGTAGAAAATATTATTCTTTTCAATTACTGTGCTTAATATTATTACAGTAAGGTATATCCAACCTGATAGTTTAATTCGGTGTATATGGCACTAGAAGCGTAAGGTTCTGGAGCATGTCTTCTGTTATCTTCTTGTGACATCATATTTATAGCGCTAGTATGTTGTGGAAGACTGTATTCGGCCTCCATGGCCATGGTACCTATTGTATGTCCACCTACAATTTAACACTTTATGATTATCCAACTGTATATATAAATATACTATTTATAAATAAAAGTCGTACACTGTCACTGAAATAAAAAATATATAGATAAAAACATAAATAAAAATACTATACGTCATACTAAACTTACTATGTAACAAACTTTGATGACAATTTAAAATTTCTATCCTTGGCTCGTTTGACCCCTCGTACAACGGTCTTTCACGAAGCCATACAGCTTCTTTACCAAGTAAACACTGCGTATTTGTTATTGGAGTACCTGTATTTAACGTACAATTATTGACCAAATAACCTGTATTTTTCATCTAATGTTATTAAACAAAATAAAACAAAACTAACCCGTAGGATTTTGATTCTTTCGCTGTTTTGATTGTTTCCGTCGTAAATAAACTATGGTAACTGTACCTAATATTATGATAACTAATAATATCAAGCTTAGTATTAAAAGCCAAGTCTCTTGGAACATTGTCAATATAGCTTTATCAGTGGCAGGCTCAGTCCTGAAAGAAAATGTATAGTTTATAGTATTATATTATATAGTTATATAGTTTTAGAAAATATACTGAAATTATTATGTTCAAAACAAAATAACATATAATTACATTTTAAGTTATCTGTTTAGTTTTGTTTTTACTATTTGCTACTACCTATATTTATGTAGATTTTTTCAAACAAATACTATTTACACTTACTGTACATAGTGTCTTTGAGAATGCGTAGGTAGCATATGTATATGCGCAGGCGCACTAAATGGTCCATGTCCACGACGCGTTACTGCCGCAGCACGTGCACTGTACCTACCACCTGTACGCAAGGAACTTGCTGCTGCTGCCCGAGTACGTGATCCCAGTGACATCTGGCCTACCACTCGACCATTGTTACTGCCACCCACTCGCACTTCAATCTATTGTTTGTGAGTTAAAGAATAAAAATATAAAATATTTGTTTGACAATTATTTAAGTAGCCTAAAAGGTTCAAAAGTTACGAATGATAATTTTATGTAAATCAATTTCCAAGTTCTAGTTTATTTTTAAATCCTTTTATTTAATACTCAATAAGTTATATATTTCAATATGGAAAATATAATAAAGTTATGAAGGCAAATGGCGTATAATTTTTACCAAGTAGCCTGAAAGTTCACCATTCCAGGTGTGCACTGGTGGAGGGTCCCAACGAATCCATGCTGATGTAGCATTAATAACTCCGGCAGAAACATTCAGGGGCGGCGCTGTGGGAACTGAGAATTAAAAATGTTTTAAAATGTATAGATTGCTATCGATAAAATACAACAAAAGAACTTTAATATAATATTTTACTTACTCTCTTCGTCCGTCAATCCACTTTTCATATTGGACGGTTTCCCTAACAAAAGCTTATAAAAGGGCATCAAAAATATATTGTATTGAGCGTATGGCATTAACCCTGTTAATAAGTGACTGGAAGAACCACTATTGTGAACTGTGGTCATTGTAAAATTATCATACTTTGTCAACTCCATAAAACTTTCTAAAGAATTATTTGTCTGTTGGTAATTTTGTAAATCTAAAGCAAATTGTCGATTAAGTGACGTCCCGTTGAACCATATTTTTACTCCTTCTAAATATTCATTGTAATCTGTTAAAACCTGAAAATATATATGGATAAGAAAAATAATCACGAAAACGCTTTCTATCTAAAAGGATTTTATGTAGGTCAGATGGCTTACATCCCAAACTATTTTTAAAGTTGTTGAGGAAATTCCTTCTACTCGTCTTAAAGCTAAAACATCTTGTTGTAGATATCGACGTGCTTGAACTAATTCATATTGTGTCATGGGCGGATGATTTTGAAGCTTGTTTAATTCGGGATACGGAGAAGATGATTCGGAATTACCGTTAAACGAATTTGCTTCTCTTCGTAATACCTAAAGGAAAATAAGTAAATTAGGTAATCTTAATCAGTAGATATTCTCAACGTTCCGAATGAATTATAGGTGTTACCTGTAATGTTACAGTATGTAGAGCACTTCCAGCAGCACTGACAGCTACACAAGTTAATCTACCAGCGTGTTGTATAAGAACGCGATCTAAATAAAGTGACCCTGTACTGATTATTGAATTTGAAAATATTAGTTCCTGTAATAGAGTAAAATATTATATAAAAACTAATGAAATAGAAAATATATACGCAAAATTATAGCAATAATTTACCTGTGAACCTTCCATTGTCCAAAATACAATTGGCTTCGGAGTTCCTTCAGCTTCACATGGAAAAGAAACTGATTCTCCTTCCCAAGCTGTTTGATCTGATGGCACTCGAGTAAAATATGGCAGTGCTAAAATATCATAAAGAAGTTTGGAGTTAAAGTGCTACGATTTAGACAGTAATATAAAGTTTCAAGACAAATATAACTAACAATGAACTGTTAATGTTGCACTAGCTACACTAAAACCGGCTTGGCTTTCAGCTCTACAAGTATAAGTGCCACCATCAGAAGCCAAAACTCTGTCAATTCTTAGTGAACCTCGTCTTATGATTGCGTACGGTGATAACACTCCTTTATCTCGCGACCACGTCACCGATACATCTGATTCCGGAGACGCCTAAAAGTATACTGAAATTTAATATTCATCAAGATATGCATAAAGGAAACAGAAATTATAGCAAACTTACTTGGCAATGAAACTCAATGTTCTGGCCGATTAATGCCGTTATGTTATTGGGTTTCACTAGAAAATGTGGTCTGCGTAAAACGAGTAGCGTAGCAGGACGTGATTGTCTTTCACCAGCAACATTAGATGCCACACATCTGTATACACCACTATCGGAGGGCAAACTTTCTAATATCTTTAAATTTCCACCGTCTATTATAGTTATTCTGAAATAATTTATATTTATTTAATATTCCGATTATTCTCCTATTTTATTTAATATTATTGACAAAATACAATATTTTCTTTACCTTCCATTTACTTCTACGTCTAAACTGTGCCCATCTTTTGTCCAATGTACTGAAGGATCCGGTATACCTCTCGGTGAGGCACATTCGAATAAAGCTGGTTCACCACTAGCTACTTTAACATCTCTTGGTTCATTTCTAAACTCTTCTCTCAATACTGTGGGAGTGTGTTTTACTTTAAAATAAACTAACATATGATTAAAAGCTATAAGTAGATTTAGGCAAAGTACACAATTCAATTTATATTTAGAGATTTTCTTAAGAGTGAATGTCGATCACGGCTATTTAGATAATATTAATTGCACTATTTCGTATCTGTGACTTCCCTAAAGTTAAATAATTTTATAAAGCATTCTTACCTTACATATACAGATCATACCAATTATATTTAGCAATTTGTTATTACACTAAGACTTAGAATACTTTATATAAACGTTCACAGTTAAACTGTCACAGTAGTAGATATATAGAATTTTATATCCTCAAATAATATATTTTTATTATACGTGCTTCTTAAGAAATTTCAATGGAGAAAGAGCCATTAAAACTTTTATTAAGTATTCGGGACTATCGCAGTGATTATAAAGTGTTTCAAAGTGTCTCTAGTGTGCTTTTAAGAGACGGGCACATTTAGTGCAGTCTTAGTTGCTCTTAGTAATACCATGAAGTTCTTATTAAAATTAGTCTCAAGTTGAAAATATTTTAAAAAGTTCATTACAAGGATGTACTTAAAAAGTTACTACTTATGTTTATAGAAAACATATTTATAGATAAAATAAATATATTCTCTATAAACTTATTGATCTTGATTGTAATGTAAAGTTAAAAAAAATATAATTACATGTAAAAAAAACTTCAAAGAAAATTCAAGAAATTCTTTCGATATATCGATTAATGTTATATATATCATAATCAATTAATCACATACATTTAAAAATGCACCAAAATATGAATATTATTTAATGTATAATTATCAATAATTTTTAACTTTATAAGCACGCAAAGATAAAAATTATCATTTAATCCATACCGGCTATAGTAAGAGTTGCGTTCTTGCTAACTGCTTCCCCGACGGTATTGTGCGCGACACACCAGTACACGCCCTCGTCGCTCTCCTTCTTGCTACGCATAACCCTACAAACGACGATATCAGGGATGATAAGCTAAGGGAGCGTTTGTAAAGGTAAACGTCGTAAAACTTTACTGTGTACGTGCATCATAAACCCTTGAATATAAATTTAAAGTATCGAACTGATACGGAAGTATTTTACGTTAGGTTTCCTTTACTTTCTGCTGTAAGATATTATTGAAAAAGACAGCTTTTCCACGCATAGCAGAATATACAAATAGAATAGTAGTCCAATTTAAAAACACTCCGTTCATAATGCATCGCACAATTTTCGAGACATTGCGTCTTGAGATGTAGAACTCAATGTCGCATATTATTACCAGAGTGGGAGACTAAAAATTATTCATTAACTTAAAAGGAAATCGACCACAGCTGTCACGCTTACTATCAGAAAAACATATTATTTTTATAATAAATAAGCATGATATAACACTAGTATATTATATAACAAAGGTGTTTTAGTAAATCTAGCGAATCAATGCTCTATTTGGCAAAGGTACAACAAATATTTATCGTTTCAATATTTGCTATAGCGAGGAAAATCCCGAGAGGAAGGCTCTTGATTTAGTGTAGGTGTAACAAAGAGGGTAAGTCAATGCAATCCGACCTTCCAAACTAATTTCATCTGAATCATTTCATTGTGTATCTTTTATATGTGTATAGATAGTGTAATATAGAGAAATGGCCATAAAGGGATGAGATTGAACCGTCGATAAATATTTAATTTAACTATAAATCTTAAATTTTTGTTCTACTATTTATTCCGTTCAATAGCTCAATGGATTTAAGATAAAACGGTTAACAAATATATTTTACTAAATTTAATGTTGAACTTACCTGAGAAAGAGTAATCCATCTTCTAATAACACTCTATGAGGATGCTCAGTGTGACCAAGTGGAGCTCCGTCTTTATACCATTGTATAGTCGGTTTAGGTTTGCCTTCAGCAACACATCGAAGGGTAGCAGGTTCACTTCTTCCAACTATTGTGTCTGCAGGGTGCTCCTTTATGCGAGGTGCCCGACTTTGGGCTAATCGAATAAAAAAAATAGGTACGTGTTATAAGTAGAAAACACTATATAATCAATATAAGGCCATTGTGGTACAGTAGCAAAACGTGTGCACCACGATGCATACGTTGTTATTTTTATTTATTTTTCTTAACAATAAAAATATTTACCAAAATTAAAGCAAATTTCAAAACCTTTTTTTAGTATCACACTGTACCCCGTACATAGAAGGGTAGGCGGATGGAAATTGAGAACCTAGTGCTTAGACACTAATTAGGATTATTTCATTCCGAAATAATAAATATTTAATATTTTCGAGCGGGAATTGAACCTACAATTTCGACGTTTACAGTCGCACGCTTGTGCTCCTGCGCCACCTCGAAAATATTTTATGTATTTAATAATATTAATATAATCAACATCGGCAAAATTTTTGTATGCTCGTAAACATTTTTTTATGTTGCGTAACAACGATAGCTTCAAGTTACAAGCGACATTCAAAACTAATAAAAACGTGTTAACAAATTATGTAAAGTTGAGACTTTTAAATATGTAATTTTTATAAGAAATTGTATAAAATAAAAAAAAATGTTTTCAAATTTTTATAACAGATTAGTTAGAGTCTAGCCAGTACGGCCACAAAATCGTCGCAAAGTGATGAAAGGAACGGAGTGTTTTAACACTAGTCCAGTTTATCAAGTACCTTCCGCCTGTCCTGACTTGTGGGATACAGCGTGAAGCTGTCCAGTAATGAACATATTTTAATACCTGATAACAAAAGCAACATGTGTTTTTATGCCTCATCTAAAATACCTAAAATAAAATTTAAATATTCACAATGAACTGGTTCAATATATGGTGTCTGGTTAAACAACAACAAAAAACAATTTACTGCGAAACAAGCGTAATCGTGATCATTAAGTTCGTTTCGACACAAATAATTGGCGAAAGAACACGATTGAATCTTATTATTTCTTTTTGCTTACCTTTTATCGTATGAAAACTGAACAAAAGATGTAGAATCACAATGGACTTGAACTGGTTCCATGCACGTTTATCTCTTTTAATTACCCCCGCGACCATACTGATACTACTGATTACAACCACTTCGCACTTCACACATAGTCACTTAAACTACACGCTATTATTTATATCTTTCCCAAAAATATTATTTAAATTAAATAAAAAATACAGTATAGTTTTTTGTTAAGTAAACAATAATTAGTTTACGCGAACATCGCGATGTATCCAGAGTGAAAAGTAACACATCCACCCCGTCAGGCGTACGAAAGGTTACTGCCCCCCCACTCTTGATGTCATTTCGCGCCGACTCAGTAGCGCTTTCGCGATGTTGAGCTTTATGGATATATATCATCCGATATTACTTTGATGAATTATAATTGAAAAATTGTTCAATTAAGACGTTTTTATGATACGTATATGATAAGCGAAATCAAGAAATTAAACGACTGGCATTAAAAACAAGGCTGATAACATAACATTTTAATTGTGAAAAAAAATATTAGTTTTGTATAAAAGTGGTGTACTGACGTGATGCAGGGGCACAAGCATGTAACTGTAAACGCATCGCTGTGGGTTCGATCCACAAAATATAAAATAAAAAAACCTTCAAAATCAAATTTTAGCGGTAAATAAATAAAAAATATTATTGCTAACATTTAAATATATAATCTATATTTGATTTTTCATTGTAGTGTATAACTTTAAATCATTTGATTAAGTCTTACATCCATTTTAGTTCTTATAAATTGTAAATTGTAATTTATAATAAAACAATTTGTAAGTGTATAGTGACAGTTAAATTGGCTTTATCAATAAAGAAACAACTGTCTTCATTTAAAACTAGCTGACATGAGACCTCAACGGAAATGCCTTGCGTTTCCGCAACGTGTCAATTGCGTTCTCCGAGCATGCTCATCACGTTCGCACCTAGTTACCTACACTGTAGGGTTAGATTTATATTACACTGGATATGTGTTATATTATATTATGACATTATTTTATATTATACTATTTACTATAGTTCAGCTTTAATTAATAAATTGTACAATAAATATATAGTATATAAATCAAAGTTTTGGTTAAAATGTCTTTAATAAATGACAATTTATTTTTATATTTGTTTTCCGATTTCCCATTTCAACCTTATATTTTTAATATCATGTTAATTTAAAAAAAAAAATAAAAATAATAATAACTTGATTTGTAATGGAAATACATAACATATCGTCTTTATTTTAATCTGTTAAATGTCCTAATACTTCGTTAATTACCTTTTTTCTACCCATTTGCTTGCACAATTTCGTTCATTTGATTGCAAAAATAATGTAACACTTTATATAGAAAAAAATAAGTAAAATATTTTAATATTACAATTATAAATATTCCCGTTAGATTAGAGCTCATCACCATTGAGCTTATTAAGATACGTGTCAACGCATTTTAGCACTTGTAAAGATACGTAAAAAATCATAGTTTTGTATATTAGAAATAATTTTATTATAGAAATACAAACGACTTCTTTGTTAAACTAAAAGACATTTTTGAAAATTAGTTCATAGGACTTCCACCAGGTGGCTTCACTAAAATGTGATGCTGCGTGGGGAAAGCGTCCTCTAAAATAATATATTACATAAGCTTAACAGAATCATGTTCTGGAAAGAAATATCAGTTCATTATAAGTCTTAAGGTATTTGATAACAGTATTCAGAAAGTAACATAAAATCGCGATGCTAAGGCCAAGTGTAAGTCAAATAAATTTATTATATTATGTGAATTACATTGTCATTGATTTGGTACTTGAAAACATTAAAAATACAAAAACATGTGGTTTGTCCCATATGTTGTCCCATATGTTGTCCAACATTGCATATACTTATCTAATAATATGAATTGTAATGTAATATACAAAATTTATCAATGATTATGTCACATATTAAATATTTATATTGATAGCTTTAATATATTAAATTTATTACAGATGGTTTCTTAGTAAGTATTTATCTATGTATTTGTTATATGTGTATGGAATATTTGATTTAATTTAAACTAAATTTAAAATACATTATGGTGAACATCATTTAAACATTTATTTTTTAATGGAACAATTTCAGTAATTTTCAAACCGTGACAAATTTTCAGGCGTGCCAATTAGTTTTCTATTGCATGCGAGTCACGTTTTAGCAACTTGTTTGTCAGGTGCTATTCCCAGTGATTAAGTACTACTGAATATTAAGCTTGCTATTAATTTAATAGAAAATGCTTACATAGTTACAATTTTTATACAAGTCTTATACCGTATAATATATATTTTTTCTAACTTCATTCTGTATCACGCACATGGCATGGCACTAGTTTAGACACTCCGTTCCGCCGAATTTGAGATATTGCATGTTGAGTATTATAATAACAAATGACTTAGATAAATATTTAAATTTAAATAAACAGTTTTTTTGAGGTAATCCAAAATATAGTACCTACATTACCATTTACATTCGCTTCTACCTTCGTAGTGAAATGGAAATAAAACTCAGCTTCATGCTGTACCCCGCACGAGGCAGTGTAGGCAGAGGGAACTCGGGAACCTAGTGTTAAGACACTCCGTTCCACTTCCGTTCCCCACTTTCCGCCGAATTTGAAGCATTGCGTGTTGATTGGCGGAACTCAACGCCGCGCTTTGCCTTATTACCAGAGCGAAGAAATGAAACATTAAATATTTAAATTGAAAATATTAAATATTGCATTTCCTCGACTGGGGATCGAACCCAGAACCTGTCGGTTATAGTCACACGCTTGTGCCGCTGCGCCACGACAGGCCTCATACTGTATCACGTACATGAAATAAAACAAGCCATTAAAAACTACAGCTACCATATATAAACGTTTTACAAATAATATATATTTCATTATAAGTCTAACTCTAAAATTATTGTCCTTATTTATACTTCTTTTTAATCTTAATTCAATTTAATTAACGGTATCATGTGTCGTATCTAGTATATGTTGCCAAAGTGAATCTCTCGTCGGACTTCGTAATTAACCTATCAGTTTGAGACAAAGGAGGCTTCCTTCATTAACTCGATGCTATTGAAATATTCATGAACGTGTTCTGTTTGCACTTGCTAGTGTATTTTGGTCCGGAGTTTCTGTTCTATATGCATCCCTACTATCCTTTCAATACGAAATAGATATGAGACAAATACTAATTAAATTTTACAATATAATATTTATGAAAGACATGTTTTTATCTATATCTATACTTATAATAAAATTATACGGAATCGGAATCTGTACAATGATGGCATATAAGAATAAAAAAATATATTAACTAATAACAATTATTTTACAGGAAGAGATGAATATTTAAAATAATTTTATTCCTTCATTCTACTAAGAAAAAGCGTGGTAATAATTTCCGGCATGTGAAATTTCAATAGGGCTGAAAGTTGACTACAGAGAGTTCTAACTTTAACTTTCTATAATACGTGTAAGCTGAAAAAAAATTGTCAACCAAATGACGAAACAGAGTAAATAAAGACGTATCACTAAAGCTGGATCTGTTATGCAGAAACATGGCAAATTTATATTTAATAACCTAATAAAAAATAATAGAAATTAGAAATAAATAGACGAATAAACCATTTTCTCAGTTTCACACTGCCCCGCACATGACATGGTAGTGGTAGGCACATGAGTGGTAGGCACATGAGTGGCGGAACTTAGCGTCGTTTTATTACCAGAGCAAAAAAAGATAAAATATTTAATATTTCAGAGCGAGGGTCGAACCCACAACATCTCGCATTTACAGTAACACACTTGTGACTCCAATAATATATTTACTTTAATAATTAATTTGAATAATAAACCTAAAAAGCAAAAACAAAACCATGAATTCTATCATTCACTTCGTCACCGTAAAATATTTTACACCAATAAACAAAAGGGAAGATTTCGCAATATAAAATGCAAGTTTATTTCTGCATCAGATACTCGCTACTGGATGCTGGGCACGTATAACTCGGACTGGTGTCAGGTAAGCCTTTGGAAGATACAGATCACCGGCACGTGCCGCTTGCGTCTGTGTGATAAGGTTTTACGTCTCAGTCAGACGTATTGACTTATCTCGGACGTATGAGTAGAAATAAAGAGTATCATGTGAATTGCAATTTTTTAAAAAGAATAATATTAAGAATGAACGTTGCTAAAAATTATACATTGTTTTCCCGTTTAGTGTAAAAATAAATATACTATTTTTATTGGGAAACGTATAAAAATTTTACGGCGTTGAGTACCGTCAATATTCAATGTCCTGAATTCAGCGGAAATTGAGGAAAGGAAGGTAGTCTTAACACTAAGTTCTCAAGTTCCCTCGACGTATTCTACCATATAAGAGATTCAGCGTGTTTGGCTCAAATCAGTTGTAAAATGCGTTCTCATCGAGCTTCAGATGAATTTCTTACACGCTTGTAACAACTTGTATTTTATTATTATATACATTCTGGTTTTACTATTTCTGGTTTTTTACTAAATATTTAGTTTTCTTATTTTTATGTTAGAATACTTATGAGTTTTCTATAATTTATTTAAAGAGATCAAACACAGTCTTACTAGTTAAGACTACATAAGAGAGAGAGTTACAAACATAAACGTAACAAAGATGTAAAGGTAAAATAAGGTAACACAATATAGTTCAATAATCCATAATACAATAATAAACGAACGGCGCCTATAGAACGAGTACATTTACCGTCCAATAAAGCAAGTCTGTCGGGCAAAGCGCCTCAAGGGCCACTAATTCAATCAATTTTCTGACCATAAATAAAGGACTGACATTCGCGATACGAACTTGTAGTGACAAATCAATTAAGAAGATAAAATAGGACGCTCTAATGGAAAAGAACTCGAAACAAATATGCGGTGTGTTTTCTAAATTAAAAATAATGGAAGTCTTTTTACGTGGGATTAAATTAAGTAGCCCGAAGAGAAATAAGATAATGCATTCGTGTTGGTTAACTCGGACTGGTTGTAAATTTTAGTTTGCCTGTTCCGTTTATTTTGTGGATTGTTCCTTTGCTTTGGTGTTCTTTGTAACTGCTACTTCGTATTAAGTTTTGTGCATAATAATGTTTCATAATTATATTTTACAAGTCTTTGTTATATGAATTAAAAAAGGGGTACTTTGCATATTACGTCAAATATTTTATACAGTATAAGATTTTGTAAGATTATTTTTATATACCTATTAATTTACGTAAATCGTAAGTAGATTCAGCCATATTATAGTTCTGAAGTCTCTAACCATAGCTCTAAAGTCATTAGTATAACACATTTTTAATACATAATATTTTATATGAATAAGGAATTCTACAATATTTGTGTACACTCCGACATAAAACATGTCGTATTCGTGTTCTTATATTTTATAAAACTCGGCTTCACGCTATATCCCGCTCATAGCAGGGATGGAATTTGGGAACCTAGTGTAAAGACACTCCGTTTAGTGACGGAGTTCAACGCTGCACTTTGCCGTGTCATCAGAGTGAAGAAATCAATATATATACATAACGCTTTCATGACGCAGTGAAACAATGTCTGACTGTAAGCGTGTTGTAAGTTAGGGGTTTCTTTTTCACTTAAAGATATACATTATTTTCATTTCCGCACTTTCACATGACAAAGAATATCCTTTAAATTTACGACATATCTCGAATTAAGGCGAAAACGAGAAACTGACTCTAAGCCCTCTTTGTTTGATATACAGAAAATTGTATTTTTGTAATGTTCATACAAATTACATCGTAAAGCTTAGCTTCACCATAAAAGTTACATTTTTGTAAGCGACACTCGAAAACGTAAACACTGTACCAACCCCAAACAAACTACACTAATCCGGGTATTTGTCAGAGTGCACAAATGGAATTGAAGGCTAGAGTAGAAAATTAATCGTGAAAAATCCCTTGAAACGAGTGCCGAACAAAATGCAGGGAGCTCCTAAATCTTGCCACGTGCCGCTGTCTATTAACAGTTGACACTATTGGGTTAAAGCCAAAACTGTGATTCAGGGAGCTAGCACAAAACAAGGATTCTTAGTATCGAATTAGTAGAGTCATGTTAAGAATATATGCTGTTAGAATTCGAACAACTGTAGATTGCTTTTTGGAATTATATTATTTTTGGAAGTTATTGAAGATTTTATTTCTTTTTTCTTACAATTTAATGTTTAGATTTTGTTTCTTTTTCCATTGTAATTGAAATGCAATTTAAATTATTCATTTTAATAGTTAAGTATAAAAAAAGTAAACAAAACAAAAAATAAACGCCGTAAGGTTCATATTCGTGTTACAAACTGGAAACATTTTAAAGAATTTTATTTTTGAACAACGGTCGGGGAGGACAAAGGACATAATATTTCTTCTACTTTATAGTTGCTTTTATAATAATATTACTTATCTCGGTAATAAGAGATAGCGATGGGTAACAAATTATATCGGGACGCTTATCTTAACGTGAATTGTCGATGCCTGGTGGTCCCGCTGGATAGCATATTGTATTTCGAGAAATACAAATATATGATTGTACAACAACGATATTCAATTTCATACATGTTTTATTAAAGTTTATAAAATGATTTTTTATACGTAAATATTAGTATATGCAAATTTATTGCTTTTATAAAATGACACAATAATGATAAGCTTCAGATTTCACTTTTCTGATCATACAATGTAATATAAAATTATATTATTTTATAATTAACTTTTTACGAAAATCTCGTGCAAAGATTTGTGGTGATACATGTTATCGTGACGCTAAGCACTGTGAGTAACAAATTACTTTGATACCGCACGGCTTATCTATCCGTGACGCTTCAGCCCTACACATCCCTAGAGACATACATATATGCCGTATATATTACCAAAACAACAAACATAATATAAGTTGTGTGACTGAGACTTCAATATTTAAAGTTTAAATTATTTTGACATGTATATAAATTAGTGGTTATAACGGTTATTATATAAAAATATATATAATATTATCTTTTAAATTGAACTTATTATATACACTCTTAATAATTAAATAATCCACATATTTAACAATAAAAATGCCTGTACATTTGTACATCTGTTTACGACATAACGTGTTTTATTCAAAATAAATTTATAAGAAATAAATTGAACTTATCGACACGCCAATTTCGCCTTACTTTGTATATAAAATTGGCAAGAGTGTAATACCCACATGAAGTGTCGCGATAACGGCCTCCCCTAAAGACACGCTTGTCGCATTTGTCCCATCCTTATCACGGGTAAACAGCTTTTAGCTCATACTTTAAAAGTTTTCGTCAATTTATTTTATCCTAATGCATCTTCTGCACCTTTAGGGTGAACAAAATGAGCATCGTGATAACCTATGTTTATACATAAACAAAACATTTTTTTCCAACATTTACATTGTTTTTTATTAGTATCCTTAATCAACCTTGAGTTCCGCTAATCAACAAGCAATGCGTTCTTAAGTTGGCGGCAAGTGGGAGACGAAAATATCCTAAAAGGGAAAGGAGTGTGACACTAGGCTCCTCTGCCTGAAAAACAGGCTTACATTACCGTATGTATGAAAATAAAAAAAAATGAATTGAAAGTTTAACTGCATTATTACCCGCGAGTCACAGAGTAGTCAGAGGGAACTTGGGTTAAGCCATTCTTTTTGTGTGGACTGACTTAATACCGCGCTTTGCTTTCTTACCAGAAATGAAAATATCAAATATCTCATTTTCTAGTGGGTATCGAACCTGTTCCGTTTATATTCGTAGGCTTGTGCCCTTGCGCAACTATAGATCTAAACATGACATATACATTTGTTAACTTTCATGCATACATTTAAGGCAACTGAATATTTTAGCGCTTTTCAAATAAATTTTCTTTCTAATAACACTAAATTTCGTAGCAATTTACAAAATTTTCCTAGCAAGCGACGTGCCTCCCACCTCTTTACTAAGTCCTGACAACGCCCGCCATAAAATAGGGGAGTAGATTGTTTCCAACATTCTGCCGGAAGACACAGAATGGATTCGGACTAATACACGAACCCTTTCTTCACCCTCTCATTTAAAATGGAAAATGCCTTCGGTCGCGATTTCCGTCGGACTCCTATTGTCTGCTCGGCTGCGTCCGACCCTACAGTATTGAAATGAAAACTTATTTTACAATGGTATCTTTTATCTCATTATCAAATAAAAAATAATATTTTTTATATTCAATATTAAATAATATATCCGTTAGGTTATGTTAAATTTATTTCGAGTATTTAATTTAAGTATTTTAATAGCTTATGCTTGAATATTAAATATTTTCGTAATATTTTTTTCCAGTTTCCGTGCTACTGTGCCATTATGGCCATTATTTTCATAACTGCAATAAATTTGTTTATTTCTCATTTAAATAAATTATGATAAATAAATAAAATTAATAATTATATATAAATACATCCCTTTTTAACAGATTAACCGGAAAATACTATTGTTATTAACGCTATCACAACGTAGCTGTATTAAACGAATAAATAGTCATACGAGGATCACTTACTCAATCAACTTTATGTGATTCAGCTATTCTGTTTTGTAAACGCAGTGTCGTATCACGTCCAGAGCATTGTTCGGGTCGACTAAATATACAAAATATTTCAAGTCAGAAAATGAAAACCGAAATAATTCTTGTTTTAATATTCGCCGGTATTTACTTTGTGAAATGCGAGCACTTGATTATGGGAGATGCCAACAACAAGAATTTGGTCTATCACATGACAGCACAGTATCATTATATTCCGTTTACGAAAAGGGTTAAAGACGTTTTTTTCTCCAGTCCTGACCTTAGGCCTATAAATGTAAGTAAATGACTTAAATTTATTTATATTTGTTATTTTAGAAACCTTGTTTATAATTAATATTTATCACACATTAAATCTTTAAGTACAAATACAACTCGCGGCCATATTTTAATTATTTCCCTTTATATAACTTAAGTAGATAAAACAGTTGAATACTAAAATTTCAGTAGTTGATGGAAGTCTTTGTTTATATTAAATGTAATAAACTTGTGATTTTACTTTAGGTTCGAGACTAAGTGAACAAATTTAATTTATATCATATATAACAATTTAATGAGGCCTGTCGTGGCGCAGCGGCACAAGCGTGTGACTGTAACCAACAGGTTCTAGGTTCGATCCCCAGTCGAGGAAATGAAATATTTAATATTTTCAATTTAAAAATATTTAATCCCACACGAGGCAGGGTAGGTAGAGGAAATCCGGGAACCTGTGTTAAGACACTCCGTTCTGCTTCCGTTCCCCACTTTCCGCCAAATTTGAGGCATTGCGTGTTGAGTGGCGGAACTCAACGCCGCGTTTTGCGTTATTATCAGACCATGACCATTGTATTAAGAATAACTTTATTTATTATTTCAGGCGATCATGGCTTACGATAATCTTCATTCGAAAGCGTCCGCTAGTATCACAGCTGGCGGCCTAGGCTCCACCTACGTTAATATACGATTGAAAAGTGAACGTGGGATGGGCCTAGATTACGATATTGGCATTTATTCGTAATTTACAAAAATCTATGGTATCGATTTTATCTTTAAATATTCTAATGTTTTATTCACATACAAAGTTAGCTATATAATGAATGACATTTTTTTATATTTAAGAACATATTTAAACTCTTGAACAAAAGCTTAAACTCTTATCAACTTTTATTTTTTTAATCTAAAGTGCAATTTTAATACGTTGATTTTCCATATCATGATGTACACATACTGTTTGTTTCATAATGTGATATTTTATATATTTTTTGTATACTATAGTAACAGTTATATTATTTTAATAATTGTATGTATGAACAGTACATAGTAAATTATAACTATTTCCTATTGCAAGATAATGCAAATATACACCCATAAATTTGTATAATAAAAATATTATTGAAGATATATTTTTTATTCTGTTCGACTCTTATTTACTCGCTAAGGTAAACAAAGTGCGGTGTTACAATTTGTAATCATAAAAAAATTATAAATTCATTATTTTAAACATGTAATAGTTCAATTTGTAATTTATAAAATTAATAATTTATAAAAGATCATCTCAATTTGTATACTTTAGTTCAGCTTAAACATATACTCATTAGATTTAGTAAATAACGCTTTATAGATTTCACTCTCACAGCTTCACGCTGTATTCACCCAGAGGGAACTTGGGAACCTAACCCGCACATGGCAGGGTAGCCAGAAGGAACTTGGGAACCTAATGTTAAGATACTCCGTTCCGTTCCCCATTTTCCGCCAAATTTGAGGCATTGCGTGTTGAATTAGCAACTCAACGCCGCGCTTTGCCTTTTTACCAAATCGAAGAAATGAAAACATTAAATATTTCATTTCAACGAGTGGGGATCGAACCCACAACCTGTCACTTACAGTCACAAGCTTTTCTCATCCTTTATAGATTTCAAGCATTACTTATTAATAATACAAGTACCTAAATAAATTAATATAATGGTAATTATTATTTTTAAAAAATATTATTTAAGAAATTAATAATTATAATTAAATTCTCTCTCTCTCACTCAGCTTCACGCTCTATCCCGCACATGGCAGGGTAAGCAGAGGGAACTTGGGAACCTAGTGTTAAGACGCTCTGTTCCACTTCCGTTCCCTACTTTCCGCCGAATTCGAGGCATTGCGTGTTAAGTGGCGGAACTCAACGCCGCGTTTTGCTTTGTACGGGAGCGAAGAAATGAAAACATTAAATATTTAAATTGAAAATATTAAATATTTCATTTCCTCGAGTGGGGATCGAACCCACAACCTATCGGTTACAGTAACACGCATGTGCCGCTGCGCCACGACAGGCCTTAAATTAAATTCTTCAATTATTTGTGAAGAAATTAGTAGTTATACCTTAAAAATATTGAAACTATGTTTATCTTATCAAACACCATTTAAATAATAAAATAGACAAGTGTATATGTCATACAAACTACTAGAAATTTTATAGGAATGAAAGGCAAATTGTATCAGGGGCAAGACATAACGCAGAGTGCGGTGTCACATCGGAAGCAAATTGGAGAAGACAACATGCTTTTAGCGTTGACTCAGCCCCAGCGGATAGTGGTGGAATAGGATCAACACTTGGTGATTGGTCCAAATAAAAATATTAATATGTAATTATTAAATTTAAAAAGTCAATGTTTTCTATATAAAATAAAATAGTGAAAGTGTATACTCTCGACGTGCTTATGATGAAAATTTTACCAATATTTTTTGCTCTTCCGTTTAATAAATAGAAAATAATACTGTTCTCACCTCTGGGCTGGTGCACCCCAGTATCAGCTTGAACCATTTGATCGCGTACAACGTAGAGCCGGACCCAATGATCTGTAAGAGGCTTGACACTTTGGCTTTGCGCAGAGACGTATCTTCAATGTGCGTTCTCTATGGCATTTATCACCGGGATTGTTCTGGAGAACTGTTTGATTTCGTACATACCGTCGAATTTTCTAAACGCTCAGTTCGTCACAATTTAATGTACCATCCATATCATCTGGACACGTGGCATTCCACTACTGTGCAGTTTTGTTGGAATTTCCTTCCATGCGCTTCCACACATCTCTGGAACGGCCTACCCGCGGCACTATTTCCAGGTCGATACGACTATGGCTCTGTAGCTCCCTTGGTGTTGTATGGGCCATGGGCGGCGATTTTTTATACAGAGAGAAGCCTGATACTTGAACCAAACTGTATTAGATATATTAGCTGTATATATTGTATTAAGAAGCAACTTTAAAACTTAAAAAGTCTCTAAACATTTTACATAACTTTACGTCGTAAATTGTGTTCTTTTACGTACTTATATTTTAAATAGCACCAGTAACCGACAAGCACTAATGCTCGTAACTTCTTTTTAAGTTTCTTAAATTGTAAACATTGAATTAATGACGAGGAATACAAACATAAGGTTATTGCTATTTTTTTATTTATGTTTTTTGACAGCATTTTTTTAGCTTGGAATTAATAACTAATTTTGGTATAACACTATTCTAACTTCATAATACTTAGCTTACTTCAATAAATTTAAGTTAAGTTTCTCTGTTGTATAATATTATAATTGGAGGAATATATCCTCAAATTATCATATTATAAAATTCTTTTGAATTATTAGTTTTATATTTTAAAGAAGAAAAAAAATCTCTTGCTTGCTTAAAATTACAGCCAATTATAACAATATAAGGATTACCTTTTAACTTCTAAAACACTGATTGAGAAGTTTTTTTTTCCAAATTTTAAATAAGAAATGTACTATTTTTTTTATTAAAATTATTATACTAAAATTATAACTTCCTTTTTAGTATAGTAAAAGATATTTTTTATTTAATCTAACATTTAGGTGTCTATTACTGGAACTTAAATAATAAGAACTGGAGATTTTAAATATTTGACTAATACAATATAGTTAAAGTAATTTGAACATGCTTTTAAGTAACTATATACAAGGAACTACTTAAAAATATAAGTACATTTTGGAATTTAAAATATAATTGTTTAGTTTTGCTATAAAAATTTTCAGCTGTATCCCGCAGGGTAGGCGAAGATAATTTGGGAAATCTTTTGTTAAGTTAAATGTTTTATCAACTCAAACTTGACTATTTTGTATCAAATAAACTGTGTTATTTATTTTACTATTATTAATATAGTATCCACTTAATTGTCGATACTAAATGAGGATAAAACTCGTGACTTCTAACTCAGAGATCGAACGAATTATTTAACGAACAGGCCATCACAAGCACGTTTCGTAATACAAAATAGTTCCAATACCAAACGATGTACCAGTTTAATAACCGAATAAGAATAATTTGTCACATGCAGTTAAGCAACATTGGGTTACCAATAATGGTAATCTAGAGCATCATTAACGTATACAGCTACCATTAGCCTGTATGTGACAGACCTTATCAACAGCATTAGTCAGTTTGCTGACTAATGCACTTTATTTGCCAATATTGTATAGACACATGTAGAAATATTTTATTTATTTATATTGCTTAGATATTCTTACATAATTTTAACGTAATGTGAATGAATAGTCAACGTTTAAATTTATTAGTACCCCCAAATATTAGTACAAGAAAAAGTTAATTCAATTTATTCGTTACAAGAAGTCGTATAATGATTTATCTATTTTTTACTGTTTTACTTAGTTAAAAAATATGTTAGCATTTAAGATTTACGTTATAAATATAATATTTCGAGACCAAACATCGTGCAATCATTTATTTTGTATATGGCAGTAAAAAGAAGTAAAATTTTATTAATCTTTTGTTGCATTTGTTATTCACAGCAGTGAATTAAGCCTTTTAATTCCACGCTGCAGGGCATGAAGCTCTTCTTATTAGAAGGATTTCGGAATAATCCGCCACACTCTGCTACACAGTAATTTTGCACTGAATACTGCACTTGAATTTCAAAATGAAAATTGTTTTCGAAATGCTATTTCATAAATAATCTGTATTCTTTAATTACTTTAATTTTTCCTAAAATATTTTGGCATTATTTATTGAGGCCAGTTTGTGCCAGGCCAGTGACTGTAAGAGCGACAGGTTGTGGTTTCAATTCCCACTCGCAGCTATGAAATATTCACTATTTTCAAATGAGAAATTTAATATTTTCATTACCTCGCTCTGGTAACAAGACAAAGCGCGGCGTTGAGTTTCGCGAACACAAAGCCTCAAATTAATAAGTTAGATAACTTATTAATCAAAAAAATAATAAGCTATCTGACTTAACAATAATCATTGGTATGGTTCTTTAATTATGGTGTACCAAGCAACAATAATCATTACTGTGACGTTTCTTCTGACTTTTGGCCATAGAGTCAAAATCATTATAAGTAATATTTGTAGATAATTTACTGAGCATACTTATTTGAAACATTAATATAAATTGAAATATTAAATGAGCAATCTACACTCTACGTGTTTAAGATATATTACTCAATTACGAGGTTCTCAACCAAAGCGCCGCACTTCACAAAGAGGTAAGTAAGCTGCTTAAACTGCGCTCTCAATTTGCTCGCTCAGCGAATCAATATCAAAATAACGAGCCCTTTGGTGTATTGGCAATTAGTGATTGTGGCATGCCCATCTAAATTTTATACAAATATTGATTTTATTTATATATTTAATCGTAGGGATATGGTTAGGCAAGTGTTATTGTTAAATAGAGTTTGTATGAACTGAAAGTAAATAACCAACATGATTATTGATGTTTTATATATATATTTTTTTGTTAGCCCTTTGGTTTTTTTTTATTTTGTATAAATACGTGTAGTCTGTCGTGACGCAGCTTGACATAGTTCTACTGTAAACGTGTGGTTGTGGGTTCATTCTTGAAGGATATCAGATAAATTATTCTCACATTATTGTTTGGTAAGACAAGCCACAGTGCTACTCAACAATGCTCCTAAACAATAAACATCAACAACAAAAAAAATTAAAACGAAGCGTTGTTCTGGTCAACTACGTTTAACATAACGTTAACGTTAACGCTTAAAATATCAATTCACATTTAAATATGTTTTAAAATTAATTTGATATAAGTACAGAATATAACTAAGTATATAAAGTACATGTATATGTTGTATGTATATATATTTAGAATCTGCAATTTAGTTAAAAACAAATCATCTAAAACTAAAAAAACAAAAATCACCCGTCACCTATCAAGGTGCACTCAATCGCCTTGTTAATTAAAACTGAAGTGCTCTACAGTACACTGAGGCACGGTCCTCAAATTATAGCGCTTTGTGCACTCAGCAAATCGATATCGAGCTAATCCAGCCCTTCGGCGTGCGGGCAATTAGTGCTTGCACTGAACCGTCCTGTGTTGCCGCCCTAGCGATATTCTCACTAGATTTATAAAATATTATGTCAAAATATTAAAAATATTAAAAATAATATTTCCATTCAAACTATTTAAAATGTAGTTAATGGTGTTAAGACCATCATTGAATAGGAACTAACTGATTTGTGTGAAAAACAAATGTATTTACCGTTTCATTTATTTAACTTTTCCTTTATCAGATCTGCTATGCGGAGATCTATTTGGGAAATTTAAGCAAGAAAGTAGGTAAATTAATTATGGACAAGATGGCAACACTGCCCGCCCGCTTCACAGACCTACCCGTCTATGTAAACGGACAGTATTCAGGCGAAATAGTGGCGTTTTAAGCGACTAATTCTATCGACGTAGCGTGTCATTCTTGATGTTAGGTATTTGTCTGTTGAACCCGGTTTGGATGCAGTTTCTATTGTAAAATCTGCATCGGATTAAGGTTATTCTATTGATAATAAATCTAGTATTGATAATTAGGATTGATAATTAGGCAAAAACTTAAAGACTTTTACTTTATAAATCGTTATAGTACGTTAATATTTTTAGTAATCCTTAAATATTTTAAAATAATAATACTTTAATTTGTTATACTTATATGTACTATAAATTGTAATACTTTATTTTTTTACAGGACGCATCATACTTAAACTATGCAAAACTATAATATCTTTAACATTATTAAAATTATCTTATAGTTATATATGCATTATTTGATAAATTTACACTTGCAGTCATATGATACAATTGCAATTTTAAGCAATCACAGCAATAGTTTAGTGACAAAAGAAAGCGGTATACATCAGTATTTGGTGTGCTCGCGAGTGATTGCTCCTCCCGCACGTAACGTATGTAAACTATTTTGTCTTATCAATAATAATGTCTAAAGTTTAGAAAAAGCTTCGTTCTGAAGTTTAAGGTTGAGCTTAAATCATAATATTTTTTTCAGCCTTAAGTCTAGTCATAAAATTCTGTGTAGACAAAAAGAATGTAATATGAAGGCGCTTTATTCTCAACATTCCGTTGGAACTAGAAATTTTATACCATATTTTATCTTAATAGAGTGAGAGAATGTAGTTAATAATTATTTACCACGTGCAATTGAAGATCATATATCCATATCGACGTAACATCCTATACGTCACTTACCTTCACGCTGTATTCCGTATGTGGCAGAGAAGGCAAAGAGAACTTAGGAACCTAGTGTTAAAATATTATTCCGTTACTCATTTTCCGCTGAACTTGAGACAAGCTTTGTTATCAGAGCTAATTGAAATCATTGAATATCTAAATTAAAAATATGAAATATTTCAATTCGTCGAGTGGGGGTCGAACCCACAACCTATCGATACCAAGAGTGCCAAGATAGTCCACAACGTATCTACTATACGTAATTACATATACTCAGCTTTACGCTGTATCCCGCACATGGCAGGGTAGACAGAGGGAACCTAGGAACCTAGTGTTAAGAAATTCCGTTCCACTTCCGTTCCCCACTTTACGCTCAATTCGAGGCATTACGTGCAGAGGGGTGCAACTCAACGCCGCGTTTTGCCTTTTTACCTGAGCGAAGAAAAGAAAACATTAAATATATCACTCCTTCGAGTGGGAATCGAAGCACACCATCTGTCGATTACCGTCACACGCTTGTGCCACTGCGCCACGACAGGCCTCGGTTACATATATTATAGATAATTATATCCATATGAACTTCAATCCGCTTACACGTTATGGTGTATATTTTATTTGTTGTTATTCTTATCTCTTGAATATCTGCTCACTCTTGTAATCTACGAGTAATTCCCTAAATGATAATGGGCTTGTTTATGCAATGTACCGTGTACAAAGTAACATTTCCTTAAGCATTTGTAGCTTTCCGGAACGTTTCTATTTTATTTCCCTCTTATGTTACTAAGTTTCAGTTGTATATTGTGTAACTGTATGCAACTTTCATATATATAATGTGGATAATACTCCTCCAGAGACTTGAAATACTATTAAAATAGTGATATAACAATAGTTACATTAAAATTGTACATACGTTTATTTGAGAAAAAAGATTTAGTTAAATGTATTTTAATTTGGAGCGTTGAGTTCCGCCACTCCATACACAATGCCTTAAATCCAGCAAGAGGAAATCAGAACCAAATTTTCTTTGCTTACCTTAGCATGTGCGGAATACAACGTAAACCTGAAAAAAATATAATGTTACAATATATTTCCTTCTTGTTTAATCTTGTTTGTTATAACGCGGTGTTGTGTTCCGCTACAGAGTATACAATACATCTGGAACGTAAGTAAATGGAAGTGGAAGTAGCAGTAATTAATAGATAATTATAAGGAAAACTTTTATTTGTCTGTATCTACTTATTAAATAATAATATTTAGAATAGCCTTCTCGAGTTGTGAAAAAGCGGTAATTAAGCATACCTATCTGCGAGGAAATAAAAACACTAATCGCACCTCCCTTTTATAAAGGCTTAGCGGATTGAAACATTCGAAATGTTTCAGAGTTTAATTGCAGCTATTTAATGTTGTTGTTGTTATTCTTGTTTAATAATGAACGTAAATGTAATGAACGTAAAGGTTATGTACGTGTAAGGGTGTATGTATGTGTAAGGGTGTTCAAAATCTACTGAGATTCACACTTATAATTAGATAAAATGTTTTGGTAATTACTAAACTTAAATTTAAAAAGCGCAGGATTTGAACCCGCGCCTCTTGAAAACCGCCGATGTCCTGCTTCGTTCAAAATTTCTATACGCTTTTAAAATTTAAGTTTAGTATTTTCTGTCCTAAGTGTGGCATAACACTTTCAAAAATAGTAAAAATGTATGGTAATTAATTTCTGAACAAATGATAAGGCGATTCCTATTTAAATATAGGAGATATCTTTCTACGACTACTGTTCCTGTAATCATAAAAAACGAGACGAGACAGTATAGAAATAATTACGATAATTATGGCGTAGACGCAGTCAGTAAGCAATCCTGGTAAAAAAGTATTCTACAAAATGCAATCTAATATCTAAAAAAATAACAATATATCTTGCTTTTCTAAAAATACGAGCACAATAAAAGTCCTACAAAATTCATCGTGTGAAAATCACACCATTTCAACCCCAAAAACAAAACAGTTAATAAAATAGACTTACGCATAGATTCCCTAAGAATCATGGTATAGCCAAGATATTTGGGTTCCGTAATACAATTTAAACTTTTGGAGCCCACATGAGCTACGTCTGGTCGCCATGGCAACGCCCCTGGTCCGCTAAACCGATGCACGTTTGTGCGGATAAAGGAAAATTTTCGAGGTGAATATCATTAGTTGATCGAGCCTTTCTAATCAAAAAGAAATTGGAAGAAAGTATATATCATATTCTATGTAAAGAATGTTAAAGTATGTTTGAAATATGTACATAAATACATTTAGGTAAGTGCCTAATAAATCTAAATAATAAGTAAGTGTGAAAATATGAAAAGAATAAGGCCATAAAATAGTTAAAGAAACGGATAGCGTAACTAATGAAAAAAAAGCTATTTATGATTTCACAAAACAAATATTTAAAATTATTCCACAGATTAAAGTTTTTTAATTCGAATATCCTAAAACAAAAGCTTCGGTGTTATTAAAAAAAACTCTAAAAAAATTAAAACGAAAAGTCTATTTGAAAAGCTAGATTGAAATACCACATGCAGTGCAAAGTTCGTTCAAATACGAAAATCGCTGTATTTTGTTTCATGTAAAACGAAATCACGAAAAGCGTAGTTTCGCACAGTGCACCTGCGGACCGATAGCCAATACCTGTCCGTATTGATTCGTCATACATCACTGCGGGGACGTCCCGACATGGGCTTGTGTTGCTATAGCCATGTAGATTGTTTCTATTGTTTCATTACAGATAGCTCGTCTCCTTTTGTATTAAAATACGAGGTATTCTCAATATGTATTTAAAAGTTTTCATATAAATGGGTTTTATTATTGTTATTGTTCTTTTTTATATATTTTTATCACAAATGTGTAATAATAAAAAAATATGTATTCGTCTCTATAAAAATATTTGTTATACAATCTGAGTCAGATATTATTTATATATATATATATATATATATATATATATATATATATATATATATATATATATATATATATATATATATATATATATATATATATATATATATATGTATGTATATATATATATATATATATATATATATATATATATATATATATATATATATATATATATATATATATATATATATATATATATATATATACATATATATCTGACTAGCAACCTACACGCGCCTTTGCCCGCTTAAACTACACAATTATTTGTTTAATCTGAATTACTTTCGAACTTATAACCATTACAATATCAAAAATCGTACATTGGAAACATGTTTCAGACAATTCTATAACACGATTATTTTATACCAATTTGTCGAATAAAATGTTCGTCTTCTACACCTTTTTTAAGAATCAAAAAAAAAATTTCAAGGGATTGAAATAAAAATAGTGAAAACAGCATTTAAATCATATTAAAACGTGTACAAACGCACAGTCGAACAGATAGGAACAACATTAAAAAAATCATTGTCTGGAGTTTTATTACATTAATGAATGGCGCAGTTTTTTTATCTTATATATATTTTTTGTACATAATGATTAATTAAATATTCCAAATTCCAAATATTCATTAATTAAATGATCGATTTTGAAAAACACCAAGCGGAAAAGAAACGTACTTCGTTTTTCAATTTGTTATTATAATTTTGCCTTCCCAAGTTATCGTATACCATCGGCATCACTAATGAGAGTAGGGTCTCAGAAGATAGCCTCTTGCAAAATCACTCTACCATACTAAATGTGATGAGATACGAGCATTACAAATAATGATAATGCATGAAATTTTCTTCCTTTATGTAAGTTAGAACGAAATTTAAATTTAAGTCGAAATTTTAAAAATCATATATACTATCTTATATTATTTGACAAATTGATTTTTATAGAAAGTGTTTACTATTTTTTTTATTTAATTTAATTGATATATATATATATATATATATATATATATATATATATATATATATATATATATATATATATATATATATATATATATATATATATATATATATATATATATATATATATATATATATATATATATATATATATATATATATATATATATATCTGTGGCTTAGATTCAGTAAAAATTTAAGAGACTTCCACAGTAAATAAAGCCTCCCCATAAAAAAAAACGTTAAAAAATAACGACACAAAACGAGCACGGGGGATATTTAAAACGAAAATCCCAATACTTCTTTGGATAGACGGAATATATCACCGAAGAGCAATGAAAAAAGAATCGATTGTGAGCAACAGTCGCTACATTTTATTTACTTATAGAAGGGTTCGTTCACAGTGTTTGGATAAGTGAAAAATACACTACTTTACATAGGCATACTCTACATATGAATTTTACTTTGTTACTCTATATTTGATCAAAATTTTTCAATATGTAAATTTATACTAATACTTGCTTAATAAGAAATATCAGTACGCATTATCATGGACGTAGAGATGGGGTGCGATGAGTGGCCAAGGCCTACTCCATGATAGTGGTCCTTGGTCCATTCCAGATTTTTTGTTATAGAAAATTAAGCTTCATAATGAAATTGAAAATACCTTTACACTATAAAATCAATTTGAAACTAAAGTTGAGAAATATCTCTAGATCTGACAATACATATTACGCATACTACATATTATATACTCGAAGGTAAAAATAAAGAGAAATTCTTCTGTATTTCAGCAACAGTTTCAATCTCTTGTCTTGTTTCATCTTCAATCTCTTGATAAATATGCCATAGGTGCGGTACTTATATTAGTACCTCATTTATGGCATCAAATTACAAGAGCCCTGGCATACACCAGGGCTCTTGTAATTTGAGTTACTTATCTATAGCAAAAAAAATAATATAATAAATATATAAAAATAGCTACATTTTCTTATGAATATTCAATATTTTCAATTTAAATATTTAATGTTTCATTTCTTCGCTCTGGTAATAAGGCAAAGCACGGTGTTGAGTTCCGCCAACGCCTCAACACGCAATGCCTCAAATTCGGCGGAAAATGGGGAACAGAAGTGGAACGGAGTGTCTTTACACTAGGTTCCCGGGTTCCCTTCTGCCTACCCTGCCTCGTGCGGTATACAGCGTGAAGCTGAGTAGAGTATTTTCTTATGAAACATGTCATGCAAATAGTCTTGATATATATTTGTGCTCATATTCTATAGAAATATGGTATAATAAGATAATATCCTCATATAATATTATTGTTATTAGTAGTGCAGAATGTGAGGGGATTTGTAGTAAGAAATATTTAAATTTAGTTCAATTTTTCCACAAGTTATCCATGCCGATGTACGTTTTCTTTGAAGCGATCTTACTTTTGTTTAACTTGGAAATACGTTTGAATAAAAATAACAAAACATTTATCGAGCTTTATAAGACTTACGCTGAACAAGAATTTCAACAATGGATCAAAATAAATGGACTATAAATAAGGATTTAAAAAGAATATTGCTTAAGCTTGTATGAGAAATATCTTACACGTGTGACTTATAAATAGATAATTGTTATTTTTAACCTTAGTTTATTTAAAATATTGTTGATAACATTTTCAAATTATAGTTAATTATTTAATTCGTATTTTGTATCTGCAAAAAATTTTAAAACAAGTATATAATTGACTTCGATGTCAATAATTCGTCACTCTCGTTATGTAGTCGTACGAGCGAACGGCGTAGTTGATGATTAAATTTTCGTCAAAAAACCTTTATAATCATTACAACGAAGAAGTTTTTATATGTTTTGGTTAATAAAATGCTATTCAGAAATTCAAAACCGGCTTGAGAGATTTCTATAATGGCGGAATGTAAAAAAACAATAACTGGTTTTCAGTTTTACGCAGTATCCCGCACATGGTTGGGTAGGCCAAAGGAACTTGGGAACTTGGGAAAGTGTTAAGACACTCCGTTCCTTTCCCTAAAGCAAAAGCGGACTAAGTAATCGTATTAGTTTCTGCTTCATGGACTACTCATAAGAAAACTAATATGGATCATAGTAAAATTTAAATAAAATAGTATCAATGAATTAGCCATGTTTATTATTTGTTTAATTTTTAATTAGTATTTAAGCAAAATTAAATTAAAATATACACTCACAGCAGAACAACGAACGGTACTTAAAGTAAATTGTTGAAGTTTAAAAGAGATTTGGAAAATTCGTGCTCGTCGAGATTCCTAGAAAACGTAGCGTCAGTTCTAGCTATATCATTGTAGCGGAGAATGAACCCGGCTAAATCCTGGCTTACCAAACAATCCCGATCTAACCCCCACCGAGAGACGGATAGCTGAGTATACGTTTTTGTAATTATTTTTCCATGATTTTATTGTAGAAAAATCTTATAGTACAGAGATAAAAAAAATAAAAATACGATATTATTCCCTTTACGGATTACATTATTAAGCATCCAAAATACTACAAATAAATCGCTACTAAAATGTAAAATTATGCCATTTATTCTAAATAATTTCGACTGTACGTCGTCTGTTATAGAAGCATTTTATATTTTATGTATAAAACAGTAATAGAAGCATTTTATATTTTATGTATAAAGCATTAATTTGAGTACCGGCTTCTTTCATTACTCATGTCAGATATACGTCACTCACCACGAGGATTTCGAGCAAGGAAACATTCTTAACCAATTTAATAGGTAAAAACGTTATGTTTTTGAATATTGCTAGCCTAAACAGATATATAAAATAGTATCGGATCACTTATCAGTGATTATCACCTATTGGAAATAATAGATAATTTTTTTTTGATACTTAAAGGATTTAAAAAATATTTTTTTAGTAAGTTAAATATAACATTTCATTAACATATATATGTTTTTTGGTAAAGTTGAAATGATTTATATAAAATAATAAAAAGTTCAAAGTATATTATAATCATCGTCAGATACTAACCATTTTCATATTAAGTTTTTGCTAGCTATTCGAATCAGACAGGGACCACCCACAACATATTAGATGTTGTTACAAAGAAATAATTACTTAAAAAGAATTGTACTAATTTAAATCCTAATTTAAGTTTAGTGGTACTATTGTAATATTATAATTACCTGAAATTTGTGTAGCTGAGCGCGCTTATCTCAGGAACTGCTCATTAGAATTCAGAGACTGTTATTATTGCATAGTCCATTTATTGAAAAAGGCTGTTGTTGACTATATTACCATCACGCAAATCGTTTTAATGATGCAATCAGAGTTACTTTGGCTACGTAAAATGTGTCATGGCATATACAATTTACTTAAACTTGTTACATCCATTTGATAACAAGAGTAAAAATAAAGAAAAAAAGGTAAAATTAGAGGAATTATTTAATTTAATTGTAAATGATCTAATGAAGTAAAATAAAAAGAATACATATATCTAACTGTATATATTTTCCACTTTCTGTCAGTGTTGTCTCTTTTATACACGCTTTGGAGACGTTGCGTATTAAAGGATCTTTATAAGATATCTATGTGATAAAATAATCTCCCACAAAAACCACTGAACTTACTATAATCGTGTTTAATAGATTAGCAGTTACTTGTTCTAAATTGATTTTCAAAATGTACTTACAATTCCTATTGGAAAGATGTTTTTTTTTAATTATAATACTTATATTTATCATAGACAGATTTCATTTCAAACATTAAAGTAGCTCTTGAAAAGTTTAAATTTATCAAAAATTACCGTCTTCGAGTTGTTTCGAAAAGTTTTTAAATTTTCTTGTCAGTATCTGAAGAGTGAGCTCTGGTAGAACATTAATCATTCTGTCAAGAGAAAAAGTTATGAACGCAGTATTATATAATTCGGTGATGGATTATTGACGAAAATGTTATAACGAATAAAAAGTATGACGAAGTAGGTGGTAATGTATATACTTATATTCAATTTGATTTTAGTCAAAATATGTAAAAAAAAATGTTTAAAAATCTCAAAAAAAAAATTTTATTTGTACTTGTATCAAATTCTATATAAATGTTAGAGCAACATCTACTGACACTTATTGTATTATTATAAAATTAAGATTGAACTTATAGTTATCGTGCAAAGAAACTTCTTTCGTCGTTATTGCCCCGCAATGGCGTAATATTTTATTTGAACAGTAGAATAGAAAAGCTATTTGGATAAAATATTCTACATTACATATATTCTACATTATATACTAGTCTACAAAACACTAAAAAAACGGCATATGCAAATGTAAGCAATTGCCTTCATTAAATCGTTTAATAAGATAATAAATATTATTTATATCATCCGTACTAGTATATTCTTCGCGCAGTAATCGTAATGGTCGCCACTTTTATCTTTAAACTAACATCATTTGCATACCTACCTACATTATAATATTATTGTCCATTGTTTCAGTTCCACCAGTACTAAATGACCGAGCTATCGCACGCCGATCTAAGCAACAGAGATAATTTAGACTCAAATATTGATTTTAAATCAAGTTTTATAATTATAGAAACGCTGTGTGATGTAAAGCAATCAAATAGTATTGGATTTTAGTATCGTGGAAGTAAACTATTTAGTATCGCGAGGTTATCGTTCATGTTAGTCATTCGACGCCGGCCTGTCGTTGTGTGTAATACGTAAAATGACACTCTGTTCTCTGGTGTTTATGAAGGCGACATGCGCGTTTTGTTGTTAATCTTATTAATATATTTTTTGTATTTCTGTGAAAGCAAAGACATGATTACCGGGGACACGGTGCATAGAAAAATGGTGTTTCACCAGAGGATCAAAGATTTCGCGATACCCTTCAAGAAGCGGATTAAAACAATGACCTATACGGATCCAGAAAAAAGAATAATTAAGGTAATATGTTTATAGAAAATGTAAATATTTATTTTTAGATTTTTACACTTTTAAATGATACCGTATACAAAATAAATGAATTTCCATTTTCACAAACACACATTTTTAAAAAACATTAATTTAAAATTTATCGTTGCTTTGTTTACATAACGGTTTTATTTTATTGCTCATTCTACCTTAATTTTCTCACTATTACTAACTTACGATAATTTAACTAAGTTCGTTGAATTCATTTGATAACCCCTTTATTATTTTTATAAATACGCTTACACCAACCCCACGGCAAGAGATTGGTAATATAAGTAATACCAACAACTTTACCTTCATTAATGAAGATTAATTGAATACATAAAGTGAATCGATTTAGCATTGTTGCTGACGCGTATTATGTTCTGTTATTAATTTAGAGCGGTTAATTACTTTTAAAACAATAGTCTATAAAAGTCTCCCCGCAATGAAAACATGGCTGAGTTTACTGCGTTATAAAATATAGACCGCTAATTCGCATTAAGGTAAAATCACGTCAACTGGACCCCCTATTTACCACTTGATCATAAAAATTTAATCTTTATATATTTTTTATTAGTACTTATGATGGAAAATTGATCCCCCAAACAATTTTTCAAAATTTCGATTTTAACAATTTTTTTTTTTATAATGAAAATTTTAAGCACTTTTAATTGAAAAATGGATTAAAAATCAACCGCAAGAGATAAATTTGTGAAATTTTCAGGATCCATGGTCAAATGTCTATATTTTAAGAATATCTTTATGACTTAAAATTATTTATTTATTTTCATATTGTTAATTAACTTTTAAGTTAACAAATGAAAATTTAACTGACTTCTCGGGCAGAAAATGCAGTTTTTTTTCATCGGTCACATGCTTTATCCATTTAAGTTTAAAATTCCGGAAGAGAATTTCACTGCTCGCCATTAGTTTAAATAAAATTAATTTATTTATGACAGCGCGCCAGGCGCCGAGCGCTGTGGAAATGCCGCGCTGCCGAGCGTCTTGAACTACACTAACGCTTTTATCAATGATAATTTATAATAACATTACAAAATATTATTATAAAACAAATTTTATTATTATTTATCTTATAATTTATTATAATTATTATTAATAAAATTTATTTTTTTTTAACAATGTTATAAGGAATGGAAAACCATTGGAAAATTTTTCACTACAATGTAGGCTCGTTTCAGAAGATGAAACAGTGTTTATTAACAGAGTTTTTAAAAAAAAAATAAAAATAACTGACTACATAATTTATTATTTAATAATTTAAGCTTGTTTCTTCTATTCAGTATATTATCATTGTATTCTTTATAACAATGTTAAAAAAAATTAAATTTTATTAATAATAATTATAATGAATTATAAGATAAATAATAATAAAATTTGTTTTATAATAATATTTTGTAATGTTATTATAAATTATCATTGATAAAAGCGTTAGTGTAGTTCAAGACGCTCGGCAGCGCGGCATTTCCACAGCGCTCGGCGCCTGGCGCGCTGTCATAAATAAATTAATTTTATTTAAACTAATGGCGAGCAGTGAAATTCTCTTCCGGAATTTTAAACTAAAATGGATAAAGCATGTGACCGATGAAAAAAAACTGCATTTTCTGCCCGAGAAGTCAGTTAAATTTTCATTTGTTAACTTAAAAGTTAATTAACAATATGAAAATAAATAAATAATTTTAAGTCATAAAGATATTCTTAAAATATAGACATTTGACCATGGATCCTGAAAATTTCACAAATTTATCTCTTGCGGTTGATTTTTAATCCATTTTCCAATTAAAAGTGCTTAAAATTTTCATTATAAAAAAAAAAATTGTTAAAATCGAAATTTTGAAAAATTGTTTGGGGGATCAATTTTCCATCATAAGTACTAATAAAAAATATATATAGATTAAATTTTTATAATCAAGTGGTAAATAGGGGGTCCAGTTGACGTGATTTTACCAATTAAGGAATTAATGATTCCATTGTGAAAATCAAACTTGGAGGTATGTCCCACATACCCGGTCTGGTTACGTCTACGGCGTCATATTCCGCCTAGTACTTAGTACAAATCTAAGTAAATAAGAACTGAGTAACATAATTCAAGTCTTTTTTACTATGTTTTAAAGTGTTATTCCACACTTAGGACAGAAAATACTAAACTTAAATTTAAAAAGCGTATAAAAATTTTGAACGAAGCAGGATTTGAACGCGCGCCTTTGGAATACCGTTCCAGCGCTCTGACTAAGCCATTCGTTCAACTAATGGCTTAGTTGGTCAGAGCGCTGCTTCGTTCAAAATTTTTATACGCTTTTTAAATTTAAGTTTAGTATAATTCAAGTCAGTGATTCGTAAAAAAAACTTATGTTAATGTGATTATATATAAGGCAGATTGAATTTTTATCAAACTCTTCTTTGGTTTGAGTTAAAAATAAAGTATAATAATAGCACAGGGAACTACAAAATGTGACTGGCCAGTCGAAAACAATGAACACGCAAATTATTAGGGGTTGTCTAATGGCACTTTAATATTTACATCAATCGTTAAAGGCAACCATGAATCATTCTTATTAAAATAAAATACATAAATTATTATAGGTTTTTATATATAAAAATGTTTCTACGGAAGAACTGAAGCTCATGATAAGTATATATGAATGTATATATTATGTTTATTAAACAATATAGCCGATATTGTTATCGGTAGCCATGAAATCTTTGTTTGTGTTTCGTTCATATTTTATATTAATATGTAAAATATGAACGAAAAATAAAATAATTTGTATGAGATTATTTTGAAACTCCTAATCTTTTTGAAGTGAAAACTTCTTTAGGCGCGTTGAGCGTTTTGGTAGAGGGTAAAATCCTCGGTTCGCGTCACCGACATGCTAATGATAATAGTAGGCGTGCGACTAGCGCATGCGCAGTAGTACACGTATACACTAATACATCGACTATTTCTGGCTGTATTATGTGCGCGTTGGACGATTTTTGGATAAGTATAATTTTGTGAGTCACGTCACCAATACGTTATAGTAGAATACAATGAAATGATTGAACGAACAGATAATCTAAGTATTGTCGAAATTAATGATGACAATGATGTAATTAATGAAAATAATGTTAAAACTTGAATTCATTGAAATTCGTGTAAATATAAATACTATGTATAATTAAGATAATTGTATATTAATTTTTTTTTCAACCACTTTGTATTTATATTTTGTTCATGATTTGTTTAACCCATCATATGTAACTAATAAATAAAACATTAAAAAATTCATAGAATTTTTGCATATAGTTTTAATTACTATCAACTTAATAGTTCCGTTTTCACTTCTATCGGCAGTCCCACGACTGCTATTAGTTTTTTTTTTTCTGTATCTTAACTAGCAAAATTATAACGTAGGAAATAAATAAAAATAAGGCTACATCCCTAAGAATAAAATTATATTCAAAATAAATATCGCTTTTTAATTTTGTGGATTTTGTTAAAATAGTTCATTTATTGTATGTATCTCAATATAAATATAATTTTAAGTACGTTATGTTTTTTTTTCTTTACTGGAATAGTAACATTATTGATTTATACATTAGTGAAAAAAGTGAAATCATAGAAAAAACTAAACAATAATTTTATCTCGTAATTTGAAAATAATGTTCACCAGAAATCATTAACAGACACTGGAAATTTATGATAGTATCTTAAATTAAAAAGAAAATATGTCATACTATTATATAAAACTGACACTTACCAAAATATAGCTTAAACATCTGAATAACACACGGGTTATATAAAATTAAGCAGGGAAAGTAAGGAATAAAAAATTAAGTTGAATGACTGAAATAGTATATTTATTTAAAAGTCTTTTTTTAAACTTTTACTATTTTTAAAGTGTTATTCTACACTCAGGACAGAAAATACTAAACTTAAATTTAAAAAGCGTATAAAAAATTTGAACGAAGCAGCAAGGGTTCAACCCTTGCTTGAACGGTTTTCAAGAGGCGCGGGTTCAAATCCTGCTTCGTTTAAAATTTGTATACTTTTTAAACTTATTTAGGCACTTACAGCAGTAAGATGTTTAGTAAAATCAGTATATAACCCCCTTGTAAAAAATAAAAAAAATACTATCCGATAATTTTCAGGTACTAATAGCTCATTTAAATATACTCATTTATTTACCACTTGATTAGCACACAACTAAAATGTACAAATTAACCCTGTCCTAAATACCTAATTTTGTTGTCCTCTAAATAAAATAGAAAAAGTCTCAATAGGTGCATGAGATTGTTTTTATAAATTCTGTGTTTTTTATAGTGTTGAGGTTTCTATATTATAATTTATCTTTAAAAAAAATATAGGCAATCTAAATAATATTGGTATTAAACTTACACTTCAGCAATGTTTGTTAGTTAGCATGTGAACACAAAAATCGTAAATATACATACACTTTTTATAAAAAAAAATATTGATACTTTATTTTACTGGAACACTAAGAACATTTTACGCTTGAAATAAAACATCATATTTTCTAAATACGATAAATATTTTAATTTACTACCACCAAAACTTGTTTTAGTCGATTTATTAATATACGTAATGTTAAATGTTAAATATGAATATAATTTTGAACATCTGTATATATTTATATGCTCGTTTTTTTATACCTGAGCCTGAGTATCGTGGTAATTGTGGGTTTGAATACTAGATATTCGGACTATTTTATAAATTTTATTAATACTATGTGATATACAATTTGGAAATATATGAATATAAATAAACATATTTTATAACAATATCAATTTGCAATAAATATATAATGTAGCTATGTAAAAGACAAAACAACTGAAAACATTAATAAATATTACAATAAAATGAAATACACCATTTTAATTTTATTTTTCAGGGTGTAGCTGCCATAGACAATGATTTCTCGCATGCCAGTGCTAATATCACGGATGGTGGGGTTGGCTTTTCACATGTCACTGTGAGGATGAAAAGTCAAAGGCATCACCCTCTTAATTTTGAAGTCGAAATTTACGTATAGTTATTGTAGTAGTAGTAGAATATTGTGTATAAGAATCCAAATATCCAAATATAAATATAAAATAAATAAAAATGGCAATTAAGAAAAGTCAAAATTAGATAATTTTAGTTAGAATAGGTATAGTTTATTATTTATTTTAAAAAATATTTTGTATGAAAAAGTCTGTTGTCAACAACAATATTGTTTTTGTTTTCGCGAGTGTTAACTAACTAGTGTGAATAATATTTAATACTATTTGTACCTAAATAAGAAAGACAAATAAATTTTTATCTGCTGTTCTCAAATTGTATTTAAAATAAGCAAATTGATTTTAGATAAGGAAGTGTGCATATTGATTGACTTTGTTTATGTTATATTCATGAACATGGGACGTTTGTAATGTCACGTTGCTCATTGCATTGCTTGGGCATAAAAAAATGGACGCTTGACCCTTCTTTTATGCAATAGGACCTTACTATTTTTTAATGTTAAACATAAAAAACCTTTCATCGAGTTAATAGGAACGCTAGCAGCAGTTTGTTTTATTATTATTATTATTATTATTTTTACTAAGCTTGACTTTGAAGATAATATTCCAACGTAGATTGTTCATATATTCGAAATTTCCATCATAATAATATGTCTATACTACATAAATCATAGATTTATTGTTCTAGAGTACCATACGTATCTGTTTTATGTAGATATCTCTATGATATAACTATTGACTGTGTTACATGCCATTGCTATACTAACTATGGTCAACGGCGTTGTTACAAAATGTTTCATTTGCATAATTAACTTAGTATAGGTACATGATATTTCTATCCATACCACTAATTAGACTCTGCGTATTAATTGACGAATATTGAATAACTTGCCTGCAGAAATGTGTTCGTCAGAAATAATAATTTTGTAAATATTTTTTTATTTATTCCAATAAATCCTAGTAAGGATTAAATCTATAACCATAGAGGGTTCAGTCACTGTGCCACGATAGCGATTTTTTAATGAGAATAACTATAAGAAAACAAGTATGTTTCAATATTAAAAAAGAACATGTAGTGGAAACCTGTCTTTGGAGTAACATACTCAAGCGCTTTCACCAACTTTCTTTACTAAAAAATGCAAAATATCAAAATCATATTATGGATTAGTTGGTTAAAGTGCGTACGTTACACAACCATTAAAATCCTTGAAAATGTTATAAATGCATGTTTATTACAAATAAGAGGTAAATACAGTATGGTGCAGTAAAATGGTGTCTCACAACAACATAACACGAGGTTGCGATTCCATTATCCCGATCAGTCAAGACGGCGTTGAGTTTCACTATACAACAAGAACTCATATATAGAATAGCGTGAGTGCCTTGACACTAGGTCTTTAGTTTTTGCTTTTTTTGAAAAATTTTTACCATAACATTACCAATATTATGTATAAATGTTAATTGAAAGAATAATATTTCAATTACGTATTTATAGTTAAATGCGATTTACCTCTTTCTTTTCTTAAAAAAACTTTATTATAAAATCTTGTTCTATCAAATTCGTGTAAGACACTAAAAATATGTTAAATATTAAAACTATTGTATAAGTTAATTTAAGTAAGATAGTATTCATAAGCTCCAAATATAGAAATACATATTATATTGTCTGCTTAGTGACTCAATACAACTGTGATTATTTTTAATATATTATTAATTCTATTTTTGTATCGTGAATTATAATTAAACTGAACGCGTAAACAATATTTATAAGTGTAATTAGAGACACAACGTTAGGTCGCGGTGAAGCTCAAGCTATTTATTATATTTATATAGGTAGGTATATGTATATTTGTTAGCACATGTTGTTGAAATAGCCACCGCATATTCTGTGCTATGATTAAAAACATATTTCTATTCTATTGTATATATACTATCTATGATTTTAAATGTTCTGCTACAATGTATGTATTACTAATTTGAAATTTTTCCTCGTGTTGTAATAAATTTTACTATGTAATCATTTAATAATTAAATTGGTGTCGCTTTTTGTATATAATATTTAAATAATATTTAAAGAATTTACTTTGTGATATTATGTAAAATTTTTAAACTAAATCTGATTCAAATTAAAAACCAATATTTTATTTTATTCAATACAATTAAAAAATATATTTGGCTATTTGTACTTTTATTTTTACCTACCTACAACACATAAAAAGTGGTAATAAAACACATAATCTTCCTAAAAAATATATTCCACCATCACATTAAGTTAGGCAAAGAGCAACTTAGTAACTAATATTCTAATAAAATAAAGAATATGCACTAAAAAAATCACATAATATTATTTAAAGCAATTAGTTACAAAATTAATATTACCTTTTCCATAAAACGATAGCTTGCTAAAACTATATGAAGTCTTTGCGAAGCATAGTAATAGCATTAATGGTAGAGGCGAAATACATTTGGACGTACAAAGCAGAAACGGCTTACGATGCCAGGTTTTTGCGGAAGGCGCCCATAATAAATCAGACAAACCGACGTTGGTCACTTTGTTGAATGAGAAAATTGGATACGTCAGTATGATAAAGATGAGTGGGATAATATTTACTTTGAAGTTATTTAATTTATTAGATTTAAATAAAGAATTATTTTTATATGTTTTTCTGTAGCATGAAAGTAGTTATTGATTGGACAGTAAATAAAAATAAACATTTATGAAAATAAACTTTCGTATTTTTTAAAAAATATTGTCTTATTACAGCGAGCAAAACAAGCAAAAACGTACACTCTGTTTTTTCATATAAAAATATTAAAAAAATAATTGATTGAGAAGAAATAAAGAAAATATTAATAAAATAATTGAGAAGGATTTAGTATTATACTTAAGTGTATATTAATAATTTCTTTAAAAACTAACTTTTAAATGCCTTTGTATGGAAGGCAATGACCACTGTTTGAGATAGTGTCACTTTTTATCTTACTCTTTCAACAGAACCTCTCTCCTACTCATACAAACAGAAAATAAATTTTACAAACTTATGTATTTATACAATAAATCTTATAACGTTCTATAATCAATAAGTTAACGCTTGTCTTTAAATTGAATAGCCAATGAAATTATTCATTTCCAAAATATTCTTTATTCAAATTTAGGGACTATTTAGTGTTAGTCGAAAAAATATAATGAAATATATGAAAGCTCGTAATAAGCTTCAGTTATTTTTCTTGTTACAATTTCTTCAGTTACTGTGACATAAATACTAGTACACTGATAGTCTCTACACATATGAAGATCCCTATTTATACATCCATGTTTCTCTGAAAGCGAAAGTTGCAACGATCCTAAGGGATAAACAAAAAAGGGTTGGGTTTTTGCGGCCCTTCGTTATTAATGTAATAACTGACACTTTGTTTTATGAGAGTTCCTACTTACTAGTTTGTTTACTACGTGCCTATCAGGCGCTGAAATGTTTTATGGTGTATGAATTTTACAAAGATTACATATTGTTTACATTATATAAGTGTATCTATTTTAATATAAAAACTTTGCTCCTTAGTGGTGCAGTCGTGAAATGAATAATGATACTTTTGGATTGTACGCTATAGATATAGGTTCAGTTTCTGGGTTTACCTAATTTTTATATTTTTAAGTTCCTTCTTAAGTGTATTCGTTCACATGCAAATTCTAAATATAGAAAAAATGATGATATACATAAATAGTGATTAATCCACCATAACGTTATTATATCACGTTTGTAGTCAGAAACTACTTTTCTGCGCCGGATTCTTTGGATTGAGTGTGAAATGATCAGTAGCAGTAAATGTGATAAAATAAAATACTTACATTTAATATTCATTTCCTGTTATGTTCATGAAATAAAAATAATTGCGCATCTATCATCAATGTATAACAAATGTATTGATAACAGCATATTCTACATCGTCTAATAAATATCTATCGACAGAAGACACATGCATATAGGAGAGCAAATGCAATAACGGTTATCAAAATGACAAATTGTAGTCCGTACGTATGAATTCATAACGAACGTAAGTCATGTGATAAAGGTAATAATTTATTTCTACATATATGATAAATGATTAATATTCGCACATATGAAATCATTGATTTATCTCTATTTTTTCACACTGTATTCAGTAAAAGGAAACAGACAGTCTTGGGAACCTAGTGCTAAGACACTTCGTTCTGTTTCTTATATCCTCCAAATTTAATATATTTGCGTGTTGAGCGGCAAAACTCAGCGCTACGCTATGCCTTGTTGTACCAGAGCGAAGAAACGAAAATATATATTTCAATAAATTAAATTATATTTCATTTCCTCAAGTGTGCATCGAACCCTGTCACGTTAATAGACAGACGCTTGCGCCCCTGCGCTTCGACAGTCTTCTCTTATTATTAAATATTTTATTTTACTTATAATAAGATAGTGAGTATCCTTATCAAATTAAAAAAAAACCATTCCAAATGTAATGCAGACTGCGGAGAGAGCGTAGTCAGTGAGTGGTGATCTGATTATTAGCACCGTGTCACTATGGAACAACGTTGTGAGTTTAATCAGATTCAGATGAATGCATTATTTGTACTTATTATTCTTTTAAGTATGGTAAAACGTAGGTACGACAAAGTGTTTCGTTATCTAATTGTTGACACTAGGCCCTATTGGGCGCTATTTTTACTAATAGACATTGGAATAAAATAAATTAGAAAGCCTTGTTTATTTTCTAATAAGCTATCAGTTTATTTAAAGTAATAATGTGAAGTTAGGTTAGTGAAAAGCTCGTACGATCGTATTTAGACTCCAATGCAATTGTTGCTCGAACTCTCGTCGGCATACGATATCAGCTGATCGTTCCGGACTTTCAGGAATTTCCAATAATACAATACTATTTTCAAGCACCTATAATAAAATGTAATCAGATTAAAATATACTTTATAGCTAGTGTATTAAGATTGATAGTTCTTTGAAAATATTCTTACAGAGGAATCACATAAGTTGACTCAAGTTTCGTACATATAAAGGTAAATTCCAAAGAGTTTTCAGCGTCGAGCGCCTACTTTGTTAAAGTAACATGGGCAATGAAACGATATTGCTTCGATAAACGATACTTTTCTAAGGAAAACTGATAAAAGACTGTAAGGTTACGAGTCGACTTAGAGAATAAGTGAAAATTTAAACTAAAAGTAAAGTGATTTCTTAAAATACTCTTATTTTGTATTGTATATTATATTGCAGAAAAACAATAATCTACAAAATCCATCTAATATTTTAATTATTAATACAATTACCCTAATAAAACCGTCTCCTCTTAAATGAATTAAGCACGAAAATCGGGGAGGCCTTAATTAAAACGTCTAAGTAATGCTATTTCGCTAAGCTTTTCGTGTAGTCAAAGGGATGACATGAAAAACCCGTCATTAACCTACTTTTAGCATATTTTTAGCAACGTCAGAGCTCTGACAGTGGTTCAGTGAACTTTGTACGTAAACAAACAACGTAGAATTTAGAATGTGCTTTGTATGTAGCAAATATTTATTTTCTTTTTAGGTATATATTTGATATATGTAAGTAAATACAATTTCGATAATAAATAAGATTTCAATCATTTACTAGAAATTACGCTTTTTTATTAACATAAATTATATCGTAATAATTATAGCCTTTAACGTTTCCATGCCGCATCAGGAAAACTTATATAATCATTTTGTGGTTAGTCTGTCCATTGTCAAGATAATTTATCTCGACATTACTTAGAGGTATTTAACTGAAATTAATATTAAATATTCAGTTTCGTTGAATGTACAATTCATTTTTCTATAGGTAATGTTTATATAGACAGGTTGTGGGATCGACTCCCGAAAAAATGAAATGTTTAATATCTTTAATTTAAATGGTAATGTTTTCAGTTCTGTGTTTCGGTAACAAGGCAAAGCGCGGCGTTGAATTCTACCTCTATACGAAATGCCTGTAATTCGGCGGAAAGTGGGAAACAGAACGGAATGTCTTAATATTTTCTCTCTATCACGTTTAGGATACAACATGAAACTAAAAAATACGTCTAAATCTAGATTTGTTTGCCCTACATGACTATATAATACATGAAGATAAAAAAAATATAGCATTTGTGAATTATATTACACAAAACATTAGATAAAAACACTTGTTAAAAATATATAATTGGGACCCTCCGAGTCTAACCGCAAGTAGGTCAGTAATTTCCTTTTTAATTATGCAAAACGGCCGACCGTATAAGCGATAACATAATTACCATAAAGGGTCGATATAGACGTATTTGTACGATACATCTATCAAAACAAGCCGCATAGGGTTAGCGGTAAAACAAACGAGCAAATTAGTCTCTGCCGATCCGACAGAGCCTGATTGATGGATGAGCTAAAGTCTTACGCAATTAACTTCCGACAAAATCCATGCCTACTATTTGGAATGAATTCACCCTTTTAACCACAGATAGCTGTAACATTTAATCAATAGGTAAATATTGATAGGGATTTAAAAAAAACGGATATTTTATTAAATTTTTCTCAGCGTATTCTCATATAGAGTACGCAAAGACAACCCAGTGACAAGTGTCGAGACACTTCTTCATCCACTTTCTGTCCGAACCGTGTGTCATCAGTGTCACATTGTGTGCTAAGTGGCAAAAGTCAATATCCAAAATGTTGCTTTGATAGAGTAGAAAAATAAAAATAATCATTGCCTTAATTTATTTATCATATTCTTAACTTTTTTTTTGTAATTTGTCGCATTTGCATAAGAAAATCAACAGATTCATTATTCCTTTGTCCAAAAGCATAGTCGACCCACATAATTTGTGTAATTAGACCCTGAAGATATAAATATTTACAAAATATATATTGTATTCAACCCCGTAATCTTGCCGTGTAATGTGAATAAACGTAAACAAAATATTTGCCAATATGTACAATAAAAAATATAATAAAGTTGACACTGTATCTGTGTAAACATGTTTATGTAAGAATTGAGCGTAGCCTACTTTGTACGTTACTGTTGTAAACGTTTTGCGCAATACAGGAAGCGATGTTCAAAGTCCTTTAGAGTCTATTAATATATTACGAAATCTGATTGCCATATTCTAAGTATAACACTAGTTCTATCTACATTTAAGATGTAAAATTCTATACATACGAATGTATACCTACGAGTACCTATAAGTTTTTTTTATTCTCAAATTATTCTAGAATATTCTTTTAGTTTTGCATTCAACGGAAGCAAGATGTGAATTACTTTTTATAAAATATAAAAAATAATTCACATCTTGTATATAGTTTTGTGAATTAACCTTTAGTAATTACTTTTGTCAAAGACGTTTTCACAAAAAAAAACGAATGAATTTTACCTTAACTTTATTGTAATATCACAGTAAAATTACGAAATCGTAATAAAAAAAATTACAAGTCCAACATAAATATTAAAGTAATTTTCTTCCCTAAAAATTAGCCTCCAAAAAAGTAGAAAATGTATAAAAAGTAATAAAAACTCTTCGGCGAGTTTCTTTCGGGTTGGAAAGTAATAAAACTGTTATGGCCGAATCTTTGGGCGGGCCTCTGCACTTCAGAAGTACAAGTATTTGTTGTTAGAAAAAACTCTTTCACTTTTACTACAAACGAATGGCCGAGAAACAACGCGCGTAAATCTTCCGGGATTAAGATGTTTACACTCCGCTCCTAAATTCTGCTGGACTTCCTGGTAATTTCGTTGGAATACTTTCATTGGAGGCGAAAATATAAAACGCGTCGTATTATGCAAATGTTCATTGAGGGTGTTTGGTAGCATTTTTCTTAGGAAAGTTTTCTTAATTATAAGATTGTAATAAAAAAATTGTAATGCATTTTTACATTAAAAAATACACACAAAAAATATTTATATAAAGAACAGTTTAACAGAACAAAATCTTAAATTATTACTAGAATAAAAAATGACGGTAGTACATAATTTCATTTTAAGTCGTAAAATATGAACATACATAGTTAGAGGCACTCCGACTCTCATTATAAAAAGCTTTTTGCTTGCAAACAAAAGTGAAATTTGGTTAAAAGGGAACACGAGCGACACCCAAGCACTACTTGATTGTACGTGTCTGACATTAAGACGTCTTTATATACTTACTATTGTACCTGATATAATACTCTACAGTTTAAAGCTTTTATTTTCATAAGATTGCTGATGATGTTACTCATTAATTTTAGTCTACATATCATCAAACTATAAAATAAAGGTTTATATAAGTATAAAATTATGTACTTAGAAATGGCATAATTTATGATAGGCTGTAAATATTCTGACCAAAATGTAATTATAATAATTTAGGAAGATGCTGTGCTCGTTTGTAGTACGATCACGAGGCACTCTATGAAACTTGACGAAGGCTTTTTGCTGGGGGAACGAATGCCTCCCCTACATACAAATGATGGCAAAGGGCATGTATAAGTTATTGAAATTATTCGAAATTTACTTCTTAAGGAAAATTTTGTATCCGATGTAAACAAATCATAATAGATGATTTTCATACTATTTTGTAGTATTATTTGAGAATTTAGAATCACAGTATAAACTGACAGGATGTTATGTTATTCATATTTCGTCAGCACTGAACTTTTCATATAGGTACCTATAATATTAGATAAGTATATCACAACATAAGTAAAGCTTGACAAGTAATTAAGATTTAATTATCGTGGCCGTCTAAGCTCCAAATAATATAAAGATAATTTCAAATTGTTATCAATTTATGAAATGAAAATGAAATATTATAAATTTATTTGTAACTCTAAATTTTTTTTCTTATAAGAATATTTACACATATATTTTTCACCATATTTTCGGCGTAACAATATTTTATTTTCCACAAGAACACGTTTCATAAATGTTAACACATTTCCCTGACCAAGCAAACCTAAGATCGTTTTTCTCGACCGATATAAATCATTGTAAGCCGTTTCCTTCGAACATATTCTCACCTTTTTGTTGCGACGTAAGAAATAGTGTGGTTATTTTGCCCTGTCTACACTATGATGGAAATTGATTGCAAGAAGTTTTAAACAAGAACTTGTGTTGTGTTTCTGTTTAGTATTTGTTAACTCACAACAACTATATTTTACGTAACATATTAAAAATTTAAGGTATTTTAAACATTGACTTTTAAGCCAGACTTTTTAAGGAGTAGCGGCACAAGCATATCACTGTAACCGACAAGTTGTTTGTTCTGTTCCCCCTCGAGGACATGAAATATTCAATATTTTCAATATTAATATTTCATGTCTTTATTTCTTCGCTTCTGTTTTTGTGACCCTGTGAAATGCTTTTACGCAGACCATCCGTGCAACAGAAATCCCCTACGGACCGATGGTACTGTGGAACTCATCGAGAGGAAATCCGGTACTACCCACTAAAACCCAGCGGAAACATCACCACCTGAGTCGAGACCTCGAACCTATTGTAACGATGGTCCGATAAACTCTCCAGTTTGTGACATTACGTGCGACAGCTGGAGTGGCAAATGTGGGCAAATCCACCACGGAACCTCCGTTATATTGCACGCATGTAAACGCCGTTCCTACGTTAAGAAAAGGCGATTGACGGCAGACGGCAGCTCTGACGGAGTTCAAGAAAAATCTTGAATTCTGCCAGACTACGGTTTAGAAAGAAATATACGCCGATTATTATGTATTCTCCGCACCCTGCCACAATGTAACCGGAGCCTCTCTCTAAAGCAGAGTGTGTGGAACTGGTTCTGCTTCCAGCAGCATATAACTGCGACAGAGCCGTCCTGGTCACCGATCCAATTACTACTATCCGGGACTAAGTACGGTTCACAAACGACCGCAATGTCAACACACCACTCTGCCATGGATTGTAGTAACAAGTCCTGCGCTCCAGCGGAGTCATTAGCGTTAGTCTGTAAGAAATTTGCTCGTAGTCTGCCCATTATGTCATCGCACTATCTTCTTGGCCCTAATAGGCTTGAACTCTGGAGGAGGCTTGAGTATTTGGAGTTTCCGTTCCTTTAACAGGCGGTAGGCGGCAATTTGCGCTACCCATTATATGCCCTGCCGGCTTATTCGCGTCGGAGCATACCCTGCATTGTGGTTTGGCATGACATGTTTGTAGTTTATGCCCCTCACATCCGCAACGGAAACAAAGATGCTCCCTCTCAACTGTTGAGGGGCATCGAGGCCTAAAGCGAGTCTGTAAAGCAGACTCTAAAACTCCCACGTTACCGTCACTTGTTGGGTTTAATTTTTGCTTTTCCATAAAGTTCCAACGAGTATGAGGGGAAAACAGTCCATGCAAGCCGTGCCCCCTGTACTTGGATAAGCCTAATACGCCACAGGTGTCGGCCGGTACCTTGGTGGGACCAGCAGTAGCGACTGATCATCCCATCAGCTACGCACCCCTCGTGCTGCTTAGCCACTTGGATTGGGATAATTTTTTATAGAGGTTTTCTTCCTCGCAGTCCGGCCGGTTAAGGCAAGACCCTCGGTTCCACGCATGATAACAAGACATGACCGCAACCATGAGTGGAGTTCCGATATTTCGATGCTGGGACCTAACTACACAGCACTGCACCTAAGTGGTAGTAGGTTCGTAAGCAGAGGACACAGTGCGGGTAACCCGTACTGTTTCCTCTGCTTATCAGAAGAACACGTGGAGAAATGCCGCCGCCACGGATTATTCGCCGGCGAGCAACCATTAATTACCCCAGGAAGAATCCTATAGGCAAAAATTAGCACCGGCACGCTATACTGCTAGTCACCCCGAACGTCATTCGAAAGTGGCTAGCAGCGAGCGAGCACACGGGGAGGTTATCCGACGACTTCCGCCTCTCAACACGCAATGCCTCAAATTCGGCAGAAAGTGGGGAACGGAAGGGGAAAGGAGTGTCTTAACACTAAATTCCCAGGTTCCCTCTTTCTACCCTGCCATTTGCGGGATACAGCGTGAAACTGAGTGTGTGAGTGAGTGACTTTCAGTCAGTAGATATCTATCTGTACTTAATAAATCTGTAAACGATCACTGTCTGTACATGAAATGTATATTTTTAAAATTCTTATAGGGGACCTTATTAATGTAACAGAGCACAGCTCAAAATAGTAATAGTACAACAAAATAGGTTTTAAATTTTTTGTTGGTTTGCCTGCTTGTCTATGCGTTTACATGCGCTAATATAAAAAACGGCAAGTCAGGTTTCACTTATATATATTTTAAAAACCTTCTTTCACTTATAGTGTTTATTTTATTTTATTCAGTTGATAAATAAAAAGTTATGTCAATTTTCAATATGTAAATCGACAAAATTGCTACATTTTTTTAATCATTTCTTAAATTTTTATTTTAAATATAAAGATACTGTCTTAAAAGAAAAAAAATATTTAAACAAGAAAGTTATTGAAATTAGTAAATAAAATATAGTAATTAAACCTGATGAAGCCGCGGACGGGTCGTTGGTATTACATATTAATGTCTATATCTTCCATAGTCTTTTGTTAAATTTTATAATATTAATCTCTTATAACTACTTAGTTAAAGGTTATAAGATGGAAAAGCCAACACTATTATTTGTTTGACGAGAGATAAAATATAAATATCGTATAATTAGTATATTTTATTAAGCTTCACGCTGTATCCCGCACATAGTTGGGTATGCAGAGGGAATCTAGGAACTTAGTGTTAAGACACTCCGTTTTTTCCTCACTTTAAGCTAAATTTGAGGCATTGCGTGATTAGTGACGGAACTCAACGCCGTATTTGGCTTATTATCAGAGCGAAGAAATTAATGTTTTAAATACTGTGTTTCGTCGAATCGAACCTACAAATTGTCGTGTTTACAGTCGCATGCTTGTGTTGTGCCCCTGCGCCTCAGATAATTACATATAAAGAATAGATATACTTATTTCATTAGAATAAATGTGTATGTATATATATATATATATATATATATATATATATATATATATATATATATATATATATATATATATATATATATATATATATATATATATATATATATATATATATATATATATATAAAATAACAAAACATTCGTCATCTATATGATTAATTTCTATAAATTTATTTTATCTATAACCCCATAGTCATTTATTTTATTCATATACATATAGTTAGAGATAATTTAAATATTCCGTTTGTCTACATTTATGTGTACATTTAAGTAAATAAAATAAACCTTTTAAGTACGCAATCGTATTACAGGGACGTTGACCAGGGAAACCCGCGAGTAATGATTTCTAACCATTTCCTAGAAAATTATAACGTGTAACAAAGCTAAACGATTTTTTCTGATGAATAACTAAACTTGTATGATTCGTATTCGTATTTGCCTCAACGTTAGTTCTTTATTTAAAATGTCAAAATTTTACTGTATGATATACATTGTATATTTGTGAACAAAATCGAGATTAGAATTAAATAACGTAGAAAAATTATATAGTAAATTATATTTTATTTCTATAGGAAAATATTTCTATGTCTATATAATGTAATTATACAAAATTCCTATTGTACTCGTTAAAAATTTTGACAAAAATAAAGAAATAGGAAAACAATAAGGAAACAAATTTATTAATTCAAACATATTTTACAAACACATAAAGCTAAAACTTCTAATAAATTTTTAAATATTTTTTTTTAAGATAAAATATAAAATATATATTTCTGCTTCTTGCAATGAAATAAAAAAAAAACTAATTTATGCTCACTTGTCATTATTATAGCTTAAAGTATGATAACATAAAACAAGTCAAGTGTAATCACCCTTCTAATCCATTTTAGTATTGTAGATCACCGGGAAGAGCAACTTATAAAATTAGACAAATTAAGTTTTGCTATGCTATGGATTGCATGTGATGATCTATGCACACATTTGTAACGTTTTTGTCTGTGAAAATCCGATAAATCTCCGATTCTAAATGTACAAAATTATTCAGAAGTTTATTTTTGTTGTGCTTCAAAGTAAACCGTAGCGTTTGGCGCTCCGTTCTCTCTGCCTACCCCGCTAGGGATATAGCGTGAAGCTAAGTAAGTCTACTTTGAACTTACTTACTGTAAGTTCAAAGTAGACTTGAATATATGACAATACTTGTAAATATGGTCTTGAAATAAAAGAGATAATTACATCTCTAACGAGTAGAATACGATTTGAGTTACGGCACTCTAAAAATAAGAAATACATTGTCTATCATCGATATTCATAATTGATTTTAATTTTAAAATCTCTATTTGTTGTGAAACTAGATACAGATTATTAATCCAACCAAAAAATACTTTAATAAAATACCTTGTAAATCTAAAGTCGGATAAAAAACTATGGTAACATATTTTAACACGAGCTATAAGTCGTGACTATAAAAAAGTAGTAATAGCCACAAAAAGATGAGTGGCAGCTGTAACAGCATCTAAAGCGTTTCTAATTAGGAATGACATTTTTATAATTGCACGTATGAGAATAGATTCTGTTGAGTCGAATATTAAATAGTTATTAGACATCGTATATCGTATAAGAAACGAGAATATTTTGAATAAGATCATTTTGGAAGTTTAGTTGTATTTGTATAGGAAGAAACCAATTAAACATATGTCAAAAAAAAGATGCTGTAAAAAATATTTATAGTTATAAAGAAATACAGCCAGGTTGTGGGTTCAATTTCCACTTGAGGAAATAAAATATTTAATGTTTTCTCTGGTTACAAGGCAAAGCGCAGAGTAGGGTGGAGTGTTAAGACACTCAGTTCCGTTTCCCGTTTTGTGCCACATTTGGGGCATGGCTTGTTGAGTAGCCAAACTCAACACCGCGCTTTTCCTTGTAATACAAATGAACCAATGAAAATATTATTTAAATATTTTAAATTAAAAAAATAAATATTTCATTTTCGTTTACAGTAACACGGTTGCGCTCCTACGCTACGAGAGGCCTCAACATCAATCTTGATATATTTAATTATAAAAAAAAACTTTTTTATTATAATAACTGCTAAACGTTCGTTTATTAGACGTCTAGACAAAACGTGCGTGCTAGCGCATTAAACGATCGACTTGAATACTTGTCAAGCATAAATGTGTAAGTATAAAAAAGTAGTTCCCAATGTAAAAAAAAATCTTTGTAAATTAGTTTTAGCTTACATATACATGTATAGGACTATAAAGATTTTTTTTAATTGATATATCCATATTTTTAAAACATAATACGTAGAACATAATTTAAATATATATAACTCAATTACCATACTAATATTATCTTTATCAATTTACATAAATGTATACATTAAATCACAGTTTAGTAACAGTACATAATTAATTGTGAAAATAAACTATGATTATAAAGAAATATAAGATTAGACACTAGATTACATCATAAAATTATAGCTTTTTCTCCATATAATTTTGAGTATTACGGTTTATCTAATCTACACTTCTAAACTATTTCGTTTGTTATATATTTAAATCAGTACGGATGTGCGATAAGTATAATTAATGTTAACAATTCGGAATACGAAAATTTCATAATTTCCTAATTCTACGAGACCAATGTTATTAATAAACGCCCACACGATGGGATTATAGGTGTCGAGCAAGTTATTTTTACAGTTATAATTTATACTTATTTGAATCTATCGTGGTGCAGTGGAAGAAGTGAATCATGTTTATTTCCTCGCTCTGGCCTCGCTCTTACCAGAGTAAGACTAATTTCAGCGTTGAGTTCCGCCACTTAACATAAATTTATTGGATTTGGACAGAGAGTGAACAAAGTATCTAAAAAAACAAAGATATTCCTATACATTTTTCATTTATAATAATACAAAACATTGTATAATGATAGTTGGAATATTTCTAATAAAAAAAATCTTATTTCTGAGCAAAATTTTAGGCTATAACATCTACTCCTTGAACTTTATTATATGTATCGAATCGTGTACCTCCTTGAAATAGTGAGGCCTTGCGGCAAGAAAGCCCTAAATTGCTCTTAAGAACTTTCTTGTTACCTGTCTTCCACAAAGCTGGCAATTAAGTTAACAAGTACGAACCTGACCTCATTGCAACTGCTTTAATATACCTAGGATATTCTTTAAAAAATCTTTTTTAATTTTCATATAGCAGAAAACACAACAAAGAAAAGATCCATTTATTTTCTTACATCTATAACATTAAGCAGACAAAAATAATTTATATCACATTAAATAACATTAATTTAGTAATAGGATTTTTTATTCACGCTGTATCCCGTATGTGACTAGGCTAGACAGAGTATCTAGAAAACTAGTGTTAAGACACACACACCGTTCTCATTAGGATCACACTTCGCTTATCAACCTTCCGCCGAAGGCGTGTTGAGTGGCGGAATTTATTGCCCCGTTTTCTTCGTTGGTATGGAAGAGAAAATTAAATTATGATATATTTCATATCATTCCACCGAATGTGAATCGACCCAACAACTTTTGTATTTACAATCGCAAGCTTCTCCACATCGTTCTCGATTATAATGTGTTAGGAATGTTTATTCACAATTTCAATTCATAATATAAATAGAAACTAGCGATCTCATAGGTCAAGAACACACCCCACCAACAAATTAAAGTTTTATTGATCAAACATATTATTTTATAATATGATAAATGATAACATATTTATGCTAGTCGTGGCGCAGCGGCACAAGCGTTTGACTGTAACCGACAGGTTGTGGATTCGATCCTCACTCGAGGAAATGAGATATTTAATATTTTCAATTTAAATATTTAATGTTTTCATTTCTTCGCTCTGGTACAAGGCAAAACGCGACGTTGAGTTCCGCTGAGTTTCTTTCGCCGGTTCTTCTCAGGTCTAAGGCAATGACTTAAGTGAACTGGTGGTAAATTGTTTGACGTTCAAAAAAAAAAAAAAAATATTGAATTTGAATTTGCCACTTAACATGCAATGCCTGAAATTCGGTGAAAAGTGGAACGGAGAATCTTAACACTAAGTTCCCAAGTTCCCTCTGCCTTCCCTGCCATGTGCGGAATACAGCGTGAAGCTGAAAAAAAAAATAACACATTTATTACATTTATGTAAATATCGCACAAATGGTTGCTTTATCCAATTTCACCTACCAATAATGATATTTTCATATCATAATTACAATGTTTAAGCTTTAAACAGCACTTGCATATTGAATATAAACATTTTATCCAATACCACCATTTACCGAGAGATTCACGTTTATTACGAAATACAGAATATATTTCTTGATTATATTATTAATTAAAAGCTCGTAAAAGCTACCCGAAGTGGCACACGGCCCGTCCTTAATTAAACTCTGAATAAGCCTATTAAATGGATGCTAGCTAATTACTTCAGCGACATAGTATTTAAGATGTCTTTGCGATAATCTACTACAATGAATTACTGTTTTAATAAGAAAACTATCATATTTTCGAGTTGATCATATTTTGTCGTGAAAAATATTTAAAATCTTAACAAAGGCAATGTGAGGATCACTAGATTTGTAGTGAGTGCTTTTTGACTATACTCACTATTAATTATTCTGATTTTATTAAAAAATAATATTATTACATGAGCGGGTAATGTTACTTTAACTCTACGCTGCTTCCACAGACAAGGATAGGTTAAGGTTAAGTTACCAATATACCAATGATTTATCATTTCATTTTTTTTCAATTGAATATATTGTATAGAGGTATTAGAGCTTAACCCTTTTAAATTTAGGTATATTGGGTAATTTAGGTTTTTTTTCATGAAACTTACAGATTTTGATTGCTATTATCGATATCCGCTAAATATTGTCTTGGGAGAGCTAAAAAATCCCCACTTTTTCTGTATCACTTTATAAATTGTTATTTTATTAATAAGATTCATTTTCTTGCACTGATTATTTGAGTCAGTCATTGACTAATTAGTTATTAAAAGATAATGACTACGTATTATTTCGGTTTTACTCTATACTAATTCATTAAAACTGTTTTCCTAAAATATTCGATCAAAAACTCAACGATATTTGAACAGCTTTTGTGACATGGTTTGTAACTATTGTTGCACCTGATTTTAAGATATATTATGTTACACAGAACTCGCACCTTAATATAAGATAATTTACTTAACAACACTATTGTATAACAAAATTTGAAATCGAAATAACGGAAGAGCACAAGCTTGCAACTGTAAATACGAGGTTGTAGGTTCTGTCGCTACCTAAGGAAATTACATATTTATTATTTTCGTTTCTTCGCTCTGGAAAATAGGCAAAAAGCGGCATTGTGAACCGCCACTCAACACGCAATGCATCAAATTTGGAGGAAAGTGGGAAATGGAATAGAGTATTTTGATACTGTGTTCTGAAGGTCTCTTTGCCTTGCCATATGCATGATATAGGTAGCGTGAAGCTAAAAAACAACAAACATATGTAAGTACGTTTAATTTGATATATTTGTATTTCCCTTAAAATTGCATCGAAATGTGAGAAGAAAAATCCCCCGGCGTGAAAACTTTTGTCCTGTGCTGAAATATCTGACAGCAGCCGCTTGGGAAATTTTTCAAATTTTCATTGAAATTAAAGTAGGCGAACTGGGAAGACATTTATCACGTCTGAATATTACCATGGTTGAAATTAAATTTTATGTAAAGAACAAACCAAGACATATATTGGCTATATATTGTAGTTAAATTTAAACGACGAATGAGGTTATTCCACATTTACGCATGCCATAAAATTTACCTGGACAGTGATTACTTTTCAATGAGCCTTAACTACTTAAAGGATGTTTGCTTAATACATTTATTACTTATATTATTTATTAACTACATTATGATATTATATTTGCTAATTAAAATATAGCTGAATTATTCTTACTGATAATTAATAATAAGATATAATAAAATATATATTGAGACCTGTCGTGGGCCCGGTTGTGCCAACCGTAAACGACAGGTTGGGGGTTCGATCCTCTCTAGAAAACATGAAATATTTAATAATTAATAATTTGGAATTAAATATTTAACATTCTCAGTTCTTTGCTCTGGTAACAAGGCAAAGCGCAACGTTGGGTTCCGCCACTCAACACGTAATGCTTCAAATTCGGTGGAACCTAGGTAACGGAACGGGGCGCCTTAACACTAGGTTCTCAATTTCCTTCTACCTAACCTGCCATGTGCGGGATACAGCTTAAGGCTGCAAAAAAGTCTCTGAAATAGTCCCATATGAATTGTAAAGAAATTAAAAAACTATACAAACAGTACATTTAAAATCACTGACGTGGTGATACAGTTTCTACCATGCCACGCTGCTTTCACATTGAATATGAGTGTGTAAAAGTAAGAAAGTGAGTGTCGGCGTGCAATAAGTCTAAGGGGAAGTAGTTTACGACCCCGCGCCCTCGACTTTGTACGGTTAGTCCGGGTTGATTCTTTGATAACGCAGTACTGTGTTATATTTAAGATGAAAATACTTTTTGTATTTTATAATTTAGGAACAATACTTCTTACGACATTGTTGTGGCGATGCGTATTGTAACAGAGTGTGGCACTTTTATGAGTGCTATTCTCAATCGGTAGAAAAATTGTATATATTTACAAAGTATTATATACTTAGCTACGCAGAATAAAATGTATAGTTGGATAAAATTTACAATATTATCAAAAATAAATTTAATATGTACTAAATAATTTTGTATCTTTTATATTCGTGTCACTATATAAATAAAAATATACATTTCAAAATATAAATGAGCAGGGAACAGGGAAGGAGGGTATGTTGTATAGAAGATGCTTAACATATATTAAAAACATTATAAATGCACCGGCATATTCGGGGGTAAAACGTTTTGTTATTTAAAGTAACATATTATATCCTATATTTTTTAATTTTTCTTTTAAAATACTAGTTTAATCTAAATTTTTACCTACACTATCTAAATAAGAATGCACGACCGTCTTGAGACGTCCCCCCAAGGCTCGGTGCAATTTTACGAGCGGCTGCCCCTAGCCATCTAGGACTCTCCCTCACGCACAACTGTACAACAAAAACAATACCGACTTATTAAGTTTCCACCTCTGGCAAGTTATTTCCACCTGGATTCAACTTTTTTTTTAAAATTCTGTAGAGTATTTTTGTAGTAAGGCAAAGCGCGGCGTTGAGTTCCGCCACTCAACACGCAATGCCTCAAATTCGGTGGAAAGTGGGGAACGGAAGTGAAACGGAGTGTCATAACACTAGGTTTAACTTTCGTTTCCTCTGCCTACCCTGCCTAGTGCGGGATACAGCGTGAAGCTGAGAAAAAAAAAAAAAGAAAAAAAAAAATTGTAGTTTACCAGTTGCGTTTACATATGACGTTTCTAGTGTCAGAATGTCCAATTTTCTTTACTTTTTTACGTTACCATTATTTGTTTTTTTAATCACACGTCGATTAACATTAAGGCATTAGTAAGTTGTTGGTTTTAAAGAAATAATATTTGCAGTATTTTTTATTGAGTTTCGCCACACAACACCCAATGCCTCAAATTCGGCGAAAAGTGGGGAACGGAATGGAGTGTCTTAACACTAGGTTCCTAAGTTCCCTTTGCCTACCCTGCTATGTCCGGGATACAGATACAGGAGGCTGAGTGAGTGAGTAAAACTATACGTAATATACATTTTAGTTCTTTCATAACAAAGTACCATGATATTGCCACATTTTTATAACATTTTAAAAGTACTTTCATAAATATCTACTAACGTTCGGGTATCAGCTATAACAATATAAGAACAGCGGCAAAGCACCGTATAAAATTTTCTAACTAGTAAAGAAGGAATGCTCCACGTGGGTGTTTTATGTCACAACTAAAAACTGATTTATAACCTCAGTTATTTTGAGATTCTTGCGAAACAAGAATCCCACGTATCTTAAGGTTATCTGCATAAAATCTTTACTAAATATACCTAAATACGTTTTCCCATTCATCATTTAGGGTTTTATCGTTCCCGTGACGAAGATTTATTATGGGACAGCCTATAAGCGATAAAAATATCGGCCCAATTATGCATCATTTATTGGAGCTCATGCATATAAATCAAAGTAATAATAACATGCACACTACGTTTGATAATAACAGGGCGGGAGGCCGACGTAAGACGTGACTAGCGACACTTGACACTGATATGCGTAATCTTAGTATTCTGGTTAGAAAGGATATTCATAATAGGTCTAACTAGTACTTTTAATGTTATGATATTTATAATGGTTTATTTAAGTTGTAAAAAATACAATAAGCTTTATACTTTTATATAATATAGTTTTAATTGACACCACTTCCAGTTAATAAGTAAGAAATACAACTGATTTGGAATTAATAAGTAAAGCATATTAAAAAATCTGAGCAAGCAAATGCGAGTCCGACGACGTTTTGTACCTCATTACGTAAAAACAAAACCCTTAAAGGATCACTTTGTTGTCCGTGTGTCAGGACCATTTATCTCGAGGCTACGTAGACCTAGCTGAAATTAATGTCATATATTCAGGTCTTTATCTTTCACAGAAGAGAATTAATCATACTTCTATATCAATGCAATCAAAAGGTAAGACCATATATATATGCATATTTTTTGTTGCAATTTTTATGTAAAATAGTCGAAATCAAAATCTATAGGATACTTTCTATAGACCTATAGGGTACTGTCTATAGACCCACAGTTATAAATAATTAGGAGCCTACTAGAACTATTAGTTATATATATATAGAAATTAACATGAAACCCTCGGGGAGCGAGCTTTGACCCTTTTTTTGGTTGTATAAAATGTCTACAAAACTTCGTTTTTAATATTTTTTGCTTTGGATTGTAAGTTCGTTCGTTCGTTCGTTCGTTTCGTTTATCTTTTCTCACTTTGTGTCAAATTTTATAAGGACCTACACATACACTATAAATTTTGTACGTAAACGTTTGTAATTGCGCAGCAAATTTCATATGGAACGCAACAAAAACGATTTATAAAAGGTATATATATTATATTTTTAAAGTTAATTTTAGTGTTATTTCATACTTAGAAAAATAAATACTAAATTTAAAAGTATATAAAAATTTTGAACGTAGCAGGACAAGCGTATAAGAATTTTGACCTAGCTTGTTGTTTAGTTATTGTTGTTGGAAATTTTTATACGCTTTAAAATTAATATTTTACTTTCCTAAGTGTAGAATAACACTTAAACAATCGTAAAAACGTCTTTAAATAACAAAGACATCCTATAAAGGTTCTGTTTTTACCCTTTAGAGGTATTGAACTATAAAATCATACCGCATAACATAATGATAGTTGTAAAATTCGAACCTGTATTTTTTTTATAAGATTTCCAATTAAGCAGCACAGGTATTTTCAATAAACATAAAAAAATATTAGATATTTGTACCTATTTCTTTTTACTATTAAACAATATTAATGTCAAGTACAGTACAACGGGATATATAAAAGATATCGAAACAATTTTTATTTAAATTTTATAACTCGGTTATAAAATAAATTTATAACTTAGTTTCAAAATTCTACTGTGCACGAATGTTCCGACAATGTTTGTAGGGTAGCAAAGCATGGACAAATGTGGAACTCAAATAACCGGCTGCTCATTCCCACGTGCCTCTGGGCTCTGGCGATGGCGAATTTAAAATTCCATTTTCCGCTATTGTGAAAAGTTCAAATTGCAGTTAAATTCACCCATTGCCTACTGTCGCTTGTACGAAAAAGAAATATTCCGGCTTTACTGTTAAAGTTAGAAAGCTTTATATTTAAATGATTGAAAAATAATATAAAATTTATTGTTTTTTTTGTTTTAAGTTTTTCAGCAAAAGCGTCTTTCAAGATCATGTTTTATAACTAAAATATTTTCTTAAAAGCTGAAGCAAGTACTGATACCAATTTGTATATAACTTGAGTTTCATCATTTAAAAAATTTATAATAAGAAATCAACTTTGACTTTTGATTTATATTTACAAACAGGAGAACAGAAGGCAATACAATACTGTTCATGTGCAGGTAAAATTATTTCACAGATTTACGATCAATAACTACTTAGCTATTAGTTACTTCTACCTCACTCTTGATCAGTGCCCGTGAACCTACGAACCTATCATGAATCACAAACAAATTTTTATCGCAATATTTTTTCATGTGTTTGGTGTAAAGGTAACATTTTAGATTATATCGCGCTATATTTTGATGATTTCCTCATATATTTTTAAGTATAACCGTAAAGTTTGCAATCATTTTGTCTTTGTAATAAAAGAAGAAAAATTCTATTTCATATATATATATCTTATTTAAAAATATCTGAATTTGATTTGATTGTGTTACTAAAAAACGGGCCCGGCCGAAATGGACCAACGGCTTATTTTGCCTTTATGTTGGTAATATGTGTTTTGTCACAGATATTAACTACACCTGTAGTATTAACAAAATGAAAAATATAGGATGTGTAATGCTAAACATGCTAGCTAAGGGAACTTAAAACAGCATTGACGTAAACAAAGGAAATAGATAAAAAATATGCAACTTTAATATAAATATAATTGAAATAAAAAATAAAAATTACTAACGAAGAAAAAAGAAAAAGAAGATAGAGGGATAACTCACGCATTAGATTATTAACGGGTCCATTTAGTATCTTCCGAATGTTATTTATAGAGTTATATAGACTGTCCCCTAAAAAGCATTTTAAAAATAAAATTATAATTTTGCTATTCTATTAATTAAATGATTTTATCTTTATATTAGATCCCTAAAATAAAATAATAATTTTATGATTACTAGAGTTTTCCTTAAATATCTCAATTTCACTATATACCTTTGGATTATATTTTGACCGTATTGGCGAAGTAATTGTACCTACTTAATTTAATAAATCTAAAAACATAGTCGATATGACAATTATAAAAGAATAATAGTAATACTTAAATATTTATATAGAAGCATTTTTAACTTTAAAAGTATGGGTTCAAAGATCGTTTATATTGATTACTCAAAATAATAGATAATCGTTTATTTTCGGACTGGATGAAACTATTAATGCATGGATTTATTTGGATTTATTAATTACATACTTTTTCCTTTGAAATTATTTTATGTCTCTATTTAAATATTTGTTTCCTTACGTTTTATTATTGATTATTTTAATTACAAGTGTAGTCTTATATACTTTTTATACAATTTTATTCATTTTTCAATTAATAGTAATAATGTTTTATATATTCTGCAGAAGCGTCATCCATTAAGAGCGCTTTGTACTAACGCACCGAGTATATAAACTAATTTAGTTCTTTGAAAAGATAACAGATGTCACTACATTTTAGTTTGTATCGGAAAATATTGCTGTTTTAGAAGTGTTGCGAATTGTTGCGTGTCGAAATGTTGCGTGTTGCTTCTTTACTCTGGTAATAAAGAAAAAATAAAAATGATAAATATTTTTTCACTTTCTACTGGGAAATTAAACCCACAGCCGTCGCCGTTGTACGCTAGTGCCACTATGCTACGACGGCTACGTTTTTTTTGTTGTAAGAAAATATGCAATAATTATAATATAAATATTAATTCATATTTTATTTCGAAAATAATCCGTTTTTAAAACGGAAGTGTTTCATTCCGGATGAAGCTATATATCTTTACTAATGATTTATTTAATAGAATTTCAGCTGAAACTTATACTCATGCTACTAGAAAAACATATACATTATACAGTTTTAATAATTAAATACGAACATTTGCCAATGGTGAATACCATTGACATTATTTTTGTTATTGAGGACCTATCTTCTCTGATCTCTGTGATACTAATTTATAATAAAAGATGGCGTTGATTAATAAACATTAAGTTCTTTTGTCCTTTTTAATCATTAAGTTCTCTAAAAATAAATAAAAATGTTTTATATAGAGAACGGAACTCCACACCTCGTTTTGACTCGTGCCAGAGTAAGAAAATGGAAACATTAATCACTTAATTCCTTCGATTCCTTCCTACAGTCATACGCTAATACCTACTTGTAGCAACATAGAATCTATGATAGACCTTCAAACCAAAATGATCATAATATAGAATATTTTTATTATTTTATGTCTGGCTACCTACAGAGAACTAGTTACCCATAGAAAAATTACACTCAAGATATTACAATTTTTAGTTCAATGTCATTAGGCATAGTATGTGCGTATATTTTTTAAATTATATATTATCATATTATAGGCAGAATAAAATAAAAAGACATTTTTTTCCAAATAATATATTTACTAATATTAAATCAATCTTAAACACACATCAAAACAGACATAAGTAATATGCACAATCTCACTTAACTAAGTTATAAAGTGATATACTATATACCTATTTTGTTTTTGGAAAACAATTTTAAGAATTTATTCTCCTTTATATAATACTTCATTGAAAAATTATAGTATATAAATATTTACACGTTTATTTTAAGGCACTTCTGTGATTTGCCGTAGGTTTAATAAGTACAAAAATAATAATAAAAAAAAAACGAAAGTCCGTCAGATGATGGCACGTAAATGTTTCCACAAACAATATATGTATAAGAAACATTATAAATAACTATTTATTAACAGACCCTCAAAAAGTTTTGTACGTTATTAAAATTTAAATCACAATACTATTGATATATAGATCTTGTGTTGAATTCATTCATTATGGCATCTATTTTAAATGCTATGTTTGTACAAAATTATGCCACAGCTGTATATTTTACTTCATTGTTTAATATAGATAAATTTGTATACAGCACCACACACTTTTAAGATTCAGAGAAACGTAAATAATTTGAAAATAGATAATTCACTGCAATGATTTTAAAAAGTAAATAAGAAAATCCATATGTAAATGGTTAAAATTATCTTTCATCAAATATCAAAACTTCATGAACAAAAAAAACGAAAGTAGCAATTCATTTTGGAATTGTGGCCAAGTGGATATATTATTAATATATTATTTTTGATTAATATTACTGCGAATATGTCATAATATTATAGTAATAAAACTGAACTGTTAACACAAATAAAGTTATATGATATTTCGGCTGTCCGTAGCGAGAGACCAACACATTAAGTACTTATATAATGAAGTAATCATGGACGGAGTGTGTTAACAACTTCAAGGTTCAAAAAAATTTAATAAAAAAGCAGAATTATTTTTAATTTACTTGAGATATCCTTGTTTTAATATTTGTCGCTTAAGGCATAGAGTTGACCAAAATGAATGAAATTGTTAAACAAAACTACACAAAGATATATTTACGCTTATATCTAAATAAAATAATGTATTGTTATACATTTTCGTTTCAAAAGTAACATGATTATATTTTTTTTATAATATATCGTTAATCTCAACATCAGATCTTAAACTCAAATACGATCGAAAATAGTTGAGAATTCTCTATAAAATATAGATTTGTAATAACTTCTATTGCACTAGCTTTAATATAGTATAAGTATTACTGAAATATAGTAAATTATTGCTTTAACAAATCTAAGTTAGCTATATACATAACAATTAATTATATAAAAATATTAGCCGCAATTTAAAAATTTCGAGATTTAGGCACAATAGATATGATATTGTTAATAATTGTGAAAAAATATATGATCTGTTCATCATTTTACTAGAGATTCTTGCGGGAGATTGCAACGAAGACACTTATAACTATAAAATATCCATTTCAAAACTATTTAAAATTACAATTACTTACAAAATTGAGGGCTAATATCTTGAACGTCATATAACAAAACTGATGTGTTTGATCTGTTAGTAAATTAAATTATATATAAAATAAAAATTATATATAAAATAACTACATCATTGTAACAATTTATCTATACAATAAAGCTATTCTATTATTGAAAATATGAAACAGTAAAAAATTGCAAAATTAAAAAATATATGGTATATCTTATATAAATATGTTTACAAGCGAAATATTAACCCTCAAAGCTGAAATTAATATTTAAAAAAGTAATATAAACATTAACATTAGCATAGTTAACAATAATTTAATCTCTTCTAACTTTATCATTATATAGAATAATCAATGTAACAGATTTATAGAACCACAAAAATGAAAACATTGTACGATTAAGGCACTTACGGTGCATAATATTTTATTTGTTATATATAAATATTAAGCACTACATATTGTAAAATATTTTAAAAAAAAAGTAACACGAAAAACTATTGATTCTTGATTCATTTACTCATCAACTGTTTTACTCTGAAAGGAAGACATCATCAAATTTTGTTCAATAAAAGCGCTTTCAAAAAAATGTTATGATAACGATTTTACATTACTCTTTGGTTTTAAGTTTAAATGTATTGCCAAACTACATATATGAGTCAATAAGTAAATGAAATATAACATATTAAACTGTTGTTCAAAAATCAGTTCAATAAGATGTTTTATATTATTTTGCAATATTGTGAGTCCTGATACTTACACTTGCGGTGAGTTACCGCTATCCTGCCTCATTTGCTTTGTGGATTGACGATAGCTTCATATCTCCAGATTTCAAACATTTATGTAATTTGTACTATACTTAAGAAATATTTTTTACTTTTTGTAAAAATAAAGTTATATAAATAACATGCATCCAAAGAGCAAAAAATTATAAGAACTTTAACTCATCGCTCACTAAATAAAACTTTCTTGATTTAAATTTGTATATATGAAAATTTTTAACTAGAAATATAAAATTTAACGGCGCCAAATTTGTTTTTGTAAAAAATATATTTCGAGATTATAATTTAGAGCTAATAAATAATGAAAAGCTAAATACTTGTTTAAATTTAGCGCCGCGGTAGGTAGGGTAACCTAGCAACACTCGTGCTCCAACAACATCACGGTCAAGCGACAACAGTACAAAGTTACAATACAGTAAATATAGTCGATGGCGTGTGCCAAAATATTGTTAATAGAGTTCATATTGTTATAAACATAACAGGCATATAATGTTAATAGTTAGACTATTAAAATACATATTACATGTTATCGTGAAAGGCCCAATATAGCTACATGGTGGACGATGTTCCGATGAATATGTTACGGCGACTTAGGGTCCGAGGCGGGCACCGCTTCTTCTATTAGTGCTTCGACGCCATTAGCACTCACCTAGCCGAGTTATCAAGAAGAGAGAAAAACAGAATGTTAGTATCAAAATGTCATGGTCCGATTACACGTAGCCTCAATCGCGAGATCGAACGCTTCAACGCCTTTACGCTGCTCGCGCCGCGTTCTGAAGTGTTAGATATTTCCGTACGATCGTTGAATAAAGTCAAATTAATGTTAATTGAACAATATAGTTAAATATATAAAATGTAAATTTTGTTTGATTTTCAATTAAGACTTTGTTCGGCGGGTACGGAACAGTTAAAATCACGGATCAACAATTTAAAGGGACAGTAAAAAATATATTTAAATGAAAACATGTATAGGAACCGGCACTACATGCAGCTAATAAAAGCGATCAAACTGGATCTCGGATCGATGTCTATGGTGTACGGATTCAAAAAATATATAAAATTAATTAAAATAATATCGAGGGAGGCTATCAGGCATTCGTGCCGCGACATTAGATTTTTGCTATGGTCCTGTTAATAAATTATACAACGTATACTTAAATTAGTTTACTTAGTTAATGGTTGAAAATGTTAAAATAATTTAGTATGATAATGATAATCTACTATAGGATTAAATGCCCAATAGTTCCCAGAGAGCAGTGCCTGAGGCACTGTAGGCGGGAGAATGCGGCGCTTCAAACACTGCTCAAACAAACAAGCATAGGTAATAAATTTATCACTTATGTATAACCATAGCACCCCAATGCAAGTATGTAAGTTGTTTAACACATTGCAATAATTCAATTATATATTTTATATGGTAGCATTCATTTATAAGTTGTTAATAGTCTGTGATACGTTTCGACAATGTCATTACATATTTGCATGTTAGTGACTCATATAATATAAATACATAGTTACAAATAAATCTGCAGTGACAGTAGCAGTTATGACAGTGCACTTCGTAAATATTATTTCAATATTTGGGAACTTGGCCTTGTGGAGTTGCATGTTAGTCGTGTGAGGCTACACTTGTCCAGAATGACTGCACGTCATCAACTTTATTAACTTTTTGTTTTGCTCGTTTCAATATTAAATCTTATATATTATATTTACCCAATTCGCGAACCTATTCCAGCTAATAAATAAAAAACGCTAATTGAAAATTTCAGACAATTTATTGTATATCTTCTGAAAATGCATTTAATATATATATTTACATTCAACAATCGAGGCAATATTTTACACAAACATCATAATTTTACATAATTACCTTCATTATATATGGATAGCTTTCAGATTCAAAATTCATATAAAGCGTGAAAATACGTAATCGGCATCTGAATGCCTTCAAAATCCACAAGGACACAAGTGCAAAAATCTTAACGATATATAACTTTCAAATAAGAAAGTAAATAAAATAATACCTAAGGCAAAATAGAATCAACTAGCTTAAAAATTTCATATAAAAACCTTATATTGACTAAAAATCTTGTGATGAATAAATTGTTAAGTCAAAGAGGGGGGCATTTTAATTAATACTGGAGCAATGGCACAAATTCTGAAAATGCACTTCCCTTTGACTAATACTGGGCGAAAATTAGGAAAGAAGGATTTCACAACCCGAATCTAGCACCAACAGAGGCGATGTCGTAACAACGGGGATCGCTAAATAATTGTAATGGTACTGAATAATATTACGTAACGAGGTATCTAGTTTAAAGTTATTATTTCAATCCTCCTTTCCTTTCACACTAAACAATACTTGAAAAATTGTTCGTATAGATAAGGCTTACGTGACTCTTAGAACATGTTGTGATAAATATCTGAAGCATCTATAGAAATGAAAAATTTGGTAACACTAACTTTAACTTGTATTATAAAATATAAAACCGTCATAATGCCTCGCATCACAACATGTAACAGGTTTAAAAATCTATAAAAAAAGAAAAAAATCACAGTTACAAATTATGCAGTGTCACTTCAGATCCGGTACGAAGTAGTGATGGGCACATTTCCTTATACCATTCGAAAACATAACTAATAAGTACATAGAAAAGGACACAGAGAGACGTATAAGCACTCCTCATTCACGCATTCTTACAAAAGAATATGATTGCTACATATTATGAGGTTATAGAACGAACAACTGTCGCTAGATTTGTTTGCTGAGATTCTATTTTATGACAATTGATCGTTTTACTGACATCGACAGCTTTCATCGTATTATTCGTGTAAAAATTATAGTAATAACACTAATATTCAAATATTATGCTTAAACAATGTGAAATCAGAAAATACGATAAAATTTGTTTATTTATAGCAAGCATATTCATGAAAGGGCGTGCACGCGCATCTCACCTTGGACAAAATGGCGGCGTGAGAGCGATTTGGCGGGAATTAAGGCGCTGGTAAGGCAGTGCGCTGGTAAGGGTGCTCCCTCACCTGCGTCAGCCGACTCGCCCTCCGCACCATACCTAGCGGCATACCACATTGATTATCTGTGTCTGGACCCAGCATTATGTTTTGGCTGAGTTTTCATTTTGTTTGATAAAAATAATAATGTGTCTAATTTGTAAGTAGTTTTAATTTTTTGTTTAAAGTAATTCTCAATCTGAAAAGTCAGCCTCCAATAACGTATGGTAACCAAACCAAAACTCCGATGTTTCCAAAAGAGTAAGTTAATTTATGAACTTTTTTGGAATGACATAAATATATGAAATATTGTCAAAATAAAATTAACATTTCTATAAATCCCTGGGAGTCGATATAAGAATATATGCTGAAAAGAAATTTAATCTCATTAATTTATGCTTACAAATATTTATAAATTGCAGTTTTACAATACTGCCAACATCACAATTCAATAAAGAAGTTTTTTTAGCATTTTTCTAAATTGTATTATGCTTATCTACGTCTATATTTTATCTATAATATATGTTATTGCTTTGGAAAAGTAAAACAAAAATCTCAGGTGATCTTACCCGATCAAGGTACAGGTGAAAGATGGCTTAAACATATTTTAAATAATTTGACTCGGTATCATAAACTGCGAATAAAATGAATAACCTAAACATATAAATACCATCGTTTTATATATTTTTCATAAAGCTCACTCATTTCTAAACTAGCTAAAAATCTTTAAAAGATAAAAATTATACTTAAAACTATGGTATGTTTATAAATATGTATAATAATATGGCTAATAATTTAATAAATTACGACATTATTATAATAATATAACATTCATTTTGCCATTTTACAAACGTTGCTTTATTATTATAAAATGGGAATTATAAATCGCCTTGAATGTTGTTCATCAATCGAAAATGTATGTTTATAGAATATTTAGTAGTCAGTTTTGTTAATAATTATAATATTACGGTTGTGTTGTTTGTAATATAATTGAATTTATATTTGGTCCCTTTTGCTTGTAATCACTGAATCATTTGTTTATTATATCGCCATTCAGAGATTTTGATAGTTAATAAGAAATGTTAATCACATTCATTCGGAAAAACTAACAAGTTTCAAAGTCACATGACATGCATGAGTCTATCCAATATTAAAAAGTTCAAAGTGTACATCTTGTTAATAGATTAGTTTTATTACAAGCGAGGGTTATCACAAAAACTATAGTGAATGATTTTACGTTGTGTGCAACTACTGAAATTAAAATGATTTAAATTATAATATATAATAAATATATAAAGTGTATGTCTTTGTATTTAGAGTCGGTAACTTAAAAAGCGCTAGTGGCAGTTTCGATAATATAAAACTACAATAACATATTTTGTTCGAAATTACTGCCTTTAGATATTTCATACGAAAAAGTAGTTTAAATAAATATTTTCTTTATATTACTTCGTGTAAATAAAATATACTCTCGTTTGACTGTACAAAACGCTAAAGAAAACAAAATTGGTTTAAAATTACAAACATAACGTAGGTACAATACGCAAATAACTAAGCTAAATCGACCTTAATTTAAACTTAATCTACGTTGTTAATGGCTCCGATGACTTTAAAAATGATCGTTAAAGACAATTTGTCAAGGACGGTAAGGGTCCGTGTCAATACAACCTTCAAACAGACTTAGTGTTTCAATGACACAAAGTTGTATTTAATAACATTTAACACTTTTTTTTTTGTTTATAGTTAACAAAAAAATTAAAATTATTAACTCTTTATAATTATTAAATACATCTTTTTGCTAATTGTCTGTGGCATATTATTTATCTGTGAAGTATTACGAGTCTGTAATAATGTAAGAAAGGTTTTTGACAGCTTCTAATAATGATGCGATGGCCGAAACGATGAAGTTGAACTGTCGCATCTTATTTCGGTCGGCAATTGTGGCCAATGTCAAAAGCCAGCGAGTAGATATCTCGACGCTGCAACCCCATTAAAACTTTTAAAACACAGTTTAAACTTGTTATTCATTTTGATTAGTCTGTTAGTTAAATCAAATATGTCCGTGTAATAAGGTACATTGTTCTAATAAATATATTATTTAAGATTTTAGAAAAGGTATTTAAAAGATAGATTTAAATTTATTGTGTCTTTCTTAACAAAAATGTTAATTTAATATATTTTTCTATGCTGGGATGGATAAGAATTATGTATAAAACCTTGTTATGCTTATTATAAAAACTATCCTAGTATTGACTCAGTATCGGCTTCAAAATTACAAAGACTTTTCCATGGGCAATTTTTTGTATATTTTAGGAACATGTACCTTATTTTATATATCCCGTATTTTTTATTTCAGCTAACTTTATAATATGAAGAGTATTCTGCTATATATTTAATGGGGTAACATTGTAAGTAGAGGTTAAAGGCAAGAAAAGCCAAATTTTGCATAAAACACTATAGGTACATGCTTCAAATAACTGAATAGCTTGTATCAAATAAACTCAAAAACGTGCGGTTAGTTGACTTACGATAGCAAAAAAGAAATCTCATAATGAAATTTCTCTATAATTAACCTACCTAAAACAATATTGACTACATTTGAGTCTACTGGACGTTTTGTATGCAAAAACCCGATACCTTTAGCGTTAGTTTATATCAATATTTGATAACATCTATTGTCAAACTTATTAACTTTAACAAAAAAAACACATATATCTTTAATTAGTTGATCAATAACAATTATGTATATATTATTTAGTCCGGCCAAGGAATTTTATTTCCATAAGTATGTGAAATTTTCCTTTAAAGTATTATTTAAAATGATAAATTTTCTTAGCTATCGCTACCTGAAATATAGATGTTATCAAATACTATAAAATCAACGGGCGAACAACCCACCCGTATGGTCAGCAGCCGCGTACTCAGCAGTCAACAGTGGGTTTGCCAGCGCAGCGTAGTTGGCGTATTCAGCGTATGGGGAATATATCAGTTGATGTGCTGGTTCCCCTGGAGAGATCAATCCTGCGGCAGCTCCATTACCATTAATGAGACCAGCTTGGGCTCCATTCCCTGGTATACGAGGGGATAGTATCAAAGGAGCTCCCAAGGGCGCGGAAGTACGTAAGACACTCCCAACACCGGTAACTCCTGCAGTTGGTGCCAACAGCCGCTGGGTCTCAGCTGCAACACGACGCCACTCTTCGTCCGCTGTGGAGTCACCTTTATTATCAATGGTTATATTATCATACTAGCCTTTCCCAGAAACTGTTTTTGATTGGATTTTAATTTTTGTATGCTATTTTTAGCTCGGACAATATGTCGATATTTTTAAAGGGAGTACTAATATTTTTTTATGTTCTACTGATTTAGATACAATTTTGTTATATTTAGAATTTAATAGAGATTTCTATGGTCTTTTTTTATACTCAGGAATTACTTTTAACAAAGTTACATAATAGGGAAATATTTAAAAAAAAATATTTAAAACCAAATAATGTAAAATTAATACCCGGTATTCAAAATTAAAATAAAATATTATGGTATTGGTCGCAATGAAGTCACCCAAGTTAATAGTTAACAACCGTAGCATGCCACAAATCAATTAAGTTAGTCATCTTGCGTTAGATGACTCATATTGGCGGACAAAAGACAGAAATGACCGTTAAATAACAAACACATGAAATAATAGGAAGGTGTGAGAGACACGATTATGTACACAGATATATTACATACACAGATAAAGAATTTCAATTTCATAGAAGTATTAGCAATACCTCCATCCGCACACGACTTACAAAAATAAACAATTAATTATCCCATCAGTAGTTTTTTATCAATATTTTTTAACATTTTCAATGTTATATTTAAATAAAGAATAACAATTTACTCATGCTGAATAAAATTTGATGTTACACCAGAGAAGAACCCATTTCACATAAAAAATCTTGACATAAATATAAAAATAGTAATATATAAAAACGGTTAAAGATAAATAAACAAATCATAGATGGTGTTTCTCGATATTAAAATGTATAAGTAAATATTTTAAAGATCTTCCATCTGTTTTTATGTGAATAGACATATTTATAAATATGAAGGAGAAATACAAAATGGTTACGTTTAAAATAAATCATAATCACTTTTTCCATTGTAATTTGGTATTGTGAAATCCTGTAGAATATTATTGCTTAATTTTATGTTAGTGTTAGTGACAAAACATGAATGCGACCATACTTATTAGGCACTGACCGTTGACGGGCACGACGGCTTTCGTGCTAGAGTCGCGATATGTGCCATTTATAATGGCGAGTTCCATAAGTTGACGCTTCTTCAGTTCGTCTTCACCATCTGCTTGCTGCGTACGCAAAAACAAAAAAAATAAGTTAAATATGCCTAAATAAATTTAGTAATGAAAAAATATTGAAATACGCAAACTGTATCCATTACCTACATTATAAATAATTTATCTGAACTTGTGAATAAAATATTTTTTTTAGTATCACTCGCATTTTACTCTCTTCACACACACAATTCTGTTCATTATTTAAAACTTTACAAAATTTTAACTGTACGAACCTACTTAATTGTATTTTAATGTTCATTCCAATAATGCAAAGATAAAAGAAACACATTAGTTCTAAATAACAAATTGTAGTTATAATTTACACGATTAAACACTTGTCTAAAAAATATTTGTGTCGGTAAATTATTTAATTGTTGACCTCGTTATTTATAATTTGTATTCTCTTCTCTATGATATATTCGTGAAGCTTGTTTAAAAATATTAGTGAAGTATTTCAATACATAAGTTTATCAGATCAAAGACTTTTCAAACAAAATAATTCTTTGGTATGTGGCTACATACCTGTTATATAAGTGCTAAAAACGAGTAACATACTCATTTAAAATTTTTTTTTTTTACCAAATAATTTAAATTAAGATAATGTATTGTACATAAAATAATCAAAGATTATCTAGAATTCAAGATTCGAACATTGCCAAAAGTTTAATAATAAACTAGGTGCCATCATGGCACAGTTGTTATTTGTTACACTAAAAGCTATGATATTAAGTTTATATTCTGGGAAAAGAATATTTATATTTTTTTAATTTAGTATTCTGCCGTTCAGCACCCAATGTTTCTCACTGTTCTTGCGGCTAATAAATGAAAAACGGTGTATCTCAACATTTGCAACAACTGCTATATCTATAAAACATAACGTAAAACATTAATCTAGAAAACTTTAACTTACGGGCACGAGCAAACGTTTAACTTCATCGACAGCCCTAGCCAGCTTTATCTTTGCTCGGTTTTCTGTATCTTCTACAGTGAGCAGTACATGCAAGTCGTCAGCCAGATGCTCCCAATTTGGTTTACCCCTGTTTGCATCCTCCTGGAATATACCCAAGCAATAAATCACTGGACACGTAATACTTAGAAGACGCTTTATCCCAATTTATATGAACAACTATTGGGATAGAAAAAGGAAGACCAGTGCCAAGAATTTGTACAGTCTAGAAAATGCTCGTAAATATGAAATACATAGGAAAATTAAAGGCAAATTTAACTAAAAGTAAGTTTTTTTTTTCATATTATAGTTTCTTACATCTTACAGTTTCTTATCATTGACATAAGGATGTATAGTAATTACAATTGAATTTGTTGACGCATGATTCTTAAGAATCGTTTTAGATGAAATATTATATAAAATAAACCTGACTTATTTTCCACGAAGAGCTGCATGGAACAAATAACAAAAAGTTCAAACTACAATAATCATTTCATTCTCCTAATAACGATAAAATATACAAAATTTACCTTTTTCTTGTCTCTCATTGACCCTTTGCCCCTGACCATAATTTTACATCCGGTTTCCTGTTCCAACTGTTTTGCAGTCATACCTCTTGGTCCTAAAATTCGTCCCACGAAGTTAAACTGTAATAGAAGAAGTAAAAGATTCTTAGTTTTAATAATGAGATCCTTAAATGATTATTTTAACTAATTTGATTACGGATGTTTTATAATCAACAATAAAATTATTTCGAATATAAGTACCTATATATGGTTGTCGTGATTTTGTTGATTTAGTACCAACTTAGGAATAATAAAGAAGGATCGAATATATAAATAGGATATACAATGAAAACAAAGTGTTTACTAAAATGTACAAAATTCATTGCAGAACTTTACCTAAAAAATCTAATAAATTTTTATAGCTCTATCGTGTATCATGTACCTCGAACGAGAATTATTCTATGTACAAAGTGAGAAATGAAATAATTGGAACAGCTCCAACTAAAATATTACAGTAAATCATAACAACTATTTTCTTTTAAACTCTTAGACGAACTTTTAACGCTTAAATAAAAGCTAATTTTATATTAATAAATGATGCATGAAATTTTACCTACACATTTGTCTCACGTGTCCATTTTAATTATTTTAGTGTCACAAGCAGTGATTTACTCATATGAAAATAAAAACAACATTATTTTAATGTCAAAATTGCATAACATAAGAATCGTTATTTTCTTTTAGATTATTTAAATATTATATGAACAATATAATATGTAAATAATCTAGAAAGAAAATACGATTCTTATGTTACTTTAATGAAATATGAGATGCGGAAACGACAGAACAATAGATTTCGGCGTTTCGTCTAAAACTATGTACGTCGTGTTTTGTCTCAGTCCAGCTGTTTCGTCCATGGCGGGAAACATGTCCAGACATTTAATAGTATCATTTAAAATGTTAATTTACTTTAACATCGATAGTAATTTTTTGTTTTTTAAAGGATATTTATATTAAATAATCAAATTTTAAGAGTGAAACTTAAATACAATAAAAGCTTCAATAGCGAGCGAGATCATGCTCGTTTACATTTAAAAATATCACGGGCATCCAAATTTTGAACGAACATACACATTTTAAAACCGTCTTATTGCTTGGATTTCTTCAGTGGTCGGTCAGCCGTCAATAACGATGCGATTTTGTTTTTCCCAAGTGCGAACGAAGCTCAGCCGGACGCACAGCCATGTTGAAATAGCGTCGCACTAGTTGGCTTAGTGCCCACATTCGTTTTCTCACTAGTCGTTAATATTTTCATGACAAAAGTGATTACAGTATATTCAAAAAAGAACAACGTTCAATATTCAGGAACAATAACGATATCTATTGCGTTACGAATTAATATATTTAAAAAGCATATTGCTGCAATAATATCTTAAATGTATTTCAGAATTGTTTGTAACATTTAAAATATTTATCAAAAGCTAATAAATAAAACGAAATATTAATAAAAAACTGGAATTACTAACTGGAATTACTAATTGAAAAACATGATATTAAGATGATTTTCTTTAATATTGTAATAAATTATATTCATGCAAAGGGGTCACCACGGTCATCGCTGAGTGCTCGGACCAATTAACACACTGGTCTCAACAGAATGTAGGTTAGACATTCTAAATGCTTCCTACCCGATCATAATTCAATCTGAGTTACAGTGATGCAGTTGGTTGGAAGTAGTTGCGTGTTATTCCTGTTATATTTCAAAAGCACAAGCAATGGGCTATTGAGGAAACAACGTATGTATAATTTATAACTTAATATTAAGTTTCCGACTGACATTTGTGTAATATATTTTAAGTGTTTTGTTTTTAGTTAATTAGCAGAGTTGTAATAGTAATATTAATTGTAATTTATATTTATGAATGTTACTACCAGCGAATTCAATGGTATAATTCTACACAACGCCGCTTTATTTTGCCAGATTAGGGAAAAGAATATTATATATATTCGTTTCCAAAAATAAATTTGTCCTCAAGAAAAAATAAAACTCACAACCATCATTTGTATACAATCAGAATCATTCCAAGCACGCCACTATTGCCTCTATAATTACATGTCTGGTTAATTTAACAAAAACAACTTATTCATATCTATTGTACACGAACATGAATAATGACTTCTTCGGCGGGAACGCCCTCGCTGTCGGTGCATCTAATCGATAAACATCAATTGCAGTTGCACAAGCCGGTACTATTTTGTAGCTGAATATACATTACACTCATTGCACTGCGGCTGCATAATATAATCGTAGAACAAATCACTTTCATAAACTGTTCATTTAAATTTCACAAACTTAATATTATACTTCTTATAGGCAGTTTTAAATTATTTCTTCTTCTTTATTACCAAATAAATAATGACAAATAAAAGGAAATGTTTTCGAGTAATGACTTAAATGTGACAAATCATGATCTACTTGTTTTGATTCGTAAAGGTGGGAGTAAAATGTCATTAATCATAACAATCAAACTTTATATATTATGGAGAGATAACATGGTCACGTAATATCATGTTATTAGGCACCGGATGTATGAGGTAAAATTATTACAACAGTGTAACATTGGCATAATAGTTCAATAGAGATTCATAGTTGGAACTAAATTAATAGTTGCACCAATGCACCTTAATATAATACAAAGCCACCAGTGGTCGCGCACTATTGAATTTGTCTTTCAAAATTAAATTCGAACAATCTAAAGTATGATTCACTGTAAAAATAAATAAACGATACGCAGGTATTTGTTTTCCAAATTAATAGAATCATTGTCAGATATCTTTTTCTTTTCATCGGCATATTAAAAGACGTTTCTTATCAGTGACGATTTCCTATTAATTATAAAAAAGATTATAATAACAAATGAACATTGTTATTTCTGTAAATATTCTCTCACTCATTTTATATCTCAAAGCCATGATTGTTTGATGGAGCGGCTTAAAAGCTCTTTGTTTTTTCAGTTATTCTTATCTCTACATATGCAATGCACTTACTCAGACTGTTTTGATTTCTCAGATTGGATCTTCTGCAAAGTTATAATCGTGGATACACAAATGCATTGAAAAGAAAACAACTTGAAATTTATGTGGTGATTTATTTCAATTTATAACCATCACCTACCGCACAGTTTTCATAAAGTGTTCGGGATAAATCGTATATGAATATGTTTAGTTTATATTATTAATAATAAAATATTATTAACAGGGCCTGTCGTGGCGCAGCGGCACAAGAGTGTGACTGTAACCGATAGGTTCTGGGTTCGATCCCCAGTCGAGGAAATGAAATATTTAATATTTTCAATTTAAATATTTAATGTTTAATTTTTTCGCTCTGGTAATAAGGCAAAGCGCGGCGTTGAGTTCCGCCACTCAACACGCAACGCCTCAAATTCGGCGGAAAGTGGGGAACGGAAGTGGAACGGAGTGTCATAACACTAGGTTTCACTTCCGTTCCCTCTGCCTACCCTGCCTAGTGCGGGATACAGCGGGAAGCTGAAGAAAATAATAATAATAATAATAATAACAACAATATTATTAAATAAAACGTTAAACCAATTTCTTTTCTTTTTTTGAATTCAATAAGTCCATTTTTGAACGTGTTAGGGCTCCGTATCTCAAAAGAAAAACCCCTAATAAGATCAATTTGTTATCCGTCTATGGCGTCATGAGACCACGCGGAGGCATCAAGTTTATATCAATATTTTTTTTACGTACAAGGTCCCTTGGAACAGAGAATCAAAAAATAAAGCTTCTAATTAACTAACTAATATGTTCTGAGTATTTAGGCATATTTTTTCTGCATTTTGAACAAATTGCTGTGTAATTAAAACTTATAGGGTACTTCTCGTTGATCTACAATTGTGAAATTTCACAAAAAATCTTAAAAGAGAAGATTTCTTTGTATTTCATACAAAGAAAAATATTACATTGCATACGACGACCCAATAAAATTGACAAACTTAAAGTTTGCCAATTTTATTTGTCGCTTTAACAAAACCTATGTTATTTCCCAAAGGCCTTTAATAACAAACTTTAACAACGAGTGAAAACTTGCAGTACAAAGAAAGGAAAGGATGGAAAATATTTGTATTATATATAAAAACAATCACAAACTTATATATTGCAGTAAATTTATACAAAATGAGTGAATACACACTTCCACTTAAGTTTGTTAATTTTTATAAATTGTATTTCATATTGATTATCGAGTATAATCTTAAAAATGGTACAGAACCTTCAATATATTAATTATAGCATTGAGTTGCTTTTTTATGTCTACTAACCTATGTATGTCAGATTGAGTCTTTGCTACTAGAGAACATCGTCGGTTTACTGTATGAACTATGACCGCTATTGATTGCTAGCTATTACTTGTACCACACGGATGCAGGTGTATTTCAAATCTATATTGCAATTGATTGATGGTTTAATTTCAACATAATTGTCCTATGATCTGTCACGCTTATATATGGAACCATTACTTGATATAAGCTTTACGTCCTTGTAACAAAATATGTTTTACCCTAAACGAGTTATTCTATTGTTTAGTAGTCCAGGAATGTATAGATTGGTCACGACGTGCGTTACCGATAGTTGCCGGTGGCGATAGAAGTGGATACTGTTAATGTTAAGCTAGTCATACACGTACGCATATTGTGATTCTAATGAAAATTCCCTGTAAAAGTAGTGTACTAGGATTATTTTTAGTAATTTTGGACTGTTAAGTTAAAAAAATATGTATATTATAGACAAAACGTATTTAAATTTCTGTATCTTTTAGAGTTCACGTCGCTGCAAACAAATGAATGATAATTAATTCGGTTATCACTACTGTTTATATGTAAATAAAGCTGTTGATAATATCAGTAATTGACCAAGTTAGGTGTGTCCGCTAATATTTATTATAATTTATTTATTTATGTGTCACACATACATAATCCATATAATGGTTAAGCTTCAACGATAGAACTGTACAAATAATGTGATTTTTAATATTTAATTGGCATTAGGTCATAAGAGTTTCTTGGGATAAATCATTTTTAATGGTACAAGTACAACAACATATTTTGTATTGGCGCCTGTCACGATCTAGCTTAATGTCATTATATTGATGTTTCTAAAGTGATTGTAGTTTGAGACTTGGGATTTAATTTTGAGTGATTTTACACATAAGACATTTGGTAAGTACTTGTTTTAATATCTTTAAATATTTTAAAGAGAATATTTCAATAAATATACAATAAATCAATGGTCATTAATAATTTGTAATGCATTGTTATTTAATGTAATAAAATTTTATTATGTGTAGTCATTTTATGTGCATTATTTATGTGTAGTTATTTTATGTGTATTTTGAGTTCTTTCAATAGGCTCGTAACATTTACAACAATATTAATAAAGCTACTATGACTAGGTACCATTATTTATGACTATATTATATAGCATGCTTATAAAAAAGAAATATTAATTTTGATTATAAATTAAGAACAATAAAATTTCATAACCTTATTGTATCCCGTACACGCACCCGTACGTTGCGACAGTGCGTTTTTCGGAGCGGAATTCAACGCCGCAGTGGCGGCCCTCAATGCCGCGGTCGCGACTCGACCATATATTATAGTTTTCATTTATAGAAATAGTGTGTAGTTTTCTTTAATAGAAAGTTATCATATACAAAAAGTAAGTCTTTTTTAATTTACTACGGTTTCTTTTAATTTCGCGTTTTATCAATATACCAGGGTAGGAACTTGAAAATTTAATATTTAGGAACTCCGTACCAGAGTAAAGATATAAAAATATTAAATATTTCATTTCCTTGAACGGGAGTTAACCCACAACCTATCGCATTTAAGGTCGTTTGCGCCCATGCGCCACGTCTGATCTCTCTAGTCTTATTTATAAAAAATAATTATTCGTAAAGCCAAACTCTAAAGCTCTAAGCGCCTAACGTCATTTTGGCGTCAATCACTGTTATTTAATACATACAGCGTCAGTCATAAACAAAGTGGTCGAAAATAAACTATGAAGCTGTAAAAAGTAGTGACGGTTCTCTTGCGTTCTCTTGACGGTCTTTGATTGCTCCTTTGGCACCAATACTGTTCATTCACACTAACGAACCCCACGTGTGTCCGCCGCGGCGTCTGAATTTGCTAACCTAATTACTGGCATGTTTTTACGTTCTTATTTTAATAAAAAATATTTTAATAAAAAATACTAATTTTTACACACACTAATTTTCGTATAATTAAAATATTTTCAGGCAAGCTAAAAATCTGCGTATCAGGATTATCCTCTCACACAAGAACACACAAGTGTATTTTTATTATAATTCCAGTAGGTTAAGCAAAAATATTTAACTTGTCCACATGTATGACGGGAAGCTTGACCCGTTTTACTTAAAGAAAATATTATTTTAGTTGATGGTATATTTAATAATGTCTTTGATTAATCCGATTAATCCGTTTAAAAGTGTTTCATTTAAAATGATGGTATATTTATTGGACACGATGTGACTAAGAAGAAGTTGTTAGAAGAAGAACCAACAAGTAGTAAATTAGAACCAAACATAACAGAAAATTAATTGTTTAACTCAATTTATTTATATTTATTAAGGTTCTTTTAGTATTATTCCAAAAGTAAATCTCGTTTTATTAAGATTTAAAATACCCAAAAACATATTACTATGCTATACAATTTTTTAATAAATATCTTCAAAAGAAAAATCCTAGATACACTGTGGTTTTCTTAGAATTAAATTTATGTTTAATGTTATATCGGGTACTTAACAGATGGCACTATTTTATTTCAATATATTGACACAAGGACTTTTAATTTGTCAGAAATTACTTTTTTATAGCCGCCATAAGACGTCGTCCTATGTGATAATCACCAGATGGTTTCGATGAAGAAACTAACAGCTTTGTTACATAGTTTCATGTAAGTGTTAAAGTCGTAAAAACAGAGATTGATATGTTTTGACTATTAACTGCCATTATGTCGAAAATAATTTGCTATTGGGAATGTGCAGATACATTATGACTTCATAAAGTAACCTTTTAAGACCATGTTGGCACATCTTAAATAATATTTACCTTTTAACTTTAAACATACTATAAATCGGACGGTTGGCACTTTTATTAACTCAAATCTACTAGATAGTGGTGGTAACAGTCATATAAATAGTTAATATTTAATACCATTTTTTTAATTTTTAACTTTTAATTTTTTTAGACTTCTTTTTTCCCAACTGCCAAGAAAGGGTTATTTTTTGCGCGTATCTTGTATGTCTATAATATTCTTTATTACCTGATATCTTTAGAACTGCAGAACGGATTTATATAATTGAAGTATCGATACATTTTTCGTAATGGTCCAAGTGCTCTTAGGTACGTAACGGTAATCTTAAAACAATTATTTACTTCGAATACTGCAAAGTGGATATCAAATGCTGGGCTTTTTTGGTAATTTCTATATCTTTAGTCTGTAGGAATTAGGAGTAAGTAGGTAGCTATAATAATATTCCTTACATTTAGTACTTCTTTAAAATATTGTAATCATTATGAGAATATTCAAAAGAAGTACTAAACTAAAAGAGTATACATAAATAAATATTGTGACTTTAAACTTCACAAGAACATAAGAATTTAGTTCTATATGGAAAACGACACACTCCCAACACGGGTCGGAGGTCTAACCTCTCATCTTTGACCTGCACGGAAAAATAACATATCTACAACATTTCTCTACACCATAGCTATAAAAGTAGGAAATGCTGTAGTCTCAGACCATAATTTTGTTGTATATTTTATAAAATATAAAAGTTAGGATTAATAAGAGAATGAAATGGCTCTATGTATATCGATAGCAAATAATTAAAAATTGTTTGTTTAAAATTAATCGTAATCGGTAGCTTTTAAACACAAATATCAAGGCGATAATCGAGAAATTATTCTAAAGTTTATGTTAATCTATTGGAACTAATTATTTCTCACTGGTGACCCAAATGTAGTTTTGCTCATTTAAATTTATTGTTATTTTCTATTCATCATAAATTATATTAAATCCTAACATATTTTGTAGCCTGTGTTATTCTGATAAGCTAAATTATTGTTTTATATCTGAATCCATTTAGTAGTTCTTGCGTGAAAGTGGGACAAACATTCATTTTTACTAATTTTCACATTTATAATATTAGTTTTGTGTTTTATTCATGTCATTCGAATGTCGCTTTAATGCATTTTTTATCGTTATTTTGAGAAGTTATTGCTAAATTGAATGGTGAGACCGTTCACTAATAAAGTATACAATACGTACAATACATGTAAATATGATAAAACAGATATTTTAAGTATTTATACTTTAAACTTAACTGATCTGGTACTGGCACTATGTTATTTACTCCTTTTAAATAACATTTTTGGATGTATAAAAATTCAAAGCTGTTTAATAAACTTTTTTGTGATTTTCTCGATTGTTTTGATATTTATAATCGATAAATTTAAGTTTTTCATTAAATTGCTGTTACTACGAAAGTTGAAGTAAACTAAGTTAATAAATCTTAATAAAAAAAATATAGAAAAACAAAAATCCTGACTATATAACAATAACAAGAAAAGAACATGCCGAATAGTTTGTTAGGGTCATCATCACATTTGTTTTTTTTTTCTTTTTAGTGTTATGCAATCGAGTTTTTATTTATCTTTTTTATTCGATTTCGATTTTTAAAGTCGATTTAATAGCATATTATTATCTATATTATATGAGTATCTTTTATATAAGAAAATTATATATAAACGTGACTTATTGCAACAAAGCCGATCGTATAATTTTATTTATTTATGATAGTATAGAATTACTGTCACGGTGCTATGGTCCATGACCTGTCAAGTGCAATCTAATCGTACTTACTGTATTTGTTACTTATCAGGATAAATATTTTATAGATGACTGATGATTAAACAGAGTATGCAATAGATGCAATTTATATCGCAGACACTACTTATTGGTTTGAAAAATATTAATTTTAGTATGTAAATAGACGATTGGCTAAAGATTTAAGGCTATATTATTATTAATAGTTTTACTGTACGGAAGGTATTGTTACCAAATTACCCAGGGCACATAAAATGTGTCACGTACTTCATAATGTCGTTGAAAATAAAAGTTATATGTATGTGTGTATGTATGTATAGCTGCACGATGTATTCCTCACGAGGCAGGCTAGGCAGAGGGAACCCGGGAACCTAGTGTAACACTAGGTTCACGGGTTCCCTCTGCGGAAATGGAATGGAGTGCCTTAACAAGACACTCCGTTCCACTTCCGTTCCCCACTTTAAGACTTATATAATAATTTTAAATTTAATAAATACAGATTTTACACGCATACAAACGCAGACACGAGTATCCTACATAAAGACTACACTTATAAAATTATTTGACTTACATCTTTAACTTCAAACTGTCTCAGTCTCCTACGAGTACGATATAAGACTTGGCAGAATAATATATTTTATTTCATTTTGAGTTATGCTTTTTATTTCCTTTTGAGCTATATGAATGGTTTATAATTTAGCTTTTGTGCTAAAATATAAACCTAACATATATTATCTGAAGTGAAGTGAAAGTGAGTGAAGCTAAAAAAGAAACATTTAACATAAACACCAGATGTAATAAAACGGGTTTAGATCTAGGAATCAAGTCATATCAAAATAGTTCAGATGACTCAAGACTTGCTATTTCGTCTAGATCATACTGTATATAATAAATAGGACGGAAATTAGCAGCTCCTACGCATATTCAAAGTTTATTGCAAAGTTAATGGCTCAGTACACGATGACTACAAGAAATTCGTTAGCAGCAAATTCGTTAATGTGTAATGGTTAACCTAAAATTCGAAAAAAATTATAGACAATCATAAAATATTGGTAGGTACTATTCAGCAATATGGAGTTTGTAGTAATAAAATATTGGACTACATTTTCGTGTTGCAATTTAAAGATCTCTGTATATACAATACCGTATAATATTAAACTTGCGGCTTAGCCAAATAACTAAAGTATCACTTGTAAGCCATATATATATATATAGCTTAGATTTCATAAACAAAAAAGGATTTCATGTCTAACTCTCTCTGCCTACCCCGCTAGGAACATAGCGTGAAGCTAAGTAAGTAAGTAAATATGTCTAATATCGTTATCATATTTGAATTCGGCTATTTTCTTTTTTAAATATCTCTTTATTTATAAACCTTCTTATAACCTTATTATTTGTTTTCCATAAAGTATTTTTGATAAAAAAAAATATATGAGTTTTAGTAATATAAAGAGTAACCAGTATATTATGTTTATTAAATAGGTATTTAGTAAGAATCGCAGAGTAGAACTGACAACGGCTAAAGGAATTGCCTAAAAATAGTATTCAAAATGTTTATTTACGCTTATAGATCCAACATAAATTATTATTGCTTGTTTCTAGATTTCCTTGTAGCATAAACTGTTCTATATTCAATTATTTGGCTATTGATTTCCCTCTCATGAATGATACAGCACACATTGCTTGGATTAGCATTAATATGAATAAATATGGTTCAAAAAAATTCAGCGTCACGGTTTTCCCGCTACAGAGAAATTTTAAACTCTTCGCTTTCCACCCTCTGCGATCATTGCGCGATCGATTGATTGTCTAAACTGTTTTTTGGAACTCCGATTTTATTCGTACCAGAACAGGAAAATAAAAATAATTTATTGTCCGAGTGGGATTAGAATTCAGAACCGTCGCATTTACAGTCGTTCTTTCCACTGCGCCACGGTGGTTTTTGCTATATTGAAATGGTCGGATATTTTTTATATGTTTCCGATAAACATAAAAATAAACACGAGGAGCATATAACTCGAATTTTACTAATAAAAATATACAACGCAGTATACAAAATTTCTAATTATAATTAAAATTTATGATTTGCATCAGAAAACAGGAAATTATCTGTCTTGCGTTGTTTTATTTTATATTTTTATGATCAAAACGCTGTAATATTGACAACAGTCGCCGAGGTTTGTATTAATTATACAACCATGTACTTGCCTAGTTAGTAGCAGTTTACCATAAATATAGAGCAGAGAAAAAGACAATCTTAATGAAATGTAAATTAAACATAGTTGCCGTCAAATAGGAATTGAGAGGCCTGAACGTGAATAATTATTACGAAGTCAAATCTTCTTCCCGGCAATAGTTATGTATATCTGTACATTAAAAACATAGAGCGTCCTACTAGTAATGTAATTTTATTTTGCAAGGTTTTCAATGACATGAAATTAAAAAAAAACCTAACCTAAGCAAAAAATATTGGTACATTTCAACTTGTATTAAAGCAGAAGTACATCAACAAGAATCTTGCGACTCAAGAAAAACTTCGTAACGGAGCATACCGGTATGGTGAGATTTAATAACGCGGCCCTATAAGGACATGGAACGGGATATTGATCGATGCTGATGGTACTGTAGGGGATTGAGATCATTAGATACTGTTGTATATGTATGACATATACAGTGATAAATTGAATATTAAAATGATTATATGTATAGAAATATTTTAATATTATCTCTGCCTGTATGCAGTGGTCGCTTACAATTGTAATAATGTTTTTTTTTTAATATATGTCGCCGCTCTGGTAAGACATTCGCTTTGTTGGCAATCGCCTCAGTACATTGACATCGACCACGTCACTGTGTGGTGAGTGACCAATATCAATGTTCTCCACTTTTTTCACTTTTAGTCGTATCTAGAGACATTTCTCGAGTTCGAGCGGAAAGTGAAGAACGTGGTGTTTGACTTTATTATCTCTTTTTTCTTTTAATTCAGTTGATAAAGTTAATATATTCGGGTATTTTCTGTCATTTATAGAAAAATATAGATCTTTATTCTATATAATAAATAGAATCTACAATATAAAAGAGGAAAATATAAAAAATATACTATAAAATCATTGACACAAGCAGCAGATATTAACAAGAGAAACCAGTGAGACGAGTTAAGTAGTTGCAACAACATCTCAACTAGTTGAAACGATTGAGCCTGTTCTCTACGTACATGTAATATACAGGTAATGTAATCTACTATGTGGAATTATGATCTTTATTTGAAGCATTATATTTCTATCACAGATTTATCAGGTTTTTAAAGTATGTAGATATAAAAATAATCTTTCTTAAACAATTATTGTACCAAATAATATACAAAATATATATTTTTTTGTCAATTAGTGAATAGCGGCTGACTGTACAAACTTCAAGTTGACATCGAAGCAATATCAGAACGTCATTTATTGTATTGTCAGTCAAATTTGAAAGATGCGATGACGTATAATTAAAAATAAAATAAAAATGTACAACAAAAATATAAGGGACCGTCATAGCAGTAAGCACATAGTGTCTAACTGTAACCGGTACTATATTATGTTAAATTTCTACCCAGGGAATGAATTTGAATCGAATATTTTTATTTAATTTATTTGGAGAGTCATTCTGCAGAGCATATGCCATTTAACGCCCAATATATCGACGACGTTACTTTACTAGATTCATACTACTTACGCAGCTCTAAGAGAGATACAGCGTGATGCCAAAATAGCTAAAGGATGACATAGATTGAATAGAACAATGCTTTCGAATAAAAAAATCCAACAGTTATTAGTGCGTTTTTATATTTCAATATTTTTTTTCGTGTTAACATCATATAGGATGGATAAGATCGTACATAAAAGTATCTACGGGAGTTAGCTGCAAATACAAAAAAGTCATTTACTTAGAATTAAAGTACAAGTGAACGCATGTTGTAAACGCGCCTAGCTATAATAAAACCCAATAATTTCAAATTGAAGTAAGTATAAAATTGTCTCAACGTGTTGAGAATTTGTTATTTGCATTGCATTGCTAATGTAATAATTATATATAACTAATATTTAGAACTTAACTTTAACTAATATTTAAAACTCAAAACGTTCATATTTGGAAGGTTTGTATATGGCTTGTAAGAATTGGTGTCGTAGCTGAAAAATATTTTGGTACATTCGTCATGGCCTCCGGTAAGCAAGGCTCTTAAATTTGTAGCATTGTTTCGGCTGTGTGTTCGACATGTGAATAGCACGCCAATCCTATTTCTGTTTCAGTAAACGTTTGTATGCACATTTTAAGCACAACTATCTATTTATTGAGTCAAAAATCTAAAATCTTGTAATTGTAGAAAACCGTACTGACGTCAATATTCTAGGATCATTAAGTGTAATTATGTATTGATTGTATACTGTATTAATCATTGCATATAAAATTATATCTCAGCACGCTTCTTTTGATCTTTAATGAATATTATATTATGTGATTAAAGCCACGATTTACTTTACGAATAATATTTTTTTCAAATATAAATAAAGCATTACACAACACGTATCAATTTATATATTTGAATATCTATGAATTTAATAATTCAGAAGAACGTCGAACTAACAATGCCCTATTGCGAAACTAACTGCCATCGAATGGCGCCAACAATCGATCGCTAACAAGAACAATCTTAGTGGTAGCTTGTATTTAAAAATATTGTTTATTTCATATATTCATTTTTTAGGCTGCTTTACCTCTCAAGTCAAAATCGGAACTCTTATAGTCACACTCTTTTGCTCTGAAGTAAATATAAAAATCAAAAGATACGGTACGCGAACGGGAAGTACCCTATGGTATTTAGGGTACCTTTACGGTACCTGGTTCCTGTTGACATAGTTGTGAAATATGGCACAAATTGCGAACTGATAATATAAACAAAAGAAAAAATAAAAAGAAAATATGGCTATTTGATAGAAAAAAATATTACGAACTTATTTTGAAGTTAATTTCACACAAAAGGAGTACAGCAAAGTTAAGTTTGTCAACGTTTTACTTCCCATTGAACTACAATCCTGAAGTTAGTACGGAACCGTCGGTGGCGATTCGCATTCGACCTGATTTTTTTGTTGCACACGTAGAGAGTAATGATATTAAAAGTTTATTATTTATAAATAAGTCATTTAAAATAAACATTACAGTAGGTTATTATTAAATAAATATTACGCTCACAACACCAGTAACATTTTATTTGCTATATATTTTTAAAATATTATGTAAGTCGTTGCCTTTCTAAAGAAATAAAAAAGATTTAATAAGTAATACTAGATATATATAATAAATAACATATATCAATGTGTTTCATTGCCAGCTAAAATATTCTTTCAATTAATACACGAGAGTTTCATCACCAAATCAATATTTTGCATATATTAATGAATGATATTGGCTAATATAAATAATTTTAAAACTGAATCACGCGAGTCATTGGCCTTTCATTCTAATAGAAATTGTATGAGACAGACAATTTGCAAATGAGTTTGACGCCGTATTTTGTAATGAATGGATGGTATCGGTAAGGCAGCGAGCCTCACTCGATAGCCGAGTTCGAAACACGAGATCGCCCTGACATAAGTCTCCAAATGTAGCAAGCTGCCAACCTTGTATTTCTATTTATATGACTAACATTCGTTCATTCTGTCCTCCGAAGCAATAAAACTTACAACCTGTGACATTTTATCTCTATCTAAGTCGTAATTAACTATGCCCTTATAGAAGTATAGGAGTTGAATGAAGTACATAGGACCGCCTCGACAATTGTCAGATAGCTTTACATGAACTGGGTGTGACACGACAAATCTGACAAGAGTTTTATTCTTTTTGTCATCCATTAAACGTACTGTATGCTTCACTGATGTTGAAATTGTTTTATTATTATTTCAAGGCTCGGTTACGTTTCATTCATTAGAGTCCATTCATTATGTATGTGTATGTAGTGCTGTAATTTATTGTTATTTCATAAGCCTTCCGGGTAGTTCCAGTTATGTTGACAAGTGTATCGTTGACTTTAACGGTAACTTGAAAATATACCAATATTCACGGTAGGTGTAAATTTCGTATCTTTTTCAATATTATTATTTTAAAAGTGCTGTCTGCTTTTTAAACTATCATTTAGTTAGGCCGATTTAATGAAATACTAGGTTAAAAACCTACTATACTATACCAGTTATTTTCCACTAACCAACAGTCTACTTGACGTAATCATGAAACGATGATATTGTTTGTATACATAAAATTGAAAATAAATTATATAAAATCAGATCTCACAAACAAATCAGAATCTTTTTGTGGTACGAAGATTTAAATTGTATATTAGTTTTAAAATAGAATTATTTTTACATTTTGTCTAACATTAAAAAAAACATCTCAATTATCTATATTTAACGATGTTGCGGCGGTTTATTTCGTAATATTGAAACTTTTACTTTTACATTAGTGTCAGCTTCTCGTTTCTTTTATTGTTATATAAATATCCAAACATAACATCACAGACAATTAATATTTATGAAATTAAAATTTATGTTGATCATTCGACATCCATTGTCGGATAAAGTCATAGTAGTCATAAAGGAAAATCTTTTACTTGAAACCGACAAACAATAGTAAATTGTATTGAACTATTGTTAGTATTCATTTATGTGGGACATAATATTCATTTGTATTAAATACCTGTCCTAGTGCCAAACAAAAGTGAATATAATTACTTACATCTGGATGTTCTTTTACAGGTACGTATACTTTTTCTGTAAGTGTGGTGACCATGCCTTCTGGCTCTGGTAGGATGAGTGGTTCCTTTTTCACTCCATTTATTTGGAATAAACTTGCTCGAACTTTTGCTATTTCTGTAACAATATGAATATTTCATCAGTATTAACGCCTGACTCTATAAATTTCAAAGATTAAGCTTGTCATATTAGTGACGATAATTTTAGATCTTCGCCCAAACGTTTACTAGGAAAGATAAAAGCTAATGTGCCGTTGAAAATTTACATTTACGAGAATTTTATTACGGCTTCGGGAAAACAACCGAAATTCCTTCCTGCCAATATGCTCCAGTTTGTTTGAATGTTTTCTAATTATATTTTAGTTAGTTTTCATTTTAACAACGTGCCGGCTTAGTAATATTTATGACATCATAATCCATGTGGTATTATTGATGATCTTAAAAGAGTAGGTACGTCAATAATGACAAAGCCGATGAGCATTAAATTCGTCGAGCTTTGATGTCATACTTACAACGTAGCAGCTTAACACAAGAAATAAAAGTACTTATGTAATTTATTTTACATTTTTCTAATAAATGTTCCTTTATTTTCGTACACAAGTAAAAATGCAGATTTTACTTTGCATGTGTTCAAAATTTATCAATTACCGAAATATTCGGGGCAATCGGGCTTTGAATTTAAAATCACTGCCAAAACAATAAAAGTCGAGACGACAAAATGCGAAAACAATAAATTTAAGCTTCGCTATTCCTGGTACTTGTATTGGAATGCAATAACATATCTACTATCATACAAGACTGTATGTGCAAGACAAAATTTTATCTTCCTTAAACAGGTAAAGATAAAAGAGCTGATGATTCATTGTAATACATCATGAGTACACAATTTTCTGCCATATGTTTTTGCAACATCGCTTGCATAAAAAGTATGTCAGGTTCTAATGCATATTCACGAACGACTATTTACAAAGCTGTGTGTGCAGAAAATCAAATAGAGAATTATATTTATGCGAACCAAATTGCAAAATGTACATAGATATTTTGTTCCTAATATTATGATCGATATAAAATAATTATTCAATGATTTGAGAAAAACGTACCAGTGAGACCGTTATACTCGTATATTTTAAAAAAATAAAATAGAGAAATAAAAGAACATTTACATTTAATAAATGTAATGTTTAATAAATAGTATTGTATGGAAACATATCGCTTAGTAGTCAAAGCGTCTTGACGCTTTTCAAGAGGCCCGATATCAAACCCCGCTACATATAAAATTTTTACTAAATCAACTATCCTGAGTGTAAAATAAGATTTTATAAATATTAAAAATATTATGAATTTCGACAATAAAGTGAGATTCGGAAATAAATAGGTATATCGGAATTATTGTTATAATTAAATATGGCATAATGTTCTCGATGGGCTTGTCCAACACAGACTTTATCAGATTTTTTATTTGATAGATGGGTGTTACATGCGTAATATGATTCAAAATTTTGAAATGTTGATTCCAGATAGTTTATTCCAGATTCTTATAGGGATATAACTTTCTATAATTGCTTCTATTTGTTTGGAATTACTTTGTTATGAATAAAATGTTAATATACTCGTAGCTTTATAATATAAACAGGACAGAGTATTATAAGATAAAAATCTAAATCATATAAGACCAATATTTCAAAATATAACTTAACTATCATATAAGAATATGTTTTTTAATTTAATATATTTTTAGAGATCAAATGTTATACAAGGCGTAAGCATGTCCATATTAAGTTGATCGTCTACTGGCGACAATGTAGCGGAGCTTTCACGCCATATACGGTCAGTAAGTGAATAAGCAAGCCATTAACCGCTACAAAATTCTATATTGAATACTGTATTATAATATGTGTTTAATTAAAACATGATACACCACAGCTTCAGCCCATGCGGACATAGTGAAATAATAAAAATATTCACTAATGTACTTCGTAGAAGCATTATTCATACCAGCTACTCTACAATGACATGACGAGGTCGAAAAGGGTAAAAAAGTTTGAAACTTGTCACATTGGACTTCAAGTCTCAACACTGACGAGTGTCGAAACTCTTGTAACGAACCAAACAATACAGTCTCTTTTGTTAACAAATGAAACATGAAAACATAAACAAAAGGCATAATAGAGGCTGTATTGACGCAGGTGATCTTAAGTCAGTATGTCCGTCAAATGCCGTGTAGGTACTATGATTAATGTTACCGAAGTAACTGAACCAGTTCAAGATTATTCTTTAAGATTATGTAATAAAGTGTATTATTTTATGGTTAAAGAAACTAAGGACTTTTATTAAGAGGCCTTAAAAGAATGAGAACTGACCATGGCATACTAATAAAAACTGAATTACTGTAGGATCTAAATATGTCATATAATGTAAGAATAATTAACTTTACGGCGGGAATCATATAAGAAAGTATGAGGAATAAAATGGGAGTAAACTAAATACATAAATTAGTCAGAGTGAAAAATATACATTATGTGGGTAGTTTCTTTATTCACAAACTAGTTGAAAACCACAATCAGTACAGTTTAGTTTTCTGATTACTTGAATTACAATAACCACAACGACGTTCACTCTGTCCCAGTAATTCTAACCTTGCCAACTCCTCCTTAGTCGTATAGTAAGTAGTCTTAATGGAAATTATATTAATAATTGTAATATTGAAAAATATTTATATTAGGGTCACGAGAGAGCGATAGTGACTGTTTACATGCTATATTTATTTTTTAAGTTTATGCAATTGAACAGTAGATGCATCAAAAATTTGGAAGAAAATAGATATCAGCTCAGCGTTTTTACATTAATTTCTCTTTGTCTATTCTGACGTGAAAAAGTAATGTTGAACCTGAAAGAATATAGAGTATATTTGTAATTTTGGGCATTGTAAGTAATTTATATCACAACTGTAACAAAGATTAAACATATTTTCTTCTTATAAAATATTGTTATAGTTACACAAGTTTCTCTTATTCTAAAAGAAAAAATTGTTTTCATAATCATATTGATTTAAATCAAGAGTACCTACATAGAGGTATTATATAATACGGCGCAAGCCATAACACTCAGTCTCAGAATCACTTTTGTTTTTAGAATCTCTGTTAGGAAATTTTAATTACATAAATTATATCAAGTTCTTGTGTTTATTCATTACAATCGTTTACACGAAGCCTAGCCTGTAAGCGAAGGTGATGTCTAGACGGTGAAATTATACGATATGCGTTAATTAAGCCTGACGGAGACAATTGGAGCAGAAACGAGTAAAATATATTTGTTTTACATACCAGAAGATGCAATGCATTTGTCATAAACATGTATATTGATGTTTTACATACGTTGTGAAAACGTGCAAAATTTACTTACTAGTCAATTTGGAACAATGGTGTTTCTAAATGGTACTAAATAATTATTAATACTTATTTTTGTAAATGATCGCTTATTTGTAGAGTAACCATAGAGTAAATGATATAATTATTTTTTGGTACAAAAAAAGTTATATATAAGCATGTAAGTGTAAAGTGACTGGCTGTGGGTTTGATCACTTTTTGAGGAAATATGATATTTTTCTTATTCGCTTTGGTAATAAGCCAAACGCGGCGTTAAGTTCCGCCACTCAAGACGCAATGCCTTAAATTCAGCTGTAATGGAACGGAATATCTTAACACTAGGTTTCCAGGTTCGCAGAGTGAATCTTCTAGCGTAAAGCTTTTTATAACTTATTACGGCCATTATTGCATTACTTTAAAAAATAAAAATTCAAAGAACTCTGTTATTTTATTAAGTATTGTACATTATACTCAAGTCCAGTATCTAACATTTCAAACTACATAAAATAATTAATACATGGTTTAAACGAAGTACCGCTGTTACTTAGAAACTTGTAAATGAAAGTGGGTACAACTAAAATTTAGGTCCTGACAGCACAAACAAGGGTATAGATAAGAACAATGAGGATGTAGAAGGAATTTTCTCACGTCGAGCAGCGACGCGTTAACGCACCGCTACGGTCAGTTTACTTGCAGACTTGCACCGTGGCTTGTATCACGCAAACGTTGATACGTAAAGCTAGTATTATTAGGTACATTCAACAACAATGTAAATATGAAATCAAAATATGTTAAGATTATTTTATATTACAGCATTTTTGTTTATTTCTTTCATCAATGAAAAATCTGGCAGCAAATTTTTTTAATGCTTCTCTTTAATTAGGTGTATGTCATTTGATAAAACCATTCGATATTTATGTAAATGACACACTAGCTCATATTTTTTGCATCATTTAATGTGAAAATTACAGTGCAAGCAAACATATATATAAATATAAATATAATAAAAAAATGTGGGTTTGCTATTATCTATATGAACGTCAAGTCGTGCATACTTTTTCTTAGTCCCTTATTTGCGTTATCTGGTTTATGCTTATTTAGACACATTATGTACGCCAGTTTAGTTGCAGAGCTCTACGCCGCTTATGTATAAATAAATACATAAATGTCAAATAGTTCATAAGCCGACACTATTTATGAAACATTTTATATTTTAAGATAATCATAAATCAACTTAATATGGTAGCAATAGACATAACTACTAAAAATAAATAGAAAGCACTGCACTTTAGAGTGATGAATGAGAGTACGATACCTATTAGACAGAGAGTAAATTGATTTAAATGCATTTCTTATCTTATAAGTATTTATTCGATTTAATTTAATTATTAAATCAAATACCAGACAAAAAAGCCGCTACAATCGCTTAGGTATATGTAAAGTAAACTGATACATGTGGAAATAGTTTTTTCTATTACTTTAAGATCTATTTTAGTTAATGTCTTTGATTTTCGCGATTATTACACATTTTAAATGAAACACTTTTAAACGGATTTATCGCGTATATTGATTGGTAAGCATTTTTGTAAACCCGATGTTTCGAACACTTTACTACTGTAAAGTCCGTAGTCGATAGGTATAGGAGTCTACCCGTGACCACGGACTACTGTAAAGTGTTCCAAACGTCTGGTTTTCGATAATGCTTACCAATCAATATACACGATTAATCCGTTTAAAAGTGTTTAATTTAAAATCTATTATAGTTATTAAGACTGATTAAATGCTTGCAATATATTAGTATTTTATTAAATTATACTGAATATTCGTAAATTAAATTGAAATTAGGATATTTTATATGGTCAGCAGTAAATAAACAGTCTATCAAATATTTAAATTAACGTTTTAGTGTAAAAAAATATGACTTAAACCAATCTCCATTTGTTATTTTAACAAAACAATTCGCTTTCAATCAATAGAAATAGAGGTTTCCTGCCTCTGATATCAAACGTGTTGTTAGTATGAATTATGCATTACATTTAAATGCAGTTGACAATGACCAGGAAGGTTTAAAGAAAAATCGTTTGAATTACTTGCGAGGTATACCTAGATAAATAAATTCAATATCGATTTGTAGTTAGATTTTTATTACAAATACCTAATAAGTATGTTTTTTTATATTAACGTCTACATTATAAAGGAAAATAAAGAGCTTTTTATTTGGTTAATAATAAAGTGGAACGGAGTGTCTTCCTATGGTCCCCCTACCCACCCTGCCATACTAATATGACGACGATTTTATAACAATATGTAAAATAATGTTTCATATGATAAACTGCAAATCGCATATTAAAATTTTCTAAGAATTATGCGAAAAGCATATTTATAATATATTACATAATTAATAATATATTACTTGTATTTAATTATATGTCAGTGAAATTACGTATAATTAGGTAATCCCAATGATTACTAAACATTCATAGAAAGGAATCTAGTTTGTAATGTCAGCTCGCAGTGAGAAATGGCTCTTTAATTTTAAAACTCGTGTACCATGACGATTAAAAGTTTTATGCGTAATAACCTCAAGGTTTGGAGGAATATTGAACTATTTTTATCAGTTTTTAAATGTTATTTTGCACTCAAAGGGAAACGTGTTCAGACGTAATAACACATAAAATATTTCTGTTATATTAAACTGTAGTTAATGATAAAAACGATTTCATCGTCGTTCATTTTACATAATATTTGAAAACCGTATATCCGGATTGTATGACAAGAACCTTAAAATTAGTTACACCAAAATTTTATACATCATCAAATAAATAGTCTAATTTGTCATTTTAGCAGATTTTCAATGCGGAATTAATCTTTTCCTTTAGAATTTTAAGAATGAATAAGTAACTTTATCTATATTAATATTCTAATGTAAAACTTAATTTAGCACACGTGGCCTTATTAATAGCCCTTATTAATCTCCGATCAAAACATATGTGGTTCAATTAAATGATAATTAAGTATTACAAAAAGTTTTAATGTAAATCAATAAATTAATAGCTCGCGATAATAATAAAATTTATCTTTTTTTAATGTTATATAAGCATTGTGTGTATTTTATGTTGAGATATATAATTAATAGTAGAATTATTATGCTATTACAGTACCTATAGATATAATAGGTACATATTGACATATAAATATATATACATATCTTTGCATTGATTTTTATAAATATCTAGGTACAAAACATTTTAAGCGTCAAATGTGTCGAATTTGAAGACAAAGTGATAGGCGTACGTTATGGGTGGTGTAACCAGTATGCAGGTCACGCTCTATATTATATATTCCATGAACACTGTACATGACCGTTCTTTTATTATAGCAATAAAATCAGTAGGGTAAATCTGTAATTTTCACCGATTTTATAGTTTAGTGTTTATTTTCGTGGTTTACTTGTGAAACAACTGATAATAACGAGTTTACGGTAGCAAATTTTCGTTGCCTAGTTTTATACGACAGTCGTTAATCTTTTAATAAGTTATGCTTGAACTATAAAGTTTCAGGCGGTACAATACACGCGTCTTTTATTGACAATAGAAAATATATGGCGTCCGGTTTAGATTTAAAATCTTGAAATATTTAGTTACGTTTCACAACATATCATAATAAATTATTTTTGGGTTATTTCTTAGAATAAATCATGAAAATAAAGTAAACGTTCTTTTTACAACACATTTTATTTCAAGAACTGTACACGTAACTTGCCTACTCATGAAAGATGCTAATAAATAAATCTATTATAATATTTATTAATTAGTAGCTCTTAGTACAAAATAAAACGGCTCAAGCGTTTGGCACGTCCAAACTATCAAATGCTTGTCGACCTAAACATTAATAACAACGCCTATCAACTAGCGACGCCTATCTAAGAGATGTCAGGTTTGCTTTTGATGAATGTATAATAATGTGTTGTCTCACTTAATATATGCAAAGGTAGTCCAGATGTTTATCTCAGGATACTCCTACGCAGATGTTGTGACAATACTTATAAGTATTCACTCTGTTAGCTATTTTAATGGGTCACAATATTGCTTTTAACTGCCGCCTCTGTGAATCATCTTATACGAGTATGAGCAATTGCGTTTCAATCGTTTGCTGTTAAAACCTGTTATTTTGCTACTTTTAGCAACGTTAAATCATCTAAGAATTATTTCAGACATAGCAAGCAGTACTACTAGCTTTTAATGGTTGGTGGTTACAATTTCATTAATTCTTTTAGTATAATTTAATTGAATTATATTGGTAATTGCTGTTAGTCATATTTTAAAAATTAATGTTTATAATACTTTAAAATATCGTTCTCGCCTCTTATATTTTATGGACCGACGTAAAAATCAGAGAAGGATCACTAGTAAGGCGATTATTTTTTATGTTCAAGTATAATTACAGAAATAGACTGACGCTACCTTAGAGAATATGAGATGTGTGTGTGAATATGAATCGCGCAGAATTTTTTTTTCGTATGCTTCACCAATAAACTTATACGTTGTAAAAATATTAATAAAGTATGGGAAACAATAATAACGAAGTAAAATCAATAGGTTTTTTCTGAACTTACAAAATGTTTTTTTTTAATTATGTCAAAAGAAAAATTTGTAAAATATTTAAGATGTATAAAAAATCTATTATATATGAGGATGTAGGTATTTACTCCTCAAACTTTATTTTAGAAACATAAAAGTTTATTTATATTGGCATTACCACCAGCATATATTAACATGCGTGACGCTGGCCAGCATCCCGGTCGTTATTATAATTCAAGTAGACACATCTTGGAACCCATTTTGTCGTGTTCATTAAATGCTAGTTGAATTCATTTACTAAGCGTTTACTTATGAATGTAAATTATGTTAATGTAAACGTTATCCTTGGCAGAAATATTTTCTGCAGCTATATCAGATTTATGGAGATCGTTTTTATAGACTTACATAAGTCGTTTGTTGGTCGCATTTGATGCATTTTTAATTCGTTGCCATTGAAATAGCTATTTATATAAAATTTATAATATATGTTCACGCTTAGTAATAATATAAATCATACATTGATTTTACGCTTCATAAATTTATTTCAATATTTTAAACGTTTCAATTTATCAAATGAAATCTATGTTAGAATATTTGAATTACATCATCGTCTCCTGCAAACATCGTCTTGGACATATGACGATTATGATCTTAAGACGTATTCACTTGCCAGTTTTATTATAGTATTGTCATCCCGTTTGCCTAATAACTAGCTGAGGTACTTCATGTAAATGTCACAAATGATGGCTTCAATGTAACGTAACCATTACAGGTATAGTTGTAAATAAGTACTTATATGTTTTGCGGACAGGTTTTAATTTCTATAATTACATAGTTATTAAAAAAATATTTCAATAAATGTAATAAAAATACCATTATTATAAAATACAAAACAAATATTAAAATTATAAATTTAGAAATGTATAGATTTTATCTTATCGTATTCTGTATTCTTGTACACTTTTCTTTTAGGCATTCAATTATACGGAAGGCGGAAAATAATGTATTTTTTTCTAAAATCTCAAATTATGGAATGTAATACTTGCAAATGATAAATTGTAATAAAGGGCTGAACGAATTGGACCTCCCACGAGCCCAGAGCGCATTAATTGATCATGCTTCGTTGTCTGATAGACAGGAAAGGTCAAAAGCTACAACACATGACTTCTCAGTTTTTGTCATAACTGTCATAGGTCATGAGAATAGATTATTTTGATGAAGTAATAAATTAGTTATTCGTCGCACTAAGCGCAATTTCGCAAATAAGCCAGCAGAAGGTTTCTTAATAAAATATTTATATGCCTCTAATCAGGTCATGTCATATAAAATATTTAACGTTTTTAATTATTTTACGATAGTTATATGGCAAATCAATTTTCAAAGTCCAATATGATTATTGTTTCAAATAAACATGTTTTCAACATGCTAATATTGTTGGTACAAAATGTTATTTATAACCATCACAATATAACTAAGTGATATTACAATGAAATAAATTTTTAAAGTTAATATTGAAAGGATATATTGAATAATATTTTTTTCGAGGCAATCATATCCTAGAATAATTTCTAACCAATAGCTAAACTCAATAGGTACTTAACCATATATGTTTATATAGAATCGAAGGTAAATTAATCGCCCACGTGGCAAAAATTAGTCATCAATACCTACCTATTCTAATAAAAGTGTACGATTCGTCGTTCTGTTGTTGGTACGCCCATAATAACTAATATGGACATTTAAACACTGCAAGTGTAGGAGGCGCCGGCGGCCCATAACTTTATATGGCCAGAGATAGTTAAGTTCTTTGTTTTAAAGGCACAAGTGTCTGATGCTTAGATAAAATTAATACTTGACTGTGAATGATGTTATTTAAATTTAGAAACATAATTACAAGTCTACTCATATAATAATACGCGGCATTTTTGACATAATTATATTGTTAGAAGATATTATACTTACATATTTACATATTGCATTAACAAAATGCTTAACATTATGTTATTTATGCAGAACATTCATTAAGAACAATGTGCTTAACATAAAAAATAATATATAGTGAAATATTTAAAATATATCAAAAAATCTTAATTTCAGTTAAAATATAAATATCATGGGTGCTCTGATTCTACATGACGATTTTATATTCCATTCCCACTGGAGGGGAACTAATAATTTCTATTTTCTTGACTTGGTGACAAACAAAGCGCGGCGCTATTCAATACACAATGTTAATAGTGTCTTAGTTATAAGTTACCTCTGCCTATAGAAGGGTTGCTGTAGGCACGACGCAGCGTTTTTACTTAAGATGCCGAGTATACCTACGTCATATAACACTAATAAAATAAGACAATGTTTATGGAAGACAATTTTTGAAACGTAGGTATGTATATATTAAAATAAAATTATTTATTTAAAATATTTAAGCTTAAATTTTAACTTATTTACATATAAAACGTATTTGTTAATATATAAAACTATGTCAAAATTAAAGATTTATCAATAAATTATCTGTGCTTGCTAACAAAAATGCACAAAAAAAAGATGACATTTCAAATTATTACTATGAGATTGCATATTATCGTATTCATATATAAATTAAATGAAAATAAGATTTCGTGTAACACAATGAAAACAATCTGCCATCATGCCATATGAAACGACGATATGGACTAACGGTGTGTCGCCGCAAAAGGCAATATTTCACGCAATATGACTTATTGTATGTTGCTCTGTGACAAATTATGCTAACAATACTCGGATAATACTAAACACGTCTTGTAAACCTAATTCTATATTCAAATGTACTTTGAACAGGAAGAACTACAATTGTAAATATATTTTTTGTATGTATATGAAAATTAAGACTGTACTAAATGAGGCCTGTCGTAGCGCAGTTGCACAAGGGTGTGACTTTAATCGACAGATTGTGGATTCGAATCCCCCTCGAAGAAGTGAAATATTTAATAATATTAATTTAAACATTTAATATTTTCATTACTTCGCACTGGTAAAAAGGCAAAAGGCGGCGTTGAGTTTCGCCACTCAACACGCAATTCCTCAAAACGGCGGAAAGTAGGGAACGGAAGTGGAACGGAGTGTTTTAACACTAGGTTCCCAAGTTCCCTCTGCCTACTTTGCCGTGTGCGGGATACAGCGTGAAGCTGAGTGTGTAAGTGACTACATGGTTCATTTAAATTGATTTAGTAACCACTACAACAAAATACTCTATATCAATAAAAAAATATTAATATCTAATATTCATCCATCATTGATCGTAGCAAGGAATCTTAAACGGTTCAGATAACATTGCATACATCGTTGACCTAAAAATATAATACAATCTCATAAAGTAGTCAGATTGTTGTCTTAACAGCACCGCTCGCCTCCAGACCCTCTATTATAATAAGCTTTGCATTGTTTTCAGAGCGAAATACCTTATAGATTATGTCATTGCTGTATCACGATGAAGATAAAGGGATCAGTAATAACAACACGAGGCCAGGTTTTGTCAGCAGTGATAAACATAAACATGAAACGAAATGTCAATATAGTAGGTTGTATAAATTTTGAAGTCAAGCAAGTAATTAATAATTATGCTATATTATACAAATTCTGTAAATGGGATTTTCCCGAAAAGGGTAGGGAAAAAATAGTTTGAACTTTGATAATTCAATTTTAGGAGTCAATCTGCTAAACATTCCTTTTGTCAATATAAAATATACGCAGATCCTAAAAGTAGAAAAAGAGAAAAACAGAATGTCTATAGAATTACTTTTTACATTATTTTACATAAGTACAAAAAATATATTAAGGAAAAAAATCTGAATATTGAAAATTTATAGATTCTACAAAAAAAATGTATAAAAATTATATATGTAATTAATTTCACTCCAAACGACTGCATCTATTGCAAGAATATGCAAGTTTGTCAACTTGTAAATGTCACGTTCTCGTTGCGTTGTTATTTAGAAATTGGCATTGGCAGTTGGCCGAGTACAACTCGCACTTGACGGATTTTATCAATTTATATGTAACATAAATAAAAGCATATTTCAAATAACCTAATCCTAATAATATCTAATAGAAATCATATTAATGACTTAAATAAAATTACAAATATTCCGCTTGAGCAGAAGAATCTTAAAACACATATTAAGCTTCTGGAATTTGATGCAACCACTTTAACTACGCACTCGAGAGGAGCTATTTAGAAACAAAATCCAAATATAGATTTTAACATAAAAGCAATTCAATGTCGAACAATGTATAAAATGTTATGATATAAGAAATTAAAATATGAATTCTAATTTGAAAACGAATGGAATATTTTTTCAAATTTGTGTTTAGTATATTTATATTACATGGTATTGAAAAATGAAGAAAACTTTTTAAAATATGCATATACATACATCATAGAAATCAGTGAATTCATTAAACTAAGTTATCAATATTTACGTATAGCATTTATTTACCTGTAATCTCGAACGTGTGTCAAAAGAAAATAACTAAGATGACAGATTCTGGAGGGTCTGAGGTAACTCTGACCATAGAAATAATTAATGTGATGTACTTAATTTTTCTGAGAGAGATGATTATATTTTCTGAGATCTGGACGTTTAATTGTTAAATAATTCAATTTCAAAAATGTATAAGTAAAGAAAAATATTTGTTGCTTTCTTTATGACAAAATATAATAAAATAAATTGTAGTTATATATATTTATTGTAATTATTGTATAATGTGTATATTTATTGTAATGTACACCGACTAAATCGTTTCAGCGTACTAAATTTTAATTATTAACGTTTTATATATATTAGCATTTGATTGTGATTAAATTTTTGCTTATTTACAAATTTATACAACTGCAATAAAAACAGAAGGCGGTAAAAAATTAAGCCTTAAAATTAAATAAAAAAAAACTTAAAGCTCCTTGATGGTAAAAGAGTTTCAATAAAATCATACCATAAAAACTAAGTATTTTCATATAGATAAAATATCTTTATACAATAAATCATAAAAATAAATTTCTCAGAAATGTTTGTGTCATACTAAATTACACTTTAACATTAATGAAAATCCGTTGCAGTTCTAAAGAAATAAACTAAGAGACGGATATGCAGACAGATATGACGTACCTATTGTATAATTTATATTTAAAATAAAATGACTTTTGCAAATTACATATATACCTAATTTGATTTAATTTACACAAAGTTATTATCATGGTAAAACTCCCATAAGAACGGTATAAAGGAAATGAGAGGGAGTATTCCTCGCATATGAAGAAATTGACCCGTTAGAATAGACAATAAAGAATATTCAAATGAAGGTAAGGGAAATACGGAAATCGTTACAAGGTGAACGCATCGTATGAGAAAAACAAATTAACAAAAAGAAATAAATAACGGGCGTCCTTTTGTCTAGTCGCTAAAGAAATCGTTGCATAGCGCAATCGTGGCAATTCGTAATGAAAACACAAAAAAAGAACTAGTAAAGTTAGTTTATTTAATTTTAAGTTTTTGATGGACTGAAAATATATCAATATTTTTTAAATTGCTTCTTATTAGTAGGTTTGTCGTGGCGCAGGGGCACAAACGTGTAACTATTAACGCGACAGGTCGTTGGTTCGAATTAAATGTTTAATACTTTAAAACAAAATATTCAATATTTACATTTCTTCGCTCTGATAAGAATGAAATGCGCGGCGTTGAGTTCGGCCACTCAACATCTAATGCTCCTCAAATTCGGCGGCAAAAAGTGAGGAACGATTGCCTTAATTATTTTCTCAAATTCTCTTGGCCTACCCAGCTACTAACTATTAAAATCCTAGACGATTATAAAGACAGCATTAACCTTGTAACTTTGCTATTTTAAATGATGAAAGAGATTGAACTATCCTTTTTTAAAAGAATTCTATTATACTATATTTCCTCATCAATAGATTCACCTGTTCAGGTATTCGGACAAAAAAATTTGAAGAACCTATGGAATATAAAAGTTGACCCGCCGTGTGGCATACGATCAGAACAAAAAATAACAATAGAAATTATAAAGAGCATTTTGAATAAGAATTTTATACTCTTACAATATATCTGATTATCGTATATTATTATTGGGAAAAGATGTTTTACAGTTAATACCGAGAATATTAGGAATTAGATGTATAAATAGAATGTTGTCGTCCAAAATAGTTTTTTTTTTAAAATGCTAAAATATCATTATTTGAAACAGTAGCTTTTTTAATCAAAATTAACATTTTTCCAACTGAACCCACAACCTGCCGTTTATTTCCACGTTCATCTTAAAATCCATATAAAGAAATGATTCAGTACAAAGAAGGAAATCTGTATTTTTTACTGTTTTATGTCTGAAACATTATTATGTTAGTAAGTGGTTATAATAGACATCGCTCTAACGAAATTTTTGGATTTAGACTGGGCTATATGTAGGTTAAAAAGCGTAGGAGAGCTAATATTTCAATTCTGATGAGAACTGGAAGAATAGTAATTTCCACGTTCATCTTAAAATCCACACAAACAAAGCTTAGAGTGACGACTGGTTTATAAAACAACATGTATTATATATATCGTCATCGTTAAATATTTAATAAAGAAGATATTAAATTTATATAAAATAAATATTAACGTGATGATCAATAATGATGATTTACGTAATGTTTACTTTATTACTAATCTTAGGCGCAATGTGATGTCATATTTGTACTGACAAGTTTTTAATTTATATATCTGTCTTAGTAAAAAAAATGTACAGGCCACTTAGCGTTATTATTATTACCGTCTCTTTTTTATCCATGGTCATCTTAAACAACTTATTTAGAAACATAAATTTATAGCAACCTCGTATTTATATTTTTAACTGTAAGCGAAATTGCGTAAAGGGACCAAGCGTAAAGTACAGTTATAGCAATAAGTATATAATGCTGTGGAACGAATTCGTGATTAAAAACCGATGGATATAAAGAGTTTCGTACATTATAACACGTTACAAACACGCTAGCTTGTCACTATCGCAAGTTCAAGGCAATATCTGAGAAGGTTTCAATTTGGCGTTCCCTCTTTGGAGTCAAGCATCGACGATATAAAGTCTAAATTCATTCGCGTTGGCAATTCCGCATCGCTACAATAAACGTTTCAAAACTGCAATCACAAATTGTTACGTGGCAGCGGACGGCAACAACCTGATTGTACCGTTAAGTGAGACGCGCAGAACTGACCTAGTGCCGGGAAAGTTATCAGGGACGGCCGTGTTCCGCTTTAAAGCGCAGTAAAATATCCTACCGTTTTATATTGTCTTCCTTAATAAGACCTCATTGTAGGAGCAACTGCTTAATGCACCGGGTCATCAAATGACGATAAAATCACATACAAATCAAAATGATGTCATTCTGCAGAATAGAACAGGACGTCCTAATGAACATTTAAGTGTACAGGAGTGCCTAGTTTGATATTGCTTCAGACTCCTTCTGCGGCGTGTCAAATTATTTTTTGTTAATGAATATTAAGTTGTTGCAAGTGGAACAGATTCAATTGCTATCACCATTTACAGACGGCATTGACCTTTGCCGAAATAATTTGTAGCAGCTTGGAGTTGGTTCAGAAAAATATATTGTAGATCATATTCCTTTGTGACAATGTTGAGAAAGATACAGCATTTACACATTTAACATTATTCATGAAATTTTGGCTAATATACTAATTCAATTACCTACAAGATTCTAAAGAAAGTCATTTATATTCATGAAGCCAAAGTATTTTTTTAAATAGGTGCCTTTGTTTGTAGTTTAGAATATATGTACATGCATTAAAGATTTATCGATAAATATTTAAGAAGGTTCTAGTACACAAACATTTTGGGATTAAATATAAATTAATAATGTATGTAATAATTAATTAATTATTACATACATTATAAACTATGCATGTTCAGTCGAAAAAGAGAAGTTTCATATTTCTCACATTCCGCATATTATTACATTTTTTTTAAAGGAAACAACCTGGAATCATATTGAGCGTGGTAAGAAATTTCTGTGAAACCGCACAGTAGTGGAGTGCTACGTGTCCAGATCATGAGGATGGTACTTCAGTTTGTGACGTAGTTTGCTGTTAGAAAATTCGGTGGTAGGTATCAAGTCAAAACGTTCTCCAGAACACTCCCCATGTTAAATGCGGTAGAGAATGCAGAGCGAGGCTCGATACTTTGGCTTTGCTTAGAGACGTACGTCTCTAAGCAAAGCCAAAGTATCGAGCCCCTCACAGATCACTCGGCCTACGTTGTATGTGATCAAATGGACTGTGAAGTTATTAGGATATATAATTATATATCGGATATCTAATAGAATATAAAAGTTCGGTTAAACCGCATTGTCATGAATTCAGGCGGAAAGCGAAGAAGAATCAATGATGTTTTCCTAAGATTAAGACAGTTTTTAACAAAAACATATACAGATTACGTTTTAAAAAAAGGGTACAATATTTACATATTACTAATTATTGAATAGCATTCCCTGCTCTACTAAACGCAATCGACGATCACAATAGAATGACAATAAAATAATAATGTCAATGTAATAGAAAGCGAGACTGTATTTAGGCCTGAAAGCCACGAATAGCAAGGTAGGGAGTTCCCGATGCGTAGATTAAGTATATTTATAGTTGCAAGCGGGGTCGATGTTCGTGCACATATCCCACGCCGCGAAGAAGAAGCGCTTGCTAATCTACAACATTATAACATTTATTTATTTTTTTCTTGTAATGTTATGATTTTTAGTAATATTATTTGTACATGTACATTGGTCTTAACGACGTATAAAACGTTAGGGCTTTTTTTAACAATAAAATCAGTGAAAACTTGCTATACTATTTTTGATTACAATTGTATGTCAAATTGAAAATTACAAAAATATATTTTTTTAAGTTTAAATAATAATGAATAATGATTTTAATGCTAATTTTCTGAATTATTTAACATATGTAAGATATACCGTGCGTATTTTGTTATAAAATTCATTCATAAAATAAATACGTTGAGGCCTGTCGTGGCACTCTAATAACGATAGGTTGTAGGTTCGATTCCGACTTGAGGAAATGTAATATTTAAGAAGGTAATTTCTTTCCCATGCAAAAAAGGCAAATATTGAAAATATTATCACCGTATCATAGCAATTCAAGAGTTAACAAAATTATAAGGTTACTATTGTATTGTGTGATTCATAAATGAAATACTACGTATTATTTGTAAAAACCTTGAAAAATGTAGCTCCTGACATTTAAAATTAATTATTTTTTTATATATTTAGCTATAATATTAAAAATGCATTTCCTATGAATAATTTAACACAAAATTATGTGTTGATTTAGTACGAAATTAAACTTTACGTCATGTCAATTGAGTCCAAGGGCAACAAGATTTCTAAACTTAATTGTCACTAGATAAATGTTATTTTTGCACAATGTGGAACTTAAATAAAACGACTTAAATAAACACCATATTTAATGTGACTACTATGACAAGCGAAGGAGACAATAAAAATAAAAAATATAATGAAACGGCAAGATTACAGATCATATAAGTTTTTAATTAGTTCTAAGACCTTAGGTTAGGCCGAAAACAATTGGCATTTTATCGTACGTTAGAAAAATATATAGGATTCATTTTTTATGTTTGAGATCATTGATACAAACGACCTTTAAAGAGAGGAAGACTAATCAATTGTTGAGGTTTGATTAACAAATTAACTTTTATTGAAGTTATGTTGTTCCAAACCAAATTTACAGTGATCAACAAAATTGCTATATGAACTATAAAAGACTTTTCAATATACTAATTAAAATGGTCTGGTGCTAAATAAATTTCAATAAAGTTAAATTGAAAAAAATAAGTTAATATAAACATTATACATAAGTAGGACGAATTGGAAACGTGGTCCGTTAATAAAACGACGATTCGTGCAGTGCCTATTATGGACATGGCTGTGCGTTGTGCGACCCTTGTCCAAAAAGTAGGTTATATCACTTACGTAGAACTAGTACGACTTAAGTAAACGAATTTATAACCAAACATTTTTTGTAAGCTTCACGCTATTTGGCATCATAGCAGAGTGAGCCTGAAGATCGTTCGTTTTGCACTTTCCATCATCATATAAGAAATTACAGTGAAAAGGCGGAGTTTAACACCGCCATTTGAAAGCAGAGCACAGAGTTGAAATTAATCTATTATCTCTATTTGAAATGGTACCTAAAATGTCATTTGTACGCACTACCCTGTTATGGCTTCGCAGATATTTTACTGAAAAAATATACAATAAATGTACTTATGATTAGATCTGTTTTACACTATATATGAAATATTATTACTGTGTGAATTATTAGTGTTGATTTAAAAATTATTTTATTTACTCCACGTATGGGCATGTTATAAGATTATATTATGTGCTAATAAATATCAAAGTTTTAGCATTATGATAATTTTAACGGCAAAACACGACTTCTATTGAATTACAAACAGCTAGTCTTGTTTAATGAAATTGGACAGAGTCATTATTTTTTATTTTGAAGTAAGTATATCCTTATAAGCCATCGAGTAAAAGAATTTTATAGTATGTATGTAAACAGTAATTCTTAATCATATGTAAATCACCACAAATTCTTTAATTTCGATCAGGTTTTTAGTTACTCCTTTTTGGCATAATTTGAAATACGAAAACAAAAAGAAATGTAAATGTAAAATTATTTTTTTTTTTTTTTTTTTTAATTTAATATTTAATATTTCATTTCTTCGCTCTGGTACTAAGGCAAAGCGCAGTGTTGAATTCCGCTACTCAGCACGCAATGCCTCAAATTCGGCGGAAAGTGGGGAACAAAAGTGGAACGGAATGTCTTAACACTAGGTTCCCTGGTTCCCTCTGCCTACCCTGCCTCGTGCGGGATACAGTGTGAAAATATAAAAAAAAATATTCTTATAAAACTGTATTTTTATAACAAAAGAATAAGCTACAGCTGAGTATGTAAAAATTATATCGATTCTTTCTTTGCATTTGAGAAATATTTTGTAAGAACTACCGTCATGACGGTCTCATTCATAATCTTGAATTTTGAATAAAAATAACCTTTGTTTTCGCCGACTGCGATAGTGTAAAATAAATCAAGTAATGCAGATGACAGACATTTTTGCTTGTACACTGGCATGACGGACGTACTATGGCCGTTGAACTTTATAGATTTGGTAAAATATAAATGTTTTCAAGTACGCGTAACCTAATTTAAAATTATTTTTCAGCTTGATTTGTTTCACGAATAGCTATGTCACCAAATTGTCAAAACTTCTCGGCGACATTTGTACAGTAAATTATCCATTATTTGCCAGCAATCCATCGACTTCAAACAAAAAAAAAATGTAGTCAAAATTCTCAAGCATTATTGTTTTTCATAAACATTTATATGTTAGCCCAAAATATCTAAGCTTACTAATTACTCTTTGGACGCAGTCCCAGCAGATAAACAACTAACTCCAGCCAAAAATATACAAGATGGCGACGAGTTCATAATAAAACAATTTAATGGGCCAGCGCGTTTTCCGCGGTGACGAAATTGTGCAGACGTTTCCGAATTTGTACCTTTGAAAAATCGTATTTGATGTTCTACAGTGATATTTCAGAAAACAACTATAACCGGTTTAAAGTAGCTAATACCAACTTTGTGATATTAATAAATAATATAACTTATTTTTGTAATGTTATCTAAAGGAAAAATAATAACCTAAGTCCTTCTTGTATCTAATAGTAATCATTAACTAATCTTAAGTAATCTTCTTGTATCTAATTAACTAAAATATAATTAACATTGATATTTAAATAATTATCGAGCACACATAAAACAAACAACGTATGAATTTCATAACAGCTACTATTACATTAAATATAAGGAAACTTGACGGCCAAATGTTTACATGGTATGGTGAGTGTTATCAACCATGTTAAAATTAGTATTATATTTCCTCTACAGGTCTAAAGCAGGACATTCGACAGAAATCTGAATTGTTTACGTGCGGTACGGGCGCGGCGGAAGCGCCGGAACCTCGCGTCATTGGCTCGTGTATGGGCAGGGATGTCACCTGTACGGAACTTGGAAACGATCAAATCATAGACAAATCTATACTACTATAGACAAATAATTCAATTGTTATTTATTGACAGAATTGTTAAACCAAAGCTACAATAGCTATACAATGGCAATCAAATTTAGTAATGGATTCAGGCTACTGTAATGCAAAATTTTTCTGGCAGATAAAATGAATAACGACAACCCTAATTGCTTAAAAAGTTGGCTGCGATAGTGACGCTTCATTCATACTCGGGTATAATCAGTTTGTTATTTGTAGTATCATGATAAAGATTAAGCCTAAATGATTACAATAAACATAAACATTTACAATTCAAAATCTCTATTGATATATTTCAAACGTTCGATTGGAAGCGTACATCCCATCTATATTAAGACAAGGTTTCAAATTCTAAATTAGGTCAACATGTTCTTTTGGCATAGCTACATATTATTTTGTATATAACATAAAAACGGCTGTAAATAACAAAGATTTACAAGAATTATTGTACGTTTGTACGTGGCAAAAATAGATTACCTATTCAAAAGGCTGGTTCAATGACTTAGTGGGTAAGCACTTAGACACTCCCATCCTGGAAATCTTGTAATATGTTACGACAACCGCGCCTGTTATTGTTATAGACCCTAATGAGTAAAGTAACTGTCCATGTTCTTAGAGGAAGCATCAATTGTGATAAAAGAATAAACTAAGTATTTTTTTTGTTAAACAATGGATATGCTGACAACTGAGGAAATTATTGGAAGTGTTCCTATAATAATTATGTTCAAGGAAATACATAAATTAACGATATTTTAATTACTCACGACACAGATTGCTTATACAGAATGCCCTGACAGTTGAAACGTACCTGCAATAATAAAAACATATTATATTTAATGTTCTTGTTTAAATGTTTAATATTCTACAGTATTCTAACAGAAAGATGTTGAGCTTCTATTTCCGTATCATCCGCAAGCTCCAGATGTTTTAAAAATATCTATCACTTATGAAAAATGTTAGATTAATTCGGGTGTAATCTTATACATTTATCTTAGGCCAAATGAAAACAGATCTTAATACACTTTATTAAGAATGTTTTTATGTTAGTTTTGAAGAAATTTAGGTATCTAAGGGTTTAAATTTAAATGGCTCTTCTTTGTATGCTGGAAGATTTGGAGGTTTATTTTTATTACAACATAGAAGATGAGAAAGCTATGAAATTAAAGAGTTGTGGCCTTTAATGAAATTAGTGAAAGTGACCAAGCTTTATAAAAGCTTCACGCTGTATCCTGCACGCTACAGTGTTAAGGCTCTTCCGTTCCACGCTTTTCACCGAATTTGAGGTGTGCGTGCATGTTAGGTGGCGAAAAGCATCGCCGCGCTATGCCTCGTTACACATTCTATCGCTTTTATAGTTGCAAGCTTGTCCCCTCTGCCTCGACATACCGTAATTTATAATTTGAACCACATATTTTTGACCTAAGCAAGTTCAAAATATTCTTTACACTACCATATCGTCGAATGAACATATCTCGTAGTTTTGGTGAGAAGAGCCAATAAGAAATTTAATAGTGAATCCTTTTAATATATAGATTCCGATTTTATTGTTATACTCCAATAATACAAATGGTACCTGTCCTGCGCGAACTTCAAACGATCTCAAATTCGCACAGATTTTACTACTTAAATATTTTTGGACATACCTTCGTATAGAAATTGACATATAAAAACAATAAAGACTTATTACAAAAAAACTAATAATTACAAAACACAACATAAATATTTGTATAGTCTAAACACAATTCCCTAATATTTTTATTTATTTATGTAAATAATTTTTAATAGGGGAATGCTGTTCACACAATAGCCAATGGAGCGTACCGTTCAATAAAAGAAATGCAGGAGGTCGATAACATAATGCGGGTTATTACTTCGCTTTTTAAAGCAATTTAAAATGAATTATCAAATTAAATTCAAGCTAAAGTTAGGAGAATGTTTTTTTTTTTGATTTGCGATTTCTGCACGTTTTGGTGTTTATCCAGTTGAAACTATCTTTTAAATTGCTCCTAACTTTACTTTTTAATTAATTTTAATATATAAAATTTAAGGAGGCTCTAAATTTGTTTTGTATCGTTTCTGATAATAATAATAATAAATATCATACAGTTTATGTGAGGTTAACATTGGCGAAAATATGTTAATTGTTTTCAGAGAATCAATAAATAAAAAATATATTTATGCACGATATACTTTTTAAGCTTTAAATTAGGAGCTAAAATAAAATGTATTTTTTTCGGTAAAAATGAATTCAATAAACTGATCACTAAATTGCGTGCTTCTTTATGACGTGATATCGTATCTTAGTGTTTTGTTTAAAATATCTAATTAGTCTTAATAAGTCCGTGTTCCTATATTGTTGCACTATAAATTAATGATTCGTACTTCATATTTCTCAGCCTCACGCTGGAACCTGCACATGGCAGCAGGAAGGCAGAAGGAGTTTGGGAACTTAGGAACTTAGTGTTAAGATATTTTCTGTTCCGTCCCCATTTTTCGCTGAATTTGAGGCATTGCGTGTTAAGTATTTCTTTTTTTTTAGTTAATTCATACACTAAATACGATTATTATACAATCTATTAAATTTTTTAGTATATTTAAATACAGAACAACTTTTGGCAAATATAAAAAAGTATATAATTACCAGAAGTTCTTCTATATTCAAATACTACATTCAAAATAAAGTCCCATATTCAACTGACACAGACTAATTTATAACTCTATGCGGGGGGTTTTCTATATTCTGATAAAAAATGAGGCGTTACATAAATAACAACTCCATATAACTTACAAAGGTTTAAAGGTTAAATTTCATATTAAAATAACAAACATATTCACGATAGATCTAACGTTTCTTAAATACAGTTGTGTATTTACAAATGATGCAAAGTAGGTAGAAATAATTAAATTAACACATGTCGTCGCGACGTGGGCGAGTAAGTAAACGCTTGCTGTACGAGACATGTTAGAAGGTGATAGCAGCATCTGGAGTTGGTGAGTATGAATGAGATGATAAGAGTTAATTAGCTCTATTCAGAGGAGATACATACGGATAACTTCTCTCTGATGACTCATTGACTCACGCATGGCATTTTTAGTCACGGTCTAAAAAAGACATCTATTGGATAATACAACGAATAAATTAAACGTGAACAAAATTTTGACTATGTTATGACATGTATATTTCTTAGCCAACATGTTTAAAGTTAGAAGGTCTCATTTAAAACCAGTACATTTTAACATTTTTAAAATTATTTATGGGCATTGTAAAGTAACTCGATATTTAAGAAATAAGTAAATATTAACTCTCAAATTGTCAAATTTACGACGCTTAGTTAAATTGAGTTCGTTTCACAATCGCATGAATGAATCGGTAAACATTGTGCGTTCACCAAATTGCTTAACGCGAAATGAATGGGACCCTTAAGTCTATATGCATAGTGTTGCCGACGGCTGACTGCCGACCGGCGCCGCTGCATCCCACACATGTGGCGCAACAGAGGCACTTTCAACATTTACTGTTTGAACTGGTCGTTAGTAAAACTTGCTCTATCGATTATTGAAAGCGAATCTCGGGGATGTGTGAAAACAACAGCATTGTAAGATATAATGTAGAAGCTAATTTTGTGATGATAACGTCATCGATGGATTCTACGTCTTGTATTTAATTTTATATCGTAGGAACTTATTAATCGAAATTATCGATGTCAATTAAAAAGTAATACAAAATATTCAATTTTAAAAGTATTTACTAAATAAATTATAATTTAAAGCCAAAATTCTTAAGTGGCCATTATGATTTTTTAAAAAACACATTAATATATATAAAATCAGCAGACATTAAAACATCGCCACCTACATGTATTTGTAGAAAGTTGAAGAACTAGACTGGCCCAGATTGGTCGATAACGACATCGTTCGAAATCATACGAACTGTTTTGATTTTCACTTAGCGGAAGTTATACATATGGAAAGAAAGCTAAAGCTTAAAGAACAGGCCGCGGTCAATGACCAGCTCGTGTAAAACGCGAATATGTAAATTAAATAACACAATTTTTATAAATTATTACTTTTTAAATGATTTAGTACAAATTAAAAAATGCCTTATAAAATATATTCAATATGTATTATAAATATGTGTACAGAATATTATTTTTATCTGCAGTTGCTAATATCAATAATAAAAATAAAATAAAATTTTATACACTAGCGATTTGCCCGCGGCATCGTCCGCTTGAATTATACAATTTTATAAAATTATAATAATACTAAATTCAATTACTTTCTAGTTGTAATGGTATTATCATTTTTAAGACAATATCTTTACATTAAAAACTAAAATTTAAAGTAAATGAATAAACGTTTTGCAGCAATTTTATTGACTTTTATATTTCAATATGGTCTATTTTTTTTATTTTTTACCGATTTAAATAAAACAAACACTAAATGTTAAGAAGAGGTTGCCATAATCTAATAGTAACAACAAACAGATAAACAGCCAAGCTGATAAAAAAATATAAATCACTATTTCCAATATAATAAAGGAAACAAGAAAAATGTCAGTGTTAAGTATTTGGAAATCAAGTATTATTATGTTTTAAAGAGAACGGTTTATATAAATATATTTTTTTACATATACTCGTACCTAACAAGTCCAACTGCGTCCGCGCCGTGCGTGGATCGCGATTAGTCTAAAGCATGAAGGCCGATGCGATATCAGTGGCACTAAGGTAAACAATACGAATAAAATAATTTTCAGTATTATTACGTACTAATTCGACAATAGCTATTTAAATTGTCGTTTTATTACGTTCTAATTATTACGTACTAATTCGAAAATAGCTATTTAAATCGTCGTTTCGTCGTTGAAGGAAAATATAACGATGAAAACGAAATCCCAGCTATTTCCAATACAGAACTGATTTAACATTCCAATTAAAAGGTGCACTGCTGATATAATTTCAATTGAATTCGTTTATTTATATCCTTTTTTCCTGTAGTTAGTTTAGCATGAATTTTACATGCAATAATATGATGACTGAGTTTTCGATATAACTGAGTCATAAAGAGTAATTTATAAAAATACATCTTACAAAATCAACATTTAATGTATATTTAATGGATTTAGTGTCACCTAATACGTAATAAATTATAGAAATGTAATTTGAATGGAAAAATATAATAATAATTAAGTCAAAACAGATAGTAAAAACGAAAACAATAAACAAATATTTTAGCTTTTCCTTTACACAAAATTATGTATTTCCAAGTAGGTCCTTGTGTATTAGTAGTTTGGTCTTGAGAGCTTCTAAGACCTTGTCACAGAATGATGAAAGAAAGCAACTGTACAAGAATAATAATAGATATCTATTTTATTGTATTTTATGTACATATTGCAAATATTTATAAGCTTTAAAAATTTATATTATTTCTATTGAAAAAATGTTGGCGCCGCAGACCGATGCGGTGATATTTAATAACTTTGTCGGTTTTAGCAAATATTATCCTTGAATATATTGTATAGATGGATATATTATACTTAATATCTTAAGAGTTCCGCTTCATGAGATTTATCAAATAAATCATGGCGGATACAATATAAAAAAATAAGAGGTATTTCGTGGTGTAAGTCACATTGAGTGTGGACTTGGAGCGTTACACAATAAAATTGTAACTTAAGTCTATGTCAGATCAAGGTTAGTACGTAAATCTATCAACTAGAAACGAGTGTCCAATATCAATGCTCGTCATCAATAAAATAAAGCCTTTTTTGTTTAAAGCCAGATTTATTTACCTTTTGTTCTATGTGGGTCAACAGTTTTACATCGTTAGTTTCGGTGCGCGCGTTAGTTTATTGCGTTTACTACATACATACTTACATTCAATTTATCTCCCACGATGAGTCAGTACTGTTTAGGATTGAATATAAAATATTTTTATTATAAAAATAAATTAACTAAAAGTTTTGTTTTTTTGGTAAGAAACGTAATTGTTTAAGAAATAGATCATGTCAATGTTCATCTTTTAATTTATAAAATGTGCTGATTATTAAAAACTAAATTAGTTTTTGAATACAAAACTACAATGCCTAATTAATACTTAAATTTACTATTACATTTTGTAAGACAAAGTAACAATGCTCATTATGGTTATCATAAATAGACTGTTCCCTTTATAGTTTTTCGCTCTTTAAAACGAGGTATACAAACGTCCGCTTCAACGCACCCATGATTGTTTTCCTAGCTAAGATAAAGTATAGACTTCCGTTCTAGAGATTTTTTTTTAAACTGAAGTTTAAAAAATTACCTTAGTTCTTTAATACAGCTTAGCTAATTTGTTACATTTGTTACAAGTTGATTTGAATTACCATTTTTACAACATTTAAATTAAATGTTGATAAATAAGTTACTGTTAAGTTTTACAAAATATATTTTATGCATTTCCTTTTTGTAGACTTAATGTTTAATCAAATGTACTAACCTATTATATTAATTCAAAATTTTAAAGGCATAAAATATTTTTAACAAAGCAGGATTTGAATTCGCACCTCTTGGAACCGTATAAGCGCTCTGACCAAGTAATATAAAATAAATTCTCTCTTGCTAAACGATTGTCTTTCGGTAGCGGAAATTTGTAAAAAATATAAAATTTTGTATTATCTTTCCTAAGTGTGGAATAGCTCCTAAAAATAGTAAAAATATAGATAAATTGTTTAAAACTTGTGTTTGTGATGTCAGCCATGTCGTGGTGTAGGGGTACAAGCGTGCGACTGTAAACGCGACAAGTTGAGGGTTCGATACGCACTCGAGAAAATGAAATATTTAAAATTTACAAATTAAATATTTTAAATTTTTGCTCTGGTAACAAGGTAAAGTGTGGCATTGTGCCGCCACTAAAATTCACCAAAGAGTGGGGAACAGAACGAAGTGTCTTAACACCTTGCCAAGAGCGGGAAACAACGTGAAGCTGAAAAAAATATCATATGATAAAGACCAAGAGTATTTGCCGACTCGTTACTATTGGCCAATTTAGACACATCGCTCATACACTCTCTGCTCTTGTATTCTTTTTAAATAGAAATAATTTGATATATTTCGCATATAGGAAATGAAATATTTAATATTTCATTTTTGCGGTTTCTTTTTGGCGGTAAATGCGAGACGGAATTCAGTGCCTTAGCTTTAGGTTCCCAATTTTCCCCTGTCTACCCTGTCTATCCCAGGCTATATAAATGGTCGATAGAAATTAAATACAAGAACAAAAGACATTACACAAATCAACTGTCAAATAATATATACATTTATAAATCTATAAATTTTAATAAAATTACAGTGTCTGTCTGTGACGTCAAGAAAACTAGTCTTGCCAAGAATATAATGTATTTACATGATACCAAAACACAAATATGGAATTTAAATATTTTTATTAGTCTAAACATATAGTCACTTTGTCTGGATTAATCTTGTTCAAAGTAAATTAAATGTATAACTGTATTTATACCCATTCTTATATAATAATTTATCAATTTACCCTAAATACATTCACATGATTTTAAATAAATATCAGTATCGATGAAGCGGGCGAAGTCGCGCGGGTCAGCTAGTTATTATAACAATAGTTAAAACTCATATAATGTAATGCATTAAATCCAGTCCACCCAATGCGTATGTCACGTTTGACGGTGGGCTGTGGGCTCCCACGCTTCGGCTTCGACCTTTAAGCTAAGATATCATAATAAATTATATGCATAAATGTTGCACAATTTAATGATTTTATAGAGAAATTGAGTGTAATAGCTTCCTTTGGAAGTAGATTGTACCTACTGGGTAAATATTAAGGAATTACCAGTGCATGGCCGTCATTTTGGTTCGTCAGTAATTGCGACTTATTCATATAAACAGGGAGAGGTAGAAATTTAGTCATAACAAATTTTCAGTTTTATTTATTTACGTAGTCTAGTCATCTATAGATTTTTGAATATATTTTTTTGAAACATTTTTATAATCGAGCGTATTTGTATACACAACATTTTATTTAACGTCTTTTGTTTTCAATATGAATCGAATTAACATTTTCCTAAAACACTTCAAATATTTAAAGGTGGTTGTCATCAGTTTACATTCATCGAACGGAATATGTGAGGCACTCATTTCCATTAGCATATTTTAGTATATATCTAAAAATAGTTGATTTATTATGTTTTATTGCTTACTTTCTATTTCATATGAGAACTTTGAACAACAAATAAAAATTATAGAATAAGTTGTTTTTCAATAAATCATAAAATTGTGTAGGAGTCCAAATATTGCAATATGAAAAGGTTTGAGATATCAGTTTTAATAATAAGCGTAGGCCTAACACCCACAGAACAGGTTCACTTGGCGGTCTGAAACGTTCGATTTTCATTACAAATTAAAGCTGCCCACGCTTCTGGTACGCATTCTAAGTAGTTTAAATTAGGTACTGATGGTCGCTTACTTTCAGTAACCATGTAGAGTAGTCACTTTTCACATTCATATTAGATTTATCGAAATTAAATAGGTATAGTAAAATCATATTTGCAAATTTCTATTTCGGGTATCAAAATTGTATTTAAGTTATAAATATTTCATAAAATTAATAAAAATGTGGTAGGTTATATTTCATTTAATTTATATGTAATATGTTTAATTATTAAATCAATTTTGATTTAACTATTAAAAGGCAGAGTAAAATTGTTAGTTTTACAAAATTGATTGTAAGATTCTATTTTTCCTATTCGAGAATGTTTTGTGTTTGCTAGTTTATTATTTATTTTATATTTTTGATCTTTTTTTAAGAAAGTAGCATTATATCAAATAAAATTTTCTCATTAGCTGCACTATCACGTAGGTAAAGATCAAGAGTAGATACATAAAGAAGCGGTGCCGTGGGAATTGTGAAGAATGGGTGTCTTAGTTTAACCAGTTTCTAAGATATGTAGTGCAACCTTATCGAGGTCGGCAGATAATGAATCGCAAGTCAATATTTGCTTCTTAGCGATTCATGCAACCAAGACACTTGAAAGTAACCTTATTTTACGAAATCCTTCACTTCGCAATAGCGTTGACCAATTAACATATGATATTGTTATTATAGCCCGATGACTATTATACGAGATGTATTAATTAAGCACCCACATTATGTTACGTGGAGCGACTGGAACAGCCTTGGCTTCTACACCTCCATGCTGCCCACGGCTACCCTCATTTGGTCATTCATGTGGGCGCAAACACCTAATCACGAACTAAGCAACCTTATAATGACCCTGCTAAGAGCTATTCTAATGACAGGGTTGCAGAACGTTCAATATCAAAGTTAAGCTGCGCCCACGCATCACTTACCGATTACAATATTATTATTTTGAAATTGACTTAAATGTACATACGTATGTCACAATGGACAATAAACGTAACAACATCTGGTTAATATTTTTGGTATAATTGCATCTGAGAATGCAGATGTTCAATTTTTTTCGAAATATTAATACAAGTGCCAGCTTATGTAAGTTATAACTGTTCGTTTAGCAAGAAACACATGTCTAAAGGCTATTAAACTCGTTATCTGTTATCGCACTGAAAAATGTATCATAAGTATGCAGTGGCATTACAGATAATGCTTATCAGAAAATCTGATACTTTATTTCAGATACTCTTTACTAGAAATCGTCTCAAAATATTACAACTTATTGATACATTATCTTCCAATTGACCAATTTGTGTCGTTTTTGATTGATGACTAACAATATTGTTTTATTTGATAATATTTTTGTTTATATTATTATCATCAGTAGCAATTTATTCACAAAACACTACAAAATTTGAATGTCATGGATTAATACAGTAATAAAGCTCGATAGCCGTAGTGATTTCTTGTTCTTACAAGACAATATAATGAAAGTTTGCAATATCATCGTCCAGAAATAGGAGACAAAATACAATTTGAAGTAAAATAGGTAAGCAAAAAACGTTTTATAATTATTTCATGTTAATAATATATTCTCTATTAGTCATAAATTAAAATATCTGAAAACTAAAAAAATGTTCTAGCATGTATGCCGTCAAAGTTGGCCGTAAATCGTTACGGTATTATGACATGTTGTATTTAGGTGTCAGGCCAACAGGCCTTGCTTCAGCATGAGACGTGACTAGAGTTAATAATTTTCGTCATATACTTTGCTTGCTTTCAATGGGTCTATTCATCTAGCACAAATTCTATAATCATCTAATATATACTACAACTTCGTTAAGTTAAAAAATTTTGCTTGTACTGAGCACTTATAATCGGTAACTTATTCAGTACTAGCGACCCGCCGGCGGCTTCGCCCGCTTGAACTGCATTATTTAATTTACTAATTTCATTTTCAACTACTTTCTTGTTCAAATAACATTATCACTTATAAGATAATATATATACATAGAAAACTAATTTCAGCTAAGTAATTAAAAAGCTGTAGCAATTTTGTCAAACTTTATATATTAAATTGCTATATATATATTTTATTTTTTTAGTAATTTAAAAAAAACAAACATAAAATAAACATATTAAGGCAAAATATAATAGTAAAACCCGTTTCTGAGAAAAGCACGAACAAACGCACAGACAAACAGACATGTTTTCATAAAAAAACGTGATTTTGGGCACTATTACATTAATAAAAACCCCTACAACATTTTTTAAAATATATCTTCCAAGTACAGACAGTAATCGGTTCCAGATTTATTATAACTACAAATATCGATAGGTAGGTATTAGTTTAACTTTATATAGAACTATTAGTTTAACTTTATATTATTTATATTATATATCGATAGGTATACATTAGTTTAACTTTATATTATGCCTGACCCTTCATTCCTTCTCGTATCTCATTTAAATAAGATGTAGGAAAATTATTATTCAAATTGTAATCAGGTGTGCCAAGAATTACGAATAAAGTTTTCTGCTATTCGAAACCGGATTTATTTCCTAAGAATCTATCATATATGGATAACAAAATCACATTGATTATTACCGTTTCTTGTATAAGTACAATGTACCTCTTAGTATAAATCTATAACTATTATTTTCCCCATTTATTTACATTTCATACTTATTCTACACTAAATAAACAATAAATTATGTAAAATATTTAAAACGAAACAAAAATATGCATGCTCGATGCTATAACAATTATTCAACGACCTATTAATTAACATTTCGACGACTAATTAAATATATTGCAACAAATAGAAAAAAGACAAATGTTTTGATTGTGGCACAGTAAAAGTAGTTGTTTGCAAATGTAAAGTACCTACAAATAATTTAAATATTTAGTAGTTAAGATAAGCACGGGTACATAAGTATATGGATGTGAGGTGCGGCTACAAATGAGGCTATGGCGAGTCAAAGCTGTGCGCTTGCGTTGCTGCGTACAATTCTCGTATGACTGAAAACGGCGGACGGCTACGTACACCAAGTGACGACATTCCACTACTCGCGCGGAATGTAACACGGCCCTACAAACAGGTTAAGCTCAGGATCCCAGATCCTTCTCTTTTGTACGCCCTCATTTCATACACGTTGTTAATTACAACGATAGAAACGATTAGACCAGCTGGATTGTACGTCAATTAGCTAATAACAAGCATACACGCTCGCTACATTAATTTCACCGATCTCTTTCTATGGCGACAGTCTAACAGATGCTGACCGCAAATCGTCGCTGCGGCGACGTTCTGCTTTACTTCACTTTCCGAAATGCAGGATCGCGTTACAAACATCACTGGACCATAACTCGGCGGGGCGAAGACAAAAATAAACTTAATATCGTATGCGTTTGACGACGCATCCGATTTATAACCGGGCCGGTGACAAGAAACAGCCATACATTAGAAACGTAATCGTGTTACGGGCCACCAACGTTATTACAATCATCGAAAAGTAAGTACGAATTACGCCTACCTTCATCCAGAAGTCGCTCCATGTGCATGAAAACATTCGGGAACGCAGCCAGTTGCTTCCTGTCTTTGAGCAACTGAGCTAAGTAGTCCGCTATACTTTGTGTCGAAGGATTGGTATTGTCACACATTTTGATTAATATTTATACAACTAGAGACACGTTAAATGTCTTAATGAACACGTTGAAAGTGAAACTGTACTTTAGTAATTAGTTATTTTTATTTAGTGAAAAATCTATGTTAGAAAAGTTAACTTCACTACCACACACATCGAAGTTTCGGTCACCACTAAATGACGAAGTTGACCGAACTGAAGTTGTGGGCGAATGTAGCGCTGCGCTTGCGCTATCGTCGAATGGATTTTTTGTAAGCGCGTGCGGCTTCTGTCCGCAGTGTAGGCGTAATAATAACCTATATTCGTCCCGCTCTCACTAATACAGAAACGTATCACCGTCCCTCTCGTCTAAAAGAGGATTGATCACTGTGATCGAGGAGGCGCCATCTAGTTAACCTACTTACAACTACCACAACAACCGCTTATTATACCGATGACGTACTATCTAAATCTTAAATCTGCTGTATTATGTAAATACAATTATCATAACTTCACATATATATTACATACCAACACACAAGTAACAGTTTCATCTATATCATTTCGTCGAATAACAGAGACATGATTAAAAAATAATCAAATGTAGGAGGTACTTGTACTTGTACATGTGATTTCCATAGCTACCTCTTGATAATTTTACTTATTGAACTGAAATAATGATATATAAAAGTTTCTTTTTAATAATATCCTTTTTCTTTTAAAAAATACCATATATAAGAATTAAGAAATTTATATGTAAAAATTTAAGTTTCCCTTAGTTATTATAATGATGTAAAACATCCATAAAATATTATTTTTACAAATTTAACATAAATACATAATAACTATACATACATTCAATTTTATTCTTATTAAATTGACAACGAACATTTTTATAAAGGTGTACCTTCCTCGTATAGAAACGTGACCACGATGAGTAAGTAGTTATTAAAAGTCAATTTTTGAAAAGTACATTCTAGCCGCAGGCTAGCATCATTAAAGGTAGCATATTTGACATCTCACTAAGTCATATGACCTTTAGCATACCTACGTAAATTTCAATGTAAATTGACACTTGAATTTCCATACTCGATATTTATTGCAAAAATATTTTTTAAATAAGCTTCATTATTATGTCATTTAACTAAATAAATTCAAACAATAATAAAATAAAATTTGAAAAAAAAAATGTGTTTTTGAATAAAAAATCGTCCAGTTTCATTATTTTGTAATTGTATTAAGTAAATGTTCTGTTCATTAACATTTCATGTTTCCCTACTTTAATAGACACCAGGCTATGACCGTGACGAAGAGATTATGTTATATGAGACATAGATGGTAAATTTTTTGTCAGTCAGTTTTAGAATAATTTCACGTATCCTAAGTTTTCAATGTATTTTAATATTTGTATTCAATCTAAAATGTTAGGTTTAAAAAATGAGACTATAAGCTAACGTTGTTATCATTACAAACCCACTATGTTATGTACTTACACATTGTATATATTGATTTTGATTTTTCGTTTCTTATAAGTGAACCCTTGGTCAATCATCCATATGGATAGTTGTTCTAATAGGCGAGCGCTCAAAATTTCACTAGACTCATTTTTTGTATTTTTTTTCTTAAACTTCCCTCTGTATCCTGTATAACAGGGCAGCTGAGGGTACCTGGAAACTTTGCTGACGTTCCCCGTTTCTCTCCGCTGAATTCTAATGTTCAAACGCACTTTGCCTCGTCACCAGAGCATTAGTCCTTGTATCAGAACATTTATTTAGTTTATATATATTTATCTCTATTTTATCATTCCTTTGTATGCTCTCCATATAACGTGACATTGGCAAAGTGATTAATTCTGAACAGGGACATTCGGTACCCTATACGTAAAGAATGAAAAAGAATATAGAATTATTTTTGGTACTGCTTGTCTTGACCTAAAGTTTTATCTTTTTTTAGACAATTTTTAGTAATTAAATAATTGGCATCAAGCATGATTTTTTATTAAAAAACATTCGTTGAATTAATTAAACACATATTTTATGCCGCCAACGTGCTTAGAAGAAAATAATTTATTTTTTACGTACCATAAAAGAGGATGTAGTGGGCGAATGTAGAATTGGTTTCCATAACGTTATGGTCTGACAATTTACGAAAGGCGGAGCCTCGGTTGATTACGCAATTGCATTATGTTCCTTTGTTTTCGTTACACACATTTCCGTAAGTAGTTAGACATTAGATGATCAAAGTATGCTACGATTGACATATGTTAAACATATATTAAACATTGATAGATCAGTATCTATGCTTACCTGTGCTACGTTGGTGCGATATCTGTGGTTGTAACGAAATATTTTCTTTTTCCAATTCTTGATTAATATATTACGGCGTTAAATGCCGATAGTTGACAATCAATGTTGGATACTATGAAATATTGTGTGTTGTGTTCAGCCAGAATTGGGAGAAGAGAGTGTCTTGACACTATGTCTGTCCTATTTCTATGCTTGCTTACCTATGTCTATCCTACAATATACTGCGATTATAGATATTTTGTAAAAATAAATGATTGTATGTCATATTTTATTTACACTTATTTTGTGTAAATAAAATAACACACAATCGTTTATTTCTACAATTTTTTTACCTATAACATTAATGTTAACTTCCATGTTTTGGATTCCTGTAATTGGAGTTAAAGTTCTCATTTCTTACCAAATTTAAAAATTGTAGGTCTATTACTAATATGCGATCATATGCGTATGGTGCATGAAAGCTCTAAGCATTAGATTATTTTATTATCAAAAATAATTTATTATAATATTTAATAAATACTGTATTAGTTACTATACTATATAAGTTATATATTAGTTTTCTACGGTAGGTTATATGGTACGCTAGAATTGAGAATTTAAATACACTATACTTTAAAAAATATTTTAACTCAAGCACACTAATAAAATAATTATCTGTTATGGCCCTTAAACCATTTTGAACTGCTATAAACCAGATACAGAAAAAAAAATGTTCACTATTCATGCAATGGCAATTGGCTCACTTAAATACTGTACACCGTACCGGCCAAATTCGTTTTTAACTGACTATATACGATCAATTAAAATCACCCGAGTTGGTTTCGTTTTATCAATTTCGTTAAAAGGATAAATGGACAATTGACCCCTATCCGATGCCCTGGGATCTATCGAATTAAACGGATTAAACTGAGTTCCACGCTCTATTTCCAAAATACTCATCATTGTGATTAAAATAGTTATTCTAATGTTGATAAGCTTTGTTGGTTTGATAAAATTATTTTTTTCTTAATTGTATCAAAATATCAACTACTTTCTTAATTTACAAAGTTAAATTAAAACTTAAGATGACAGATTTATCTTATAGCCCATTTTATATACCTATTATGTTAATTGATTATTTCATTGGTATTTCATTTATACAATAAAAACAACATATGAATGACTAGACTAGACTGTAAAGTTATATTAAATTACCTTTATACCAATCACTACCGTTTTTGTATATCTTAAAATAATTTTCATAAAAGAAAATTATTATACAAGGTATAAATAACATTAGTACCCTTCTTTGTATAAATTGTAACGCTATCTGAGGTCTATCGTGGCGCAGCGGCACAAGCGTGTGACTGTAAAGCGACAGGTTGTGGGTTCGATCCCCACTTAAGGAAATGAAATATTTAATATTTTCAAATTTAATTGAGGCCTATTGTGGCGTAGCGGCACAAGCGTGTGACTGTAACCGATAGGTTCTGGGTTCGATCCCCGGTCGAGGTAATGAAATATTTAATATTTTCAATTTAAAATATTTAATGTTTGCTTTCTTTGCTCTGGTAATAAGGCAAAGTGCGGCGTTGAGTTCCACCACTCCACACTCAACACGCAATGCCTCAAATTCGGCGGAAAGTGGGGAACCGAAGTGGAACAAAGTGTCTTAACACTAGGTTCCCGGGTTTCCTCTGCCTACCCTACCACGTGCGGGATACAGCGTGAAGCTAAGTAAGTAAGTAAGTAAGTTCAAATTAAATATTTATTTTTTTCATTTCTTCGCTCTGGTAACAAGGCAAAGTGCGGCGTTGAGTTCCACCACTCAACACGCAATGTCTCAAATTCGGTGGAAAGTGGGGAACGGAAGTGGAACGGAGTGTCTTGACACTAAGTTTCCAAGTTCCCTCTGCCTACCCATCCTGCCTGCCTGCCATGTGCGGGATACAGAGTGAAGCTGAGGAACGCTATAGTATTATCTATTTTTTCTGGTTTATGTATCCTCTGTGTAAGCACTCTGAGTGCATATTATAATATTCGAACTTTAATTGTTAACCTAGTCTTGCAAGACAGCTTTACAAAGCACTACAAATCTAGTACTTTATGTAAAACGTGATGGTAAACAAGGTGATTAAAAATCTTGTTTACTTTATGTACAAATTACATTGATTATTGTAAATTATTCTGCGTTTTTATAGCGTTTCTTTGGATTTGCGGCCTTTTGCAATAGCAACAATATTTTAATGTAATACATAGTAGAAAAACACTTCAAGAGCTGAGCAATAAGCATATAATATAAGAATTTTATTTTATTCGTGCTATTTAATATTGGTGTTAACTAGGAATATATCGTCGTGTTGGCTGTGAAGAGAGCTAACCCACGTACACTTAGTTTTGAGATAATGGGCATTGAAAGTTTGAAAGCGCAGACAAAAAGTTTATTTTTTTATAATTACATAGTTATTTAAGTAAACTAAATGAAATTTTCTTAACTAGTACAGTATTGTGTAAGCTCTCATTAGCACTGGTAACCTTTAAAATTAATCTTAAGACTAGTGAGAAAAATAGGTATTTTGCACTTAGCTCCTTTCACAAGTCTTAAAAATAAAAAAGTTCTGATTATAAATCCTAAAAGTGAATTGACTTGAATTACATTATAATACTAAAAATGAAGACAGATTATTTTTGATTTAGTCAGAATCATTAGAATCAGTGCTTCTTTCGGCTGCAGTTAAGTTTTCATAATAGTTATGATAGTTTTTTGGTATGGTCCCTTTCTTGCACATGGTTAATAAGTCTTTCAGTTTTCCGCAATCAATACGTAATCGGGATTGATAAAGATTATTTAATGTTGCATTTTCATAACGAGTTGATTTTCTACTTATGGGTAATTCTTTGAACTCATTTTCACTTAGCTGTTTTTTATAAAAAATAGATTTCAGCGAAACTTTTCTGAATTGTAACCATTTGACATCCAACCATCTCATCGTATCACCATCAATGGTTTTATTTTTATTTGTTATTAGACTTTGACTGTATGATTTGAAGTCTTGAAATTGACTGTAATCCATTTCTTTCACAATATATGGAGGATTATTGACTTTTGCTGTTCTTGCTATGGTGAACCATTGATCAGGTGTATAAATATTAATTTTTCGGCCTCTATTTTCTATTGTCGAATGCACGCTATCACATTCCATTTCGGAGTGCCCCGATTCCATAAATTTTTGGTTAATAATTTCAAAACTGAAGGTTTTTAAGGCTTTTATAAACATAGCCGCTAAAATCGTGTTGCGATTTTGTCCAGAAGCTGTATCAGAATAGAATGTTACTTCAGTTATTTCCTTGGGAAGATCAGAAAGTAAATTCCAAATACACGTAGCTACTTCCGATGCTCCCTTGGTTCCGTCAGTTTCGTGCCACATATAATTTATAGCTATTTTAGTACATAAATCATACATAGTAAAATTAAATGTCTTCATTTTCTTTTTATAATATAGCTGCCCTGTTTCTAATTGAGGTGTAAGTAAAAGTTTTTCCATATCCATTGTATAACATACAAATTTTTTATCGCTCTTAGCCCTTGTCTTATCTATATTTTTATGTTCTCTTGCCTCCTGTTTTCTCAATAAATGTAAGTCGTACATTTGTTGATGCTGCAACTTTTCTTCTTCCGACTTATTTTTAAATTGAGCACAAATATCACATTGGTCCTTTTTAGGCTTATGAAAACTGTAATTGAATTCGGTGGTAAACATGTGTTTATAAAAATATGAACTTACTGGTTCAGCATTATACTCATTACAGTATAATAGGTAATCTCGATATAGTCGATTTTCAGACAGTCCCGCTGGAAGGTACATTCGCTTTGAAGAACTCCTACAATAATGTGATTCCACTACTGGAATGGATTTTAAATGTGCTCTTACGATGTTTTTCCGATCTTCAGATATTTTATTTGGAGCAGGATTGTAACCTCTTTTGTTTTCTTCGACAATGCCACTTGATTTGCTCTTTTTCATAACAGTTTCGATTTTCTTTCCTGAAATGTCTAACGTGCCCATAAAGAAGCTCTTACATACTTGGTAGGTTCCATTTGTATTAGTTAATTTATATACAAATGAGCATTTCCTTTTACTTGTAGTTTGATCAGGTATTGCATACCGTCTTTTTGGCGAGCTTTTAGTGATGCATTTACTAATGTAGGCCCATCTAGATCGTTCGTCAGTTAAAGTCATATAATCATTAAATATATCTTTTCTATCCTGTTCGCTAATATTTTCATTGCATTTGTAATGACACTTACAGGACACTAATTTGATTGACTTAGCTCTCACAATATTTCCAGCCTGAGACAAGTGTTCTTTCCCTGCAAGCCTTAGCTGTCTTTGTTTATTTTTTTTCCATGTTTCTGGAGCACGTTTCCGTTTTCTCGACAACTTTTGACTGACGTGAGGTTCTTCAATTTCTTGTAAGATGTGTGTCTCATCTGGTGTAATAATTTTTTTAATACACTTTCTTTGTCTTTTCCTCTTAGTTCGAGGTGTAGAATCTTCACTGTCAGAGTAATGGGAAGTGGAAGTTTCAGGAACATAAATTGGGTCTCTATCTGCATCTGATCCAGAAAAGGGATCTTCATCGTCTTTACTTCTTGCATACTGTTTTGAAGAGAAAAAAGTTGACGGTGTACACGGGGTTGAAATTTCATTAGAAACTAAAGACTCAGAAATATTTAGTGTAGGGTTATTTTCAAACGAATAAATATTGTTTCAGAAACATTACTTTTATCCGAGTCTGGGACATAGGTCTTGTCATCGTCGCTAGGATCTAAAAACTCCAAGAGGCGTTTATCCACGGATGGTGCAGGCGAAGATTGTCTCGAGTTTAATGATGATTCCCGAAGATTTTCAGAAGGCTTTGTAGCCAAACCTGTGTGCAAATTAATACCTGATTTAAAGATTTGTTTGTAGGTTTATTCAAAGTTTTTTTCAATTTAAATTTACAATTTACGATCAAGATTTTTTTTATTTTTATGATTAAAAAAACCACGCAAAAATACTAATGAAAGACTTACCATTATCATCCAAAATCTTTGATACTGAAAGACACTTATTCACTATACGTCTACTACGAACACGGCGCAGGTCACTCATTTTGACACGCACTGCACTTAACTTTACATAAGTTACAACTGACACGAATGAAGTCAAAACACTACTGAAGATGAACCATGCAAAACAGTAATTTTATATTACCAAAGATACCAAAATAGACAATAAGCCCAAATCGACCTAGCACCTTGCTAGAGGTAATTACAAACAAGTGCAATGCACGTGTGGACAGCGCGGTACTAATAACTACTTACAAAAAGAAACCTTTAGTTACATTTCCTTATCTAAATTACCTAATTAGCTTAATAGAGAAGTATCCTTTGTACAATGGACTATTTACCCGCGCAGGTGTGGCTTATCTCCATTCACAAACAGAAATCCTCAGAATTTTTGGAACAATAAAAGTGAGTGGTGAAAAGAGCTGAGCCGCATACAAATATTTCACTACCTAAAAAAAGACAACCATTTTTATATTAGCCTCCTTTCACAATTTCAAAGAAAACGTAGAATAATTGCATATATCACTTAGATCTCTTCACTACTAGATAGAACACATTATTTTGAGTATGTTGGTGCTATTAACTCAATTTCACCAAAAGTGTGGGTTAGCTCTCTTCACAGCCAATAGGAATATATTTCCTTTTCAAAAAGAAAAAGCAAAATAATAACATCTTTGGTTTTCGCAATTATAGTAGATAATAATCGCGTATATTGAAAATTGTACATTTTTGAAGACCTGACGTTAAGAACACTTTGCAGTAGTCTATGGACTCAGAATGAGCTGATTGTAAAGATACAATCCTTTGATGTAGTGTATTTGAGAATATATATTTACGTTATTTTTATCATATTTTCCTGTAATTGGACAAAGTTGTGAATACGTCAGAATGTGTTTTACATCATTAACGCATTACGTCATCATTAATCATATAAAATTATGAATCAACATACTGTTCCGGTAATGAAAAATAAATATAGGAGACTTCTAAAATATTTATAGAAATTTCTTACTATTTTTAAAAAAAAAAATACCTTTGCAAGTAAGTGAGATTAAGTGGACACTTAGATTTCGAAATATTAACTGTGAACGATATATTTAAAGATAGTTAAAATGACAAAGAAAATGGAAAGAAACATTTAAGAAATAAAAAATAAAAAAAACAGAAAGATATATTATGTTCTCTGCCAAAAAACTTTGTTATTATTTTAATTTTTGAAACTCATAATGACAAAGAAACTTAAGTATTTATTATAGAGGATTTATTTTTACTTTTTTAAGTATATTTATCATTCTTCTTATCTATATAATAAAACATTAAAAAGTGGTGTCTGTACATCAAATATATTTGTGAAATAACAATGTAGAGGAAAGTTTACTACAATAAAAAACAGAACATATATTAAGGCTTTTAAGAAATTTTGACTGTATGTCCGTTTGTTGATTTGTCCGTCTTTCTGTTTATCCCTTTGTTACGCGCTCATCTTCTGAATTATTAGACTGATTTGAATGAAACTTTTTTTATGCAGCTATTAGGCCAGGTGAGGATCTAAACTATATTGGGACTTCCAACCCTGACACAGAACGATCCCTACCATTCTGTATCAGGATTGGAAGTCCTGCTAAATTAGTCCTGCTTGTTCTACTTTATAGTTGAACATTTAAGGCATTTCATTATTTCTTATGAAATAATGAAATGCCGCCTTAGTTGAATATATTCAAGGCGTTAGGCATTTTCCGTGGACATGTAAAACTCAATCTGTAATATGTTATGAGTGGCTTTTGCAGTAAAATATTAAGTGAAATAATTTAAACAAAAATATATACTGTGTTTAAAGTAGGCTCGAATTATCGATTTGTTTTTTATCGAATTTACAACACACAAATGGGTACTGTAGATGATATCCTTGCCGTGTGATTTCGGCTTAAAATAGGATCACCCTGGTACTGATGGTGTCGTAAGAGGCGACTAAAGTGCGTGTGGTAGAGTCAGGTTGCCAGTAATGGCAACACGCATGGGCAGACTCGACCGGATCATTACCAACCCCGGCATTTAAGACCGGCGTAGTGGCTTTGGCCACTGCATTTCGCATTAGGTAATGCGGGGCCCCGGTGCCCTTCCACCTTAAATGACGGCAACGCTCCTGTAGCTCCTCTGGAGTTACACGGGGTCGTGGGCGACGGTGATCACTTACCATCAGGTGACCCGTAAGCTCGTTCGCTATAAATATATATTTATATATATATATATATATATATATATATATATATATATATATATATATATATATATATATATATATATATATATATATATATAAATATATAAATATATAAATATATATATATATATATATATATATATATATATATATATATATATATATATATATATATATATATATATATATATATATATAAAGGACTTTTATAAAAAACATTTTGCTTATAAATGATTTTTGCTTTTTTTTTTGTTTTTCTTTCCTAGTTACCGTAACACTCGCAAGGAAGATCAAGTATTTTTTGTTGATAATGCATTTTTTTTGTAAATCTCGTAAATACCAGTAGGTACCTCTATAATATACTTTTTGATAACTTTAAGGACTATCTAGCACAACATTATTTTTCCAAATCGATCCAGTATTTCCTAAAATAAGAGCTTCCAATAAAACAAAATCTAGCTCTGTATGACGTATAGTGTATTAATGCATGTAAAAAATAAAATGTGCGTCTATGATTTTAAAATAACTACGTTAGAAATTATTAAAAACTATACAATAAAAATAAAAAAGAAACTGGAAGAACTGCGCAGGCGTCACTAGTCAAAATAATAAAAATTGTGAACCTTGGTTGTGTTTATATTTTCTGCCTGAAGCTTTTTCTGCTTTCATCTTCTTCAATATTCTGTTTTAGAAAAAATAAAATTATATACATTGCTTTATATCATAACTTGTAAGTTGAGACACATTCTAAATGACCCATTAATTTGTAATATTAAAAACATAGTAATGAATTTATGTTACTCTCAATATATATAATGATCTGAATGTTTTGCGTACACTTCGAGCTACACCTGCCTGCTGCTATCAATTTTAAAGTAATCTAAGGTGATAAATAGCGAAGGCGTTTATGACAACATTTTTCACAAATACACACCGCTGACTACCATAATTGTACATGGCATGGCACGGCCCCAAACCACCTAAGGTAACCCGCTCTAAGCTTAATTATCCAAGCGTTTAGAACTTGATTATACGAAGATGGTAATAAAATGGCGCCGGTAATACCTCCTGATCAGCAAAACGACTTAGTGTATTCGCAAATTATACTTTCACCAATATTGACAGCATTTTAGTTTACTTTTACTATGAACAATGGAATAATAATAATAATAATAATGGAACATTAATCTGTAGTGTTTTTATTGGAACGTTAATCCAAATATTCATAAAGAAGAGTAATCTATAAAATATTTGTATATAATTGTCTTTTATACGGATATCCAATTAATTATATATTTACTAAATTAATCTGTCATATTTTATTAAGCCTATTAAAGGATCTAGCTGCTACACTAAGCACAGAATATATGTAAATTTAATAAGCGTGAAATCTGAAAGCATTTTTATGCTTCTTTATGTAGGTTGGAGTGCCGTGTGCACATACTGCGTCGTAGTCAACATGTCCGGCTCTCTGCCTACGAGTTGAACGAGGAAAACATTGCGTCATCGTCAACTGCAAAATGTTACATCTTTGGTAATGCCATCGGAACTTGATTATTCGAAAGTAATCTGTAAACCTTTTTATGCCAATGGAAAGCCTTTACTTTTTATATTATTGCGTAGGATAAATATATGTTTGTCATTCAACCTACTAGTTTATGTAATTAGATAGACACCCACTGGATTTCTAAGCTGGGACATAAACTGATATTATAATATAATTTAGTTTTAATAAAATTGAGATGTAAGTGATCAAGGAGTAATTTATTTTAATTAAATTTTAGGTTTTTGTAGTTTAAAAGTAATTAGGGCCTTTGACATTATTTTTCGTAATGCTATAGAGCAACAATTTTCCTAAGTTAAATATTATTATATCCTCAAAGGAAAATTTATTTGTTTCTTATATACATACAATTCTTATAACTTGCATTTCTTTGTAGATAAAATGGATAACGACAGCTCAAGTCTAACTGTATACAAATATAGACGTCGAAAAGACAATCTTAATGTTTTTATAAACGCTCCTTCAGTGGGGCTTTCAGGCGATCCGTCACATAATGTTTTGATTGAAATCGACGAACAAAAACGCCAAAAAACGTACGCGTTGTTACAGGAACCTAGATCAGAATTCTCTAACAACAAGCTCCGACATGTCTTACTTATTTATACAAACCACATTTGGAATCTTATAAATCTTTCAGCAATTTTAACCGCTTATTTTCTCGAAACATGTTTATACACATTCACTAAGCCCTCAGAAAGGTCTATCTGGATTATCATACTGATAGTTTTGTTGAATTGCATATTTACGATGGATGTTTTTGTAGTTTTTGGTTTAAAAATTTTCGAAAAATGGCGAAAAATATTGAATATAGTAGAACCGGAAACGAAACGTGTTGTAATAGATGCTTTATTAGCAATGCCGTACTCGTTTCTTTATTTGATTCATGCTGAAGAGCATTCTAGCTTTAGTATATACGCCATTGCACCAATTATGGCTACTGCACGTGTATACAGAATAATTGAATATTCTTACACTAAGTCGTTCCAAGCCGGTACAAATCAATGGACAACCTTCCTCGCTCAATACTTAATACTATTTTTATTGTCAGTACATACATGGACTTGTATATGGTACTTATTTGCTTATAGAGATTTTAATATTCATCACATACGTTCATCTTGGGCAATTTCAGCTGTAAACTTGCCTACAGAAACAACTTTCGATTGGTATTTTGTAGGTGCATACTGGTCTGTAATGTTTTTCACTACAAATTCACTTGGAGACATTTATCCCGTAACCACAATTGAAAGAATAACTGCGGCGATAGGTGTGCTATTAGGGTTTCTTTTAACTACAGTAGTATTCGTTGGTTCTTTAACGTCTCTTTTTATAACGATAACCACAAGACGAGCAAATTATGTGCGGCAGTTGAAGAAAATACAAAATCATTTATCTTTAATAAATATGGATAGCGATACAACCAAACGTATAATTAGGTAATTATATTTAATCGTTATTATTTGAGGTTATATTAAGTAAACATTTTCTTATATATTTTTCTTTGTCATATTATGTCTAAAATTATTTTAGTGTCAATTTTTTGTCAAAAATATTAATAATATAATTATTATACCCTAAGGTATTATGAAGATCTATGGTACCAAAAGTCCGGAGTATTCAAACCTAAGTATATGAGATTACTACCGTTTCCATTACAAATGGAAATAAGCTATGACCTTAACGCAGTACCTCTCTATAGTTCTTTGATATTCAGAAAGCTTCCTGAAGCATTCCTCAGAAGACTATCAGTTACAATGACACACCGGTTTTATTTACCTGGTGACATTGTATATAATCATAATCAAAACAAGACTATTATGGTAATAATGTATTTCTGCATTGCTAAATATTTACACTTCGTTCAATGAATTATTATTTACTCAGAAATGCAAGCGTTTACTAATGTAAATATTATGTTTATTTGTTTTTATTTAAGATATGTATCACGAGCGGAGTCTTAGAATTACTATCCGATGAAGATGATGAAAGTCCAATGATTTCTTTTGCAAAGGGAACGTGCTTTGGAGAAATATCACTTATATATAATATCCCTGGTATATTAGATGTTCATATATATTGCTTATATTATGTTGATGCTAATTGGTCGTGTAGAAATGCATATTTAAAAAAAAAACTGATTACAGCGAGATGTACAGTAAAAGCTGCTTCATATGTAGAGTGCCAGGTTTTGGGTAAGACGGACTTTATAAAATTGATGATAACGTACCCAGATTTAATGGATCAAATAAGAAAAGATATTCAAGAAAGAATTTCTGGTAGTCGTACCAAGAAACAAAATCAAAGTTTTCGAAATCATTTATCTCTAAACATATATGCTAGTAAGGACAAGAAAAAGAGCAGTATAAAATGCCTTAAAGAAAAGTTGAGATATCTTCAAGGTGACAGACAGATTTATTTTAAAATTTTAAATATATACATATTAGCAGCATCAACAACACTGCACTTAGCTTATTATTTGAAATTTCGTTATTTTAATAAAATTGTTATTTTTAGGCTCGTCAGAAACGGAAAATTTAAATAAAGATGACGAACTTGACGAAACGTACTTGGACCTGTATATATTATCTGAACATATAAAAAAGCGAAGTAACAGTTTTACGTGTTTAAATTCAAAATTTCCTTGGGTTTTGGAGTCAAATTGTCAATTGGTCAAATTTTGGGAATTATATATGCTTTGTATTGTTTTCTACATTTGTATAGTATATCCATATTTTATTGGTTTTAATAGGGAATTTCCAGGTGGAGCCTTTTTTTACGTTGAGATTGTAATTACAATTTCTTTAACATTAAACGTTTTAATATCAATTGTTACTGCTGTGAAAACGAAGAAATCTTATATAAACAGTTTTGTGGGCATTTTAAACTATCGAATGAATACCCTTGGCTTTTATTTGGATGTACTCTCAATGGTTCCATTCGAATATATTGTTACGATTCATACAGACGCTTCGTATTTAGATAATTATAGAAATCATCTATTTTATTTATGCAAAGGCACAAAACTGTGTCTTGTTTGGAGATTGTCTAGTTTTTTCGATAAACTAGAAAGAAAATTACTATCAAATTCCATTATAATCAAGGTTAATTTGTATTATTAAATATTTATATAAATACTTATTTATATAATTTATACTTTGTAAGAGTTATAAGCAAATTTACGTACTTGTAGGTTTTAAAATATTGTGTCTACATAGGATTTATAGGCTATTGGGCTGGCGTTATATTATATATGGAAGCTTGTTTCGTAAATAGATGCTCTCAAAATTCGTGGTTCGCGAGAGCTATGACCTGGGAAGATCAAAGAAGCGATTTGACACCGAATAAGTGGGTATTACATTTATTAATTTAAGCTTTGCACATGACTGAGTAGGTAGAGGCAGCTCGGGAACCTAAAGTTATCACAGAAATCAAGCGTTTACCAGGGCGAAGAAAAATAATCTTATATTTAATTTTCTCGTGTGCTTAAATACAATTAGAGAACGTCGTAACGTATATACGTATGTATATTTGAACACGAATTATTTTCATATCTTTGGTCGGCACCGTGGCACGGTGTTGAAATTTGGGTGGAAAATTGTATATGAAGTGTCTTAATAAGGTTCCCTTTGCTTATATTGGTATTAGAGGAAAACATTAAACTACTTTTCTTTAACTATAAACCCAATACAAATTATTTACAATATTATAAATTGTTATAGGACGAAGTATAATATTCTCGCAGCTATTTATTTTGCAACTACAACTTTACTATCAGTTGGATTTGGAGACTTTTCACCGGGAGATCAATTTGATATGGCTTTTGTCGGTTTCCTTAGTTTATACGGAGTCTTGCTTATAGGTTACTGCGTGTCTGAATTTTCAGCTGTCGTTACTCATTGGTCACGGTAAATAGATTTTCATTAGTCTAAATATAAAAGTAAAGAATTTACCAAAAATAAAATACAAAATATATTTTATTTCTTTAATGAAATAGATAAATGAAAGACGTAACGTAATTATAAATATTTTAATATGGCAGGAAACGAAATCGTTCTGATCGCTAGTCAAGCTACGTTGAAATACTTATACGTTTGTTATAACTTATTTAAATTGTTAGCATCTCTATTTCTTCATCTTCTATTTGATAAACCAATTATCTAAAAAAATAATATCATTGTTATATTATTTTTATAATAATTTTCAAATACAAATTAGAAAAAAAACGTGATAAAGAATAATATTTAGTGTATTAATTTCAATCGTTTCAGTACGAAAACAGCTTTCTTAGAAGTGATTATCACAATAGATAGATTTATAAAAGAAAATAATATCCATCCGGCCATAAAGTCAAGAATAATGGCTTTTTATGAATTACAGTGGCAATATAATTCGGTAAAACAATTTTAATTGTCTGAAGGTTCTATTTTTAGAATTTTGTGAAGATTTGTAGAAATCATTAACAATTTTGAGATCAGCGCTTGCTCAGCGTAGAAATATTATTTTAATATTTACATGTTCTCGCTCTAGTAATAAGACAAATCGCGGAGCTGAGCTCCGCTACTTAACATGTAATACTTTAAATTCGGCGGAAAGTAGAGTATGGAAATATTTTAAAGGGAACGAAGTATCTTAACGGTAGTTTCCCAAGGTATGTGTGAGACACAGCGTTAAGCTAAACTTGATAATAATAAAAGTGGAACATGTAATAAATTGCTTATTTAATTACTAATTAAAGGGCGTGGAATTGACTGGAGAAAATTGGCTTGAAAAAACAGTAGTGCCTTCTGAGCTCCGTAAGAAAGTTCTTCACCAAGCAAGATTTAAAACGCTAACGTCAATTAAATTCTTTCAAGTCAAGAATAAAGCTTTTATTCATACGCTAACTGAAAGTATGTATTTATGAATGGTACTGCTATCTTGAGTAATGTAATTATTAGGGTGTAAAACATTTCTCGACCGACCTAGTTGTGTCAATAAAGCTGGCGTCTGCCAAGCTAATTACTGCCGCTTCTAAAATGGATCAAACGCTACATTTTCATAATCATTTGCTCGTAAAATTAGCTGAGCTTTTTATAAACTTTATGAGAAAAAAATATATATTAGATTACACGGTTAATTTTGATGAATTAACCAATTCCTTGATGAATTCCTATTAACTCCAAGACGTTTTTTTAGCTGCACGAGATATAATTCTGCCGCCTGGTGAAATTGTTTACTACGGAGCAACTGTCACACGTGAGTTGTACATTATCGAAAGCGGTTACTGCTTGGTGACTAGTAAGGAGATGAGAGAAACCAAGACTGAGCGAGTCATTGGCCGCGGCAACCATCTGGGTTTATTAGTATTGTTGTACGGCGTGCCGGCTGTCAGTACTGTAATTACTCTAACACATTGCAAAGTAAGTCGTTTAACAGTGTATTAACATCTGTTGCGGATTACAACAAGTGAACAAATGATCCTTTCTTAAGTTCATTCACAAGAGTGAGCTTCATTTTTCAAGTATTTATTTCTAAGGGAGTACACATTGAATAACAACAGGTACCTTGCCATGTGCGTGATACAGCGTGAAGCTGAGATAGAGAAGCTTCACGCTGTATCCCGCTCATGGCAGGGTAGGCAGAGGGAACTTGGGAACCTAGTGTTAGACACTCCGTTCCACTTCCGTTCCCCACTTTCCGCAGAATTTGAGGCATTGTGTGTTGAGTAATAACAACAGGTCCTTCAAATAATTAATTAATTTATAAATATGAACATTTAAAGACTGCTATAATTTAAATCAATGAATGTGGAATTAATTACAGCTGATAAGCATTAATCATTTTGCATATACTTCTGCCCTTAACCTATTCCCCGACATGAGAGAGCATGAAGGATTATTGACAAAAGAGGAATTAAACAAAATTGAAGTTCTCGCTAAAACTAAAAATACTGATGGTTACTTGAAACATTACAATCGACTTATAGCGAGTCAACGTAAACACATTACGAGTATTCTACAAGATTTCTTCAATAGTAGGTGGAATATAATAATCTTATTTACAAATTTATATCACATAGTATTTTTAAAAATTATGTTTATGATTTTTTATAATTTTAACAAAAACATGCAATCATAATAAGCGATAGTTGTTCCGGTTTCATTTATTACGAATCCGGTTTACTTATTACATATTACAAGACAATATGCTGCATTTTTAGATTCATTCATAAACGTTTTAAAGGACTATCGGAAAAGAAATGAAAGTTACATAAAATCATACAAACAGTTCAACATTTTTAATACTTTATCGCCATATTTATTATTGCCTATTATTATAAGGCCTAATGGTATATTTTTAAAAACTTGGGCAATTCTCAGAGTTTGTACTGCTTATATATTGAGTCTACTTATTCCAGTAAGTTTGTATATAATTTTGATATAAAGTATATTTAAAACGTTTTGAGGCCAGTCGTGGCCCGGTGGTTGATGTTGTGGGTTCGAAATTCGGCAGTAAGTGGGGAATGTATACGTTATCTTATATAATTAATTAAATTATCTAACTATTCTTTCCGGTTTCTTCAGTTTTCTTTTGTAAAATAAAAAGCTCTTATAATTAAATGGACATTATTATATTATAAGTTATGCAGTAATTATTCTTTTCTGTTTTATAAATATTATTTTAAAATGATTAGCTTTAATATATCATTACATATTACTTGCTATTATGGTATCATAGGGGGGGACTTATAATTAAACTCTCAATATGTGAATTACAACCGCTAATTCAGTCACGATAACTGTCATTAGAAATTACATGAAATAAATTATTACAATTAAAAACGAAATCCTGTATAGGTTAGCAGTTTATATTAGAGATAAATATAGTCCAATTTCAATAATCTATATAAGGATTAATACATTATAGCTGTCGTCTTTTAATTACAACAACATTCATAGATTTAATTGTATTTCCTCATTGACCATTTTCAGATTGTGGTATCAATGGCGCCTACTTGTAAGCAATTTAATACAGCAATCATTGTATTGGAATCTATATGCTACCTGGATTTATATTTAATGTTACATGTTGCATTTTATGGCCCTAAGAATCAGCTTATTTATCATCCATATTTAACTGCTAAAAATTATTTAACAGTATGTGTAATGTTTTACAATTAAACTTAAATTATTTTTAACTATTTTTCATTTTTTTTCTACATTTATTAATTTCTCTGCTGTGGTAGACAAACTATAGAGCTTAGTTCCTAAATTTAACACGCAATATCTCGAAAACTGGGCCGAAAATAGGGTGAGGAAAGTCTTAATATTAGTTTTTCTTTGGCTTGTATGTAAATTTTTAAAACATCGCTTAAAATTTAGAACTTAGCACTGTAATATTTCAATTTTAAAATATGTGGTTAAAAATTCAGAAGAATATTTATATTTAAATTTCTTTTTCAATATGTTAATTTATAGCTTTTGGTGTGAATGGTCTAGATTGCTTATACCTAACTGACTGACTTGAAATCTAAGACTATGCTTGCGGATTCTGCAAGTCTTAATTTAGTATATTATAACATGGGAAAGAAATATTTATATTTATTTTAAAAAACTTATCGTTTTCAGAGAACGTTCGCAGCAGATGTTATTACATGTTTCCCATGGTATGCTATATGGAAGATGTTTGTACCGAAACATAATGAAAATCACAGTGAAGAAGATCATGTGATAAGCTTCCATATGTATCATTGCATTATCAGAATGTCTAACGTTTTGCAAATCTATAAGTTATATTCCGCGTTTTGGGCGGAATCTATCGGAGCACTGAAACGAGTAAGTCTCTAATACATTTTGACCACTTGAATGCTGGGCAACGTTTATAATTTAACTTTTAGAAAGTTTTTAACAGTCTTAATATAGAGAAGGGATAGAATTTTACCCTTTTTAAATGAATTATATTTTACAACAGCACACTTGTTGATGTGTAAAAACTTATATTATAAACGACTATTTATAATGTTCTATCATATCTATTTATAGAAGTTGCCAAATTTAATCGCGATCAGGCTTATGAGTTATGACTCACATTCATTCATCATACGTTAACTGAAGTACCTATGTACCTATCTCTATATAATATATGTAATTTATTTACTAATTTTAATTCGATACGTCTACTTATACGATATTTTACCGATGTTTTATATGTAGAAGAAGAACTAGAAAACTTTCACTATATTTACATAAATACACAAATAATTGTAGCTTTACATCGTTCATAATAAATCTAATTCAGTTAAATCAATGAGGCCTATCATGGCGTAGCGGCACAAGCGTGTGACTGTAACCGACAGGTTGTGGGTTCGATTACCACTCGAAGAAATTAAATGTTTAATATTTTTAATTTAAATATTCAATGTTTTCATTGCTTCGCTTTGGTATAAGGCAAACGAGGCGTTGAGTTCCGTCACTCAACACGCAATGCCTCAAATTCGGCGGAAAGTGGAACGGAATGTCTTGACACTAGGTTCCCAAGTTCCCTCTGTCTACCCTGCCATGCCTGCGGGGTAAAGCGTGAAGCTGAGTTAAATCAATATTAGATATGATTTTAATTTGATTGATTGTATACCATACTTATCTTACTTCTATTTTATACTAAGTAGGCATGTTGTTAATCAACAACAGCAAAATACACAAATAATTTAAGATTCGATTTTTTATTTAATGTTTTTTTATGTAAATATTGTCCAACAATATTTATTCGTAGACATTAATTATTAAAAAACATGACATATAAATTAAATGTGACGTTACAGAACAATACAACCATTACGGGAAAATCATTTAACAATAGATCATTAGAAATATCCTGTTCTTCAGTTAACTACTGAGTTGAGACAATCGGTCTAAGAATTTACGCATGATAGAGCTATAAGAAATAATTTATAGTCATCTTGACACAATCATATCTATTTTATCCAATTATTACATTTTTTGTTGATTAAAATAATATTTAATCATTTTGCATGTTTCGAGAAAGTTAACATGATTTTTATTAATATTGCAATATTTAAATTGATTGCCATATTTTAAATGAAACACTTTTAACCGGATTAACGTACGTAGTCCGTTACTAGTTGACCAAGGGCTACTGTGAAGTGTTCGAAACATCATGATTCCCAAAAATATTTACCATTCAATATACGCGATAAATCCGGTAAAAAGTGTTTCATTTAAAATGTGTAACAATCGCGAAAATCAAAGACATTATGATTGCAATACATATTTAAAGTGATATTTAAATTGATTACGCGTACTGCCCTGGATTCTTGCAGAAAGAGTTGATTGTATCTTACACTCTGGTGTGGTTGGTTGGAGATTCCTAATTACTAATGAGTACCAAGTGGTAGAATTTTTTCAAGTGTCTTCTTTATTGAATTTTTATTTTGGGTTTCAATAGTCTCGTTTTTCATTCTAGGAATACTCGGATGTATATTTTCTTTCAATTTAATATATATATCTCTTATAAATACATATCTTATGAATTGATTATACTTTTATTTATGATTTGATAGAAATGTAACCAGGAAAGTTTTGCTTTTGGCAAGACATATTTCATGTAGGTTTTAAAATTATTACCAAAAGAATAATATCGTCATTTTTAACACTAATAATTTTATAAAGGTTTTTATTTCTATTTATTTACCAGTATTAAAATATTCTCTAACTTAGTCCTCTCTAACTTAGTCCTGGTTAGAGAGCCTACCCTAAGTTAGAGAGCCTACCCTAGTAGGCTCTCTAACTTAGGGTAGGCTATCTATCCAGGTTATATGCGCCTCTTTTGAAAATAGCTTCGTAATTTCCAAATTTAAATATTATATAAATGAATTTATATTAAATAAGCTAATTTATTCCTTCGTGGCGAATTCTTTTTTATTTTGTCTGAGTTGCCAATTACAGATTTAGCAGAATTTAGCTTTTCTTAGAAGTTTCATGTTTTGGGGATTGATGCCTATCAATATTGATATAAAGTAGTAAGATTTATATTTTCACTTAAATTATGTTTACTTGATTCATTCGTCTTTTGTATATATCTTTAGTTTTTTTAGGTATTTTTTAAAATTATCTTGTTTTTGTTTTTTTTTTCTTTTTTTACCTTACTTAGTTGTGAGAAAAGTGAGAAAGAAATTATTTAAGACTAGGGTCCCTATCTACCTCGCAATGTGTAAACAAGTAAAGACTAAATGCTTACTGCATTAGATTATACATAATTCATGGAACGTGATGATTATAAAAATATTTTTTATTAATATATGTCTAGTGTTATAGTCAATATAAGAGGATAATATGTATTGTTAAATTTTAGTCAATATTGGCAGTCAAATAATCAAATTTGTCCATCGATCAATATATTTTAGTCATAAGTAGAAGTGTTAATATTTATGTGTTGGCGTTTGTTTGTTTGAAATTATTATATATATTAATTAAAAATTAAATAAATTTATATATAATAATTTCGAACTTCCATTGGTTGGCTGGAGGAAATTTCTTATAGAAACTTTAAATAGCAACCATAATTATTTTTAAAATAACGTATCATTTAGGTACTTTTAACGTTTGAGACTTTGCCTGTTGCGGATAATTTGTAGTAAAATAAAAATATGGATACAATAATATAACAATATTGATGTTTATAAGTTACGAATGTACACAAGAAATATGTGTATGTATGTATGTATGTATGTATGTATGTATGTATGTATGTATGTATGTATGTATGTATGTATGTATGTATATATATATATATATATATATATATATATATATATATATATATATATATATATATACATACACATATTTCTTGTGTACATTCGTAACTTATAAACATCAATATTGTTATATTATTGTATCCATATTTTTATTTTACTACAAATTATCCGCAACAGGCATTTAATAAATTACCCCTTAAGTTGGTAATTGTATAACATACTTGCATATTGAAAATTAAATGGTTTACATACTTTTTATTCCAGTTATCATTATTTATAACATCTCAATTGTTTGCTTATTTCCAATATGTTGCACAATCATACATCAATGTGTTTTTTATAATAAAAATATAGGAAAATGTTTTGAAATACCTACACATAAAGGTACTCATCATCGAGTTGGATTGCTTTTACAAAAAAAGTAGCGTTCGCTTTTTTTTATTTATAGGCATACCTAATGAGCGTCGTCCAGTTTCTTCTTCTTACGCTTTTCTTCTTGAATCTTTATACTTCGATATTGATAATCATGTCATGCAGATACATAATAGCTTATGATAATGATGACTTTCTTGGCAAGATTAAACAATTATCAGTAGATGGACATTATATGAAAACGAAGTTTCATCCTGAAGGAAATATGGTCTGCAAACTTGGTATTTTTCTATGTTATCTTATATATTTTAATTATTTATTTAATAGATAATAGATAATTATGACAGCACATAGTCCGTTGGCAATTGAAATTTGTAAAAAGCTTATTGTAGATGTAAGGTAGCTACTAAAATTAATCAAAATTTCTACGCGAATATACGTTACTTATTATGATCTATTTAAACGAAGTTGCTAATGGCTGCATAATACAAATTATTCTAATAATATTGCTCTTATATCAAATCAAACAACAGGTTCATGGATAGACAGTGGGAAAATTGTCAAAGAATCATATCTAAGCCCCTCAAAGGTTTACTTACTAGCATATTATTGGGCAAGTACAAGCTTCACTGGCGCTGGCTTTGGAGATATCACGGCTCAAGACAGCGCCCACATGATACTTTCAATTTGCATCAACATACATGGAGTTTTGTTTTTCGGGTGGGTGATTTGATTCGTCATAGATTGTTGCCCTGTCCTTATTAGGTATCAACCTTTTCTCACAGTCACAAATCACATAAAACACGGCTTATTTTTATTAACGTATTGTAAAATACGGCCCAAATTAATAAAAACTTCGTAACATTTAAATCCCCAAAAAAAAAACTAAAAATAAATAGTGATATAACATTAGTCGTTTGTTTGGTTTTCAAGTATTTTACTTTACAGTGAAATAAGCAATGGCAGATTGACACAATATCAATAAATAAACTATTACCGTTTTGCTGACCATGTTAGCTCTAGACTGTAAAATTAACAGGCTGTGGGCTCGATTCCCACTTGAGGAAATTAAATATTTGATTTTTTTAGCCATGGTAATAAAACAATGCGCGGCGTTGGGTTTATTCTCATTCGGTGGGACGGGGAACGTCCTATTCTGATATAATGACAATTTTTTTTTTTCAAAAACAGTCATTAACACTTTCTATTCTTCCGTCAAGTAAAACTTTATTTATTAAGCCCCATTCCCGAAGGCCCCATTCCCGTGGTCCAAGTTCCCTCAGCTTTCTGCTGCTTCCACTGAAAAACAAAAATCAAAGCCACCGAGCTATGCTACATATTTAATATAGGCGATTAATTCGATTAAATTTGTTTCATTTAAAATATGCTACAAATATCAAAAAATCCATGACAGTTAAGTTATCTACAAGCAATTTATTTATTTACAGCTATGTATACGCGCGGATAGCATCTTTGAAAGCGATGGCCGATCAAGTAGTTACAATGTTCCAAGAAAATTTGAAACATTTGCAGCTATTTTTAAACAGAGAGAGAGTACCTTACATTCTGAAAAAGAATATTATTGATTATTGGAAATATCAATGGAAAAGAACCGGTGGTTGGTCGGTAAGATATTATATAGATGTCATATTTTCTTTGCTTTAACGTACGATTCTAAATACAGCGGGATATAAGCCGAAAAAATTACTTCTCCACTCCATTCTCCACTAGTGGTAGATATTAATTTCACACATTCTTTTACCAGAGCAGCTAAAGAAAATAATTAATCCGAATAAATGTGTACCAAGACGCTGTCCTATTGCGCCATAACGTCTAGGATGGATGGATGATGTTATAAATTGATTTAAACTGACATTTAGGTACAATAAAATATATCTAGAAACTACCTAGAAACTAACTAATAAATAGTTTGCCTTAGCCTACTTGTTTTTTGAATAACGAAGTAAACTACAATATAAGATATAATAATTTTGCAAAATATAATGTCACGTTATGTAATCTCTTTTATATTTGTATTCATAAAACTTTATTATTTACGTAGTCATTTTTTTAAATTAAAATACAGTAACAATATCTGCCCACTTAAAAATCTGAAACCACAAATAGTCTTTAAAAATAGCGACTATTAAGTAAAGAATAGTCAAACTACAGAAGCCACTAAAAAATTTCATTTGTCGTAACACCAGTTTTCGAAAAGTACCTCCCCTTAAAGCCGCGCCCTGCATCAGCATATTGGGCCTCAACTTTTCGAACGATTGCTAGTATCGCGATCATCTGAAAAAAAAAGGCCAAGTTGGCCTCGAAGAGACTGGGGGTCATCAGCAGAGCGAGACAATATTTCACGCCAAAACACCGTTTGGCCCTGTACAGGGCCCAGGTTCGGCCTCATATGGAATACTGTTCTCACCCCTGGGCTGGTGCACCCCAGTATCAGCTTGACCCATTTGATCGCGTACAACGTAGAGCCGTTCAAATCGTTGGGGCCCCAATGATCTGTAAGGGGCTTGACTCTTTGGCTTTGCGTAGAGACGTATCTTCACTGTGCGTCCTCTACTGCATTTATCACGGGGAGAGTTCTGGAGAACTGTTTGACTTGGTACCTGCCGCCGAATTTTCAAACCGCACAGTATGCCCGCCACAAATCAATGTACCATCCACATCATCTGGAAACGTGGCACTCTGGTACTGCGGTTTCGTAGGAATTACCTTCCACGCGCCACACATCCCTGGAACGACCTAGCCGCGGCAGTATTTCCAGGTCAATAAGACATGGGTACCCAGAGTGGACATCTATATAACACAATTAATAAGAACTGCAACATATACTCACTCAATAAACACAAATGCAAAATTATAACAACAAAATGGTTACAAACTAAAACCTGTGAAGAGACACAAAGTCTGCTTCTTAGGCCGATATAAATGCAGCAATAAATCGTAAAAATACCAAAATACATCACATTTAAATTAATGAAAACATCTCACTATATCTGCTCAATATACATAATACACACACACACACACACACACACACACACACATACACACATGCAATTAAAATTGTCAAATAAAAGATATTCTTATGTAATACAGAGATGAAAAATTAAAAATCATTATTTTTTTAACAATAAGTGATCACGCGTATTATAAATAATGTAACAAATTTAATGTGCACGCCGATGTGTGTGAACCCTGATCCCCAAATCATTATTTGTTTTTGCTAAATTGATGTCATTTATTTGTTTTGTTATATATATATATATATATATATATATATATATATATATATATATATATATATATATATATATATATATATATATATATATATATATATATATATATATATATATATATATATATATATATATATATATATGTCAATAAAGTTATATTATTACCTTAAAAAAGCGCGTCTACCTCCACCTCAAAGGCCGGCAACGCACCTGTAGCTCACCATCAGGTGACCCGTACGCTCGTTTGCCTTATCTTTTCCATAAAAAAAAAGCCAATGTTAAATCATAATTTCGAATAATAAAATACATATCAAATCTTAAATTATAACATAAACATAAAAAAATTACAATAAATAAATTATTATTTAAAAATATTACTTTTGAAATGCCCGATATGATTTTCATAAGAACTGTAATTATTTAAAAACTTAATTATACCATGTTACCCATTTAAAGCATCAAAAAATTTTGGGAAAACTACATGCCAACTTAAACGAAGATGCCGTCTTATATATGTACGAAAAGACTTTGCGAGAAATACCGTTATTTGAAGATGTCGAATATTCATTCTTTAGAGCTTTCGCAAAAAAACTTAAAGAGCGATATTTTCAAAAAGGTTATATGATTCTGAGATCTAATGAGGTCGTGAGCAACATGTACATAATTTACCGCGGTAAAGTATGTAAATTGCATTTTAAAAATTTTTTGGGTCACAATACTCGCATACTCAGCATGTATTTTTAAGGTGGACATTATAACGAATATTAATGAAGTGGAAGCATGTATGGGACCAGGAGGTATATTCGGTAACATTCGTGGTGCGACACGGTACTTAACTATGTCAAATATAGTTGCTTCTAGAAATATAGACCTTCTGTACATAAAGGGAGCCGAATTTTATGCACTTTTAAAAGTAAGCTATTTGTTTCTTCCGCTCTTTTTGTATTCATACTTTATTTCTTGTTAGATAAATAAGTAGGTTTTTATCACGTCATTGAGTTCTGTCACTTAGCAAGCAATGTCTCTAAAAATGGACGGAACGTGTGGAATAAAATTCCTTAACAATATATTCTCTCTACCTATGTCAACGTATACTACGATATCTAAGTCTACAGGAAGATGAAACATAAGTTTTATTATTTCATTGTTTTTATATTTTTCCTTATAATCATTTATGGCATTTAAGCGTTATTTTTTTATTTCAGAGCTATCCTTCAGTTTTAAGAAAAGTCAAGTATTCAGTACAATCAGCCACCAAAGATTACGTGCTGCCCACCGTGATGTCCGAAAAAACTAGTTTAGAAGTATAAATTCTAAATATTTTTAGCTTATCTGAAACTTTAGCTAAAAAAATAGTAATATGTTATTAAATTAAAAAATTCTTCAGTTAGAACCTTATCCTCTAACATATGAAGAAGATGAAGATGAAGAGAATGATGAAATTGATCCAAGTATTTTCTTAGAGGTATAAAGTTGTAAAAAATATTAGTTACTTATAAAAAGTTGCTGGTTTAAATTAAACACAATATGAAACATTTTGTTAAAATTCAATCAACAAATAAAGGTAGATACAGTATAGTACACAAGCAGCATTATATATTTATATATCTTTATACATATGCATATATTTATCAAAAAGTTTTTTTTACGAAATTGTTGGGGTGTTGAGTGTCGGAACTCAAGGCCGCGCTTCGGTATCATAGCCAAGAAACGAAAATGTTAAATAATTAATTGTTTCAAAATTCTTTTCATATATGTTTTAATTGTTTACAAATATAATAGAATCTATGCCAAAGCCGTTCTAGAAAGAATTTTTTTGGAGCGGCTTTAGAATATGGTAAGGTGAAGAAAAAAAGATTGTGGTGGTGATTTTTTAAAGGGTTACTTAAACGTACGTTTTAATCGCTTGTAACTGTAAAAAGCTTTTCGAGCTCTTCTTATCCTTGCAAAGATAGTAATAAAGAAAAAAAAAAAGGCAAATACACTATTAGTTCATATTTACATATATTTCCCTGATAACAGAGCCCTGAAAAAAGTATCGCCGAATCTCATGGTTCAAGATCTATCACATCTGCAGACAATGCTGACTATATATCTGCTGTTTGGTTAATATTTAAACCACACAGGTTAGTTTATACATTGTATTTTTATATATATTAATGTATAAAAAATCTATTAAGTCTACAATATTAATACTGTGTGTGTGTATGTAAAAAGACAATTTTATTCATTTATATCAATATTTAATTCATATTATTTTGCATGATGTTCCTTATTTCCTAAGAAGCATCAAGCAGAGTGGTAACATTTCCACTCAAGTTTAACATAATGATTTGTTGAGCGAGGAAATACTAATTATTACTTTCCCAAAGTAGGAGACGAAGCCACAACTATCATGTATCATTACAGTCATAAGCTCTCTCATTTCGTCACGAGTGCCTCAAACTCAGATTCTTATTGACACAAATGTCTTACAGATGGTTTCGCAGCAGTGTTGTGCCAGATTGTCTATGGGTTACATTGATTGGTACGTAACAATTTTGTCTCATACCTCTACTATCCTCAAAAAAAAATAAGTTGAAAATATAGTAAAGTCGGATTCCCCATTATTTAGATGAATGATTACACAATCACACGTTAACACATAAATTATTGTGAGTCTCTTATATTGAATCTAAGTACTTTAACATTTTCTAGCATTTTTAAGTATAACTTTATTGCGTCTTTCATAAAAAAACAAGCGTGTGACTGTAAGTGATGGGATATATTCGATCCCCACTCGAGAAAATGAAAAATGTTATATTTTCAAATTAAATATTTAATGTTTTCATTTCTTCGCAAGAAATTCTGGTAAAAAGACAAAGCGCGGTGTTGAGTTCCGCCACTCGACACGCAATGCTTTAATTTTGGCGGAATGTGGGGAACGGAAGTGGAGTGTCTTAACACTAGCTTCACAAGTTCCCTCTGCCTACACTGCCATGTGCGGGATACAGCGTGAAGCTGAGTGAGTGAGTTATTCTTGCATGATATATTATATAATTGATTATCCTTCTAGTTATTAATGTTTTTGTTTCGTTTACAGATTATCTGATTATCATACTGTCATACATGGATTTTATGATACTTGTATATCAAATGGCCTTCCTGTCTAACGTTTATTTCTTTTACATATGCGTTGTGGTGGACGTAATTTTTCTTTATAAAATCTTCTTAGACTTTCATACCGGTTATATGAACAGATATGGAGACTACATATTAAATCCGAAAAAAGTACGCCATATGTAAGTATCGCATTTTTAATTAGCATTTTTATAGTTTTTTGACCACGTACCTAATACGAAAAATACTTAAAAGCTCTTATGGTTTAATTTCAATGTAAGACTCGGATCCACAGAACTATACTTGTTATCTCCTCACGAACGTAAAAAAGTGAGTGAATTCTGAAGAAAATAACTCAAATTTAAACATTATTCAGTCTTGATTCTCTAATGTATTATTTTGCAATAAAAAAGGCTATATTAACTAGTTACGACATGATTACTTATATAATAATAAGGTGTCTCAATAAATATTATTATTAATTAATTCTAGGTATTTTTCAAAAGTATATCTTCGGAGACGGGATTTTTTAACCAATTTACCGATTTGCTATTTAGCATTTGCTTTGTCTTTGCGTCCATCTGTTCAAAATGCACTATTCTGTTACATGCGAACACCTCAATTAGTGAGAATCAGTTACTTATTCACATATCGCCAGCATCGGAAAATAAATATTGGGTCGTCAAGCTTATTCTTGAAATTGACGTAAGTCCTATAATTATTTTTTAATTTTAAAACGGTGTTGGTTCAAAGCGTGGCATTAAGTTTAAGTATTCAGCATTCTTCTGCATTTTTAAATTTGGGAAAGTGGAGAAGGAAATGTTTCAAAGGTGAAACATTGTTATTGTTTTTAGTGGCTATTAGTCCATTTTAAAAAGGAAGAGTGTCTAACTCCAAACGCAACGTTTAGATACCTAGTGTTAAGACCCCCCGTTTCGTTTCCCATTTACCATCGAATTTCAGGCAATGCGTGTTGAGTGTTGCAGCTCAATGCCGCGCTGTGCCTTGTTACTAGACCGAAAAATTTTCTATTAATATTTTTTAATTTAAATATTTAAGTTCCTCTGCATCACGACAAGCCTCTCATTTATAAAACATTTATATTAAAGGACAATTGGAATATGGGCTTCCCTTTTAACTCACGTAAACGCATGTTTATTTTTCAAAATGTCTTGTCTTACTCCGGTACAATGCACTTCAGCTAATTGGATGACGAAGGAAGAGTTAAATTTAAGCGCTAGCTACGTTCAGGTAAGTTAAGTAAAATTATCTAAACATCATTCTATTTATTCAGCTAATTAAGTTGAGGCCTGTCGTGGCGCAGCGGCACAAACGTGTGACTGTAACCAACAGGTTCTGTGTTCGATCCCCAGTCGGGGAAATGATATATTTAATATTTTCAATTTAAATATTTAATGTTTCATTTCTTTGCTCTGGTAATAAGGCAAAGCACTGCGTTGAGTTCCGCCGCTCAACACGAAATGCCTCAAATTCGGCGGAAAGTTGGGAACGAAAGTGGAACGGAGTGTCTTAACACTAGGTTCCCGAGTTCTCTCTGCCTACCCTGCCTCGTGCGGGATAGTGTGAAGCTTTTTTTTAGCTTCAAAGGCCAATTAAGTAAATATTTTTAATCTTTATAAGACATATATGATCGATAATTATTATAAATTTTTATTCATTGTAAGTTCAATGTTTATTTATTATAACGATACAGCAGTGTATGATATGATACGATATAGTATTTTGGTACTTCACCCTATATTTATTAGTTTGGAGCAGTAAACAATTTATATTGTACTGAATAAATTGTTTTTTTTAAATACATACGTAAATGTTAATAAACTATTATTGAAAAAATGTGTTATTTATTTATCGTATACATACTTACTATTTGCAAATACATAATGGTGAATTATTTTCAAATTTTATATTTTTTTTTAGAAAAATTTCTTCTCACTTTACATTGCATCATTATGGTACATGATAAACTTATTGACAATCACCGGAACAGGAGACGTTTCGTCACAAAATGATTTTGAAGTTATTGAAACTGTTTTTATTACTATTATAATAAAATTCTGTACAGGTACATTTATAAAGGTCCTATTCATAAATTGTTCTTAAAAAATAGTGGTTTTGAATATAAAATAATAATCAATTACATATTAACGGACTCCTTTATTAACGGACACTGCTTAAATTAAGTAATTGGAAAGACTAGAATACAATACTTTCAATTTAATTATTTAACGTTTTCATTTCTTTGCTCTGGTACAAACCAAAACGCGGCGATGAGTTTCGCCAATCAAAACGCAATGCCTCAAATTCGGCGTAAAGTGGGGAACGGAAGTGGAACGGAGTGTCTTAACACTAGGTTCCCGAGTTTCCTCTGCCTACTGAGTACTAGAAAAACAAAAACCTTTTTTTATCTATTCTATTAAAACTTGAAAATTTAAAAATTTAAAAGCCTATACGAAATCATAAACTTCCAGGTCTACTTATATCTGAAATGTCGGCTATGATAACTGCACATTCGTCCTCAAGAATCAAATATGATTACGGAATAAATGAACTGAGAGACGGACTCAGAGATACCGATCTGAGTGACCATCAAATGAATAAAATGTGGGACTACGTACGTGAATTGTGGAATAGGCAACAAGGGAAACAGGTATTCACAAAAACTGAGTAGTTTTCTTTATAAAAATATGCTAAACTAAGCTAAAACTAAGTAATTTTTTATATAAAAAAAAATGGTAGATTTGCTATCAGGCTTATTAGACTATAGTTTACTGTGGCATTTTATCGGAGACAGCGATTTTCTTCTTACTAATCAATTACACGTTTAACGGTAATGGAAACATAGATTCTTTAGTAAATAGCTAATGTACAGTCACACAGACTTACCCGCACATGTTTTCTTAGATCTATATATGTGAAAACATTTCCACGCATGTAATTACACATATACACATGTTGCTACCTGTCCATTATTTATTTTCATATAACTTTTAAGTATCGGTAATTATCAATACTTAAGGCATTTTTATTAAACGTAATTTCAAAAAATAAAATGGAAATTTACTCTAATAATCCTAAAAACATACAAGTATACCTAATAATCTTTAATAATCTCAAATAAAACCTAAAGTATATCTGACATTATTATTTTGTAAAACCATTGCTGCGTTCTCTGTGAGATTAGGTAACTCAAATAATATATTGTAGCCAAATTAAAATCGAAATTACTCCTATCGCTTAAATAGTCAAATAATTCTCTCACGCTAGTATTAAATCTTCTTCTTATATAATGGTTTGGTTTAGATGCCCAAACTAGTGTGCAAGTTGCCATGTAGACTACAGATTCAAGTAAAGCAAGCTGTGTACGGAATTCATTTACGTGAATCATTGATATTTAATAAAACAAATGATGACTTTAAAAGAATGTTGACTAAGTGGTTGAAACATTGCGTTTTCTTTCCTGGCAACTATATAGTGCAGAGGGGAGACGCCGACCAGTGCATTTACTTCATACATAGAGGAGAGGTAATGTTTGTGTTGATAATCTGAAAATTTCAGGCAGTGAATGAATTAAAACGTTAGCATTGTTTTTATTAATTTACTGTTTGTATAAGTTGTATTCTTACTAGGGGTAATTAAAAATACTTTTAGCTTTGCACAAGATTTGTCCTAGCGGGCTAACCAGAGTGCAAGGAGCGGTAAACGTAGCGGTCTCTATGTACCTCTTTCGTTCCGTCTCCTTTCTAATTTTTAAATTTATTTTATTTTTCTCCTGTACTAGAAGACAAACCACCGAATTGAGTAGGTAGTGTCCTTCTTATGCGGTAAAAGCGTGTAGCTATTTTTATTATTTAATATCAGCTTATCAAGGTTATTCAAATATCTTGCGTATACACATTAAAATTAATAACCCAAATCTGTTGGTTAAGTAATGTGTGGCTGTGAACTAAATGTACACATAGAAATTATGAATATCTACGGAAGATAGGACGTTTTTAGAAAATAAAATAACTATTACATGTACATAACTCATATTCAAATTTATACTAAAAAAATGTTTTTTGTATGAATACATTAACTCGATTATTAATTATCTAGGTTGAGGTATTAACGGTTCATCAAAATCTAACTGAATCTATTTACGATGTGCTTGGGCCAGAGGACAGTTTTGGTGTAGCACAGGTATATATTATCGAGGTGTTTCTACTATAACATAAATATAAAATAAATATTAATTTACTCAAATAAATCATATTTTATATTTTCAACTATTGTTTAAAAGTTTTTAAACAATCCACTATTTATGTTCTTTTATTATAACCCTATCATACAGGTTTCAACCCATGAAATTACAACTAACCAAGTAGTTTTTTTTTTGTTTTATTTCTAGAACAATCCTTTGTAACTAGCTAAAACTAAAACTTTTTGAACAGTTTACTAAATTTTAAACTTCTATAAAAATGCTAATAACTGATAATGAAACCTAAGCCGAAACTTACATAACTTTAAATAAAAAGAGACTTTATTTAATTATTTTATTTTATTTCAGGAAATTTCTAATGATAAAAAAAATGTATCAAGACTTTACATTTGCCACTTTTCACCTATATAAACATTGTATGTTGAGGGACCGGAATCGGAACTCGACGCCAAGTTGTCTTAACAGAACGGAGAAGAGAAAATAATGAATTTCCCGAGCAGAGATTGAACCCACAACCATGATGCTTACAGTCGGACACTATCCAACTGCTCTAAAATGACCCTTCATCGCCTTAAAAGTGTATAATATATTTATTATAACTCTATTTTATTTCAGGGCTTATTTGTGGGTATCACCCACCACTTCTCGTTCCGGGCTCGGACCGTTGTGGATATAGTATATTTGGTATTAGACGAATGGAAATATTTGTTGGATTTCTATCCACATTCCGCAAAAATAGTACGAAGAAAAGTAGAAAATGCTTATTTAGCTATATAGTGTCCATTTAATATTTTACATTCAATAAAAACTTAAAAAATGTTGTAGTTTGTTTTATTGTTATAATATCTAGTATTAATTACAAAAGCATAAGCAACAAAAATATTATAATAGTTTTAGGCCTTAATATGAAATAAAATCTTCTTACGGTAAGTACACGAGAAAATTAATTATTTTCTATTTATATTTCCTGACTGATATCAAGACAAAGCTCGGCATTCAGTTCCGCCATTAAACAACTATTGTTTCGTAAACCAATGAATAGAACGTCTTAACATTAGGTTCCCTCTGCCTTTCCTTTCAAATTATGTAAAAATACAATGTGAAGCTAATATTGAAAAATAAAAAAAAACACGTTAAAAGAATAACATTTTATTCATCTAAAATTATAGCTAGTTTAATAAGTTTCTTACACAATATACAAAACACTACATTATTTATAAAAAAGACAATTTATTTAAAATATTACTTCGTTTTTAAAGCACAATTTCAGTATAAAGACGTCACTATATATAAGTTACTACAAAGTTACTTAATAAATTTTTTGGAGTTTCATCTAGTTACATATTACTGATACTAGATGGCGTCCTTATCCTACTGGTTCGTTTTTATTTATAGAACTACACAAAAAGGACAAACATACACCAAAAGGAATGAGTTAAATAGCAAATACTTAAAATAAATAGTTTGTAATTTTAAGTACCTACGCTGTTTCCTACAGTGATCTCTTAACAAGAATTTGTTAAATAAGGCACAATGCACAATTTCAATAAACTATTAAACTAAACACTTATATAAATAACTAAACTAAACACACACTAGAAAAAACCATTGCTTCAACAGCCTTATAAACTTACAATTGAGATCTAATAAAAGAGAAATCCCAGACAAGTTGAAAAATAACAGAACGAGAAGAATCAATACGTCAATGTTCGTGTATGATGGACCTATTACACTTCTTTCGTACAAACCTAAACCATCGAAAATGGTTTACATGCTATTATCTTATGATAGGAGCAGGCTCTGTTAATCGGAAACGAAAAAGCCACGCTTGATTGAATTTTATGATAAAACAAAGGATGGTGTATACACATTTGACACAACTCTGTACAGGATCAAAAACTAAAGTAATTTTATGAATTTTATGCAGAAGTTATTCATTTAGTTATTAGGTTATATATTCGCAATTAGTTGAACCATGGCTGAAAATTCGACTCGAAATTCCTACTATGCCAAAGCACATAAAGACCAAAAACACCACAATCGGTCAATAATATTCTACTGTAGACGCTTTATTTGAATAATAGAAAAAGAAAACCTGTGGCTTATGTTTTTATACCAAAAGGCGTATGAAAAAGTCATCGAGCACTAAATATAAGACAGCAATATATGCGGAAAATAAAGTTGATTTTGTTCAAAATGTGCCATATAAAAATAAGTTTTTTAATAGTTTTTAGTATTATAATTCAGGTACGGCAAAGAGTTTAAGGCTATTTTTGTTTTGTTTTTTATTTTATTTTATAAATATATGTTGGTTACAGTGAATTCATAAAAACTAGTGCTTTTGTAAAAGACTGAGAAAATAAATATTATGAGCAATAATGTAAGACTTTTTTATTTCATTTAATAGAATAATAATTGGACTAGACATATGTGCAACAAATATAAAAAAAACTTATTTTTTTTATCAGCAATTACAACACCCTAAAAAATATTCGTTCGGTTCGAAACGACGAATGGTTAGGGTTTATAGGGGGCAGGCCAACTTTAGATGTCTAGAGTTAAATTTGTGTTTTAAAATTCATACAGTCTAGGAACGTCTAACGCCATCGGGCAGAACATTTCATAGTTTTACTGCTTTAACAGTAAAAGAGAATTTTGTGCAGGATAAAGAAAGTCAAGAGATATTATTTTTACTATGTTTTAAAGTGTTATTCCACACTTAGGACAGAAAATACTAAACTTAAATTTAAAAAGCGTATAAAATCCTGCTTCGTTCAAAATTTTTATACGCTTTTTAAATTTAAGTTTAGTCAAGAGATATTATTGTAACGACAACTGAAGCTGGGAGTGATCGTTCTTTGAGGTACGAAGGAGCGTTGGGATGGTAAAGGAAAGTATAAGGGACGGTAAGAGAATGTTGATGCCGTCGGTCTTTTAAGCCATTTAAGCTAGTTACGGTACTGTGTTATGTGTCACATACATCTTCAGTCCAAAGATAAATCGAACAATGAGATTTTGTATCCGTTCGAGGATAGGATAATCTTGTATAGGAATGAGAAGAGATTGGGCTAAAGCTATTTTTGGTTTAAACGGCAAAAGATTCTTCCATCTTATCAAACTTCCTATGGCGCAAAAGATCTTACAACTAAGCTCGGTATTTTGAGGTTATCAGAAAAATATACTATCCATTCAGATTCTTAAATTATTAAAACTAGTAATAACGAACATTATCGATTAAGATTGGGGCGAAAGGAGATTTTAGATAATTGTTTTGAGGGACCAAATATATACATACGTTAGACTCGGATTTATAGACAGCTCAAATAACTTACTTCAGTTTCTAATAATTTGAAGATCGAAATTCATGTCATTTATCTCTGGGTGGTATATCGGTAAAAGATTCTTCTTTTTGTATAAATCTGTAAATAATCTGCGTAGAGATGGTTTAATGAAGTTATGTATTGAGTTAAAGTATAAATGAATATAGAAAAAAGAAGGGAGGCATTGCGTGCGGCCATGTAGATAAGAAAAAAAATCTATTAGTATTTTTTGGGGAAAAGTTGATGGACCTTAAAATAGCTAAAAGTATGTTAAAATCCACTGTGTTTAATGCATTAGAAAAATCTAATAGAACAAGTATAGTTATTTGCCGACCATTCACACCATATTTAACCTTTTCCTCACTTATTGTTGAGCGCTGTTACTAAGCTTGGCCCAGGAAGGAAACCGGATTGAAAGAGGGACAGAATATTATTTTATTATACAGAATTGTTATTATTTAAATTTTTTGGTCATCGAAAGCTCATTAGATATTATTGTAATAACAAGAGTACACATTATTTATCATAATTAACCTATTGGTAACCTTTTAAGTCTTACAGCTTTACACTGTGTCCCGCACATGGCAGGAACTTGGGAACCTAATAGTTAAGACACGTTTTCCACATTTCGCCGAATTTGAGGTCTCATCGCCGCGCTTTGCTTTTTTACCAGAAAGATATGCGAAGAAAATGAAAATAGTGTGAATAGTTAAATATTTAAATTGACAATATTAAACATCTACAAAATAAGTTCAATGTTTTGTATATACATTTGTTCACTTACATAATTATTTATAATATATGTACTAAAAATAAACAAAGAATATATTTAACTAAAAACTGGTCTTAATATGTATGATTATTACTGAAAAGGCTTACGTCATAAAAACATATGTAATATATTATTAACCTTCAAATAAAATTTCTTCCATACTACTGTCGCTCGAGAACCGTTTCCTTTTTCGCATACTGCTACTACTTAAAAGCTCTACGCCATTAGAATCGGAGTCCATAAGCAATTCGTTTTCCCTGTAAATAAAATGAAAGAGGATTAAAGGAGGAGGAGAAATGAACTATTTTCTTACTCAAAAGCAATATCAGAATAATTAGGTAGTATTCGAAGAATGGAATGTCTGCCTATCCTGATATGAATATGAAGTATGGCGTAACTTTGATATAAAGAAATAGCAAAAATAAAAAAAACTATATTCAATAGTAAATATCTTTTTGGGCTTTACATTATTTGGTGTCCATGATAGGGTAGCCAGAGGAAATTTGGAAGCCTAATGTTAAGGTACTCAACGCCACATTTTGGCTTGCTACCAAGTAATAAAAATTTTAAATACTAGCTTCCGCCCGTGACTTCGTCCACGCTTCCGTCGTGTTTCGTAAAAAAAATATCATAATGTCTTTCCCCACGGTTTTGATTTAACAGGCAGATTAACTTTCGTATTTAAGTAGAGCAATATAATATGTCAATCCACAATACTGTTGAAAAACTGTACTGAGTACTGTTAAAAATAAATAATAAATACCTATAAGTACGAAGTATTATTAATAAAAGTACCTACGCTTTAACCTACTCAATACATAAAAAACTGAACATACATGACCCAAAACTAACCTGTCGGTATCTAAAAATCTATGCGTACTACTTCTACTTCATTTAAAAAGAAACAAAATAGAAACTTTTAATAATTTAGAGTTTAAACGTAACAACTAAACCTATTTTATAAAATAACAACAAAAGAAATTAAAATAAACTATTTAAAGACCATTATTGCCATGCTCGACGCGGCTCGCGGCGGTAATAAGGTAATAATCCTTATAGCATGATTCAGTATTTACTCGCGATGGCTTGTTAGCGTATTTCATATAAGTTTGGTGTTTCTCTACCGATTTCTATGATTATTTATTTATTAAATAGGTATTTATGTTAATTTTTAAAAAATGAGCGATGAGTGTTGTTGGTATTATAAACGTAAGAGTAAACAAATATAATCAGAAATCTCCGAATAGCTAAGCTATTGGGAGTTACACGTGTTACTGTGAATCAACCATAAACGATAGACATATGCTGTAGTCCGATATTTTTTTTATAATTTTATGTAGAATATTTCCGTTATATATGGTTTCGCTGTAGCTTTAACCATTAAGGCTGCACACGCGAAGGCTGCTTAAAAAATCAAGTAACTTCACCCGTTTTCCCAACATTTCCTTTCACTGCTCTGCTCCTATTGATTGTAGCGTGATGAAAAGTATACAATGAGTTGCGCAGGAGTATGAAGAATAACTGTACCAAATTTCGTTAAAATCCGACAAGTAGTTTTTGTTTCTATTAAGAACATACAGACAGACAGACAAACAAAAATTTTACTAATAGATATAGATATAGATTTTTCTTACTTAAGCTGTTATTAGCTTTACTAACTATAAAAATATTTATTGTTACACTTTCACGCACTAATCATTCAAACAATCCTCATAAAATTTTTAATGAACATACCAAAGTATAGGAAAGACATGGAATATTTTTAAAAAAATATAATAATCTTAAAAAAAAGTATTAAGTTTGACTTTAAAATGAAGACATATACCATAATTTAACACCAATTGGCTTACCAGGGCGGTAACTAACCATAGTTTGAAGACTAGAAAATTTCCAAGAAAATGAATAATTTTAGAATGATAATTTACCAGTCACATATCAAAGTATTCCAAAATTTTAGCATAGCATAAGTAAAAAATAATTAATTTAGGTTTAACTACTTATTCTACAAAAAATATGAATAAATCTTACAAATTATATCACATTTGGAAAAAGTTCTTTAATATTTGTGTATATTATAAAAACTGAGACTGTCTCCACATAGTCAAGGTAAAACAGTTACAATCTGGAGGCACGACAGTCGCCGAAGGCTACCAAATGGATAAAAGCGAAGCGAAACAGTGCTGTACCATTATTTTCTGCAAACATTTGAGCATATTTTGTGCTCATATATTTAAAAATTCTTCATATATTTAACTGTATTTTTTATAATTAACTATAAGCACACACAAGAATCTCAAAATTTCAAATTTGTAGGTAATATATTTTCGAAGTTACGTGAAACCCAAAATTCCACATCACACTGATTCAATCACTGTCACTGCACTCGATCATCACTAGAGCAATAGAACTAGTACTACCCATACACCTAGAAAACTGAAATTTGGTACAAGCTTTAGTTGTATTCCTAGTGGGGTAGGCAGAGTGAACGGACCTCCAAACGCTACAGTCTCGGCATACCTCTTTCGCCTCGTCCACTGTCATCAATCTCTTTGTACATGGGCATGTATCATATCATGATAACCATCCGTCTTTCTGCCATCATCCGGTGAGTCCTCTTGCTTTTTAAGTAAACCTCCTCTAGTATAATAGATACCGCGTTTTTTTAAGGCCAACCGAGGTATCTCTCTCCCTCTCTTACCATTCACATTTCCTTCATAAATCTTTTTTCCATACTTTCATCAGTGTGACATCTACGCTAGTACACACCATCTGGTATCTTCTCTTTGGGTATGCGATCAGCTAAACTGACTCCGCAAATCAGTATTCATCTTTCTTGCATTCTTCTTCTGTAACACCCACATTTCTGCCGTATAACAGCGTCGGCATGAATACTGCATTGTGTACGGTCAAACACGCAGCTATGTTGACGTTTCGCTAATTCGACATTTTGTTTCTTCCGTCTCTACTAAACATACTTCCCAGATATACTACCTCATTGACTTCTTCTAATATATTATCATTTATTTTTCATTTCTTTTAAATATCATAACCTTCGGCTTATTCGTATTCAGGCTTAGACCATTATTTGCGTACCCTTCTTTCAGAGTGGTAACCAATGCCTCATTTTCTATTGATGCAATAATCACTGCATCATTTTCGTACAGTAGGCAAATAATATTCAAGGTACCTACTTTCAATTCCATGTCACTTTGTCTTACTCATTGAAGACAGCTGTCCAACTACAAATTTAACAACCAAGCTGGCATGGCGGAACCTTGTTTAACATTTGATTGGATGTCAAACCAAAGCGAAATGCTAACTCCTACTTACACATAGGCTAAGTGATTTCTGTAAAGAGACGTTACAGCCTGTAACAAGGGTCCACTCACATTGTTCCGGGGCAGTATCTCCCATGATGTCTTTTCTATAACCATGTCAAACACCTTTTCCAAGTCCACAAAAGCATAGAGAACATATGGTTTACTGCCAAAAGATCTTATATTCTAACTTATCTTGCATTCTTCTCGCTAATATTTTAGCATAAACTCTACTACCTAAGCTAATCTAACTGATAGCTCTATAGCTTGCGCAGTTTATCTGTTCGCCTTTATACAAAGGCTCGTTGACTACACCTCGAAAATCGTCTGGGAACTTCCCTGATTTCTAGCATAAATTGCACAAAAACCATAACAGGTCCAAGACGCGTGGCCCATCATCTCTGATCATCTCGGCAGTAACTCCACTTTCTTACCATATTTCAAACTTCGTATTGCACTTTCAATTTCCTTTATAATGATTTCGCCATCGGCTACTTAAAGAGTCAGCGATTCGCTTTTAATTGAAGCAAAAGCGTCATTACATTCGTACATGTCCTTGTAAAATTTAGCCCATTGCTGCAAAACCTGTGACTGTTCTGTTAAAAGATCACCGTTCTTCGAAAGCATCCTTTTTATTCTACAACTCCGGAATTAACTCCGGAATTCACTCACTTACGCCAGAAAAGCTTATCAAAAAAAGTAATCTTTCATCTCTTTTATTTCTGAGAATTTGCACACTTCACCTTTATCAGTACTTTCATTTAGTGTTTTTGCAGTTTATACTGCTTCTTTCTTATCTCTCTCATACTTAATTCTATTTTTTTTAAATCTAAAATTTAATAATCCTACCATGCTTTCTTGTTTCTTTCTACTACACCATTCATCGCGCTTTTTATTAAATACTGTTTTCCTTTTACAACAAATATTTCTGCCGCTACTTCTGTCACAATGTTCCTAATGTTCTGCCAACATGTAATAGTTTCCTCTTTATTAGTCACATAAAGCAGAAACTAGCAAATGTAGAAATATTAAAGTGACCATGAAGTTTTAATATTGAACAAAAGTTTTGGATATGTTTATATCTCTATAAAAAGTAATGAAATGTCTTGGTAAATCTAAGCAAAATCTATGCTTACAGAGACTGTTTTATTAATATAGTTAAATGTGATTTGACACTGCCTTATGAATGTCAACATTCTTAAACTTAAAGAAAATGTAACAATCGTCCAAAAAATACTATATTAAAATATTAATAAGGAGCTGTTGAATAAAGTTCAGAAACTGTGTGCATAAAAAATTACTTCAATTATTTGATGGCCTTATTGTACCTGTGCCTTCATACAATGTTACATTGCACTTAGGAAAGTTTTGTTTTCATAACATAATTTTTTTTCAGCTACATGCTGTATCCCGCACATGGCAGGGTAGGCAGAGGGAACCCGGGAACCTAGTGTTAAGACACTCCGTTCCACTTCAAATTCCCCACATAAGATAAATATTGCTGCTTTTCTTACCTTTCAGTACTAGGAGTGCGAACACCATCATGTTGATTATCCATATGAATCATTAAACATGGTCTATGCAGTGCTTTATTACATATTGTGCAAGTAGAACCCTAAAAATTTAATTTTAGTTGATTTATATCTTGTTTATTTGTGTATACTTAACTTTTTTTACTTTTTATTTTATTTACTATCTTTTTGGTTTAATACTATATACAAAATATTCTTTATGTAATAAGAATCATTTATGGGAATAAAGGCTATTATTATTATTATTATTATTATTATTTGTGTATGTGTGTTAATTGTGCATTGTTTGTATATATAAATCATCACATTGTTAACAAGTTTATTATGTGATCTACACATGGGGAAGTAAATAATATTTATTCTATTTAATTGAGAGGTGGTAACCTCATAACCACTTTTGCAAGAGAAGGTGCAATGTTAATTGTAACCAATGTAACTCACATTCAGTGACAGGCATTAACATTGCTAAAAATATCAAACTTAATGTACTTTAATTAGATTTTTTTAGCCAAACATTTTATATATGATAATAGTTTTAGAGAATTCTTGTCTACAATAATATTTTAAACTTAAAACTATTTATACAACACAGTATATAAATAAAAAAAGAAGAATTTATACTCACTTTAAACACAAGTTCCTTGCATTGATTGCATTTTTCTATGTAATCCTTGAAATGATCTGTGAAATATGTTTCAAATTCATACATCGCTCTAAGACCTATCATATAATAAACAATTACTTCAACAGTTTTTTGTCTTCCTTTTCTACTTGTGTGTATGTTTTCTTGTGATTCTGTTACTTTATATAGATAATGCATTTTACACCATCTTTCTAGTAGAACCTGAAAAATGTTTTTTTTTTTGTATTTTACATGACATGTTTATAATACTTGGACGGCAACTATTAATTTTTATTTTGCTTTGTTCTGTGTCCCACACAAGGACACTCCCATTTCTCACTTCTATAGAATGTAACTCATTGCCACACTTTTTGCATAGTTAAAAGAGTAAGAGTAAAGAAATAAAAATATTGAATATGTATGTATGTATTGAATCCAAATTCACAAACAATGCATTGATCAGTCGCAGTCATGCTCTCCTTTAACATGAAGTAATATAAAGTAATTAAATGTCTTCTCTATAAGACATAATATGCATGTTATCGGGTCCTATACAGAGGACCTTTAGGAAACAACATTTTTATTTTTAGTATAAACTCTCTGAATAAAAACAAATGCCAACAGATTTGTAATTAATTTTCCTAAGGATACTCACAGTAAAAATAAAAATTTTCTAGATTAAAAAAAGATTAATATATTCAACCAAAATTTATTCAAATAACTGACAATATTCCTTAATATGTTTCATTGTTCTTAAATGTTAAAATAAGCATTACAGCATTTTTTTTGAGTATTTTACTTTCCTTTCAAGGAGGGAAAATATGAAACTCCTCTGCCAACACATTGAAAAGATTTATGATGCATTATATTTAAATCTAATCTACAATTTACCTATAGGCCATCTTTATATTACCAGAACAAAATACACTAATTATAGTTATCAATAATATTTGTGATCTTCACATTTAAAGATATTTTATGATTGCATCTATCAACTATATAATGTCAAAATATATATAATATTTGAAGTTATAATAAAAAAATACAAATATATATATTTTGAACTAAAAATATATTCACCTCAGCTTCTTGTTTAGTAATTTGATGAGCATAATAAAGAGCGTCTGCAGATTTAATTTCTTTATGTTCATTTAATATTATTTCCTTTATAAGTGTTCTAAAATAATTAAGCTCTTTGACTGAAAAAATCCTTTGAGATTTTGTGGCATTATCGGAGACAATCATCATAAAAATTAAAGTTTCCTCACTAGATTCCATGTTTTTATCCTTTACAATTTTTATTCTTTGCTGTAGCGGACTTATTTCGTTATTTATTTCTGCGACTAGCTTACGAATTCGTAGAGTGAGATCACTTCCATTTTGTCCTGTGAAATATGAACGAGATAAATAATAAACAAAAATAAAAAAATACTACATAACGATAAGGATTTTAATATAATACCTGTATAGTTTTGTACAACTTTTACAGCTTCTGCCATTGATAGCACACCCCGATTTGCTATGGTTCGCAAAAAGAATCTATGAATATAGCCGTAAGTCATTGTAACGATAGGATATTCTTTATAAATTACAACGAAATCAATTTTTTAAATAAGAAACGATATAAAATTATTAGCTTTTGTTATGACATTGACAACAGATGGCCGTTGTCAAATATCAATTTGTCAAAATTGAAAAGATAACAAATACCTCACAGACTTATAATAATAGAAATAGCGAATACTTGCTTTAACACTAATTATTAATATATATTTATTATTATTAATATATATATTTTCTTTAACACTAATTATATATATATATATATATATATATATATATATATATATATATATATATATATATATATATATATATATATATATATATATATATATATATATATATATATATATATATATATATATATATATATACCTCACAGACTTAAAATAATAGAAATAGCGAATATTTTCTTTAACACTAATTATTAATTAGTGTTAAAGAAAGTATAAGATTCTTTTCACTTTTCGAACATTTTTTTCTGTAACAAACGACTACTACCTAGTACTATTAGTGTTACCCATATTAAATGGAGCTAAACTACTACTAACAAAGATATTCGAGTATTGCATTTAGTTTTTTGATGGTCCCAACCAGTGCTGACACATCATTGGCAGAATGAAGAAAATGTAAAGTACTCGATATTTATGGTTTCCTATCTTTTCCAATTCAGAAGCTTCAAACATTCTCTAGCGCCAAATTGTACAGTATATATAAAAAAATACATTTCCCTGTCTCACACTTCGTTGCAGTTGAATAAGATTAGAGGTCTTGTTCTGTAATCAGATTGACATAGTAATGTTGTTGTGTGTTTAGATAATTCCTGTACGGATTCGTTTACACGCCACTTTCAATTTATTTTAATTGTTTAAGAGCAATACTATTCTAGGAAAAGTTATCCTTTAGAATATTTTTATTACAGTGTGGGGTAGGCACGTTGAGCATAAGAACTGTATATCTCTCGGGACTTCATGACTTTTCACATGGCAATGATTTATAGATCTGCTGAATGATTCTAATCATTAATATGTTTTGTGTCCTGTAGTATCATTTGCTTGTAGTATCATTTGCTTTGCTTTGTCAAAGAATTGTATTTTGTATGATTTTATGATGAGACTGGAAATTTTAAAATATCTGTGTTTTTTTCAGATTGTCTAAATTTAAGCTGCTTTAAATACCTTTTAGAGTTCGGGTGAAAAGCTATTTATTATTGTTGATATGCAGGTATGTTTGGAGCGTAGATTACGTCGTTCGGGATCATTCGAATTTTGTTGCCTAATACCGTCGTAAAATTCAGTAGTAACGCCTTGTTTCAGTGACATCATAAATTTATTGCTTTTTTGTGAATATAATTAAGAAATAAACAAAGAAATAAACAAAATAAATTCATCGTTTGATCTGGATGACTATCCAGATCCACCTTCCCAGTTAAGGTTTCCTTTAGAAAAGGTTCATTCTATCTGCCCGAGAGGCCCTCTTTTAGCTTGTCTTTAATAATAATAAAACAATAATATTGTTATATCATTTGGTTCTCGCTCTGGCAGGATCTTCGCTCTGGCAGGCCCATCGAAATTACTGTCATCACGTCAATAACAGACATGGATCAGTAAATATTTATGTTAAGGTGCCTCTAAGTCAATAAGGTCATATCCAAGGGATACTAACTAAATATATTATAGCTACATGACTGTGTCATAAAAACAACAGAGACTATAGACTCCCCTAGAAGGTGATAGACCCGACGTCTCCACAACGCCATCTTTTATAACTTGTTTCACGATGGCACAGACAAAACTTTCAATTCGTCCAAAAAGATCCCCGAACTGCAACAAGGAAATCCATATCCGGGCCCATTAAGGCTCTGTGGTATTTGCCACAACTCTTTGCTTTTTCATACAGTTATGCGATCGGAAGAAGTAAATAAGTACATATCGTCGACAAGTCTACAACTGTTCTAAAACAACAACAACTACCCAAAGAAGGAGGACCAAGACCCTTATCATCCCTTTCAATCGTAAAATAAAACGTAGATAAAATCTTATGCTTGAGGCCTGTCGTGGCGCAGCGGCACAAGCGTGTGCCTGTAACCGACAGGTTCTGGGTTCGATCCCCAGTCGAGGACATGAAATATTTAATATTTTCAATTTATATATATATTTAATGTTTCATTTCTTCGCTCTGGTAATAAGGAAAAGCGCGGCGTTGAGTTCCGCCACTCAACACGCAATGCCTCAAATTCGGCGGAAAGTGGAGAAAGGAAGTGGAACGGAGTGTCTCAATACTAGGTTCCCGGGTTCCCTCTGCCTACCCTGCCTCGTGCGGGATACAGCGTGAAGCTAAGAAGAAGAAGAGAAGAATAAAATCTTATATGGATTTGGAGAGTCTAGACATAAGAGTATTCAAAAAAGCTTCAACCTACACACTTAAGCGAGAGATATGATATCATTAAAGGTGATATGGATGGTATTTTAAATTACTATTATAAGTCAATATCATTAACAAAATTAAATTTTACTCTTTACTTATTACCTAGAAGTAATTTAAAGTAGGTACATTTTCCTAAGCGTCAAGGCGATCAACCACGCTTAATTACACGAGGTTTTTTAATTGCGATTCTGTTTGTGATAGCATCTTTTCTCTAAATTGTACTTATTTATCTTTTCTGTTCGAACAAATACAAAGTAAACGCTTTAATGAGCACTTTTCCGATTAATACAACAGTAAGTTAAGTTTGTAGAAAAATATATTTTACCTAAAAATATAGGTAGGTGCCTTGCAGATCTAATACAAGTATACAAAACTAAGGTATTTATATAAACACCAGGTAGAAATTGCAACGTAATGTATTAACATAATTAAGTTTCAAATAAATCAAATATTATGTTTTTACGATATTTATAGTTTGCTTTGAAAATTTGCATGTCGCAAGATGATTGTATTTAAAATTATACTATATAATGTGCTGCTAATTATTGTACTAAGACTAACCTTCGTTAAGGTGTAATTTTACATTAATTACCTTCTGAAGATTGGTTTCAATTTATCCAATTTAGCGGAAAGTGACAAACAGAAATGTCTCAATGGGTACGTTGTGTCTCAACTATAGTCTTTGGGTTTTCTGTAACTATTGTGTTCTGTGTATTACACGTGAAGCTATAAAAAGGAAATAGTGGTTAGTAAAATATTATATAATGCGGCTGCATGGACTAGTGTTGTTGGTGTGTGTTGCATGTTTTTTTATTAAATAGCGTATTTAAATGTCATGTACGCTGAATAGTAAATTTTAATACATATTTTTATAATAATATGAGACCTTAACAAATAATATAAAGATGCCGAGAATAGTTATTTAAATTTATCTATAAACAAAATTAAAGACCCTCATTTCTTGTTTAACATCAACCGCGTGATTTATAAATACTAAAAAGTAGATATATCTAGTATTTTAAGCACAAACATTTTTCAATTATAACTATTATAATTATACATATATGTAGTTTATAGTCCTTAAACGTTTTCCACAATTAATCAGAGTAGTAAAGAGAACATAATATTAAGAAACTCAATATACCTATTCCCATCCATTAAGATATAGTAGTATTGAAATGTATGAAAACGACGTTACAAATTCAGTAACTAAATCATGACAATTTCATATAAGTATTTTAAATAAATAAAAATACTAACCTAAATAGAAATCGAATATACAGCTAACTATCAATGTGATTTAAATTTCCAATAGTTACGCCACGAGTGAGTTGAGTGTAAGGTTAAAATTCTCATATTTTTTTTTGCATCTTGATCAAACTTTAGAATAGACTAAGTACCTACTTCAATTTATAATCGCTCGTTTACGAAAATCTTTAAACTTTTAATATTTGGAATGTTCAGCATACATGCCTTTGTACAAAGCATAACTCGTTCGGTGAATTTTCTAAGCTACGAATGCTTTCTAAAGTTTTAATGGAGTCAATTTGGCTTTGCATTCAAAATACCCAATGAGCCGAACATTAAGGCAGACAGGTAAGTCAGATCTATGAAAACATTACTATAAATTTACTTCTTTCTTAAAATTGTGAGATTTTTAGAATATATATTCATGCAATTCTCGCTATTACAGAAAATAAATTGCTTTCCCTATATAAATTTTCATTAATTTCGCATTTATTAGGATTAAGGATAGATACAAAACATACAATGATGTTTAACGTAAAATATGTAAAAACTATAGTACCTACCTGCTTCGAGTACGCAGATATTATTTTTTATAGAGGTTCCAGTTTTATAGCGGTTTCACTTAGTTGAACTATACGAATATTTATTTAATGTTATTAAGTGTATTTAGTGAAAATTATTTGATAATAATTACAGTTACTGACTTTATGTTTATAATATATTTTAACTAAATATGCTTCTTTCATCCCATAGGTGACCATATATTTCATATTAGGCATATTGATAGCTGGCGATTTTTACGATACAGATTATTTTCACATACGTACATACGTACACGTTCTTCCTTGAAAACAGCAGCCGATCAACTTTACCAGCCAGTAAAATATATTTTTGTGCAGTGTGTATACAAAAAGTAACTCTAGAAGTGGAATAACAGCTTTATATATATATTTGAGGCCTGTCGTGGTCCAGGAGCATAAGTTTCAAATGAAAAAAAAAAACATTTTTTGTAATGCCTCATATTCGGCGGAAAGTGGGATACAGAACGCAGTGTCCTATAACAAGGTTCCACAGTTCCCTCTGTCTATCCTGATTTACACAAGGTGCATTATTAGTAAAGATAATACTAAAGTAATAAAACAAATGTTCTGTAAATATGCTTAAATTAATATTTAAAAAAATATTCGTATAGATAGTTCAAGCGGCACAAAAGCGTGGTAGTATAAAATAAAAATAATCTTAAATCTATAGGATCTACAGATTTTAGACTAATTTAGAAAATTAGTAGAATTAGAACCCGCGCCCCTCGGAATTTGTCCGAGCACTCTGACCAAAAAGCCAGACACGTTACGAAAACTATAATTGCTGTTTTTTTAAAACGTCTCTCTTAAGTTGCCTTCAATATTTTTTTTTATATTAACTTATGTTAAAAAATGTACACGTCACTTTTTCTAACCATTTTATATGAAAGCAATTTTCATATAGTTAAAGTAAATAATATTTTATTATATAATTATAGTGTTAAAGTGGTCTTTTTAATTTTCTAAAACCCAAGTTATATATCACCTTCACGCTGTATCCCGCACTAGGCAGGGTAGGCAGAGGGAACGGAAGTGAAACCTAGTGCTATGACACTCCGTTCCACTTCCGTTCCCCACTTTCCGCCGAATTTGAGGCATTGCGTGTTGAGTGGCGGAACTCAACGCCGCTCTTTTGCCTTATTACCAGAGCGAAGAAATGAAACATTAAATATTTTAAATTGAAAATATTAAATATTTCATTTCCTCGACTGGGGATCGAACCCAGAACCTGTTGGTTACAGTCACACTCTTGTGCCGCTGCGCCACGACAGGCCTCAGAAAAAAAAAAAAAAAGAAAAAAAAAAGTTATAGATCTATTTAGCATCATACACAGGTTGTTTGTTACTAAGCTAACTGGATGCATTTAAAAGTTTAAGTAACACTCATAACTCAGAATACAAAGTCGGTACTTTACCCAAAATTTATGTTGCTTAATTATTAGAACATAATTTTACAGACAAATAGACTATATAGAGCTTAGTGTATATTAATATTAGGCGCTTTTTATTATTTTACAATGGCTTCATAATTTTTTAATTATTTAGCACTTTAGCCTAAGGTAAAATAAACATAACGATACACAACGATGTCAGTTATATAAGTATATAAATACAACGAATTAAATATAAGTATTGAGAATTTCTTTATAAGAAAAAGATAAATAAGTAGATATGTAAGATTCTAAGCATACTTTGTGCCCAAACGAGGTTTAGTAATAAACTCAATTCCTTTTCGAATTTATCGCCCGTCCCATAAGTATTTTTTTGTACTCCATTAAAACTTTTAATGGAACCAATTTGGTATTGAAATATAAATTATATCCAGTTATGTATCTAAAGTACTTTGTAAAATTCATCTCAGACAAATGACGTTCATAGAGAATACTTACATAATTTCAATTAAAGAATATTTATAATGTACTTTCTAATAAACAATAAGTTATTATCTCTTCTGAATTTGAATTCGAATTTCTGTTATGCAACATGAGTGCATCTATCCGCTAACTTAAGTTTGTCAACTTTATTCACCACCTAATCGAAATTTACGAGATATTTATTTATTTATTACATGAAGAACAAAAACATTTGTACAATAAACCACATTAGTTTAAAAAAATTATACAATAGTAATTATTATAAATATTACAACAAAATAGGTTTATATTCAAAACCGAAAAAATTAAAAATAAATAACTAAAAATATGAGCATGCTTGTGTGTGTGTGTGTGTGTGAGCGTGCGTGCGTGCGTGCGTGTGTGTGTGTGTGTGGGTGAGCGTGCGTGTTCGCGTGAGCGTGTGCATGTGTGTGTGACCATAAAAGTGTAACTAAAAGGTTTTCTGTTTCATCGTAACTTAATTTTAACAGCTAATTATCCAATTTTCTTTTACATTCTGTTAAAATTCAACTGTATACAATATAATTCAGTCGTATAAGTTTTTCCTTACTACTTACTTTATTGTACAGTACAGGACTGAAATAAAAGCCGAAAAATGGAAATTCAAACTTCTATAACTGTAAGCTTTTCATACAAAATACAAGTATAATAATTTCTAGTTCCCGTTATACTATAATCTTAAAATTGTTACGAAACCCTCGGTGCGGAAGCCCGACTTGCACTTACCGTTGTTTGAAATTTTCAATTATCATCGACTACTATATTTTTTGTCTACTTTTCTATAAATTATTATTATGTGCCCATCTTTGACATTATTCACGTGGTGCCCAACTGGTCAGCGTGCCATAAGGGCCAAACGTAAATCGACGCAATTTAAAGTACTTATCACACTCAAAACTTTCTTTATATAATTTTACCTAATGTAATGATTGAATATTTTAATAGCAGCGTTTTACCTGAAATAAAACGTTTATTAATTTACTTACCTTATTCGAAGCTTATTAAATGAGATAGGCACTACGTTTCCCGCCTGTCTATTTCCTCTTTAAGCCCCGCCTTCTTCACTGACGTCACTTCCTCCTGGCAGTGCCGGCGCATTTGGTGAGCCACATTTTATAATACTCATTGCGTTTTAGCAAACACCAGGCAGCGATTAATCGTAAGCTTCGAATAAGGTAAGTAAATTAATAAACGTTTTATTTCAGGTAAAACGCTGCTATTAATTTGACTGTCCCTTATTCGAAGCTTATTAAATGAGAAGTGTTTGTTATCGCCTGGTGGAAGTGACAGACGCCAATGTGATTGCACCAAAGATTATTTGAGGACTGCAATACTAGAGTAAGAATAGTATACAACAAATGCAATATTAAACTATTAAATAATACCACAAAGCGTGCTCTAAACAATATTATTTATATATCAACTTAGTCGGTGATATCTTACTTGAGTAAAAAGAAGTTTTATGAAAAATTTACAAATTTCTACAATTAACATTGTTATACCATAAGATGTAACTAGGAATTTTAATAAATTAAAGAAGAATTTTTATTACAAAATATATGTTTAGATTTACCAGCAAAATATAATAATAATATCCTTTCTAAGTCATATAATCATCTTATATAAACAAATCACACGATAGGATTAAATAATTGCGTTACTGATTCTGTGCGCGGATTCGGGAATTTAATCAATCGCAAATAGAACTTTGCAAAAGTCAACCTGGATCGCCAATTTCCTTTACTTAGAATATCTTCAAGGGATCGATTGTCAAACCAATTTTTAGAGGCAACCGCGGATCTAATGCTTCCTGGGGTAGCTGATACACCAGCCTCCTTAAACAGGGATTTGATCCAACCGCCTATCAAGGTACGTGATCAGATCACCTCTAATATTGATAAAAGGTTAAACGACTTAGCTTGCGCTCTCCGATCTTCACTTTGTCAGTTTTATCCAGAAAACGGGATTCAATTTCTCATTTTCTTTATTAGCTAGTAATTTCCATCCTGACTGTCTGTACGTGATAGAATCAGTTTTTGATCCAAATAATGGCCAAAAAACTACAAAATTTTCTTTAAATGTGTAATTGCTCGAGTCTACTGATAGCAAAGTCAAGTCATTTATTATTCTCCCTGAACAAAGTAATAGTAGGGCTGCTGTATGTCTATGCACTTGGAAAACATTAATTTTGTCAATCGTAGCTCTCTAACTAAGCTACCAAGTCGTCAATGTTCCAAACGGGTCCTTCGAGTGACCTATAGGTTTACGTAATGCTATTGATTTTAAAATATGTTTTAGCAGTACATGGCCACTAAGTTGACCTGATAAATCTGGATCGTACAAGGTAGAGACTACCGATTTATGGAGTAAAATAGAACTATATAACAATTTGAATATTAAATGAAGATCTGATAACCATATAGCGAATTAACAAGCTTTTGGCTTAAGGCGAGATGTACACCACGAAATCCGCCGTCGCCACGCGATATTATAAACCTTACGTGTTGATGGACGCCAAGAATCTCTCAGAAGCTTTAACTGGTTACTGTTCCATCCACCTAGTGCCCCAGACCACCCCCACATTTCCAGACCTCCATCGTCATTTCGAACACTCTTGGAGGAGGCAAGCCTGTGGTCGTGTCTACGAGATCTTCTTCCGGCTGAGGGACCGTGAACGGGCTCGCTAGTGCACGTGCTCAGACATCCGGGTGCCAAAATACCTGTTTCCATCGAGGGACTACGAGAAGATAGATTCCGTGAGCCTGGTTCAGGTGACAAACATACATAATAGCCAAGCTAGATTCAACGCCTAAGTGCGGGAAAACGCATCGTCGTTCTGATCCAGTGATACGTAATTGGTCACTACATGAGCTAGACTGGATGGTCGAACAGGTCTATCAATGGAGTTCTCCATTTGCGAAAAATCTTGTTTAGGCAATTGTGTGTCAAATGCCATTCGGGGCTCGCTCGCAACTTTAATAGATGATCTGCGTGACTGTTGTAAATTCCAGGGATATAAAATGCCTTTACATGTATTTGGTAAATATCGAGAATCTCGAACACTCAATATGTCAGATTCATGAGATACTCTGATTTTGTCCCCCCTTCGTGACGTAGATGTGCTATCACTGTCCTGTTGTCGGACTGAATAAGAACAGTACTGTGTTCCAACACTCGACAATGACTTTCCAGTACTTTGAGAATTGCCACCATTTCCTTTTGATTGCAATGGAGATGACGCTCTGTTTCTAACCATGAGTCTGTCAAATTGTTTAGGCAGGCTCCCTAAGCCACATCCGACGCATAGGTAGTGGGAAAATAACGGGGTGGATCGAAATGAATAGGGGCTGACAGCCTGCAATTTTGTAGCCACCACAGCAAATCCTCTATTGCCGCTGAGGGAAAGTCGTGAAGCCTCTTGTGAAAATTTTGTTTAAAAATTTTAGAAGGGCGCGATAGTTGAGCCTGCCCCTGGGTACTACAAAACTGGCGAAATTGAGCATCCCGATAAGACTCTGAAGATCCCCGAGGCATGTTCGTTGTTCCGTCAACATTCGATTTGAGGCTGACATTAGTGCAGGGAGTTTTTCTGCAGGTAGGAATTTTCTGTTTGTCCAGGGATTCCAATGTATCCCCAAAAATACCAAGCTCTTCTCTGGAACCTTGGATGATTTTTCGAAATTTATCACCCATCCCAGTCTCTTCAGAAAACCTACCACATCCATCACATGATAGCAGGTCATCTCTAAGAGTTCCTCGCGATAACAAAGGCGTAAAATCCTTCTGTGGCTCTGCATTATGGGAAGATGGAAATACGCTTGAGAGAGGTCTATTTTGTACAACCAATCTTCCGGTTGTAGCAAATCTTGTATGCGCTGAACATTTATGAGCTTGAAATGGCGTATCATAACATATTGATTTAATGCCCTTAAATTAAAAAACATTGACGAGAGAAAGCTTGGAGAGATCACTGCTATTTCTAATACCCTCTACTCTCTCATCTAGTTTATAATCCGAGTCATGTTGGGTGATTCGGGTACATGACGAAAATTTTGAAATGACGGTACCGGGATATATCAAGAGTGGCTTTCGATTGAAGGGTATGCGATACCCTGATATTATATTGAGAAGAAAGTCCGGAGCCCCTAGACGTGCCCTTTGATCCCGATATTGTGCTAGGCGACCAGCTTGAAACCGATCCGAGTCAGAATCTCCGCCTTTTATTGTCTCTGCTTTGAGGAGCTGTTGGCACTGCCCGCTTTCGTCCAACCTTATCTTGATCTCGTTGTCTCGGGTTTTGTCGAAAGGAACTTACCTTAGCACTATTTGGAAAATCGCGATAATTCGGCGCGGCAGAATTGAATTGAGGCATGTAGCTAGAAATTTGATAACCACCTCGCGGAGGCGGGGCATGATGAGAGCAATGCGGATGCGGGTAACTGCGGTTACACCAAGCTGAAGAACCCTGCGAGGGTTTATAATTTCGATTGGGTCCCTGCGAGGGACCGTGTGACTTTAATAGAGCTGCCTGCGAGGCAGCGGTCACATTTGTTTTTTGGGCAGGCCAAAAACACTTCTTAAATCTCCGCCTTTTATTGTCTCTGCTTTGAGGAGCTGTTGGCACTGCCCGCTTTCGTCCAACCTTATCTTGATCTCGTTGTCTCGGGTTTTGTCGAAAGGAACTTACCTTAGCACTATTTTGAAAATCGCGATAATTCGGCGCGGCCGAATTGAATTGAGGCATGTAGCTAGAAATTTGATAACCACCTCGCGGAGGCGGGGCATGATAAGAGCAATGCGGATGCGGGTAACTGCGGTTACACCAAGCTGAAGAACCCTGCGAGGGTTTATAATTTCGATTGGGTCCCTGCGAGGGACCGTGTGACTTTAATAGAGCTGCCTGCGAGGCAGCGGTCACATTTGTTTTTTGGGCAGGCCAAAAATACTTTTTAAATCCACCAGCACTTTCTAAAACTGCAATAGACTTCCTTTGTTTTTTTTTTTTTTTTTTTGAAGACTGGATTTAGTAGACCAGTTTTTAGCATGTTTTAAAATTGCATCACACCTCCTTTGTATTATTTAACCACGATGGCCATAGATTAATTGCATTAAATCTGTTGAGCTCTCATGAAAGTCACTAGAAAAACAAAGAGTGCTTATCTTTTGATGCAAGATGTCGCACGGTTACAATCTTTCACCCGGGACAATAAATCCCGTAAACCATTTTGTAAGGTTTACATTTGCTTAAACACACATCATCAGAGCCGCAAAGATTTTATCGTGATTCCGAGGAGTTTCATAATAATTTGTTTGGTGATTAACTTCAAGTGAAAGTGAAGTTTACTTCCCGTAAAAATATACTATTTTGAACATCTACGTATCTGACATCATTGATCATCTTTATCCAAATGTTCATAATCGATAAGAATTTCAAATAAAGGCAGTATCCTTAGGAATTAAAGATTCTTTACCTTTGTTTCGAAAGAGAGGGCGAAATCATACCCCCGATTAACGATTTCTTCAGACCTTCCGCTTAATACTATTTTCCTTTTTAATAAATGCGTTAAACGTTTACGAATATAAAACGTTATACAATAAACAAAAACATGAAGGTAAATTTGCAAATTACAACAGTCTGCTTAGACATATTCTATTTTCACAAATAAATTTAGAGTTAAGACGAAATAAAATATTAATTCAAAACAAAATTAAATATATATATTTTTATTATAGGTATATGTAGTAAAACACTTACCTAATAATATCTTTAAAGAGTCGGGAACGTAACTTGTACGTCGACCGACTCGGCGGGAAACTAAAACGCCAATGAGTATTATAAAATGTGGCTCACCAAATGCGCCGGCACTGCCAGGAGGAAGTGACGTCAGTGAAGAAGGCGGGGCTTAAAGAGGAAATAGACAGGCGGGAAACGTAGTGCCTATCTCATTTAATAAGCTTCGAATAAGGGACAGTCAAATTAATGTGTACTACTTACAATAAGGTCTTGTAGCATACATGACTTTTGTACCGTAAATTATTATCTAAGCTAGAAGAGCTTTTAAAAGTTTTAATGGACTCAATTTTGCCGCACATTCAAAACACCCGACATAATGTTTGTGGAGGCGAGTTCCTCACATTTCACAAATACTTTATATTTATACATTATATTTAATGAATAATTTCTCTTTGCTTCCACTTTCCCTTATGATATTTCTTTAAAGTTGTTTTCAAGATTCAACATTGAATAACGCATGTGTGCGGTACTATTTGTTTTATTTTATTTTTAGAAGTGATTGTTTTTCTCTTTTAGTGAAATTAAACGATCACGAAACGAAACACAATTAAGAGAAAGATATATATGAATACTTCATAAAATTTCTTCAAACACCAAGAAATTTGTATTTTTTTACCATAGTGGACTGTAAACGCTACAGGCTGTAGGTTTGATCCTCACTTGAATAAACTAAGTGTTTCACATTTTCTTTGTCATTATACTCAGTAAAAATATTTTTTATTTAGGTATCTTGATGGAGATCATTATTTATATTTAGATATACGTATATCTTTCCTGTAAATATATCTATATTTGTAAATCTATCTTGGTACCTGTTTTACAAAAGTGCTGTACAAATTAGTATGTATATTATCTTTCTTCTTATATTATTCTGTATTAGTCTTGTATTATGTAAGGAAATTCTCGAAAAATGATGAAAGAAATATTAGAATGACTGGTTTGTATGTGTATTGTAGGTGTTTAATATTTTAGCACTTGTAAGTTATCTTACACTTGTGTATTTAGATTGAGATGCCTAAATGATATAAAAACAAACAGTTAAGTAAAATTATAACATCTTTATAAGCAATTGCTTTACACATACAATAACAAAAAGGATAAAATAAATTCTCGTTATTTTCACCTTTGAATACTATGTATGGTTCGGAAAATATTTGCCACACACCTTTCCTGAAAGTTCATTCTAGTGCAATGCATACAGGAAAAATCTGACAGGGACCAGAAACGGTTATATGTTTATATGAAGTTTTAAAGCATCTGAATCCAGTATATATTTAGATCTGTCTGTCAACGGGAGGTACACCTAAAAACAAAATATAAATGTAAATTACATCAAAACAGGCACATTTTTTTAATTAAATGAACTACAAGGTAGACGTTTGTAATTGTTATAATTTTATAATTTCTGCAAGTTTTCACTTTTAGACGAATTTCATATATATATTATATATATTATAGTTTGGTTAAGTTTGCGGCATGATCGTTCTATTAACTAAAACAAACTACGAATATTAGTTTGTAATGGTTTTTATTTACCTAAATATATATACTATGCTCGATACGTCCACGCTGTGACAAAAGAAATGGTCTTGACGGACGGACGGACGGACAGACAACAAAGTGATTTGATAAAGGTTAAATTTTTTCCTTGTAGATTCGAAACACTAAGAATAAAATGCAGCAACATGATCGGAATCGGTTACCAGCTCCCTTGTGGAGATGATGGTGTATATCATCATCTCCACAGATAGGTAAAAGTTTATTCAATAAAACAGCATATTTGAAAAAATAATATTATTTCTCCATCGTATAATTATATTATTACAAATCCCCTTTGAGCTTTTTTCTGCTTACTTCAAGCTTCAATACCTGGTTGAATCCAGTTAGTTCTAAAACTGCATTGAATAGCAGCCGAACCCGATCGGTTACATTAGCAATTCTGTTTCAGGCGTGATTGCATCAGGAATTCAAAAAGAAAAATACTGAAGTTACAGTGAAAAAGGCAGCAAAATTATATACAGTCATTACAAAGGGATGTTCGACATAACAAACATATTGGAAATGTCAATTTCAGTTTTCACATACAAAATATGTGCACCTTTCAATTAAAGTCTGATTGAAGTTGCTTATATTATATATATAAAATGAAACACTAAAATAGTAGCTATAATTATTAAATTTAAATTAAAATCGTTTAGCAAGAGTTAATATATAAAGTTACTTGTATGGTAACATAAAACACCCTGAACCCTTTATTTGTCTCGTTTAAGATATATTTTATAAAGTAATATATAAATTAAACGAAATAAACAGAAATATATACAAGTAATTAACAGAAGTATAAGTAACTGTCGTGGCGCAGCGGCACAAACGTGTGACTGTAACCGATAGGTTGTGGGTTCGATCCCCTCGCTCGAGGAAATGTTTAATATTTTCAATTTAAATATTTAATATTTTCATTTCTTCGCTCTGGTACAAAGCAAAACGCGACATTGAGTTCCGCCACTCAACAAAGACTCAGGCAAAGCCTCAAATTAAGCGGAAAGTGGGGAACGGATGTGGAACGGAGTGTCTTAATACTAGGTTCCCAAGTTCCCTCTGCCTAATTAAATAAATAATAAAGTCTCTAAAATGATTTTGTAATTTTCCGGAAGATTTTTTACTTCAACTTCACGCTGTTTCCCGCAAATGCCATTGTATTGGTAATTTGGGATCTAGTATTAACATCTCCATTTCATTACCCACTTTTCGCCGAATTTGAGGCATTGCATATTGAATTGCGGTACCCAACGCTGCCCTTTGTTTGTTACCAGACCGAAGAAAATGAAAATATAAAATATTTAATTTCAATTGGGGATCGAACCCACATCCTGTCTAATTTCAATCGCACGATATAGGAATAAATTAGGATTCATAGCATAAGTTAGGATCTCGTGATATACATATATGTAACAAATACCGTTCTTTAATAGCTGAATGTAACTACTTCATTAAACGAAATATTTAAAGCGTAAACCTACAGTTAGAATCGAAATTTATTTGCCAGCTCACTCTTATTCCCGTTTCCATCCGATTTAATTTCTTTCCGCGTTTGGCTTTTGAAATAGCTTTACAGACGAGAACAGAATAATTCGGGACTACTTTATTTGTTGGTTTACCATTACAATAGTGTTATTTAATATTATACGCCCGTCACAAATTATTATTTATAGTGTTTTCTACACAGCGTATTGAGTTATCTTTTACTTTTATAATTTTCTATTATTCTATATGTTGCTGAGTGGTTTACTTTTGCATTATTTTTTTTGGAAAATACATTTAAATATTCCCTAGTTGCATAGATAGAGTTCCAGAGCGCGTCACTAAAAATCAGAAATTAACAAAACATATGGAACTTCAATATTTTGTTATAAAACTGTTACGTATTTTTAATTTGTTTTGTATCATAATCTGCGACCATTACTTAAGTGACGAAAGCCGACTTATTTATTTAAGCAGATCAGGAAATAAGAAAATAGATTTCTTCCAATTGAGTAACGACCTTATAATTATCGTGTTTACAAATTAGACGTGGCTCTACTGCGCCATGGTGATTTTTTTATTGGACATAAACCATCAAAAAATTACTCACTTATTATTTTTATCATGATGTAAATAAAAAAAAAAACATACAATATAATTAAGAAAAAGATCAAAAGTATTCCAAAAGCTGCAATTCAAGTTAAAACTAATTCAGCATACTTATTGTTGTTAATATAAATAGCAAACACGAAGATAACTTTGTTATGTACATACTCGTTTTATAACTTGAAAACTTCGCCGAGTGTGTTATTCCATGCGCGAGTATACTTCAGAATATCAAAGCAGAAAAAGTGATGTTGCAATAAACATTCTCGTTCCAGTTGCAATTTTTTTTTCCAGTTGTTTCGTATCTGTTACGTATTTACATTTGATTCGCATATTTGAGCTACATTTCTTATTTTTAAATTGGCACACTCTTAGTAGAGGCATATTTATAGTCAGTAATTGTGAAATAAATTATAAATTAAATCATTATTGTATGTTTGATGGTAAATAATCATTTACAATTTTTCATGTACCGTAAATATTGATTTATTATATTTTGTCACTCCTTTACGTTGATCTTTGTAAGATCAATTGATCAATACTAAAATATTATTGAATTTAAGGTAATTCTAGTATTTTTATTTACCTATACCTTCCACTGAACAAATATTAAATCAAATTATAAAGTTTTCTTAAAACTTTTGTAAAAAAAATCTATAAATAAGTGTTTTTAAACTGGCGCAATAGTCGATAATGAGTTATATACATTTTATTTATGTTCTACATGTTCAGGATTAATTACATTATATAAGTGTATTTAAGGGTCGCTCGTGGCGTAAATGCCCAAGCGTGTGACTGTAAACGTGACAGGTTGTGGATTCGAAGCCCACGTGGGAAAATTAATTACTCTGGTAACGCAAAGCGCGGCGTTGAGTTCCGCTTTGCGTGGTTAACATTGTCAAACGCTATGGACTCGGCATACGATTTTATATAAGGTTTTATTTATAAAAAATGGCAATAAATATATTTTTTTATCAGAAAAATAATAATTAATTTATGGTTATGTGTCTTTCACTGCTTAAATAATATCTCGTCCTACGATCCTTTTGTTCTTTACGTTTATTCATTTCGAAATGGCAAATATACAGAGGATCATGAATTTCGATATTCACAGCACAAATTAGGATAAATATTTAATATTCGTTCTAGTTTCCATAATATGATTTAATTTCTGTTCATGTTTACGGGAAAAGCTTTGAGGTTGGGCTAAATGTTTTTACGATTGATTTAATTTGTACTTTATGATGGCTGTTACAATTTCCATAAATGTATACTAAGGGTAAATATATCTATATATTTGCATTTGTTTACAAATGCGATAAAATATTATAACATAATTTCAGTAAAACAAAGGTTACGAGTTGAATGAAAAACAACAACAACAATAACAAGGCAAAGCTCGGCGTTGACCTCCGCCACTCAACACGCAATGCCTTAATTTCGGCGGAAACTGGGGAACGGAAGTGGAACGGAGTGTCGTAACACTAGGTTCCTAAATTCCCTATGCCTAACCTTCCATGTGTAAGATGCAACTTGAAGCTAAAACATATATGTAATAGAAAAGAAGACTAGTAACACGCTCGTGACGTTACCTGCTTGAAATAAACGTTATTTCATTAGCGTCCTCTATCCGTGTTAGGTTTAGTATTTTTTGTTTTATATATGAAAATTAAGTTTAATAAATATATTTTATGAGATTTGTATTTTTTACTTACATAATACTGATGTTATATAGAGAAGTTAGGAATAAGGTGGCAAGAAATGCAAACGTGGTTATAATAATTATTTATTTAAATTTATTTATGAAAACATAGGAAATGAGTTTGGTTCCTGATGGTAAATGCTCGCTGCTGCCCACGACCCTGTGTAATACTTGAGAAAGGAAGTTGATACACTTTTTAAAGGTTAGGTACCTTTCAAAAGTAGCGCATCATTTCACAATTGTGTGGCACATGTAATGAAGTTCTTACAGAATCGTCATAACTATGTGGTGGGTTTGATATTTAAGCTCGTTAGGTACTGTACGGTTAGAAAATTCGGCAGCAGGTAACTTGTTGATCGAACAGTTTCCAGAATACTCCTTATGATAAAGGCCGTACCACTACATATGAGGCTGAACCTTGGTCCTTACTTCCCAGGCGATCGCAATACTGATAGTCACTCGAAAAGTTAATGCCCAGATTGTGCATACATTTATAGAAAACTAAAGATTATGATTATAAAATATTTTTAAAATATATGAGTAGAACATAACTAAGAAGAAGATACGCCTTTACATATTATATTAAATATTGAAAAGCCATAAGCTAAAGCACAACATTTCTATGTTTTGGCCCCTATACTATAGTTAAGAACCGTTAACATTTTGCTTTAAAGGTAGTTTAAAACTTTTAATTGAACAATTTAACGGTGTATTGGAAGCAGCGACCTGCACCAGTACCTAAATTACTGATTTGAGTTCTTCAGTATACATATATGCAGTATATATGCATTGAAACTTTGTATTTTAAGAGTTCTAGTTATTTTGTTTTTGTTAAATTTGAGTGTTTTCTTTGACTCATTGATAACGATTCAAAATGTAGAAACTGTTGTAAAAGTGTAAATGTATGCACTGCACATGAAAAACAAACTCATGACTTGGGATCTTCCCTATATGGCAAACATCACGCTCGCCTGAATGCAGAATAAAGGTAATATATGTAGTATATACACACTAAACTATATTAGAATAATTATAATAATACTTACGTCATAGTTTAAATTATATTCACAATGTAACTAGGGTTTATAAAATATTATTACACATTTTCTATAGACCACTAACATCTTTGCGATGAATAATTTTATAAAGAGGCTTTTAGCATAAAATAAGTAATTATTCTATAGTTCAATTAATATTTCAATGTCGTATAAACTAAAATGTCGTAACTGAAATGTTCATCTATTTATGTTCATATATTTTACAAATGGCAGAGTAGTTTCTTTTTGAACCTAGTATCAAGACACTTCGTTATCTATGTACCATTCATGTTTAAAAATATTGTGTATAGAGTGGCGGAACTCAACGCCGCGTTTATTGCTTTAGTAAATCAATTTATTCCTCTAAGTGGAAATCAAACCTCCATTCATTACCAGAGCTCTTTCGTATCGTGGCGTAAATTGTTCAAGTAGAAGTAACTTGAATGAAGCAGATTAAAGTTGCGGCGATAAAGTGACTAAAGGGAAATTTGCATATTTTCAAACTGATTGTTCTTTAAAAGAGTTTTGTAAGTATTTAACGTTAATTCTATACATTCAACTATAAAGTGCTCTGCATGTAAAAAAATACTTACTTTTGAATATGTATAATAATATATATTCATAAGTAAGTAGGTTTTTTTTTACTTAGGAGTTATACTTAGGAGCTGATACTTTATATATAAACAAGGTTTATTTTTTCTCCAACTACAATTATTTTGCCTGTAGTGTAAGAACATTAATATATTTACAATTAAAGTGATACTAGATGACCACACATATACAATATTCCTCTTGCATGTGTCACAAAATGGCTTGTAAATAATATATTTTATACTCAAACAGAACTATAAGATTCACTGAATTGTAAAACTAAAGCAACCAACCATGTGATACCCATAGTATTTGAATACACTGAATATTAAAAAAAATATTTTAGAGGATGTTTATAAAGAGCTCAGTATTTTATAATAATCTCTCAATTATATTTTATTCTTTAAAGCTTCTTCAGGATCTGTGTTAAAGATTGCATGAACATCGCTTCTGCAAGATAAAAATTGGTTTATACTGTCGTAATTATCCGATTTTTAAGGGAAACGGGTATTCTTACGGAGGCATCACAGTACATATATAATAATAATTTATTAAAGAACAGTGACAGACATGATATCAATATAAGAAGTAAAAACAAGCTGATCACTTCTAGTTTTCGTCTTCAAAAAGTTAGTAAGTCTTTTATGGGACATGGTACACGTATGTATAATAAAATTTCACAAGTAATTTTAAATTTGCCATTTCAAAAATTTAAAGTGAATGTTAAAAATATTTTGTTGGATAAAGTATACAATTCAATTCAAAATTAACATGATAAGTATCCCACGGAGGGATTAAATGCTGTTGGTACTCTTTCAGAAAGCTAATTATGTTATATATTTACTTTAATTGATATTTTGAAAAGAAAAACTGTTAAGTTTCTTGCCGGCTCTTTTCAGCACTTCCGCCTTCCGAGTGGTAGCTTCCTGTAGGACTGACACTACATGCACTTCTATGTAACTTGACGATTCCAAAGTGCTAATGTAAAATGTAATGGCCTAATTGATTAAAGAATATTTTGATTTTATTTTATATGAAAGTAAATAAGTTAACAAGGCCTACAATTTCCACAACAGTTAACAGTCTGATTTTTATCTCACAAAGGCTGCTGATCTAAGTCTATTCGCCAATCCATCAGTAATCAATCATAAAAAGTTTTAATAAAAATTATTTGTAGGCGTATAAATGTAACAAAAAGATACCTATTTTAGATAGTAATATAAGGTATTTTGTGTATTTCATTAGGTACGTTTCATTAATTACTGTAAAAATCTTTTCATAACCGGAGCACTGTTAAAAGAAAGTAATTCTAACAAAGTTGATAAAAAGTTGTGGCGCTAAGGAAGCGATTAAAACGAAAAATTAGCATTCTTTCAAATTAATTACTTTTAAAATAAAAATTTTATGAGGCAGTTTAACAGAAGGAGCCTAACTTTGATAACTTAAAAATTCCATCATGGCTATTGACCGAAATAATTTACAAGCTTGTAATAATGTAGGTGTACCTTTATAGATGAATATTTCAAAAACTGAATCAAATTAATATTGTGAGTTCAATCCTTACTTTAGAAGTGAAATTTAATAAATCTATAAATAATTGCTGTTTGTACATGAAAGATTTATGCGGCGTTAAGTTCCGCCACTTAACAGGCAATGCCTCAAATTTAGCGGAAAGTGAACGATAAAACGTAGTAATATACTTAAAATACTGTCATGAATTTAATATAAACTATGATAATCTATTAAAGATAGATCAAACGCTTCAATCTTTACACTTTATTGTAAGCGTAACAAATGAAAGTCAATTCTACGAGATAAACAAGTAAGCCTACGAAATAGATTCTTGACAAATTATTCCTCTTATCGATTCGAGTGGCCTATTGAGAAAAAATCATTCGTATGCTACCTCTGACGGTAACAGTAAGTTATTTTATCAAGTTTGGTTTTTGGTTTGGCCTTTTTTCAAGAGTAAATAATCAATATTTTTAATTAAATATTTAATGTTTTTATTTCTTCGCTCTGGTAACAAGGCAAAGTGCGGCGTTGAGTTCCGCCACTCAACATACAATGCCTCAATTTCGATGGAAAGTACGGAATTTAGTATATAATAGGATAACGAAAGTGGAACGGGGTGTCTACTAGGTTGCCAAGTTCTCTGCCTACTCAGCCACGTGCGGGATACAGCGTAAAGTGAGAGGGAAAGTAATTTAAGCAAAAATAAATTAATATACAGTTTACTGTAAATATTTACATTTACCTTTCAATGAAAAATATGCCAGCCATGACTCTATAAGTAGCATCAGGTTTAAAATATTATAGATTTTAAAATTGCCGTTACATAAATTATCTCATTGAACAAACAGGCCCATTGTAATCAGCGCCGTAATAAAATCCAATGACTATTTCGATTAACCGTCGAAATATGGATTTTACAAATTGTTTAATAAAAGCGATCAGACTTTAAACAGGCATCTCATTATCGAAAGCCTATTATCAGTATATACACTCATGAGTTCCCGGCTTTCCTTTTGTTATATTACATAAATTATACAACGATAATTTAATCCATATGCATATTGACCCTTTATTAGCTAGGCTATTTAGCTTTATATTATGCTTTAATTTAAATAAATAAATAGATATGTTTAAAGTCTATCGTGGTGCAGGGGCGCAAGCATGTGGCTTTAAGCGTGACAAATTTTGAGTTTGATTCCAGGATAATATATTTAATATTTTCATTCACTCGCTTCGCTCTGGTAACAAAGCTACAAGTATAGTGTTGAGTTACGCGAGCGATACTGTTAACGGAAATGGATTGTTTTAATTATTTCAATTTATTTCATATTTTTATTTTATTTATTTATTTATTGAAACTTAGAACGTGCATTCAGTTCATCTGTCGATAAAAATAACATTTAATAATATAAATTAATTTAAGTGAAAAATATATTGAACCCTTAATTAATATATATATTTTTAAATTTAATTTAACGTTATTTTTAGTGCTTCGATTGGCTCATTTTCAACCCTCGTTCTATATAATTAAGCTGATAATGAAATGAACATATCTATAGACAGCTTTTACTTTTCAATAATAGAATTATAGAAAGTTGTAGACTAATCAAAAATATCTAATAGTAATAAAATCTATGGACTACTGCAAAGTGTTCAAAACGTCAGGTTTCGAAAATGTGCAATATACGCGATTAATCCGGTTAAATTTGTTCTTGGTCTCTATCTAGTTTTTGGTCTGCGTTTGATCTAACGAACATTTATCGAACAAATATTTGACTTGTAACGTTTGAATACTTTCAATTTTTTAAAATAAAAATGAATATACAAACTTGGTCGACTTTGTATTTTTGATCAAATTATTGAATTGATAATTCATTATAATTTTATGTATATTTCGTTTAAATATTCCATATTCTTGGTTTAACTAGCTACAACAAAATTGTGAGGCTTACCCTCAAAGGTCCCCTTCTTGCCGCGGAGAAACTTTGTGGTTCCACATCAAATATTGACAAGAAGTTTCTTAAGTTTTTAACTCTTTCGCCTTATAGACTTCTGTTTACTGTCCATATTTAATTTTAAATCTTCCTTGTTTTGCATATTAAGTTATAAAAATATTATGATTCTTTAATAATTCAATTATTTAAAAATTCATAAAGACAATCTCTAGTAACATCATCTGAATTCTTTGTGTTTGATATAAAATATATTCTTAGTAAAAAATAAACAGAACAGCAGTTGTAATATTTAATTACATGTTGTTTATTCTTTAGCTACATACTCCTAAAGTTTTAACATGAACCAAAAATAATCTTTTTAAAAACATGCTACTTTCTATTATCTTTTAAGAAGATATTTTATATAACAAGGATACATATTACTTTATTAACTACTTAGTGTACTCCATGTAGATGAATAAGGCTACCCTGGATAGTACGGTGATCATTTAACTAATTGTAAAAATAAGTTTTCTGTATCGTTACATACGAATGTAAACGATTACTTAAAGTTTATGTCCCTTTTGATATTATTTTCAAGTTATAAAAAATATTTATAATTTATTTTTCATTTTAAAACGCCTTCCATTTCTATCCTTTCCTATGTTTAGTAAGCAAAAAGAACACAGTTTTAACTTCGCCAGTACAAGCTTTAATTATATTACTGACCAATTTTTCAAATTGAACAGCACTTTGTTAGTTTTCGAAATCATAAACCGTAGGGCAAATTGTGATCGTAACTTTATTGTATTAGCCTCGGTTATTGACAATTAAGGGCAACGGTTTTTAATTGAGCTACCTATCTTGTTGCAAAGTAAATCAATTAGAGCACAGGTACCGTCGGTCGCTCGCAAATTGATTTAGTTTGCCCTACCTCTGTGTATATGTAACCGAATAGAATACAATAGTTGTAAATGAATTTGAAGTTTATAAATACTTCGTGATATATGTTAAGTGTTTTTTTTTTCTATAAAATTTAATATTCCATGATATTTTACTGGCTTCTCTATGTAAATCTTCTACATTTTAGCTACAATAGGAAACGTTATATTATTATTGTTTTAATAAATTCTTATTAAATAATTATAAGTTGAATTTGACAACAATACTTGGTAACATTTACGAGTGTAATCAATATTACTAATTACATTTATAAAACCTGAAAAAAAAATATATTAAGTTAAAATGATTTTTATACATCTCGTAAAATGTTATCAGTCGTATTCACATTTTGAATCTCTGTGGAACTACTTTAATTTGAGTACAAAATAAAAAACAAACATGCCTATAGTTATTCAAACAATATGATATTGTCGGTTACAAATTGCTTTTCCATAAGAGTAGTCCCTAAACAATTCAACGTTTGTCTCACAGGTGCTAGAACTTGAGATTGCAATTTTCGTTTGATTTCTTTATTATAAAAATATTTAACTCCAACACATTTCAATAAAGTAACTTAATTTTTTTTAGTATAACTGGTTTGCTATTAAAATGTCTATGTTTTTAAAACTATATTTAATAGATAGAAAGATATATCTAATATATCTTTTTGAATAAAAAAAAACTACAAAGTTCATTAAAGAAAGAATATACTTTTAAAATAAACCATCTAACCATTAGTGAAAACACGCTGGCACATCGCTCGTGGGATAGCGGACATTTATGGGAATGTTGTCTTTGTGTTGGGAAATTTTCTTCTGGGCATTTCATCAGTAGTCACGCGACTCTTGAGGTATCCCCAGAAAGCATAAAAAAAACCATTGGCATGAGATCTGGACTCCAAGAAGACCACGAAATGTTCCGTCGGCGATATCATGTTGAAATCAGGTACTGCTATTGTATTTATGCTAACAACATAAATAAGCTGTAACAAGCGTATAAGAATTACGACGTAACTTGATGAGAATTTATGGTTTATTTGGTCAGAGCGCTTGGACTGATTCCAAAAAGCGCGGGTTCATATCCCGCTGTGTTCAAAATGTTATATGTTGTCTAAATAAGTATTTTTTTTTCTTAAGTGTGGATTAATACTTGAAAAATAGTAAAATTGTCGGCTTACCAGTTAAGTTAATGTTAAAAAGTTATAATTTAAATGATTATCCCATATTTTCTTACCTGGAATTGTGTTGACTATCGTCATCATCAGCCTAGTAACCTCAGTTTTTGGCTAAAAGATACAAATATAAAAAGTAATTATCGTAAAAAAATACATGTACAAGCAAAATTCCATTCTTTTCTCTCGATTTTCATGGGAATAACATGGAAAGTATGGACTTTCTTTAAAAATCAATTTAGTAATTCAATGAATTTCATTACAAAAAATGGAACGAATAGAAGAAGAATATAATACACAAATTAGTGTAAGAATAAAATATTCTATATTAAGACAACACTAGAAATTTTATAGCAATACTTCCAATTAAAATATTCCATAGTATAAGCTTTAACTGCCTTGATCATTGATTCAAAGCAAGAAAAACCCATTGAAGCAATTTATGAAGGCTAATAAACGGTTCAGTGTAGAGTGAAGTTGGAGTAACTAGGGTAAGTAGGGTTGTTTGCCAACTCGCTTATTTTCCTCTTATATGTACCTGTACATTTTATTACCTATTTATAGCTGATATTTATAATATAAAATAGCTTACTATATATTTTTCTTATGCGCGCTTTGTTTGTGAAAAAAAGATTTACTTAGTAAAATGACTTGATTATTAAAATTATAACTAATATAACAAATTAATATGTATATAAATTTAAACGTGGGTGTAAAATCTCTTTTAAAATCACAAATAATCACCGGAAAGTGTGGAACGGAACGGAGTGTCTACCCTGTGCGGGATACGTGAAGCTGTAAAAAATTCAATGAATTAATTTTAAAGATTGCAAAAAAGTTTTTGGAAGGCAGCTTCGAGTACTTAGTTTATTATATGAAACTAAAGCGGATCATTATTTTATGGTATTTTTAATTGATATATATTATACCATTATAACATAGTCCAATTCAAATATATTATATTGATATTACATACCGTTTCAATAACGTGATTTATAATCGACCTTTAGCTTACATATTCTAAATTCGTTGCAAGATGTCGTTCCAGCGGTTGCGGTACGCTGTAGCTGCTTCAGGCGCCGTTAAGTCAGGATCGGTGAAATTGTTTCCTTCGAAGTATGTGTATAGAGGCTAACCGAATCTATGCATACAGTGTTATATATCGATATTCCATAGTAACAAAGAGAAAGTTTAAACATTCAAATAATTAATATTACGAAATAACTACACATTTGATTTTTTAATGAGATTGTCAGTACATACTCTTAATTTCTGGCCGCTGCAAAAAAATACAAGTAACCTATCAAGCTAAAGAAGAAAAAAAGTTAGTTGAAATACCTACTGTCACCAATCGTTATTTTATCTTAAAACGTCGTATCATCAAAATTTCAATACCATGAATATCGATGATCATAGATTTATTGAATATATTAGAGAACAAATAAAACTAATGCACAATATTTAATTTTAAATTTCTCAAATATATAAACAATTAGATTTCAATACAGTTAACAATGTGCATATTAGTTAGACAGTCAATTTGATCAAAGCTGTCGATTTAAATAGATCTTAGCTTTGTGCTAATAATTATTTATATTGTGCAAATGAAATATCACTTAGGTACTACCACAAACATTATCAAATTCGTTTCATTGATTTATGCCTCACGTTAATTCCATTTGGCGATTTAATAGAATATTGCAAATATTTAGACAATGGTCGTTAGGGATTACAGACAAAACATGAGAGTAATTGTTCAATAATAACGATCGGACGTAAAATACGACTATTGTACTATGAAACGCGTTTTATAATTGAATTGAACTTTATAAGCACAAACTGGCGATCGGCCATCGTGTGGTTCAAAAACGACTGTAATTGGCGTTACCATAACTTAATTCTACAAACGCAGTGTTTGAACTGATGCCAGCTTCAATAAAAATTTTCACTCTAACGGTTAAATGAATCGTTTGATTATCGTGACCTGCGAGTTTGAAACATTTTATTATTTTTATATTTTAATTATACATATAGATATATATTTTTTAATGTTTATGAAATATTTTTTGTTGCTTTACGTTTAGCAATAAACTAGACACAAAACATTCTGTTCCCTTTTTTCTCTCCAATTTCATACATTGTCTCACCAAAACGGAAAAAATATTTTATACGAATAATGATTAAATCCTGTATTTAATCTTTATTTATAGTCAGTCAATTTTCTAACGTAAAATACGGAATCCTTATAGGAACATTTTATTGTGATCGTGATTACGTGGAGGACTCCAGCTTAAATTAATATCAAATATCTGTGGTCCCTTTGAGCAATAAATAAAGCTAGTTTTTACTGCATTTTGTATGTAATTCATACCCTTTAGATTTTTAATTTCATTTCTCTATGTTCAAACACAGTTATGAAATTTGATATGAAATGAGAAAGTTTACTTATTACTAACTCGACCGATTTTTATCAATAATACAAATTGTGTAATATTTAATACTAAGATGGCCTTTAAAACGATATAGCCTAGTGAGATAAGCAGTGGCGTAACTATACCGTTTGAGGCCCGTGGCAAATTCGCCGGATGGGGCCCCTCCCTTCTTTCTCTCCTCCCCCAATATAAAGAAGCTAAACAAATGATATAGTATTTTTTTATTTTACAATAAATTACTATGTGAAGTAGGTACGAACGATATAATTATAAAAAAAACATAATAATTGAGAGCGAATTAAAATGAAATAACAATTTTTGTCTTAGCATCAAACAATTATTAAAATTCCTTTTTTCTGGCTTTTTGTTCAGTAAAAGTATTAATGATATCATCAAAGTTTAAACTTCGGGCCATGGAATGTTCGATGGATAAAATAGCTAAGCCACTTAACCTTTCCTGTCCCATAGAATTTCTTAAATAAGTTTTTATCAATTTCAATTTCGAAAATGATCGCTCGGCACTAAGCGTAGTTACAGGGATGGTTATAAATAGCAGAAATGCAGTGCACACTTCAGGAAAGCCTGAAGAAATGAAATGATTTTTTATGATCAATAAGTCGGCAAGTTCTGTTACAGAAGATGACGTTTCTATTTCGTGTCGAAAAGCGGATCTAAAACTGAGAATTTCCTTAGCAAACGAGACCGATATGTCTTTGTTATATAGATTGACAAATACTAAAGCTTTTTCTAATAAATCATTATCATTTAAATTTCGCAAAGTGGCAGGTTGCAAGACATTGAAATTGGAAACAATTCATTCATTCCAAGGAAACGCGATCTAAATTGATTAATGATGATGTCTAATACACGATAGAATATGTTCACTTTAAAGAAGCTTTCAGAATCTTGGAGACGTTCATCCTCACAAATTTCATCAAAATGACGTTTCACTTTCCTCTGACGAGTTTTTGAAAATTCCGGGTTTATAGACCACTTTACTGCAATATTATTCGCTTGCATTTTCAAATCTTCAAATTCTTTTCGGTACTTTTCAAGGTCTTCCAGACAGACTTGCAAAAGATTTGAGGAAATTGAAAGATCGATGTTCTTAGATTGAAGTGCTTTAGAAGCCGCGTCGATGGTCTGTAATATTTTACAATGGAAAACCAGTAGAACAATAAAGTTGTAGTTTTTCAGCTTCTTCTTCAGTAAAATAGCTTCATTTCTCTCATTTGCTTTGGAACTTAATAAAATAATTTTTGTCAGAGCTTTTTGAATTTCAATAAACCGAACTTTTAAAGCAAAAATGGCATCGAAACGGCCTGCCCATCTGGTTGGATTTAATGTTTTTAATGTTACTGGATTTGACGGTTTTGAAGACACCCCCGTCTCGCTTTTTTTGTTAGTTAAAAAGCTTGATAATATATTCCATCTTTTTATACTATGCCCAAAAAAATTATAAATCTGTTGCACAGTTTCAAAGAATGTTTGCATTTCTGTAACCTCTTTTACCGCATCATTAACAACCAAATTTAAATTATGAGCAGCACAATGAAGATACACCGCATTTGGTTCGATATCTCTTATCAGTTTTTGAACTCCGTCATAAGTGCCTTTCATGTTATTAGCTCCATCGTACCCTTGCCCACGACACTTGTGCAGAGAAATATTTTTGTCATCAATGGATTTTATTATCTGCTTGGATATTTCTGAAGCAGATTGATCCTCAACTTCGTGAAATCCCAAAAATGTTTCTTTAATTACGAGCGCCCTTGGAGTTCCATTCTCATCTTTCTCGATAACGCAGTAACGGTAAAGTTCACACAATTGATCTGTTTTGGCAATATCTTGAGTAGTGTCAAATATAATGGAATAAAATGGTGCGGTGACTATTTCATTTATCAGAGCTTTTTCTACTTTTTGAACCAGAACAGCTATCAGCTCATTTTGTATTTTTGGACTTAAGTATTTTATTTGGCCCTTTGGTTTGCTCAACAACTCATGTAAATAGGATCGTATGTGGCTAACAACTCCACAATACTTAAAAAAAATCCTTTTGAACTGGAAACGGCGATGTCTGATATATTTTCTCTGTGCCCGCGAAAAGCTAAATTACACGTTGAAAGCGTGAAAGTAACATCAAGAAGTCTAGTAAGTACTTGGCGCCAAAAAGATTTTTCTTTCTTAATATTAGACTCTTGCTCTTCATCTATAGTTCCATGTAGCTTCCACTGTTGATATACGAAACAACAATGCAAATGCTCTTTCGATGTCTCATGTCTTTCTATAGCTTCAACAATATGTTTCCAATCGCTATAGCCTTCAATCCAAACATCTTGCGCATTTTTAGTTTTAGATGTTCTATTTGAGAAAAACCAACATGGTTCACAGTACGCCTTTTGAAGCAACAGAGAAAAAGACAGCCATGTACGTTCCAATTTTACGCCAGATTTAGAAACAGTATAATAATATTTGTCCAAGAAAGATCTATTGTTACTGTCCCTTAAAAAGGGGCCTTTAGGTTTACAGTATCCGTTTTCAATCACAAACCGTTTTACTTGATGATTGAGTTCATTAAAATTACCCTTATCGGTAACATATGGCAAAGATTTTAATTTTTCTATATCCAGAAATGAATCACTTTGAGTTGTGCTCGTACTTGGTTGTTGTTGATCTAGATTTAAATATTCACTGTTATCGGGCTCTGCAATACCGCCACTTTTGTGCACGTCATTTTCAGCCCTGTCATCGCTTTGCTCATTTGACTCTTGGTCAATAAAATGGTTATTCTTAAAATACTGACTAATTTTGGGTAACTTTATAATTTTCTCTTCAGACTCCTTCTTTCGCTTTCGTTTTTCGCTTCCACTCATATATTTTCTAGAAACAAAACGTAAAATGTTTATAATCATTTTTCATTAAATGAAAAACTGATAAGCTAACAAAATCCAAAAAGCGGCCAGCAAAAACTGCACCGATTGTTCAAGCGTATAGGTATGTACCTATTGTTAAAGAATTACCTAACACTAATAATTTGTAAAATTTTAGGGTTATAAAATTAACAACAAACGTAAGCAGTTTTAGTGGTTCGGGTAACAAATCACAAAATAGTAATTTGTGATTTACAAATGCACATCACCATGAGAATCATTACTATTTGATTTTAAATATGAATATCACCTCTAATTTCAACTTTTACCATCGGTCATGTAAATTATTATTTTCATAGGTTAATTATAATAGTTATTATTCTTCAATTATGTCAAACATTAGAATAAAATTCTTACCGTGTAGACATTATTGTAACTATTTTTTTCACAATTCACTTATTAAATTTGCTTGAATTGCACACAAACAACCAATTCTTACAATCAGATGACGTACGTAGGCGTAATAGTGGGACTGGAGCTTTTTTTATATGTCCTTACAAAATATAAAACGGGGATTCCCCGAGCAAAAGTATTACCCGCCCGCGCCACAACAGTGGCTCACTTACAAAACATAAAGCGAGGATTTCCCTAGCATCAGTATTACCAGAGCTAGCGCCACAATAGAAAAATATGAACAACTTAATTGAATTTCTCCCAGCTAATCTTTAATTAATCTTACAAATACATGTTCTCAAGTAGGTAAATTAAATAAATTAAAGATAAAAGTAATAAATTTTATTAAATGTAGGTACTAATAATAAGTACTAGTGGTCGCCCAGTGGTCGAAATTCGACCATATAATAAATTTAAATTGTAAGTGACTTAATATACATTATTAAAATATAATATTCAAACATTATTGAGGTTCTACTCTCGAAAACTAAACTACTATAACCACAGATTTGACCAAGACTGTTATTTGTCAATTTCTTTTTTGAACAAATTATATGAAACTAAAAGGAAGTAAAATAAAGAATACCTATTTAAAAAAATGTTTATAAAAACAAAACATGTTATAAGAGGATGCAAAACAAAAAAATCATACGTTAAAAATATTATCCATTTAGAGCATTTTTATCGCATATTGCAATAATTATTTTTTTTTATATTAAATGAGGCAAGTAAAACTTTTTTTTAGTACTCTATGTCTCTGACCAAATTGAAAAACAAAAGAAACATGTGTGTGTGAAATGCATGGTAGTGTGTGTAATGTTTTATTTATTGATTTTTAAATGTTATGCTCCTGCGTCCGCGCATTTTTCGTAAAAGGAGTCCAAAGCTTTGGACGTATTAATATCCTTCTGTGTTCGCGGCCCTTTCTGACCAGGGGGCCCCTTTTGGCTCGGGGCCCGTGGCATTTTGCCGTTTTGCCACCCTATTGTTACGCCACTGCAGATAAGAGAAATGAGCTATGATATAATAATAGGAAGCCTGTCATGGCGCAGAGGCACAAGCGTGAGTTTAAACGATAGGTTGTTGTTTCGATCCTTACTCGAAAAAATGATTTTTTTTTTAATTTTTTCAATTAAAATATTTCATATTTTTACTTCTTCGCTCTGGTAATAAGGCAAAGGACGGTGATGAGTTCCGCCACTCGACATGCAAACAACTTCGGCTGAGAGTGGAGAACGGAATGGAGTGTCTTATCACTAGGTTCTCAAGTACCCTCTGCTTACACTACCATGTGCGGAACACAGTGTTAAACTGAAAAAAAAATATAATATAACAGTAAAAGTATTAAAATATTTTAGGTATAACGATAACGTGAACTGATTTAAATTTACGTACATACATATAAAGAATTTGAGCATAATAATATTTATCTAAAGCTCAACAAATATCACGTTGTTGACGGTCGAGATATAAAAATGGCACGGTGATTTTAAAGTTATAACTTTTATATTCCGGTACGATTTTCAACGTTCTCGATATGTTTTAAATTCAATGGATTTAGGTTAATCTAAAAAAATGTTATATAGTATGTTTTTCATTCTGTTGTAGCAATTACAGGTGTGTTATCCATGCATGTTGATTAATTTACTCAGCTTCACCTGCACATTGCAAAGTAGGCAGAGGGAACTTGGGAACCTAGTGTTAAGACAATTCATTCCACTTCCATTCAAACTTTTCCGCCGAATTTGAGGCATTTCGTGTTGAGTGGCGGAACTCAACCCCGCGTTTTACCTTTTTCCTAGAGCGAAGAAATGAAAACATGTAATATTACACTTCTTCGAGTGGGAATCGAACCCACAACCTGTCGGTTACATACAAGCACACCCTTGTGCCGCTGCGCTACAACAGGCCTCTTGATACTATATATGTGTGTGTGTATATATATGTATATATATATATATATATATATATATATATATATATATATATATATATATATATATATATATATATATATATATATATATATACATATACATATACATATACATATACATATACATATACATATTATCATATAATATACATATAATATACATATATATATATATATATATATATATATATATTATATATATATATATATCGTATATATATTATATATATATATATATATATATATATATGTATATATATATATATATATATATATATATATATATATATATATATATAATATATATTATATATATATATATATAATATATATATAGATATATATATATCATATATATATATATATATATATTATATATATATATATATACTAATATATATATATATATATATATATATATATAATATAATATATATATATATATATATATATATATATAGCAATCTCTTTATTACAAGCAATCAGTTGCAATAAATAGAAAAAGCAAACGAATATTGTACCTAGCATTTTTTTTTAATTATATATATATTAAATTTAATACCTACACAGCAAAACCGCAGTTTACATAATTGATGGTTCAACTCGATGAATGTATTTACTACACGATCGTATTTTAACGCCATATCAAGCGCTGTATGATTTTTTTATTTAAAAAATCCTTCGCACTATTGACGGGCTGTTTTACTGCAGAAACATTTATTGCTCGTTTCATACTTTTATCAGTCATTTTCAGTGTCCTTATATGTACGACATCTCATGCAAGTCACGTTGCATTCAATTGGACCAATATTTAAAACATAAATAAACACGTGCTAGTTAAGCGCTTGCTCCTTTTATACTTGTAAATAAAAATGTAAATTACATTTCTACGCTAGCGTAAAATGTCTTTTAAAACCGTACGTCATTTTTTTTCTTATAACATTAACAGCTTTTAAGCGTTTGGTGGTGTGCATTTGAATTCTCAATGAGATGTGATAGAGTAGGTTGTATAATTTTCGTATACATATATAAACATGTATTGTTATATATCTAATTATTTTTAAACACCTGTCGTGGCGCTAAGGCACACGCGTATCACTGTAAAAGGCAGGAAGTATATTCGATCCCACTCAAGGAAATTAAATATTTAATAATTTCAAATTAAATATTTAATGTTATCATTTCTTCACGTTGGTAACAAGGCAAAGCGCGGTAGTTCCGCCATTCAACATGCAACGGAAGTGTAACGGAGTGTCTTAACACTAGGATACCAAGTTCACCCTGCCCTGCCGTGTCCGGGATACAGTGTGAAGCTAAATAAAAATATTTTAAAAAGAATATATATTTTTTTGGTACAAGAAGCAAACTGATTTATGACACTCATTTAATGGGCCATTCAAATCTTATGATGGCAATCATTTCATGTAATATCCTTATGCCATATCTATTCTTATAGGTATTCAATTGGCGGAAATATTCACTATTCGTCTTCTTACCAATAAGTACAATTGAAATCATAATTTAGACAAAACAATTACTAGCTCACTCAGCTTCACGCTGTATCCCGCGCATGGCAGGATAGGCAGAGGGAACTTGGGAACCTAGTGTCAAAACACTCCGTTCCTCTTTGGTTCCCCACATTCCGCCGAATTTGAGGCATTGCGTGTTGAGTGACGGAACTCAACGCCGCGCTTTGCCTTGTTACCAAAGCGAAGAAATGAAAACATTTCATATTTTTTATCTTCACGCTGTATCCCGCACGAGGCAGGGTAGGCAGCGAGAACCCAGGAACCTAGTGTTAAGACACTCCATTCCACTTCCGTTCCCCACATTTCGCCGAATTTGAGGCATTGCGTGTTGAGTGGCAGAACTCAACTCCGCGTTTTGCCTTATTACCAGAGCAAAGAAATGAAACATTAAATATTTTTAAATGAAACACTTTTTAACGGATTAATCGTGTATATTGAATGGTAAACATTTTTAGGAAACCCGACGTTTCGAACACTTTATAGTAGTCACGTGGTCACGGATACCAATATATGCGATTAATCCGTTTAAAAGTGTTTCATTTAAAATGTATAACAATCGCGAAAATCAAAGACACTATTATTAAATATTTTAATTGAAAATAATTAATATTTCTTTTCTCGACTGGGGATCGAAACCAGAACCTGTCGGTTACAGTCACACGCTTGTGCCACTGCGCCACGACAGGCCTCAAATAAAACAATGATAAAAAGTAGTCTTGTTTTATATTTGTTATCAATGTTTTTACATTTTTGATCAATGTAGGGTAGATTAGGCATAATTGAAACCCTGAACATTTGTAATTAAACCCTGAAAGGAAATATCTCAAAAACCATCAACAATAAGATGAGGCATCCAAGGGACGAGCAAAACGGACGAAAATAAGAAATACTAATTCTTGTACAACGCATGTGCAAGCACAAGCATTTATTAAATATCTTTAAAGAAATAAATTTGAAAAGGAAATTATTATATTATGTCAAAGTATTTTTGAAATAAGATACCGGTTGCACGACGAGTACCTAGAAATCTTACAATCGAGTATTTATTTGACCAGAAACAGATAGCAGAAAGAAACTATAGTAAATATGACAATATGTCACACTGTTACAACGTATGTTTACAAGTTCCACAGAGAATATTCTTTATTATTGCAGATTCAAAACCTTCCATTTATTTTCATATCGAGAACCTTTAATTTGTAATTACACAATGTCATAATAGTACTGAGTAAATTAACAATGAATTTACAATTTTATTCACAAATAAATTAGAGGTGTATAAAACGTATGCTTTTTTTTAACCGACCCAAGACCAGGTCTTGGGGGACGATATAGATAAAATTATATTTTTATTTGATTTTACTTTTATTATATTATATATTGCATAATTTCGAGTAATATTGGCATTATCGGTTATTTTTTTTCTTTGCTCGTTTCTCTAATTAGACTATAAATATTTATATTAGACTACTAGTCTACCTAGTATAAATTCTTTTATAAAAAATAAATTGAATGACTGACAGATATATAAAAAAAGCATTTTATTGTATAGAAATTTATATAAATTATTTATTAAAATAGTTTTAATTAACATAGTTTCAAGTAATATACAGTTAACAAATAAACAGTGTTGCCTGAAGCGATATCTCTCTGTAGCGCGACACGCCAGTACAACAACATCTTGTGACAAATTTCGACTATGTGCGCTATTCGTGAAGTTAGGAACAGTCGGATATACTAAGCTTGTTATGTGGCAATCATAGCGTCAATTTATGAAAAAAATAATAACTTTGTAAAATCAGCTGAATAGTTATTATACATTTTTTTATTGTCAGAAAAATTAATAGTTAATATTTCCGTTATATGACAAAAACAGCGTGGACTCAAATTTCAGTTCTATAAGATAGGATAAAAATGTGAATGGACGTCTGGATAATCATTTAAAAAGCCAACGTATTATTCAATAGAATCTTGTAAAAATTATTGTTAACTAGTAGCCCTCGCGCGGCTTGACCGTGCATACTTGCCCGTTACTCATTTTTTTAGTATTGTTTGAATTATATTTAATAGTTTCAGCATACATGTATACAACATGCACTTGAAATTTTGTAATCATATATATAGATCCTACAGTTCTGTATCAGGTGTAGAAGTCTTCGAGATCCTGTCCAGACAGACAGCTACACAACAAAAATAGTTTATTGAAGTCAGTGTAGTAGTTTAGAAGAAGACGAAAAGACGAACAGGCAGAAACAATATAGATTTGTTTTCTTGTTTAGTTTACTTGAAATCTCAAGAATTACTATGGACGTACAAACGCAACTTTTTACTGTTTTATTTATTAAGATTTACTTAACGACTCGACACTCATATTTGAATGTAGTATCCTCTATCTTTATGTTAAAATCAGAAAATGTATGTTATGCCGTGTAATCCCGCTTAGAATAGGATCACCCTGGTACTGCTGGTGTCGTAAGAGGCGACTAAAGTACGTGTGGTAGAGTCACGGTGTCAGAAATCGCAAAAACGTAGGGCAGACCCGACCGGGCCATTACACCCCCGGCATTTAAAAACGGCGTTAAGTGGTGGCTTCGGCCACTGCATTGCGCATTGGATAGTGCCGGGCCCCCGGTGCCATCCATCTTAAACACAGGGCCATGGGCAACGGTGATCACTTACCATCAGGTGACCCGTACGCTCGTTGCCCCGTTCTTATCCATAAAAAAAGAGTTTTACGGTACTTATATTAATCTGAATATAGCATATTAATGATGTATTTTTTATTTATAACCTTTTTTAAATAAGAAAAGAAGATTTTTTTTATCAGTAGGAAGCTTTTAATTGTAATGGCCATAAAAATATGAGCTTAATAGTAAATACAGTCTGTATGTAAACGTTTTTTAAAGAAAATATCAACGTGAAAACAGTGATATTCTATATTTATATTTATGATATTGTGTATAAATTGTTAGTACATATTTTATTGCGAAACATACACAAAACTTATATCATATCTATTCATTTTAGTTATTAATTATTATTATAAAAAAATATAAAAGTGTATGTTATCAAAATGTAATTTCCTATCTCATATTATAGGACCAAAGCTTCAAGAAAAAGTCGTTTGTCAATCTTTCATGTTTATATTTTGCCTCGACATCTCCGACGTAGCAGTCGACATTGCATGAGAGGAAGGAGTAAGTAGGACTAAAAATTCTTTAAACAAAATAATAAAACCATAATAATGCATATGTACTAAGTAATATTATATCTAATTAATGCAATCATGCCGTAAAAATTCTGACATTAGCTTAAAATGATGTTGGAGTTGTCAAAAGGATTTGTATTGCGGTCAGCTATTATCTATAAAATATATTTATATTAATATTGAAAATGTTACTACATTTAAACTAAAAATAAAGTTATAAATACTGAATATCGATATCTACAAAGAAATAGCACTCGCATCCGCGCCCGCCTCAGTAGTCGGTCCGTTAATTGAAACTGAGTAAACCACTAAAGCAATTTATGACGGCTAAAAATGGCTCAGTGTAGAGTGAACCGGGTTGTTTGCCAACTCGCTTATTTTCGCTTATATATGTTTTAAGAAACGTGTTTATTTTCTCATCATTTTTCGCTTGTACCCTCGACTATATTTCAGTAAAGTGACTATAGCTAGCTAACATAGATCTTATTAAATTAAATTTATCTCCACGCATCTCTGTGATTTAAAGAGAGAAAAACCATCTCATAAAGCAACACCTTCTTACATAAAAAAACATGTTTTACTAATTTGCTGATATAGAATCACACAATGTAATGCACCACGCACGCACAGAGTTATGCACCTTGATACACAAGGCAATTAAATATGCGGGAAGGTCGAGATATGGCGAGATCTGTCCAAAATTGGCGGAAACTGAGAAACGGAATGGAGTGTCTTAAAGTGCTAAGAACGGAACTTGTCCCTCTGTTACCCTGCCAAGAGCGGACACAGCGCGAAAGCTGAGTGAGTAAGTGACAATTAAACATAATTAAAGTTTCTAATTATGAATTATATAATCATTTCAATTCCGTTTTTGATCGGGAGTCGTTCGTGTAATAGAATAATAACATCCCGAGCGCGGTGCGCTTTACATGTTGTAGGATATGTGAGTGACAGCAGTCGTTTCATTTTTAAGTGCTAATAAATATGAGTACTAAAAGACTGATAACAAAATATACAATTTAATATATATAATGCTTCAAAATCTACAATGGCACGATCTTATAAAAATGAATTTCTAACAAGGAAAAATTTATCTAGCGGTATGTCATGGCAGGATGTTTAGATTCTCACTGAGGCTATAAAAACATAATAATTAATTATCATAACATTTCCTCGCTTTGATAACGAGGCATGACGCGACCCCAGTGCACAAGAATTAGGGCAGAAAGAGGATAACAGACGTGAACGGAGTGCCTTAACTATAGTTAGTACCCACGATCTATTTTACCCTTCTACAAGGAATACAGTAAGAAGCTACAAAAAAAAGAAAAACATGTATTTGTAGTGTAATGTGGTGAACAATGGATATTGGATCAAATGACCTAATCCATATTATTTATAGTTAAGAATCATAGGAAACCAAAGCTTTTTAAATTATTTGCAATGCTGGTCTTGCAGTGCGCTTGCGTTGTCTAATTGCTTAGACTAGGCTTTAGACGTAGATGTAATGGCTTCTATATTAGTTCTACGAATTGATGCATAATAAGAAGGTGCGTGATGCCATTTAATGTCCCAGTTCCGGATTATTTAGTAAGTTTCTGTTTTGTAAGGTTGTGTCTTATTGAGAGTATTTATGTATGTACTTGAATATTGGTGAATGTAGAACTGTCTGTATATTGTCTAATACCGTTGAAAATATTCAAAACACGACTGCGAAGTGTGTGCCATAGGTTTCTTTAACACATCGACTACTTTGCGGTAGTCCACTGAACTAACAACTTTTATTAGTCTAACTAATCACTTAACAGCACGAATCTGTAGTCTGAGGTAGCAAATACGGTATCGGAAAGATACTTTCTGTTGAAAGATACTTTTTTTATACTGTATGTGTTGAATTCCTAAAAAATTGGATTTTCAACATGGTCACAATAATAACAATTCTTACCACCAGACATATCGTGAGCCAAAATATTATTCAATAAATGTATAATTTAAAGGTGTTCATGGAAACAGTTACAAGAACCACATGCATGTAAAATGCTTATAACCATATATTGCCTGTACTTTCACGTTTGAAGTCGACTTTATCCCAATGCACCAGATGGCTTCAGATATAAAACATTCATATCATGAATGAAACAAATAACTTTTAATGTCTGTAACGGTGATTAAAATTTTTTGTCTCAATGCAATTAGAAATTATTATCTAACTGCCAATGTGAAATAATGGACATGGGATGTAGAGTTTATTTATAACTACCTCTTTATTATGTTATATGTGCTTTTATCTAAATATATCTACATATTATTTATTGATTGAAGCATAACGTTGGCGCAAAACGTGTCACTGTAAACGACTGTGGGTTCGGTCCACTCGCGAGGAAATGAAATATTTAGTATTTAAAATAAACATTTATACTTTTATAATGGTAACAAGGCTCTGCCACTCAACAGGCAATACCTCAAATTGGCGGAATATGGGAAGCGGAAATAGAACGGAGTGTTTTAACACTAGGTTCCCAGTTCCCTCTGCCGACCCTG